>OZ017741.1:127638674-127798674 GCA_963969285.1 Odontomyia ornata | reverse complement strand
TTTGACTCTAAATTAAAGTTCGATGTTCATATTTCTGAAATTCCTTCTAAAACCTCTCGCATTTCTGGCTTGATCTTAAAAAATTCCTATTTGTTTTTCCGATCCTTTGTCGTGTGTTAAATTATATTCTAGTTTGGTTCATCCCATCCTTGAGTACTGTTCGCCTGTTTGGTCACCTCATTCAAAGTGTTTGAAGTTCACGCTAGAAGCTGTACAAAAAGATTTACCAGGATTGTCTTCTTGAAATTACAGATTCTCTACATTTTTTATGAATCACGCTTAGCTATCCTCAATATTCCTTCGCTGAAAACGCGTTGACTCTACCTTGATGAATGTTTCCTTTACAGGCTTTGCGGTGGTTTGCTCGATACTCGCCTTGTCAACCAGGTTCCTGTGAGGCACGTTATGCGTTTTACAGGGTCGTAGAATATCTTTGATGTTCCATTTGCACGTAGTTTGGTGTATTTTCACTCACCCATGCTCCGATTACCTCGTAACCATGATGACCTTCAGCTTGGGCCCTTCCCCCTCTCGTATTTGGTTTATAAAAGATTTGTCAACTGTCTTCTTTTCCGCTCTTAGTAATTTTTCTTATTTTTTTTCTACTAGTTTTTGCATTTTTAGGGTTTTGTAAAATAATTTTACAAAACCCTACTAGTTTCGCGACCCGTCTGTCCGTCTGTCCGTCCGTCCGTCTGTCCGTCCGTCCGTCCGTGTGTCACAGCAGTTTTTCTCGGAAACTACTTAAGCTAGAAACATCAAATTTTGTGCGTATGTGTAAAGTGGTGATCTCTTCAAAATTCAACTACAAAAAATTTTATAAGGTATTTAAGGGGGGTCTCCCCATATAAGAGAGTGACCCCCCGAAAAAAAAAGTCATTGAAGGTAGCCGATATGGGTATCAAATGAAAGGTCTCGATAAGAACTTTTCAAAACAGGTCTTAGTTTGGCAAAATTTGCTTCGAGGGGCGCAGGGAGGGGAAATACACGAAAAATTGGTGTCCCCCCTCGCGATTGGACACCTGTGATCCGAGAAATCTGAAAAAATTAGGAATGTAGGACTCAGTGAGTACAATAACAACAAAAACGTGAGAAGTCGCAATTCACTCAACTTTGTTAGTAATCGTATGATTTATCGATTTTATGTTTTCTTGAATAAAATCTTAACGGTACCCTTAAATTCAAGATGTCTATTTATAAGATTGATCTATCCTGAAAGTTACATAACGATTGAATCATATTTAGCGAAGTTATAGCGGTTTGAATTTTCCTGTATTACTATGGAACAATATGCGCTGCATGTATTACTATGGCAACATATGGCTATGGAACAACATGTAGCCCAGTCATATTAGGTAAAAAAAGGGGTCAACCTCGGAATGAAAGATAATAAGCTGCAAATTGGTATGAACCTTTGTTTTGTCATTCTAAATGTTGTCTCAAAAGTCACAATCGTTATCGTGTTCGCGTCTCAAGATATTCAAGGTCAAAGGTCACAAAAATCGGTTTTTCGCGAATATCTGGCTTCCTATCGGTTAAATGAGATTTGCATTTATTATAAAAGTTGTAGGCTATAAAATTCCCTACAACTTTTGTTTAAACTTTTTTTTCATACGACCAACCGTTTTGAAGGTAGAGCGCGAAGAGTGCACATCGTACAGTCATATACGGCCTAATGCAAGGTCAAGCGTGAGTTATGGTTATCAGTACGTTATAAAGTCAATTATTTACTTGGAAATTATAATTATTAAACAATGCCTATTATTTATGTACTAACTATTAATTATTTATATTTAATTAAAGTAGAACCTAAAGAATGGGGCTGGATGCTTGAAAATGAAATCCTGGAGCCCATACGAACGTTATTACCTCCAGCACCAGCCGAACTACTAAACGTAATATTTTGCAATTGCAAAAATGGTTGTGGTTCCCGCTGTGGATGCAGAAAATCAGGGCTACAATGTTCTTTAGCTTGCGGCCAGTGCAACGGACAAGCTTGCCTCAACGCTTCACTGTATCCAAGTAATCCCGATGAAGAAAATACATATGATCCCGATATTCTGGAAGGTTTGGAGATGAACATGACAGATAATGAGGATGATGACAATGAATTCTTCTTCTTGTCGCTCAAAAATGTTCGATTCATTGTCATCATCCTCATTATCTGTCATGTTCATCTCCAAACCTTCCAGAATATCGGGATCATATGTATTTTCTTCATCGGGATTACTTGGATACAGTGAAGCGTTGAGGCAAGCTTGTCCGTTGCACTGGCCGCAAGCTAAAGAACATTGTAGCCCTGATTTTCTGCATCCACAGCGGGAACCACAACCATTTTTGCAATTGCAAAATATTACGTTTAGTAGTTCGGCTGGTGCTGGAGGTAATAACGTTCGTATGGGCTCCAGGATTTCATTTTCAAGCATCCAGCCCCATTCTTTAGGTTCTACTTTAATTAAATATAAATAATTAATAGTTAGTACATAAATAATAGGCATTGTTTAATAATTATAATTTCCAAGTAAATAATTGACTTTATAACGTACTGATAACCATAACTCACGCTTGACCTTGCATTAGGCCGTATATGACTGTACGATGTGCACTCTTCGCGCTCTACCTTCAAAACGGTTGGTCGTATGAAAAAAAAGTTTAAACAAAAGTTGTAGGGAATTTTATAGCCTACAACTTTTATAATAAATGCAAATCTCATTTAACCGATAGGAAGCCAGATATTCGCGAAAAACCGATTTTTGTGACCTTTGACCTTGAATATCTTGAGACGCGAACACGATAACCATTGTGACTTTTGAGACAACATTTAGAATGACAAAACAAAAGTTCATACCAATTTGCAGCTTATTATCTTTCATTCCGAGGTGAAAGCCCTAATATGACTGGGCTAATGCGCTTTTTACCGACTCAGACACTACAATTTTGCTAGGATTTGCATGCAAATTTCAGGAATGATAGGTGTCATGTATATCTTTGAGAATCGGTTCAGCTAGTGGTATCAGTAATCTTAAAACAAAATAGTGGCTGTTTAAAATGCGAAGATTGAATCATTTTGAGTTATTTTTTTCCAACTTCAACGTTTAAGGTTCATGCTTTGAACACTTGATTCAATTTAATGAACGACTCAGAATGAGTACCTACAATTTATGCTCATAAGTGAAACAAGTCAAGCAGGTGGGAGATAGCTTCTAGCAAAAGGGTTTTGTAACCAATCTAGGATTCGAAAAAATTGGCCATTAATCGATGATAACAGTACAGGAGAGTGGCCCCTGAAAAAACAAGTTGGGTAAACAGACCAACGCTCATGTCAGAAGGGTTTTGTATTCAATTTACAAAATGCAGTCACCAGATCGAATCAAATCATGAGCGTAGGTCTGTTTACCCAACTTGTTTATTACTATCATCTTGCTTTTTGCATGCTGTGCTATTATTTAATTCATTTTGCTCCACTATTCTTTTATCTATTTTTCTATTGGAATTTTTTTTCAATTATAAATAATGCTTTCGTCTTAACAAAACAAAAAAAAATGTCAAGATTCAAATAAAGATCTCCATCACTCAAAATTAAAATTTCTATTCAGTCGAGACGTTATTCAAAAGCTTTATTGGACGGTTAATTTTGCACCACCTTGTATATATATATATATATATATATATATATATATATATATATATATATATATATATATATATATATATATATATATGTGTGTGTGTGTGTGTGTGTGTGTGTGTGTGTGTGTGTATGTGTTTGTGTGTATGTGTGGGTGTGTATCGACTTATGTCTTACCATTATACCCATACACATAAACAACGCACCGATACTTTTGACACAAATAGCGGACTTAGGCAAGGAGATGAGTGGCCCCATTGCTTTCCAATTTGGCTCTGAAGCACGTCATAAGAAAGCTGCCTGTCGATACACAAGGTACATTACTATAGATGTCAAGCCAGCTAGTGGCCTATGCGGATGACATCAACATTTTGTCACGGTCATTAACAACTGCCAAAGAGCTCTTCCTGAAACTCGATAGCGAAGCAAAACTAGTGGGGCTACAAATCAATGTGAAATAAACAAAACTCATGACGCAGTTAAGGGAAAATTTCTCAAATATCCAAACTGTCACAACTGGCGAATACAACATAAAAAAAATACCCGTTGGCAGCACCAGCCGGAAAGCTAAATTTCTCGTATGTAGCGTAAGGTTTCGAAAAAGAATTTGGCTTGCCTACTACTGGGCTTCTTACTGCGATTTTCGTAGCCACCACATGGGTATTTATTAACAAAAAGGATCTGCCACCGTTTCTATTTGGAGACCCTTCATAGAGGGGCAAATATTTTGCTAAATAAATTGAGTTGCACATGTATGGATCACATATTGAAAATTAGCGGGTCATAAATTGTTATAAACATATTTACACTGGCTTCACCCTTCTAACTTTTGCTGTTTACACATTTCACAGTGGTTACCACACAAAGCTGTTAAATTGTTATCTTAAATAGCTCAAATAGTTAATTTCAAAAGATTTCGATAAAAGTTTCATCAGCACTTGCATTGGCATTAATATATACATTTTCGATTCTTTTCTGAACCAACAGGGGCCCTCATTTTGAATTTTTATTGACAACGGCTGTTAGAAATATGAAGCTGTAAATTTTTGAATTTGTCATCCGATTTGCATAATTAAATTAAATTAGCTTGCCTTAATAACTTATAATTTCAAGTTTTATCGGAATCTGTTGAGAAGCTTGGCTGCTAGAGGACTACAGAAATAAGAAAAATGTTTATGTCACCCCCCTGTATGGGGAGACCCCTTTAAATACTTTAAAATATTTTCTTACGCTGCAAATTTTAAGAGGGACCACTTTTGACCTACGTAGAAAATTTCCTCATTCTAGATTATGTGGTTTGCGAGAAAACTTGTGACGCACGAACAAACGGACGGACGGACAGATAGACAGGTCGCGACTTTATAATTTTTTAGAGTATTGTTAAAAATATTTTACAATATTTAAAAAAATAGTTTGATTTATAAATACTTTCAAGTTAAGTCATTTAAAACGTTTCCATGAAAAAAATTCATTATTTCAGTTGCTACTAGAATAGCGAATTGCGCTTGCCTTCTGACCTTTGGGGGCCACCATTTTGAATGCATGCATTTGATTTTGAACTATTTTAAATCTTTGTGGGCTAGGACCTCATCAATCAATGTGCCAAATCTCGTTCGAATCGGAGATTCAATCTAGACAGGGCAAGATAATTCAATTTTTAGATTTTCGACTTTTTAATTTTTCATTCAATTTTAATAAATTTTTGCATAATACAAGAACATAGTGCAGAAACCCATAATCTCAAGTTTCATCAAAATCCGCTGGATAATGTGACCGCTAGAGCGCCACAAAAACCTAAAAAAAACCGCATATTTAAACCGCTGCCATTTTAGAATTTGCACATATATGATCACAAAAATATCAAAGTCCGTAGATTTAAGTAATGTCTATCTTGGAACTAAGTTTTATATATGTCGGATCAAAATTGTGACTTTGAGAAGTCTTTGAAGTTTTGAGCTTCAACTGGCCGCCATTTCGTTTTTTGCGACCTGAACTCAAATTTTGCACGTTTATCGACTTTTGAGCGGCCACCATTTTGTTTCTGCCGTACCGACTTTGGATTTTTTATTGTCAGATTCATCCATACATCAGCAAACCTTTGTACCAAATTTGATTCAAATCGGAGCTATACTTTGGTCAGAATAGAAATCTCGATTTTTCGTCTAAAATGGCCGCGATTTAGTTTTTGCCCGGCCGATATAGCTGGTTCACGAACTTAACCGAGATATTTACCCAATACACCTTTTCTGAAAATTTGGTGAAAATCGGAGCAAAATTGCAACCTCAAGCGTGGTCACAAATTGCGTTATATCCCATATATATATATATATATATATATATATATATATATATATATATATATATATATATATATATATATATATATATATACATACATATATATGTATAAATGTATATATATATATATATATATATATATATATATATACACACATATATATATATATATATATATATATATATATATATATATATATATATATATATATATATATATATATATGATACTCTCTGCAACAGGTAAATTTCTCTCGAGACATTTACCTAAAATGTGGGCGAATTTGTATACTTAGGCGCTAAATTTGTATACTTAGGCGCTAAAATAATGAGAACCGGTAATGAAAGAACGAAATACGCCGAACAAAACAGCTCGCAAATAAAATATTTTTTTCTGTTTTGATGATCTTGAGGACCAGCTACATAAACTGCAAAACAAAGCTTCAAGTATTCAAATCTGCGATAAGACCCGTATTATGTTATAGGTATGAAACATGGACCCTAACCCAAGCATCCGCAAATGCTTTGAGTACCTTTGGGCGACGGGTATTGAGGCGAATAATCGCAGCAAATCTAGATGGGGACCAATGACGAATTCGATATAACCACGAGCCAAAGGCCCCAACCATTGAAAGGATGTGCAAGCTGCAATGGGCCAGCCACATGAATTGTATGGATGAACAACGCATACCCGAAAAGGTATTCGTTGGGAGAACTGAAGTCCAGAGACCAGCGGAGAAACCGAGAATACGCTGTTTTGATTCAATCGGTAGAGACAAATCATCGCTGCTTGGATTTGAAAATTGGAGGACACGGTCAATGGACCTAGACAGTTACGTCAGTATTGGCAGGAAGTGAAGGCCCAAGAGGGGCTATAGTACTACGAAGAAGAAGAAATATACGCATCAAGAAGACGACTTTTAATGAGTTCCGTAGAGTCAGTGCAACTGTATGGAGTAAAAATATGTGTCGAGCGCTCAGCAAGGAGCACTAGCGAAAATGTTTGGCACAGGTATGGAGAATATAAACGATGAAAAACAAGATTAATTTTCGTATCTTGCTTATCGATTCTTTCCGATAGAGGATTTAATTGCTGTAAAATTTATAGAAGCAGCTCATTATTGCCACTTACATTATTTACACTATTTACCGCATTTTCTGCTGGACCTCTAGCGGCTTGTGCAAATAATACTCCGGGCTTGACGAAGTTCGGAGCCAAGACACCGTAGTATGGCTGTGTTTGAATTGGGACAGATTCTAATCTCGCATCCTGATATCGGGAGCATCCTCGATATTATGCCGAGTGACCAAAAACACCGCAGTTAACACAATATAATTTCTCTTTTGGCTCCGTCTGAGCCAATTTGCACTCACCGGGAGCATGCATGTCCTTGCATTTGACACATCGGTAATGCATGGCGCAGTTGGTAGCCGGATGCCCAATCGTTGGCAGCGATAGCACTGGTTGATTTCTCGTTTCTGGAGGCGTTCCCACCTCACCACTCGGAAATTTAAATATCTGATTTGCTGAAGAGCACTTGGACTGCTCTTATTTGATATTTGTACTAAATAAAATTGTAAATTTTTTTTTCTACCGTCGACCTTCTTGTCGGGAATGTTTCAACTGCGATGAATTCAATTTGTGGTGCTGCTTCCTTGAGAACCTGAACAAGATCGACGGTATCTTCTCCGCAGTCCAAGTCCTTCAACAAGAACGTCTGGTTCCTCTAGCTTTTTGGGGTATAAGTGAAGTGCAGAACCTCCCCAGAATTTAAAGCATTTTTCGCTGATTTGAAATCAACCAGTGATTTCGTTCTGATTGATAACTTCTCGGAATTGATTCGTTTAGTTTCAAAATTTGTTAATTTGTTTTCGGCTGCCAACAGCCGAACAATGTCTTTTCCGCTTTGACCGAAGACATTAATTGGCGGAACATTCTCTGTATTCTTTACTTTTTGAGGAGGACCAGCAGAACTATGGGCTGGTTTCTTCTCCTTATTTTTATTTTCTTTATTTCTATTTTTTAAATAAATTATAAAATCATCATTATCTTTGTATCCTCCATTATTTTCATCTACCTCCATATCCCTTTGGAGTCCGTCCAGCGCTGCAAAGTAATTTTGGCTTTCGATTGTGCCTCCAGCACTTAATTCTTCTTCTGTGATGATTGGATTAGCAGCTTTCTTCTGCTTTGCTTGCTTATCGATTTTTTGTACCGGTTCACTATCTTGCACTTTTTTTGCTGTCTCGAACATATCCCCGTACGTTTTGATTCTTCGATTTCAGTTCGAAGTCGACTCACCTTCTGCCTATCCTCGACCACTTGTGTCTTACGGCCGCCATCTGCGGAGTCCTGGGTGCTCGTGTGTCTTCACTTATTGACACTTGCCGCCAATTTCACATTGTCAGCCCCCCGGGGCTCCCCAACGGAGGGAAGCCGTCGGGCTCCTCCATACAGCAGTCCCGAGTTAAGTCTTCGGTTTGTTGCCTTTTCTTGATTTATTGATATCGTTGGTCGATGCCTTCGACGATAAATTCTTCCCCAATGAAATCAAAACTTGCTATTGACTGGCTCGTAAAAAATTATTTCAATTTTTTGAAACTGACTTTTGTGAAAAATTAATTAATTTTTTAAAATTAATGACAGGAGCGATTAAAAACACGTCAATCAATCAATCAATCAAAAGCGGTTTATTTAATACTAATCGTTATAAATTTTAAAAAGGATATAAAGCAAATTCCAAGCAATAACAATAAAAAACTTAATGGCCCAAATGGCTCTCTAAATTTGTACGTTATCATTACACATTTAAAAAAAAAACTATAGCAAATTCAAATCAATGAAGATTATTACATATTTTTTAAATTTAATTGGAAAAAGGAGAAAAAACCAACCAACACTATTCTAAAATTATTTATAATCTTAACACTACAGTGAACTTTGATCCTACACCTAATATGTTTTAACTTAATTCTAATAAACGCTATCAAAAACTTTGTCTTATACTTAAAAAAATCTATAACAATGTTCCTAACCTAAGCGTTTTACCTTATCTCTAACCTAATATAATGAACATAATATAAACCTAACCTTTACCTAATTTTTAACAAAAATAAACAACAACACTAAATGTAGCAATAATGAGCTGAAACTCAAAAACTAAATAACGAAAAAACACCAAAACTGAAAAATAAACACGAATAATTTAGACATTGTCATTCAGCCACCAATACCTAGATTGCCCCATCTCAACTCGATCAGCCTCAACGAATCTAGCAAATGAGTACCTCCATTGGAACTGTTGGTCTCGTGAACTCAAATTAGGAGGATATTTTATCTTCTTATCGGTGGCCCGTCGATATATGTGATATATGACTGGGACGCCGTCAGAATCAAAAACATATCGATTCATGTCCAAATACACGAATGATTCTGGAGGAATGAAGCCAGTAGCGAGGCAAGTCGCAATATACCCGTCTGTAGGGTGGAACGGCTGTGAAATCCAAGGGTTTTCACTCACAGTAACAGATCTTGCGATATGATTCCGAAGAAGTTTCAATATGAAGATATCGAGTCTAGTCACTTCAGCAGTTTGATAAATTCTTCTATTCGATACATAATGTTTCCAATCCGTCTCAGGCTTTCTGTACAAACCAGTACATGCACGAAGACGTTTCCTTTCGAAAACTCTTAATTTTTCCATAGTACTAGAACTCTGGTTGTACCAGATCTGACATCCATATGTCAAAACTGGTCTAACCAGTGTCTTGTAACAGATGATTTTGACCTTTTGATCAATGTATCTGGAATGAAAGAGCTTTCGAAGGGCCATGACTACTTTAAGTGCCTTACTGAGCATGATTTTCACATGTTCAGTATAGTACAGATACTGATCGAGATAAACACCGAGGTATCGAACACAGGATTTATGTGGAACCCGTTCAAGACTACCCTCACTAGCCATGATGTGGAAATCTTTCCAATTACGTTTCAGGTCTTGACTGACCCCCTGCAGCGTTGTCCGAAACAAGATTGTTTCACTTTTTTGCGCATTGATTTTCATTCGCCAATTGTCAGTGTACAGCTGTACATCATTGAACATTTTTTGGAGATTGCTCTGAACTATTGTAGCTTTTCGGTCTGCCGTATAGATGATCAGATCATCAGCAAACGCTACCAATGATCGCGTTGGCGAGACGTTAAAATCAAAGCCGTTCAATAGCTTGCGAATGAAGATTGAAAAGAGCAGAGGCGCAGTAACTGTTCCCTGCTGTAGACCATTCAAGACCTTGAACTCGCGCATTGTTGTCAGATTTCCATCAGTTACGACAAACGATTTCCCGTATAACATATTACACATCATGGCGACAAGGTGTCTGGGGAACTTGTCCTGAAGGAGTTTAAAAATAAGTCCATCTAACCATACCGTATCAAAGGCTTTCTCCATATCAATGAGACATGCTCCAACACATTGTCTATCATTAAGTTTCCAACAGATGTCTGAGGTTACTTTCGTTATTGCATGTGTGGTCGAATGCCTGGCACGAAAACCAAATTGGAAATTCGGCATCAACTCATTTTCCTCAATGTGGGCGTTTAATGCTCTGTTGAGTATCACTTCAAACACGTTGCTGATGTTAGGCAGCAAGCTGATTGGGCGATAGCTTTTGGGGCATGAAGATTCTTTTCCTTTCTTCAAGATCGGAAATACCTTAGCCTTTTTCCACTCATTTGGGAAATATGAATTGCTCAACATGTTGTTGAACAATATGCAATAGTTCCTAATAGCAACCTCAGGCAAATGTCGGAGAACTACATTTGGAATACCATCAGTACCACATGATTTCTTGTTGTTTATCTTGCGAAATATGAAACACAAGTCTTCATAGCTGACAAAATAATCAATAAGATTCAAGCTCGGTATGAGGTCAGATGTTAATGTTTCATTGAAATGAAGAATTGATTGGCCGTTCAGGCTTGTTTGAAGTCGGAAACTTTTGCTTCAACGACCTCTGAAAAAATTTCGTTCCCTCTCTTAGGGTTTGGTAGATGAACCAATTCAAAATGTGTTCCAATCAGGGCAAGTTTATCCAATCCTTCACAAATAATCCTGTTTCCATTTCTATCCGGAGTCGTACTATCAATTTCGATACCAGCCCTATCGAGAAGATTTATCTCATCACTAGTGACTTCAAGATTCGATACCTTCACTCGAGACTTCTTGCGGAAAATGCTATTCACTTTCGCAAATACGCCATCTGGGTCCTGTGGGCTAATACCCCTCAATTTTTCCGCCCATTGATTGCTGACCTCACTCCTGAAGTATGACCGGATTAAGTTCCGGACATTCCTCAGATGTAATTTCAACAAAGCCAACGAGGGATGGTTGTAATCCAAAAATCGTTGATAAATATTGTTGACGCGTGTGAGAAGAAGGCTTTTCAATCTTTTCAACCTTGCGATGGTTGGTGTTTCATATCCTTCCATATTGTTTCGGAGTTTAATCTTGGGAACTACTTTCTCAATCGTTTCCAACGTCAGCTTCTCTAACTTCGACAAATAGACATCTATTTTATCGTTAGTTAGATTCCTGTCATTCGGAACCATTGAGCAAGAGTTGCCACTATCAGAAGGGGGACATTGCTTCTGGTACTCCCGATTAAACTTCTTTTGAAACTTTCCCCAGTCTGTTTTTTTGAAGTTCAACCGATGATTTTCGTGTTGAACTGGAATGAGGAAGAAATCATCCCTGTGATGATTGATTTCCATTACGATTGCGTTATGGTCGCTATCATAAGGAAGCACCTGCAGTTTCCGTTGAGGACTATTAAAGTTGAATTCGAGTCTTGCGTCAGCAATGCAAAGGTCCAAATATGAATTTGTCCTAGGGTATGTTGGGAACTCCGACCCATAAAGATTGCACCTGTATTCAATTTGGTTCTCTGTTATCCATGATTTCAGGAATACACCTCTTGGATTATTGGTGGCGTTCAGCCATGATGTATGCTTGGCGTTCAGGTCACCAGCAAGAATATAATAGTTATGCAGCCTGTTCAATTCGAGTATTTCAAACAAGGAATTGAGTTCCTCCTTGAGCTTGAGAACAGTTCCACCAGTTGCATAGGCAGAGATAACGATGAGGTTATCCCCACCTGGCAGTGAGATTTTGATAACGGACACTTCAAGAGATTCAAAGCTTTTGAATTCGACTTTTTCAATATTTTGGAAACGATAGGGTCTTCGTACCAATATCCCGGTGCCACCTCCCCCATCACCTATTACCCTATCGTTTCTTACGAATTCAAAATCCTTGAATGTCATGGAGTGCCATGAATTGAGGTGGGTTTCGGTTAGAAGCAGGATGTCAGGCTTTTGTCTGGCAATGAATTCAAGGAGATAATCACGCCGATGTAAAGTAACAATGGAGTTGACGTTGATCGAGATGAGACGAATCCTATCCGTGGGAATGTGGCTGGATGACAACTTATTTTGAGGCATTTGAAAGTCCTAAACGCTGAAAAACATTGTTAATTTTCGAATCTTGTCTATCGATTATTAAAAACACGTCTACACAAAACGAGTGCTAGACGTAGAATCAGTGGATAAGTACCTGGGACTACTGATTGACTGAAAGATTCTCTGAGCAAATCATGACAATGGCTGAGAAGGATTTTTCAGGCATATTGGGTCTGAGTTGACATATAGCTAATGTAGGGAGACCCTTTATCGTTGCTTTTGCTCAATATTCCGTATATTTTTACATGATCTGTATATTATTATATTTTCAGGCAAGGATATTAGTTTACCTTGTATGTAAGATTCCAAGTTCTTCAAGAGTCGTGTATGGGTTTTTTTAGGAATCGCTTATATAAATTAAGAGCAAATAAAGATTACCACTATATTGCAGGAGTTGGCACTCAAACTATACAAGACATGGTGGGTAGTATACTAGGAACTACATGAAAACACCGTCAACATCATCATCTCATGAACCAGATCTATCTCCAGTTAACTTTATTTCTTTCTTCGGCAAATCTTTGGCTGAAATATGCACCAAATGAGAGCATTCAGATTCTCGCATGAGAAAAGTAAATGAATTGATATCCCGCTCGAGCTTACTTTATTTTCTAAAATATTTTAATAAGAAGAACGGGTCTGCCGATGTCAAATAAACAAAATAATGGGCTAGAAGAACATTATTTTAATAAACTGAATAATAAGATTTGACTGCTAACTACGCAAATTAGAATTTTACTGGCAATTATGCAAATTAAAATTAGACTAGCTAGAATTCTGACATTTTAAAATTTTCTAAAATTGATTTTTAAGTTAAGTTACTTTGATCTGTATTAATCTATCTTGCAGATTTTCGATATAATCTATATTCGTAAATGAGAATCCACCCCAACTCAACCTATCAAGAAACGCGTCTTGACGAGTGCTGTAAGGTCACTGCTACTGTACGGAGCAGAAATTAAGGGTGGGGCTCTCATTAAAAGGGTGTACCGAAAACCCCTGGCCCAGGTATAGGGAAGAGAAGCACTGAGAACTGCATGTTCGTATTTGGCCGTCTTTGATTAGTGAGAGTTATTGCAGGCGTGATACCTGTTACCCTCCTTTTTTTGTGGTAGGGAGGTGAAGGCATTTACGCCTGCCGAGTCTGGCAGTGTGGGACTCCCATGGAGGATACCCTTGTACTACCCACTAAACACCTCCCCTGTCAATCTGAGAACATAGCCTGGAACCGTTTGACACATTACTTCGGGCCAGGTCTCGTTTTGTTACGCCGTGGGGTGCCTTCAAGCTGGGCAGTCCTTTTCCTAGCGGGAGGGGAGGGGGGAAGAGGAAATGCCAGAAGAGCGATCTCCCAGCCCCAGCACCTCCGGCTGCTGTGAGTCCCTTTTATATTTTAGGACTGCCCGAGCATAATGTGCCACCTGGTTCCATTTGTCAACCGATTCGAGCATCACTGCAACTACATTATCCGGGGTGAGCTCTCCCGTCTCCCTGTAGAGTTCCCTTCACAGCCTGGCCCATTTTGTACACGCAGAAAATGTGTGACAGGCATTGTCCTCCTCTCCTGGGGAAAACCGACAATCGCGAGACCGTGAGTTACCGATCTTGTGCAGGTAAGACTGAAAACACCCGTGTCCGCTCAAAAGCTGGGTCAGATAGAAGTCAGTCTCACCATGCCTTCAGTTTAGCCATGGTCTCACATCCGGGATGAGGCGCGCAGTCCACCTTCCCTTCGTGCGATTCCCCCAAGACTGCTGCCAATCGTTGAGTCAGCGTTGTCTCTCCTCGCGGACAACCATCTCCCTCGCATCCTCGTTTCGGCGCAGGTAAATAGCGCGGCGCTCTCTAGCAAGGAGGGCGACAGGTATCACGCCTGCAATCACTCTCACCACCGAGTCGGAAACTGTTGGATACGAAGATGCAATTCTCAGTGCTCCTCTTCTCTGTACCTGTGCCAATCGTTTTCGGTATACCTCCTTGCTGAGAGCGTCGCCCCATACCTCTGCTCCGTACAGTAGCACTGACCCCACAGCACTCATCAAGAGGCGTCTTCTTGATGGGCTGGGTCCTCCTACGTTGGCCAAAAGTCGACTCAGGGCCGATATTCCCGAAGCAGCCTTCTCAGCCGTTGCCCTGATATGCTCAGAGAAACTCATCTTTGAGTCGATCAGTAGGCCCAGGTACTTCACTGCTGGCTTCGATTCGATTTGTACATCTCCAATACTGATCATGTTTACTCCAGGGATTCTCTTTTTTGTCAAGATGACCACTTCGGTTTCCTCCAGTGCTAAACTGAGCCCGCGAGCAGTCATCCAGTCCCTCACTCGGTGCATTAGCATACCTAGCCTAAGTTGCGCTTGTTCAACGGTGCGTCCGGCGACCAGAGCCGCAACATCATCCGCATAGCCGACCAAGCGCGACTCATCTGGCATCTCAAGTCTCAGTAGCCCGTCGTAAGACACGTTCCACAGGTCCGGACCAAGGATAGATCCCTGGGCAACACCCGATGTAATTTCCATCCTTCGTTGGCCCTGTGTCGTGTCCTAGAGCAGGCTTCGGTCCCTTCGGTAGTTCCTCAAAAGCCGCATTAGATATTCTGGAACTTGAAAAGAGTTTTCCAGCGTGTCCAGAATATCCACCCATCTAGCGGAGTTGAAGGCATTCCTGACGTCGAGTGTCACCAACAGGACGATCCGTCGCTTGGTGCGACTATACGCCTCTGCCTTTTGGACCGCGTTCACCACCTCTGCAATCGCATCAATGGTAGATCGTCCTGCTCTAAAGCCGTACTGCTGAGGAGATAGGTCCCCAGCAGCACGAATCGCGTCAGTGAGTCTTCCCTTGATGAGTTTCTCTAGCACTTTCCCAGCCGTGTCTAGCATGCATAACGGGCGGTATGCAGACGGCGATTCGGGATTTCCCTTCCCCTTGCTGACCAGCACGAGCCTCGCCACCTTCCATCATACCGGGAAAACCCCGTCCCGTAGGCAAGCGTTGGATGTGTTGAGCAGCAAGTCAGGACAATGGTGATAGACGAGCTGCAAAACCTCAGCTGGAACACCATCTGGACCTGGAGCCTTCCTCGCTTTCGGGGAGAGGACTGCCTCCTCCAGCGCGAGCTGTGTGAAGAGTGGGCACTCTACTGCTGTTTCACCATGGACAGCGTCAACACGGACGGAATGGGCGGGGAAGAGTCCCCGCACTATCGCGTCCATCTTTTCCGCGTCATGTATACAAGGCTTCCGTAGGGCACCAAGTTTCCCCATGACCAGCTTGTAGCCAAGGCCCCATGGATCCCTATTTACATCATCCACGAGGTCTTGCCAGCATCGGGCCTTGCTCTTGTTAATAAGCCTGCGAAGATATTTCCTGCTGGACCTGTATGCTGCTAGCCTAGTGTCTGCCTCCTCCCGTGTTCGCGCCCGCTGGACCTCTCGCCGAAGTTTGTGACACTCGCTTCTTTGTTCGGCGATCTCGTTTGACCACCAGTATACTGGAGGCTTACCCTCCTTGCTGAAGAGCGCAGCACTTTCTAAATGCGTCGAAACAAAGACACGAGAGATAGCGCTCACTCAATGATTTTTGTTTTGTGTTTGGGAGGTGAATGCCATTTATGCACAGAGTGTGGGACTCCCATGTTCGCAAGAAGGCGACTGGACTACTCACTAAACACCTCTCCGGACAACCTGAGAACCTAGCTTCAAACCTGATACATTAGTTCGGGCCAGGTCTCGTTTTGTTACGCCATGAGACGCTTTCAAGCTGGGGGACCACTCTTCTAGTGGGAGGGGAGAAGGAAGAGAAGGTGCCAGAAAAGCGATCCCCCGCCCCCATACCCCCGGCTGCAGTGAGTCCGTTTTATCTTTTAGGACTGCCCAAACATAATGTGTCACCTGTTTCCATTACTATATTATATATTATCCAGGGTGAGCTCTCCTCACTCAATGATTGGCAGCAGTCCTGGGGAAATTACTCGAGGAAATGTAGACTGCGTGGCTCACCCCAGATATGAGACCATGACTCAATTGAAGACATGTTGGAGTTCTTCATGGCCCATCATTTGAGCAGGCATGGGTATTTTCAAGCTCACCTGCTCAAGATTGGCAAGTTGTGCCCCCCCTCCCGACCGTAGATTTTGGCCAGGAGAGGAAAATGATGCCTACCACAAACAAGCATTGCAGGAAAATTTATGTCGCTAGAACTTTGTTACACACTATACCATTTTTCTGTAATCTTAGAGACAGGATATCTAAGGATATAGGAAGAATTTTATAAGTTCATTATTAGCTGGAGTATGAACGTGGAGAGACAAGAGGTACAAACATTTAAAAATATATTTTACAATTTATTGAAATTTTATGAAGGTACAATATTTTTTCTTAATCTATGAATGAAATGATCGGATTAAGAGGATTGGGCATTAGACAGCAAAGTTTTGAATTGGGATCTGGAAATTGTTGGGGATTAATGCACACTTAGTGAGTTGAATGTTTTGCAACACCTGTTTATAGGTTCGTTATCAGCGTAAATTGTGTGATGACGCCTTTCAACCAGCAGACGTGAATGCCTTGTGGAATGTATTTTCTCATTCATTTTTATTCTTTCAACTAAGGACGGTATTTTTATATTGCCTCTGAGAACATCAAATGTGAAACAGCAAATTATCACCTTTCTTCGAGAGTCTAGTGAGGACATATTGAGAATACGGAGTCTGTGCTCATAGGATAGTAAATCTTTATAATTCTTCGGATCATATAGTGATCTCAACGCAAATAGTAGAAACTGTTTTTGAACAGACTCAAGTCGGTCTATATGGACATCAAAGGCAGGATCCCAAACAAGGCAGGCATATCCAAGAATGGGACGTACTAAAGAAACATATAATGATTTTGAAACCCATACGTTCTGAGATTCCTAAGATCGTCGCTTAATGAAGCCAAGGAGCTTATAGGCTTTACAGAGAGAGCCATCGTAATGTAAATTGAAGCGTAATTTACTATCCAAAATGACGCCGAGGTCTACTATACTGTCCACTCTGCTAAGTTTTTGGTAGCTTAGATGATAGTCAGAAGCGATGACGGAGTTTTTACGAGAAAAACTAATTACCTGACATTTATCAAAGTTTAAAGACAGTTGGTTTATTTTTGACCATTCTAGTAGGGAACTAATCTTGTTTTGTAAGGATAGTGAGTCCTTTTGGGAAGTTATAACGTGGTATAGTTTAAGATCATCGGCATAAAATAGGTGAGGAATATCAGACAGAACTGCAGAAAGATCCGAAATGAAGATGTTAAATAGAAGAGGACCCAGATGGCTTATGGTATTTAAGCTGCTTTCAAAATTAATTTATTGGTTATATCTGATAGAAAAGATTGATTGGAATGGATCTTTTATTAAAAAAATTAAAGATACTAATCATTTTTAATCTTCATGTAGGGCTTTTAGTCCCTCACCGGATGCATCATCAGGTGGCAGATTGAGAGTGCCCTAAATAGCTACCGGCAGGTATGCGGGAAATAAAATACCACCCGTGGACTGAAACTCAACAAAGTCGAAGTGCTGATAACGCTTCACTAAGTATTTACTTGTCATGGAACGCGGACAATAGCCTCAAATAGAATAGGATAAATGGCAATGATTATTGCAACGTATCGAAGACTGTTTTTTTTGGAATTTGGATGCTTGATCATTGATCGGACGAAGTCCACTGTGACGATTTCTAGCCCATAAGTGTAAGAATTTGTGCTATTCATATCAAGATAAATGTCTTTAATGTCTGGCTTATCAACTGTCAAACTTCATCATATTCTGGGTGATTTCAACATGAAAATTGGCCAATAAACACTGAAAACAGGAATGATCAGAGGGCACAGCCTGTGTGCAGACTCCAGTTATCTACAGGCAGTGCCCAAAAGTTTCCGCTGCTTGCAGAGGCTGGATAGTAGGTTCCACAAAGTTTTCAGATTGAGCCATTAATAAGAGAATGTGGACACCTCCAGACGGTCGTAAGTTCAACCAATTGACCTCGTTCTCATATAAAAACCAACGGCTACCAGCAATCTCGGCACATGTTTGTTCTGCGGCGCTGACGGTAATTTGAACCACTACCTTCAAGGAATTAAGTTCTAGCACAGCACGTGCATCTCCCCTTCCCCTGCACTCCTCAAAGCAAAACATGCCATTTTAAGGCATCTTTTGAAGAGTTCACATTCAGACCTTTCATTTGATATTGAAATTTTTTTTTCGGCCACTCTTATATGGGAGATCCCCCCTTAAACACCTTATAAATTTCTTTTTGTGATGAAACTTTGAAGAGGGCGTCACTTTGCACCTGCTTACAAAATCTTATACTTCTGGCTTACGTAGCGTACGAGGTGACACGGACGGACAGGACGCGATTTTAGTAGGGTATTGTAAAATGATTTCCCAAAATTTGAAAAAAGGAGGGATGACAACCAAATTATGTGGAAATGGTAAGACAAGCGGTAATACAAGCAACCGAATAGGACTTGAGGACTTGACGAAGTATGCAAAGAAGCAATTGAAAAACTGAACCAAGTGCACAAAGAATGCATCCAGCGACCAAGTCAGGTATAAGGAGAACGCTACAACTTTCTCTAACGTAAGGCTTTATAAGTGTGCTAGAGATAAAAAACATTGACCATCAAACCAAGACCCAAAAGATAAACAAAAACATGACCCTACAGAAAGTCCGATTGGCAAATGCCTCTATTAAACAACTAAGAGATGGTTTCAATCCACAAACAAGCATTTACAAAAGTGCACAAGGCTGACTCATATGGAAACCAGTTGAAATTAATATCAGGCGGATGCAATATTTCTTGAAGCTATTCACAGCGCTCCCATTAATAACTGAAGCTGTGAATATTTCAGAACTACAAAAAGAGGTCCTAGTCTCACTACCTACTTGGGGTCCTGAAATAGATGAAATATCAACAGAATAGATCCAAAGGGGGAGAAATTCTCATTGCAGTAACTTTTTGCATTGACTAATATACAAAATTTGGCCAGAAAAGCAGTTGCCAGAGAATTGCCGAAAAATTATGACATGTATTGTACACAATAAAAGCGATAAGCTAACGTGTGAAAATTATGGAGGTATACCTTTACTTTGTGCGTCATATACTCGTATAGCGCTCTCTTAGATACTAAAGAGAAAATTAAAGCCATATTTTGAAATTACTATTGGATAGTATCGGGGGGACCAGGGAGACCAATTTTCCACAGTCGAGCAGGTACTTAAAAATTGCTGGAAGTTCAACATAAGCCTTCACCAAATGTTCATTGACATTAAGCAAGCATATGACAGTTTTGATCGTAACGTACCGCACCAAATAATGCTTTGCTTTGACATCCCAGGCAAATTAATCCGTCTTACCAAAATAACAATGACGTCGATGTGGGAGCTCATCCGCATCAATAACGAACTCACCGATGCCTTTGACACAAATTCGTACTAAAGCAGGGAGATGGGTGGCCTCATTGCTTTTCAATTTGGCTCTAAAGTACGCATATGAAAGTTACCTGTCGATATACAAGGTACATTACTATGCATGTCGAGCCAAGCAGTAGCCTATGCAGATGACATCAACATTTTGGCATGGTCATTAACAACTGTCATGGTTCCCGGCTGTATGTTTTGTGTAGGGAAGGAAAGACGGTGGTAGCCATAAATATAGGATTATCCATTTTACGCTTGGGAAAGTAAAGCTAAAGAATACACATAAAATATTCAGATACAAAAAAAATTTTTTTATTCAATATAAAGATTGAACCTTGCCATTATAAGTGTAACACAACATTATTCAAATATCCTCCACGGGATCTCTTACAGGCCTCAATCCTTTTGAGGTAATTTTCAATGAATTTTTGGCACATTTCCGGCAATATCTCGGCCATAACTTCACGAATATTGGTTTTCAATCGCTCAAAATTTTGAGAATTGTTCGCGTAAACACTATCTTTCACATAGCTCCATAAAAAGAAATCCAAAGGAGCTAGGTCGCAGGATCTTGCCGGCCAATTATCATCACTCAATCTCGAAATTACGCGTCCTGGAAATTTCTCTTGAAAAAGTGCTCCGTCCTTTTGGAGCCACATGTTCTCCAGATCATAATCTTTAATTTTTCTCCAAAAATAATCGTTTAACATCCGTACATAGGGGTCAGAATTGACTGTAATGGCGCTTCCTTGATCGTTTTCAAAAAAATACGGGCCAATAACACCACCAGACCATAATGCACACCAAACGGTCACTTTTTCCGGATGAAAAGGCCTTTTTGCGATCACCTGAGGATTTTGAGAGCCCCATATGCGACAATTCTGTTTATTTACGTAACCACCGAGCGAAAAATGAGCCTCCTCACTAAAGAAAATTTTGCTCGAAAAATCGTTATCAATGGCTTGTTGTTCAATCACCCAATTCGCATACATTCTGTGTTGTGTATGGTCTTGAGGCTTAAGTTCTTGAGTGAGTTGGATTTTGTATGGACAGAGATACAAATCCAAACGCAAAATCCGCCACAATGAGCCATAAGACAAGCCCAAATGTTGAGCATATCGAGGAATCGACAAATTAGGGTCTTCCTCCACACTTTGAGCCACGACAGCGAAATTTTCAGCAGAACGAATATTGCGATGATGCACAGGCCTTGCAATATCAGTCATCGATCCAGTCTTTTCAAATTTTCTCACTGTGTTCGAAATCGTTTACTGTGTAGGTTGATTATGTCGACCGTAATCGGCTCGTAAAGCCCTAAATGTTGATACAGCAGAATCACGATTTTTATAATAAAATTGAATGATTTTAACGCGCTTTTCGACTGTTAAACGATCCATATTTCTAAATGACAAACCTTTAACTAATAAAAACACGTTTTGGGTGACATTTAAGTTCTGATAAATGTCAAATGGCAGGGTTATACTTTCCCAACTACGAAATGGATAACCCTGTATTTTGCATGCAAAATATGGGACAAGTTGCGCCAAGTCCTTAACAAGGAAACAGGACAACTCACCCCGGACAGTCTAATGGAGATGCTTGTATCCATAGGCAAAAGGAACCATATGGCATTCTTTATTTGGGAGGTCGTAAAAGAAAAAAAAGGCTCTCCATAGCTGAGAGCAAGAAATCACTTCTCTAGTGCTCCCTCTTTCTCCCAGCTCTCCCGCTAGAGGAGGGATCCCCCCACATGAATGCTCCTTACGGTTTGCAAAATGATAATGAGTAGACTTCACTTCCAAACAAAAACGAAAATTACCTGGTTAGATTGGAATAACACTGGATTTTCTTTTAACGCCAGAACATATTTTTTATTTGTTTTTTATTAAATTATTCTATATGTTTGCAAGTACAACACCCTTTAGACATGAGCTTACATAGTTCTGCCGACTGAACTTGTTTTCAGCGTATAGTATATTCCCGTATTACTTTTGAAATCGAATAGATAGAAGGGTCCTGTTTTTGTAAAGTGTGGGACTAATTTTTCATTAGGTTTAATTTGAATGACATACAAATAAAATAACCATCAAGGGCAGTTACCAACAAAACAAGAAAGTTTCTGACTTTCACCCAATTTTTTCGTATGGCTGATCGACGCATATAAAGACTTTTATTATAAAACTTTTTGATAAAGTATTGCATTAAAATATACTGGCTTATGTTTTTCATCCTTTCAAGGTCTCTGCAAATATTAAAAGTTAAATTTGACACAAGGGCGTCAAAAAATTAAATTTTAATGCACGTTCATACGAAATCTATCTATGAATTTGTGTCATTTTAAGGATTTAATGAAGGACACAGAATTTTTTTGGTCAAGAATGATTAAAAAAAGTATCATTTTCATCTTTGGTGTGATAGGATAAGGCTAGAATTAATCTTCACCAATCATCATGGTTTTGCAACTTTGTCCGCCAGTTGATCACTTTCAGCAAGGACCTGCTATCAGCTTCTATCGTGTCTTCCAATCGAGTCCTCGATCTTCCTTCTCGACGTTTACCTTGTACTCTATCTTTTGATGTTATTTTCGGTAGTTGGTTTTGTTGCATTCTTTCTCTTTCATTCTTTTGATAGCAGGTGGTTGTTCAAATAGTTCATACGAGTCTTCATTGCAATGTATTCTCCACTTTGTTCCTTGTTTGATTGGACCGGAGATTTTTTGGGACACTTTCTGTTCAAATACGTCCACTATCTTTTCCGATTCACTCGGCAAGATCCATGTATCACATTCATATTAAAGCATAGGTTTGGTGAGCAATTTCTTAATACGGAGTTTATTTTACCTGTGTGCATCTCTCGACGTTACAATGTGAAGTACGGAATAATAGGCTTTCTGTGCAGCATTTATTCGACATATAATTTCGTCCCTTCTGGAGCCTATTCTATTCAAGTTGGCTCCAAGATAGATAACATTTTACTCAGGTGAGGTGATAGTCTCCATTGGTTACATTTTGTTGAACTGGAATGTTCTTCCTCATTTGAGTCATGAATTCGGTTTTTGTTTCATTAACTCGTAGGCCGATTTGGTTTGTTTCAGATTACAGACTTAGAAATACTGCTTTGGCATCTGAGATTGACCGTACCATAGTATTAAAATCATGAGCATATACTGATGGTTCTGTGGACTTAAACATAGGTATACTAGAGGTTTCAGCTGTTGTGTTTCTGATGATGTGTTCCAGCGCAATAAGTCACAGCATTGGGGCAAGTCGATCTCCTGCTTTTAAGCCTGATTCTATTTTGAATCTGTCCGTTAGTTTACCGTTTAACTATGTCTGGGCTCTGTTTTTAACATCATGACATCGATCATGTGGACTAGTTTTGGTTGAATGCCAAAGTCAAGCATTATTTTGTACAGTACATTTCTGTCGACAATTTTGTGTACTTGTGGCTGTCTACTAAGAGGTGGTGTATGTTGATGTTATATGGCCAGCACTTTTCTAATACCTTCTTATCTAGGGATATTTGGACGATTGTATAAAGTCCTCTTCAAAAGCCTCCCTGATACTTTTTCTTCTTCTTCCTAGCACTACAGCCCCTCTCGGACCTTTGCTTCCAACTGTCTCGGTCCATTAACCGCGTCCTCCAATTTCAAAATCGAAGCAGTGATAAACTGTCTTTGTCGACCAAGTCAGGTCAGCGTTTCCTTGGTTTCCCTGCTGGTCTCCGGCCTTCAGTTTACCAGCAAATACCTTTTCGGGTATCCGTTGTTCATCCATACGATTCATGTGGCTAGCGTATTGCAGCTTCAGCAGTGTTACAAACGTTGAGACTTCCGGTTTGTCAAAAATTTCATACAGCTCATGGTTGTATCGAATTCACCATTGGTCCCCATCTAGCTTTGCTCCGATTATTCGCCTCAATATCCGTTGCCCAAAGGCATTTAGTATATTTGCGGATACTTGGGTTAGGGTTGATGTTTCACACCCATAGCATAACACAGTTCTTATCACAGATTTGTATACTACGAGCTTTGTTTTCCTGTGTAAGCAGCTGGTCTTCAAGATCGTCAAAACTGAATAACTATTTTATTTGTGAGCTATACTCTTCGGCATATTTCGTCTCTTTCATTCATTCATTCATTCATTCATTTTCGTTATTTTGGCAAGTACACAATACTGTATTCGCCAAATGTGATATTTTCTGGGTTTGAGGTATTTTTTCTTGACTGCGTTATGAGTTTTCGTTATTTTCATTGATTTGTAGCCCTACTAGTTTTGCTTCACTGTTGAGTTTCAGGAATAGTTCTTTGACAGTTGTTAATGACATGCATAGTAATGTACCTTGTGTATTGACAGGTAACTTTCATATGACGTACTTTAGAGCCGAATTGAAAAGCAATGAGGCCACCCATCTCCCTGCTTTAGTACGAATTTGTGTCAAAGGCATCGGTGAGTTCGTTATTGATGCGGACGACCTCCCACGTCGACGTCATTGCTATTTTGGTAAGACGGATTAATTTGCCTGGGATGCCAAAGCAAAGCATTATTTGGTACGGTACGTTACGATCAAAACTGTCATATGCTTGCTTAATGTCAATGAAAATTTGGTGAAGGTTTATGTTGAACTTCCAGCAATTTTTAAGTACCTGCTCGACTGTGGAAAATTGGTCTCCCTGGTCCCCCCGATACTATCCAATAGTAATTTCAAAATATGGCTTTAATTTTCTCTTTAGTATCTAAGAGAGCGCTATACGAGTATATGACGCACAAAGTAAAGGTATACCTCCATAATTTTCACACGTTAGCTTATCGCTTTTATTGTGTACAATACATGTCATAATTTTTCGGCAATTCTCTGGCAACTGCTTTTCTGGCCAAATTTTGTATATTAGTCAATGCAAAAAGTTACTGCAATGAGAATTTCTCCCCCTTTGGATCTATTCTGTTGATATTTCATCTATTTCAGGACCCCAAGTAGGTAGTGAGACTAGGACCTCTTTTTGTAGTTCTGAAATATTCACAGCTTCAGTTATTAATGGGAGCGCTGTGAATAGCTTCAAGAAATATTGCATCCGCCTGATATTAATTTCAACTGGTTTCCATATGAGTCAGCCTTGTGCACTTTTGTAAATGCTTGTTTGTGGATTGAAACCATCTCTTAGTTGTTTAATAGAGGCATTTGCCAATCGGACTTTCTGTAGGGTCATGTTTTTGTTTATCTTTTGGGTCTTGGTTTGATGGTCAATGTTTTTTATCTCTAGCACACTTATAAAGCCTTACGTTAGAGAAAGTTGTAGCGTTCTCCTTATACCTGACTTGGTCGCTGGATGCATTCTTTGTGCACTTGGTTCAGTTTTTCAATTGCTTCTTTGCATACTTCGTCAAGTCCTCAAGTCCTATTCGGTTGCTTGTATTACCGCTTGTCTTACCATTTCCACATAATTTGGTTGTCATCCCTCCTTTTTTCAAATTTTGGGAAATCATTTTACAATACCCTACTAAAATCGCGTCCTGTCCGTCCGTGTCACCTCGTACGCTACGTAAGCCAGAAGTATAAGATTTTGTAAGCAGGTGCAAAGTGACGCCCTCTTCAAAGTTTCATCACAAAAAGAAATTTATAAGGTGTTTAAGGGGGGATCTCCCATATAAGAGTGGCCGAAAAAAAAATTTCAATATCAAATGAAAGGTCTGAATGTGAACTCTTCAAAAGATGCCTTAAAATGGCATGTTTTGCTTTGAGGAGTGCAGGGGAAGGGGAGATGCACGTGCTGTGCTAGAACTTAATTCCTTGAAGGTAGTGGTTCAAATTACCGTCAGCGCCGCAGAACAAACACGTGTTGAGCTTGCTGGTAGCCGTTGGTTTTTATATGAGAACGAGGTCAATTGGTTGAACTTACAACCGTCTGGAGGTGTCCACATTCTCTTATTAATGGCTCAATCTGAAAACTTTGTGGAACCTACTATCCAGCCTCTGCAAGCAGCGGAAACTTTTGGGCACTGCCTGTAGATAACTGGAGTCTGCACACAGGCCGTGCCCTCTGATCATTCCTGTTTTCAGTGTTTATTGGCCAATTTTCATGTTGAAATCACCCAGAATACGATGAAGTTTGACAGTTGATAAGCCAGACATTTTTTTTCTTTTTTTGTGGTAGGGAGGTGAATGCTATTTATGCAGAGAGTGTAGGGCTCCCATGCGCGACTGGACTCCCCACTTAACATCTCCCCTGTCAACCTGAGAACCCAGCCTGGAACCGTTTGACACATTACTTCCGGCCAGGTCTCGTTTTGTTACGCCGTGGGGCGCCTTCAAGCTGGGGAGTCCCTTTCCTAGCGGGAGCGGAGAGGAGATGAGGAAATGCCAGAAGAGCGACCCGCAGCCCCAGCGCCCCCAGCTGCTGTGGGTCCCTTTTATATTTTAGGACTGCCCGAGCATAATGTGCCACCTGGTTCCATTTGTCAACCGATTCGAGCATCACCGCAGCTATATTATCCGGGGTGAGCTCTCCCGTCTCTCTGTAGAGTTCATTACGCAGCCTGACCCATTTTGTACACGTAAAAAATGTGTGACAGGCATTGTCCTCCTCTTCTGGGCAAAACCGACAATCAGGAGACCGTGACTTACCGACCTTGTGCAGGTAAGACTGAAAACACCCGTGCCCGCTCAAAAGCTGGGTCAGATAGAAGTCAGTCTCACCATGCCTTCGATTAAGCCACGGTCTCACATCCGGGATGAGGCGCGCAGTGCACCTTCCCTTCGTGCAAATCACCCAACCTTGCTGCCAACCGTTGAGTGAGCGCTGTCTCTTTTCGCGGATAACTATCTCCCTCACATCCCCTTTTCGGCGCAGGTAAATAGCGCTGCACTCTAGCAAGGAGGGCGACAGGTATCACGCCTGCAATCACTCTCACCACCGAGTCGGAGACTGTTGGATACGAAGATGCAATTCTCAGTGCTCCTCTTCTCTGTACCTGTGCCAATCGTTTTCGGTATGCCTCCTTGCTGAGAGCGTCGCCCCATACCTCTGCTCTGCACAGTAGCACTGACCATACAGCACTCATCAAGAGGCTTCTTCTTGATGGACTGGGCTCCCCTACGTTGGCCATAAGTCGACTCAGAGCCAATATTCCCGAAGCAGCCTTCTCAGCCGTTGCCCTGATTTGCTCAGAGAAACTCATCTTCGAGTCTATCAGTAGGCCCATGTACTTCACCACTGGCATCGATTCGATTCGTAAGTCGCCAATACTGATCATCCTTACTCTAGGGATTCCCTTTTTTGTCAAGATGACCACTTTAGTTTACTCCAGTGCTAAACTGAGCCCGCGAGCGATATGCCTCTGCCCTTTGGACCGCGTTCACCACCTCTGCAATCGCATCAATGCCAGAACGTCCTGCTCTAAAGCCGTACTGCCGAGGAGGTAGGTCCCCAGCAGCACGAATCTCGTCAGTGAGTCTTCCCTTGATGAGTTTCTCTAGCACTTTCCCAGCCGTGTCTAGCATGCATAACGGGCGGTATGCAGACGGCGATTCGGGATTTCCCTTCCCCTTGCTGATCAAAACGAGCCTCGCCACCTTCCATCGTACCGGGAAAACCTCGTCCGGTAGGCAAGCGTTGAATGTGCTGAGCAGCAAGTCAGGACAATGGTGATAGACGAGCGACAACACCTCAGCTGGAACACCATCTGGACCTGGAGCCTTCCTCGCTTTCAAGGAGAGGACTTCCTCCTCCAGTTCCAGTTGTGTGAAGAGTGGGCACTCTACTGCTGTTTCACCATGGAAAGCAACAACATGGAAGGGATGGGCGGGGAAAAGTCCCCGCACTATCGCGTCCATCTTTTCCGCGTCATGTATACAAGGCTTCCATAGGGCACCAAGTTTCCCCATGACCAGCTTGTAGCCAAGGCCCCACGGATCCTTGTTCACACTGTCCACTAGGTCTTGCCAGCAGCGAGCCCTGCTACTGTTGATCAGTTTGCGAAGGCATTTCTTGGCCGACTTATATGCTGCCACCTGGCTGCATGCCTCGTCACGGTTCCGCGCCCGTTGAGCCTCACGCCGAAGCTTGTGACATTCCCTCCGCTTTTCAGCGATTTCAGTAGACCACCACGTCTTCAGCTGTCAGTTCTTTCGTCTCCTCCGAAGCTCCCTGCAGCGGTTCAACTGCTGTGAGAACCTTGACGAACCTCTCGACGTCCATCCTTCCGATGTTCCATCCAGTTGGAGAAGGCCGAGAGCACGGACGTCGGGAGATAGCATCACTTATCTCAAGCAGAATGTTCTGGTGATCACTGGCTGAGTAGTCCTCTAATACTTTCCAGTTGTGTATCCTCCGTACTAAGGACTCCGAGGCAAATGTCACGTCCGGTATGGTTCCCTCACAGCCAATACGGCGGAAAGTCGGCGTATTTCCGGAGTTTAGTACGAAGAGGGCCGTCCCGGCCGCCAGTTCCAGGATTCGTTTTCCCCGCGGATCCGTTTGAGGCATGCCCCAGTCGATTTCTTTAGCACTGAAGTCGCCCCCAACGAGCACCTTACCCTCTGCATTCGAGACAGCACCCTCTAGGGCATTAAGCTTGGCTTAGAAAGATGATATCGATTCGTTAGGTGTTAGGTACACACTAAAGAAGGTGATCCCTGAGCACCGAACCCACACGAAATCATCCCCCCGTCCACAACTCTCCGCTTGAAAGTCACTGTTCCGAACCCAGATGGCGGCAGTACCAGTTTCATCAGAGTACCATCATGCAGGACTTTGATTATGGTGTTGCTCACTCAGCAGCAAGAAGTCGGCTTTCATGTCCCTCGCAAACTGCTCAAGCAGATTTTGGGCGGTTCAACTGCGGTGTAGGTTTAGCCACAAGATGCGGGTCATCGGAGTTCTGATTTTGCCTTGGCTAGGGCTTCCTGGAACACCCAGTATTTTCCTAATCCCAAGACGTGTCCAAAATCAGGTTTTGGATCAGCATCACAGTGTGCCTCCTTCGTACACTCTTTTCTTTTATGTCAAATTTCACCGCATTTGTAACACAGGGAACTCCTATTGGGTCCTTTGCATACTTGTGTGGTGTGACCATAACCAAGGCATTTGAAACATTGAAGAGGCATCGCTCTTCGCCGTATCCTACAGACAACCCACCCTATTCGTACTTTGCCCTTGTTCAGGAATTGTTCGGCGTCCTTTTCGGTCAAGTCAACTATGGCCATGCGTTGTCCCCTGTTGTTTTCTGGTGTCAGTCTCGCTTTGATCCTTCCCACGCTAGGAAACTCCTTTTTGATGGCCTTTTCTACCTCGGCCAGATCCGTCACGCAGTCAATGTCTCGTATTTCGATCATTGCCATCGGCTCGAGCGGGGCTATAGTTGCGCTATTGCCGAGGACTTTCTTTACTGCGTCACAGAATGCATCTTTATTGCCGGCCTCTGCTCCGAATTAAACCAGTATGTGGCCCGACCGCGTTGGTCGTACTACTTTAATGATAGTATTGGTGTCTTCGGGCCTTACGTTTCCCCTGATGTCCCGCAGTACTTCCGCGTAGGATCCTCCGCGTAGGAGCCATCTTGGGGCTTTACAAGCAGTGCCTGCTGCCGGGGTCTTCGTCGGTGCTTCTGCCTCTCCTGCTCTGCATCAGGTCCTTTTTGTAATTGGGCGTCCGTACGAACTTTACTTTCTGGCTTTTTTTGAAGGAGTTTCTTTGCAGCTTTCTTCGCTCCTTTTGTAAGCACTGTCTAGAACCCCTGATCTAGTGCTCCACACCCTTCAAGTGCCTCTTCCTTCCTTCTTTTATCCCGATCTCCTTCGATTGGACTAGACGCCATTCTTTTATTGACGTTTAATGGTGGAGCTAGCTGCGTGTCGCCTTTCGATTTCACCCCAAGCGCCTCTTTAGCCTTCTCTTCGTCTTCGGCTCTTAACCAGCTCCTCCGATAGTGCCCCATGCGATCTAGGAGCTCTTCTAGTTCAGGGAACCCTTCCTTTGCTGCTTTGCTGATTTTTGGGGAGTCGCATGCAGATTGTATTCTTTTCAGAAAATCTCCCGCTTTTCGGAGTAGTCTTTCTTCTTCAAATCGCTGGGCCGCAATTGTACCTTGCAACCATCCTTGGGAGAGGTTATCGCGTTCCGTTTGTGAGTGCAGTACTTCCGCCACATTTTCAACTTTGGCGGTGCATTCACGCGGTGTCTGGTCACTCTTTGCTTTTAGCGCCGTAATCTCCTCGTTTGCTTCTGGATTTTTGTTGCAATGTCAGGATTTGCGACCCTTGCATCGGTCGCTTCGGTAACGATCGCAGCAGTGACAATCGGGTTTTTGGTGCTCTTTATGTTATCTCCCACCGCTCGAACACCTGAAGTGTCCTGCAGAGTTTCCCGTTTCTCCTTAATAGGACGCTCGGGCGTTCGCATCATTTTTTGCTGCGCCCGAACGCCGCAGGAATCTCAGTCTGTATCCTCCGTTTTTCGTCCGTCTTCACTGTCGTTGTGTTAGTCGTCGTTTTTGTCGTTGTTAGTATCGCTCGCGATGTACTGTTGACATCGTGGCTGCAACCGCTGGTTGCGTCGTCGTTATTATTCTTCGTTTCTTTTTCTGGGTATTTGTGGTCTTTTGATTTTGTGTGCTCCAGTTTTGTTGGGTCCCCCCTCGGAGCCGCTATCTCCGTTAATAAGCCAGACATTAAAGACATTTATCTTGATGTAAATAGCACAAATTTTTACACTTATGGGCTAGAAATCGTCACAGTGGACTTCGTCCGATCAATGATCAAGCATCCAAATTCGAAAAAAAAAACAGTCTTCGATACGTTGCAATAATCATTGCCATTTATCATATTCTATTCGAGGCTATTGTCCGCGTTCCATGACAAGTAAATACTTAGTGAAGCATTATCAGCACTTCGACTTTGTTGAGTTTCAGTCCACGGGTGGTATTTTATTCCCCGCATACCTGCCGGTAGCTATTTAGGGCACTCTCAATCTGCCACCTGATGATGCATCCGGTGAGGGACTAAAAGCCCTACATGAAGATTAAAAATGACTAGTATCTTTAATTATTTTAATAAAAGATCCATTCCAATCAATCTTTTCTATCAGATATAACCAATAAATTAATTTTGAAAGCAGCTTAAATACCATAAGCCATCTGGGTCCTCTTCTATTTAACATCTTCATTTCGAATCTTTCTGCAGTTCTGTCTGATATTCCTCACCTATTTTATGCCGATGATCTTAAACTATACCACGTGATAACTTCCCAAAAGGACTCACTATCCTTACAAAACAAGATTAGTTCCCTACTAGAATGGTCAAATATAAACCAGCTGTCTTTAAACTTTGATAAATGTCAGGTAATTAGTTTTTCTCGTAAAAACTCCGTCATCGCTTCTGACTATCATCGAAACGACCAAAAACTTAGCAGAGTGGACAGTATAGTAGACCTCGGCGTCATTTTGGATAGTAAATTGCGCTTCAATTTACATGACGATGAGTCTGGGTTTCAAAATCATTATATGTTTCTTTAGTACGTCCCATTCTTGAATATGCCTGCCTTGTTTGGGATCCTGCCTTTGATGTCCATATAGACCGACTTGAGTCTGTTCAAAAACTGTTTCTACTATTTGCGTTGAGATCACTATATGATCCGAAGAATTATAAAGATTTACCATCCTATGAGCATAGACTCCGTATTCTCAATATGTCCTCACTAGACTCTCAAAGAAAGGTGATAACTTGCTGTTTCACATTTGATGTTCTCAGAGGCAATATAAAAATACCGTCCTTAGTTGAAAGAATAAAAATGAATGAGAAAATACATTTCACAAGGCATTCACGTCTGCTGGTTGAAAGGCGTCATCACACAATTTACGCTGATAACGAACCTATAAACAGGTATTGCAAAACATTCAACTCACTAAGTGTGCATTAATCCCCAACAATTTCCAGATCCCAATTCAAAACTTTGCTGTCTAATGCCCTATCCTCTTAATCCGATCATTTCATTCATAGATTAAGAAAAAATATTGTACCTTCATAAAATTTCAATAAATTGTAAAATATATTTTTAAATGTTTGTACCTCTTGTCTCTTCACGTTCATACTCCAGCTAATAACGAACTTAAACTCCGCAGGGGGAATGCCGGTCGACAAGACCACTCTTGGAGGCTAGCATTCTTTGGGGAGTTCCGCCCCCACGTACCCGAGGAAATTCCCGCAGGGAGAAAGCCGGTCGACAAGAACATTCTTGGAGGCTAGCATTCTTTTGGGAGTGCCGCCCCCACGGATCCGAGGATACGGGGATGCCGTGAGGTTCCCTCTTATTGTATCTGGATTACGCTTTGGACAACGAACTGGAATTGACGCTTTGGGCTGGCAGATGTGATGGTTTGGACCTAGTTGCTTTGCACAGTAGCGCCGAGGTGAAACTCGTGTGTGAACGGCTCCAATTCAACTATCATACCGTCTCCCTTTCGGTAAAACCTTGGCAGGCCTCGGAGTACGTTCCAAGTTCGCACCATTGGGTTGGTGGTGTAGGTTCGGTTGAGACGGACTCCCGATTAGCGCTGGTCTGGCTCTGAGCACTTGTCCCCATAAGGGCTTGTGCCAACCCTCGCATGGCCTCCCTACTCTGCAAAGATAACCATGGGACCAAAAAGGCGACTACCCACATGAACGGAGATAGCAGCTCCGAGGGGGGACCCAATAAAATGGAGCAAACAAATGAAACCACAAGCTAACAGGACGCTAGCACGGAGAACCCTTTCAGGCAAAAGCCGCTGTTGGCAAGAACACCGATTAAACAAGTCAACGATTGCGGGGGGAGGCAGCAAACCCCAGAAACACTATTAAAGTCAACATCACAGGTTAAATCATCGGAGACAGACCACAGACGGACTAACGAACGAAAGAAGGCAGAGTACGTTGTGCAACCTGGCATCATTGCGGCCTTTGGGCGCAGTAGAAGGACTATGCGTACCCCGGAGTGCCCAGTGCAAGACGTACACAATCCGGATCAAGCTGCGACACCAACGGAGGCCAGTGTAAGGCTTGGGGAGGGAGAAGTTTTGCCGTTGGCCGACGCCACTTCAAACGCGACCCAAGCGATAGAAGCAAAAGGGCTAGGAAACGGGGGCCTCTCCCAAGAGGTGGCGCCAAATAACACAATCGCCCTTGACCGCGCCGAAGAGGAGCGGCTTACTCGGAAAGCGGGGAATATCGTCAAACAACTGAGGGCTGCCTGCGAAGTGCAGAAAAACATAGGCAAGAGCTTGCAACCGAAAAGCACCAAAAAGACACGCTCTCCCTCGAGGCATCAGTGGGTCCTAGCAGCAGCAAAAGAATGGCCGGTAGCCCAATTGAAGGCGACTGTGAGAAAAGGAGGAAGGACGAGACCATAAACGAAGTTGACACTCCAGGCGAGGAGTTTCATGTGGTGCGAAACAAGGCAGCGAAAAAAGCGGTCAAAAAGCTACTCCTAGAAAAAACAGACAAAGAGCTCAACCACGAAAAGAACAAAGAACACCCCGATATACCGCAGAAAACAAAAAGCAAACCGCGGCGCAAACCCTTGCGAGAGGCACTGCTTATTAAACCCACTAAGGGCCGAACCTACGCAGATGTCCTCCGTGAAATTAAAGGAGCGGTCAAGCCAGACGACACCAAAACTGCCACCAAAGCAGTTCGACCAACCCGGACCGGTGGCTTGCTGGTGGAATTCGGGCCAGAGGCCACAAACAAAGATGCATACCGTGACGCGGTTCAAAAGGTTCTTGGAGATGCGGCAACCGTTGCCTCGCTCGAACCAATGGCCACCCTGGAAATCAGGGACCTCGACTGCGTCACGGACAAAGCTGAAGTAGAGGATGCCATTAGGAGGGAGTTCCCCAGCTTAAGTGAAGTCAAGCCAAGATTGACACGTGAAAACACAAGGGGGCAACGCATGGTTAATGTCGAACTAGCTGATAAAGACGCCCAGCAAATCCTGGCGAAGGGCAAAATTAAGATAGGTTGGGTGATCTGCAGGATACGGAGAAGAGCGATCCCTATCCGCTGCTTCAGATGCCTCGAATACGGACACACCGCGTATGGCTGTAGGGGATCCGACAGGAGATTTCTGTGCTACAAATGTGGTGAAACGGGGCACAAAAGGAAGGAGTGCACGAACGAGGCAAAATGCATTCTTTGCAAGGATGCTAAGCTAGCACCCGGCGACCTCAAACATGAGCCGGGGACAGGGAGATGCCGGGTTTTCAAGGAGGCCCTAACTAAAGCCAAATCAATACTCAAATGATCCGTATCCTGCAGGTCAATTTGCACCGAAGCACAAACGCCCAGGACCTACTTGAGCAGTTTGCGAGGGATAAGAAAGCTGACTTGCTGTTGCTGAGCGAGCAACATCATAACAAGGACTCGCAAGAGTGGTACCCTGACAAATCTGGTACCTCGGCCATCTGGGTTCGAGACAGCGCCCGCCTTCAGGTACAGGGCCATGGACGCGGGGATGGATTTGTGTGGGTGCGGTGTTCAGGGATAACATATTTCAGTGTTTATCTGACGCCTAACGAGGCAATGCGATCCTTTCGAACCAAACTCGATGCCCTAGAGGACGCTGTCTCGAACACAGAGGGCCACATGCTGGTCGGGGGAGACTTCAACGCTAGAGCCATCGAATGGGGTATGCCACAATCCGACCCAAGGGGAAAGCAAATCTTGGACATGGCGGCCAGAACAGCGCTTTTTGTCCTAAATACTGGTAACACCCCTACTTTCCGCCGCTGGGGTTGCGTAGGAACCATACCCAATGTGACACTCGCTTCGGAGTCCCTGGTACCTAGAGTACACAACTGGCGAGTACTAGAGGACTACTCGGCTATTGATCACAAGTATAGAGCTGTTGAGATTCACGACGGTGCCACTCTGCGTGCATATGCCCAAACTTCAATCCTCGGATGGAGGACTGGGAGGATGGACGTCGAGAAGTTCACTGACGCGCTTACGGCAGGCGCACCGTTGCTGGGAGCTCCGGCAGGGAGTGGAGGGCCTACAGCCATGGACTTGGTGAACTCAACTATGAGTACCATCATAGCTGCTTGCGAGTCTTCCATGCCCCGCCGGAGACCCCGACATGGTAAGCCTCCAGTATACTGGTGGTCAAACGAGATCGCCGAACAAAGAAGTGAGTGTCACAAACTTCGGCGAGAGGCCCAGTGGGCGCGAACACGGGAGGAGGCAGACACTAGGCTAGCAGCACACAGGTCCGGCAGGAAATTTCTTCGCAGGCTTATTAACAAGAGCAAGGCCCGATGCTGGCAAGACCTCGTGGACGATGTAAATAGGGATCCATGGGGCCTTGGCTACAAGCTGGCCATGGGGAAACTTGGTGCCCTACGGAAGCCTTGTATACATGACGCGGAAAAGATGGACGCGATAGTGCGGGGACTCTTCCCCGCCCATCCCGTCCGTGTTGACGCTGTCCATAGTGAAACAGCAGTCGAGTGCCCACTCTTCATACAGCTGGAACTGGAAGAGGCAGTCCTCTCCCTGAAAGCGAGGAAGGCTCCAGGTCCAGATGGTGTTCCAGCTGAGGTTTTGCAGCTCGTCTATCACCATTGTCCTGACTTGCGGCTCAGCACATTCAACGCTTTCCCGGTACGATGGAAGGTGGCGAGGCTCGTGCTGGTCAGCAAGGGGAAAGGAAATCCCGAATCGCCGTCTGCATACCGCCCGTTATGCATGCTAGACACGGCTGGGAAAGTGCTAGAGAAACTCATCAAGGGAAGACTCACTGACGCGATTCGTGCTGCTGGGGACCTATCTCCTCGGCAGTACGGCTTTAGAGCAGGACGTTCTACCATTGATGCGATTGCAGAGGTGGCAAACGCGGTCCAAAGGGCAGAGGCATATAGTCACACCAAGCGACGGATCGTCCTGTTGGTGACACTCGACGTCAGGAATGCCTTCAACTCCGCTAGATGGGTGGATATTCTGGATACGCTGGAAAACTCTTTTCAAGTTCCAGAATATCTAATGCGGCTTTTGAGGAACTACCGAAAGGACCGAAGCCTGCTCTACGACACGACACAGGGCCAACGAAGGATGGAAATTACATCGGGTGTTGCCCAGGGATCTATCCTTGGTCCGGACCTGTGTAACGTGTCTTAAGACGGGCTACTGAGACTTGAGATGCCAGATGAGTCGCGCTTGGTCGGCTATGCGGATGATGTTGCGGCTCTGGTCACCGGACGCACCGTTGAGCAAGCGCAACTTAGGCTAGGTATGCTAATGCGCCGAGTGAGGGACTGGATGACTGCTCGCGGGCTCAGTTTAGCACTGGAGAAAACCGAAGTGGTAACCTTGACAAAAAAGAGAGTCCCTAGAGTAAGGATGATCAGTACTGGAGATATACAGATCGAATCGAAGCCAGCAGTGAAGTACCTGGGGCTACTGATCGACTTGAAGATGAGTTTCTCTGAGCGAATCAGGGCAACGGCTGAGAAGGCTGCTTCGGGAATATCGGCCCTGAGTCGACTTATGGCCAACGTAGGGGGACCCAGCCCATCAAGAAGACGTCTCTTGATGAGTGCTGTAGGGTCAGTGCTACTGTATGGAGCAGAGGTATGGGGCGACGCTCTCAGCAAGGAGGCATACCGAAAACGATTGGCACAGGTACAGAGAAGAAGAGCACTGAGAATTGCATCTTCGTATCCAACAGTCTCCGACTCGGCGCTGAGAGTGATTGCAGGCGTGATACCTGTCGCCCTCCTTGCTAGAGAGCGTCGCGCTATTTACCTGCGCCGAAATGAGGATGCGAGGGAGATGGTTGTCCGCGAGGAGAGACAACGCTCGCTCAACGATTGGCAGCAGTCTTGGAGGAATTGCACGAAGGGAAGGTGGACTGCGCGCCTCATCCCGGATGTGAGACCGTGGCTTAATCGAAGGCATGGTGAGACTGACTTCTATCTGACCCAGCTTTTGAGCGGGCACGGGTGTTTTCAGTCTTACCTGCACAAGGTCGGCAAGTCACGGTCTCCCGATTGTCGGTTTTGCCCAGAAGAGGAGGACAATGCCTGTCACACATTTTTCGCGTGTACGAAATGGGTCAGGCTGCGAAGGGAACTCTACAGGGAGACGGGAGAGCTCACCCCGGATAATGTAGTTGCGGTGATGCTCGAATCGGTTGACAAATGGAACCAGGTGGCACATTATGCTCGGGCAGTCCTAAAATATAAAAGGGACTCAAAGCAGCCGGAGGCACTGGGGCTGGGGGATCGCTCTTCTGGCAATTCCTCTTCCCCCCTCCCCTCCCGCTAGGGAAGGGACTCCCCAGCTTGAAGGCGCCCCACGGCGTAACAAAACGAGACCTGGCCCGAAGTAATGTGTCAAACGGTTCCAGGCTAGGTTCTCAGATTGACAGGGGAGGTGTTTAGTGGGTAGTCCAAAGGTATCCTCCATGGGAGTCCCACACTGCCAGACTCGGCGGGCATAAATGCCTTCACCTCCCTACCAAAAAAAAAAAAAAAATTAAGTTATAAAATTCTTCCTATATCCTTAGATATCCTGTCTCTAAGATTTCAGAAAAATGGTATGGTGTGTAACAAAGTTCTAGCGACATAAATTTTCCTGCAATGCTTGTATGTGGTAGGCATCATTTTCCTCTCCTGGCCAAAATCTACAGTCGAGAGGGGGGCCACAACTTGCCAATCTTGAGCAGGTGAGCTTGAAAATACCCATGCCTGCTCAAATGATGGGCCATGTAGAACTCCAACATGTCTTCAATTGAGTCATGGTCTCATATCTGGGGTGAGCCACGCAGTCTACATTTCCTCGAGTAATTTCCCTAGGACTGCTGCCAATCATTGAGTGAGGAGAGCTCACCCTGGATAATATATTCGCGGTGATGCCCGAATCGGTTGGCAAATGGAACCAGGTGGCGCATTATGTTTGGGCGGTCCTAAAAGATAAAACGGGCTCACTGTAGCCGGCGGTATTGGGGCGGAGGATCGCTCTTCTGAAACTTTCTCTTCCTTCTCCCCTCCCACTAGAAGAGAGATCCCCCAGCTTGAAAGCGTCTCATGGCGTAACAAAACGAGACCTGGCCCGAACTAATGTATCAGGTTTGAAGCTAGGCTCTCAGGTTGTCCGGAGAGGTGTTTAGTGAGTAGTCCAGTCGCCTTCCTGCGAACATGGGAGTCCCACACTCTGTGCATAAATGGCATTCACCTCCCAGACACAAAACAAATATCATTGAGTGAGCGCTATCTCTCGTGTCTTTGTTTCGACGCATTTAGATAGTGCTGCGCTCTTTAGCAAGGAGGGTAGCAGGTATCACGCCTGCAATAACTCTCACTAATCAAAGACGGCCAAATACGAACATGCAGTTCTCAGTGCTTCTCTTCTACCTGGGCCAGGGGTTTTCGGTACACCCTTTTAATGAGAGCCCCACCCTTAATTTCTGCTCCGTACAGTAGCAGTGACCTTACAGCACTCGTCAAGACGCGTTTCTTGATGGGTTGAGATGGGGATGGATTCTCATTTACGAATATAGATTATATCGAAAATCTGCAAGATAGATTAATGCAGATCAAAGTAACTTAACTTAAAAATCATTTTCAGAAAATTTTAAAATGTCAGAATTCTAGTTAGTCTAATTTTAATTTGCATAATTGCCAGTAAAATTCTAATTTGCGTAGTTAGCAGTCAAATCTTATAATTCAGTTTATTAAAATAATGTTCTTCTAGCCCATTAGTTTGTTTATTTGACATCGGCAGACCCGTTCTTCTTATTAAAATGATTTAGAAAATAAAGTAAGCTCGAGCGGGATATCATGACGGTGTTTTCATGAAGTTCCTAGTATACTACCAACCATGTCTAGTATAGTTTGAGTGCCAACTCCTACAATATATTGGTAATCTTTATTTGCTCTTAATTTATATAAGCGATTCCTAAAAAACTCATACACGACTCTTGAAGAACTTGGAATCTTACATACAAGGTAAGCTAATATCCTTGCCTGAAAATATAATAATATACAGATCATGTAAAAATATACGGAATATTGAGCAAAAGCAACGATAAAGGGTCTCCCTACATAAGCTATATGTCAACTCAGAGCCAATATGCCTGAAAAATCCTTCTCAGCCATTGTCATGATTTGCTCAGAGAATCTTTGAGCCAATCAGTAGTCCCAGGTACTTATCCACTGATTCTACGTCTAGCACTCGTTTTGTGTAGACGTGTTTTTAATCAGACGAGAACCGGTAGGCCAACATGGTATACCAAGAAAGTTCCACCAATTAATGTCTTCGGTCAAAGCGGAAAAGACATGGTTCGGCTGTTGGCAGCCGAAAACAAATTGACAAATTTCGAAGTCAAACGAATAAATTCTGAGAAGCTGTCAATTAGAACGAAATCACTGGTTGATTTCAAATCAGCGAAAGATGCTTTGAATTCTGGGGAGGTTCCGCACTTCACCTATACCCCCAAAAGCGAGAAGAACCAGACGTTCTTGCTGAAGGGCTTGGACTGCGGAGAAGATCCCGTCGATCTTCTTCAGGTTCTCAAGGAAACAGCACCACAAATCGAGTTTATCTCAGTGAAAACATTCGCGACAAGAAGGTCGACGGTAGAAAAAAAAAACTTACCATTTTATTTGGTACAAATAACAAATAAGAGCAGTCCAAGCGCTCTTCAGCAAATCAGGTATTTAAATTTTCGAGTGGTGAGGTGGGAACGCCTCCAGAAGCGAGAAATCAGCCAGTGCTATCGCTGCCAACGATTTGGGCATTCGGCTGCCAACTGCGCCATGCATTACCGATGCGTTAAATGCAAAGACGTGCATGCTCCCGGTGAGTGCAAATTGGCTCAGACGGAGCCAAAAGAGAAGTTATATTGTGTGAACTGCGGTGTTTTTGGTCACCCGGCATCATATCGAGGATGCTCCCGATATCAGGATGCAAGATTGAAATCTGCCCCAAAGCAAACACAAATACACCGCAGTGTCTTAGCTCCGAACTTCGTCAAGCCCGGAGTATCATTTGCACAAGCCGCTAGAGGACCAGCAGGAAATGCGGAAAATAGTGTAAATAATGTAAGTGGCAATAATGAGCTGCTTCTCAAAATTTATCAGCAACTAAATTCCTTATCAGAGCGAATCGATAAACAAGATTCGAAAATTAACATTATTTTTCAGCGTTTAGGACTTTCAAATGCCTCAAAATAAGTTGTCATCCAGCCACATTCCCACGGATAGGATTCGTCTCATCTCGATCAACGTCAACTCCATTGTTACTTTACATCGGCGTGATTATCTCCTTGAATTCATTGCCAGACAAAAGCCTGACATCCTGCTTCTAACCGAAACCCACCTCAATTCATGGCACTCCATGACATTCAAGGATTTTGAATTCGTAAGAAACGATAGGGTAATAGGTGATGGGGGAGGTGGCACCGGGATATTGGTACGAAGACCCTATCGTTTCCAAAATATTGAAAAAGTCGAATTCAAAAGCTTTGAATCTCTTGAAGTGTCCGTTATCAAAATCTCACTGCCAGGTGGGGATAACCTCATCGTTATCTCTGCCTATGCAACTGGTGGAACTGTTCTCAAGCTCAAGGAGGAACTCAATTCCTTGTTTGAAATACTCGAATTGAACAGGCTGCATAACTATTATATTCTTGCTGGTGACCTGAACGCCAAGCATACATCATGGCTGAACGCCACCAATAATCCAAGAGGTGTATTCCTGAAATCATGGATAACAGAGAACTAAATTGAATACAGGTGCAATCTTTATGGGTCGGAGTTCCCAACATACCCTAGGACAAATTCATATTTGGACCTTTGCATTGCTGACGCAAGACTCAAATTCAACTTTAATAGTCCTCAACGGAAACTGCAGGTGCTTCCTTATGATAGCGACCATAACGCAATCGTAATGGAAATCAATCATCACAGGGATGATTTCTTCCTCATTCCAGTTCAACACGAAAATCATCGGTTGAACTTCAAAAAAACAGACTGGGGAAAGTTTCAAAAGAAGTTTAATCGGGAGTTCCAGAAGCAATGTCCCCCTTCTGATGATGGCAACTCTTGCTCAATGGTTCCGAATGACAGGAATCTAACTAACGATGAAATAGATGTCTATTTGTCGAAGTTAGAGAAGCTGACGTTGGAAACGATTGAGAAAGTAGTTCCCAAGATTAAACTCCGAAACAATATGGAAGGATATGAAACACCAACCATCGCAAGGTTGAAAAGATTGAAAAGCCTTCTTCTCACACGCGTCAACAATATTTATCAACGATTTTTGGATTACAACCATCCCTCGTTGGCTTTGTTGAAATTACATCTGAGGAATGTCCGGAACTTAATCCGGTCATACTTCAGGAGTGAGGTCAGCAATCCATGGGCGGAAAAATTGAGGGGTATTAGCCCACAGGACCCAGATGGTGTGTTTGCGAAAGTGAATAGCATATTCCGCAAGAAGTCTCGAGTGAAGGTATCGAATCTTGAAGTCACTAGTGATGAGATAAATCTTCTCGATAGGGCTGGTATCGAAATTGATAGTACGACTCCGGATAGAAATGGAAACAGGATTATTTGTGAAGGATTGGATAAACTTGCCCTGACTGGAACACATTTTGAATTGGTTCATCTACCAAACCCTGAGAGAGGGAACGAAATTTTTTCAGAGGTCGTTGAAGCAAAAGTTTCCGACTTCAAATCAAGCCTGAACGGCCAATCAATTCTTCATTTCAATGAATCATTAACATCTGACCTCATACCGAGCTTGAATCTTATTGATTATTTTGTCAGCTTTGAAGACTTGTGTTTCATATTTCGCAAGATAAACAACAAGAAATCATGTGGTACTGATGGTATTCGAAATGTAGTTCTCCGACATTTGCCGGAGGTTGCTATTAGGAATTATTGCATATTGTTCAACAATATGTTGAGCAATTCATATTTCCCAAATGAGTGGAAAAGGGCTAAGGTATTTCCGATCTTGAAGAAAGGAAAAGAATCTTCAAGCCCCAAAAGCTATCACCCAATCAGCTTGCTGCCTAACATCAGCAAGGTGTTTGAAGTGATACTCAACAGAGCATTAAACGCCCACATTGAGGAAAATGAGTTGATGCCGAATTGCCAATTTGGTTTTCGTGCCAGGCATTCGACCACACATGCAATAACGAATAGATAGACAATGTGTTGGAGCATGTCTCATTGATATGGAGAAAGCCTTCGATACGGTGTGGTTAGATGGACTAGTTTTTAAACTCCTTCAGGACAAGTTCCCCAGACACCTTGTCGCCATGATGTGTAATATGTTATGCGGGAAATCGTTTGTTGTAACTGATGGAAATCTGACAACAATGCGCGAGTTCAAGGTCTTGAATGGTCTACAGCAGGGAACAGTTACTGCGCCTCTGCTCTTTTCAGTCTTCATTCGCAAGCTATTGAACGGCTTTGATTTTAACGTCTCGCCAACGCGATCATTGGTAGCGTTTGCTGATGATCTGATCATCTATACGGCAGACCGAAAAGCTACAATAGTTCAGAGCAATCTCCAAAAAATGTTCAATGATGTACAGCTGTACACTGACAATTGTTCGAATGAAAATCAATGCGCAAAAGTGTGAAACAATCTTGTTTCGGACAACGCTGCAGGGGGTCAGTCAAGACCTGAAACGTAATTGGAAAGATTTCCACATCATGGCTAGTGAGGATAGTCTTGAACGGGTTCCACATAAATCGTGTGTTCGATACCTCGGTGTTTATCTCGATCAGTATCTGCACTATACTGAACATGTGAAAACCATGCTCAGTAAGGCACTTAAAGTAGTCATGGCCCTTCGAAAGCTCTTTCATTCCAGATACATTGATCAAAAGGTCAAAATTATCTGTTACAAGACACTGGTTAGACCAGTTTTGACATATGGATGTCAGATCTGGTACAACCAGAGTTCTAGTACTATGGAAAAATTAAGAGTTTTCGAAAGGAAATGTCTTCGTGCATGTACTGGTTTGTACAGAAAGCCTGAGACGGATTGGAAACATTATATATTGAATAGAAGAATTTATCAAACTGCTGAAGTGACGAGGGTCGATATCTTCATATTGAAACTTCTTCGGAATCATATCGCAAGATCTGTGACTGTGAGTGAAAACCCTTGGATTTCACAGCCGTTCCACCCTACAGACGGGTATATAGCGACTTGCCTCGCTACTGGCTTCATTCCTCCAGAAGCATTCGTGTATTTGGACATGAATCGATATGTTTTTGATTCTGACGGCGTCCCAGTCATATATCACATATATCGACCGGCCACCGATAAGAAGATAAAATATCCTCCTAATTTGAGTTCACGAGACCAACGATTTCAATGGAGATACTCATTTGCTAGATTCGTTGAAGCTGATCGAGTTGAGACGGGGCAATCTAGGTATTGGTGGCTGAATGACAATGTCTGATACCTGTCGCCCTCCTTGCTAGAGAGCGTCGCGCTATTTACCTGCGCCGAAATGAGGATGCGAGGGAGATGGTTGTCCGCGAGGAGAGACAACGCTCGCTCAACGATTGGCAGCAGTCTTGGAGGAATTGCACGAAGGGAAGGTGGACTGCGCGCCTCATCCCGGATGTGAGACCGTGGCTTAATCGAAGGCATGGTGAGACTGACTTCTATCTGACCCAGCTTTTGAGCGGGCACGGGTGTTTTCAGTCTTACCTGCACAAGGTCGGCAAGTCACGGTCTCCCGATTGTCGGTTTTGCCCAGAAGAGGAGGACAATGCCTGTCACACATTTTTCGCGTGTACGAAATGGGTCAGGCTGCGAAGGGAACTCTACAGGGAGACGGGAGAGCTCACCCCGGATAATGTAGTTGCGGTGATGCTCGAATCGGTTGACAAATGGAACCAGGTGGCACATTATGCTCGGGCAGTCCTAAAATATAAAAGGGACTCAAAGCAGCCGGAGGCACTGGGGCTGGGGGATCGCTCTTCTGGCAATTCCTCTTCCCCCCTCCCCTCCCGCTAGGGAAGGGACTCCCCAGCTTGAAGGCGCCCCACGGCGTAACAAAACGAGACCTGGCCCGAAGTAATGTGTCAAACGGTTCCAGGCTAGGTTCTCAGATTGACAGGGGAGGTGTTTAGTGGGTAGTCCAAAGGTATCCTCCATGGGAGTCCCACACTGCCAGACTCGGCGGGCATAAATGCCTTCACCTCCCTACCAAAAAAAAAAAAAAATTAAGTTATAAAATTCTTCCTATATCCTTAGATATCCTGTCTCTAAGATTTCAGAAAAATGGTATGGTGTGTAACAAAGTTCTAGCGACATAAATTTTCCTGCAATGCTTGTATGTGGTAGGCATCATTTTCCTCTCCTGGCCAAAATCTACAGTCGAGAGGGGGGCCACAACTTGCCAATCTTGAGCAGGTGAGCTTGAAAATACCCATGCCTGCTCAAATGATGGGCCATGTAGAACTCCAACATGTCTTCAATTGAGTCATGGTCTCATATCTGGGGTGAGCCACGCAGTCTACATTTCCTCGAGTAATTTCCCTAGGACTGCTGCCAATCATTGAGTGAGGAGAGCTCACCCTGGATAATATATTCGCGGTGATGCCCGAATCGGTTGGCAAATGGAACCAGGTGGCGCATTATGTTTGGGCGGTCCTAAAAGATAAAACGGGCTCACTGTAGCCGGCGGTATTGGGGCGGAGGATCGCTCTTCTGAAACTTTCTCTTCCTTCTCCCCTCCCACTAGAAGAGAGATCCCCCAGCTTGAAAGCGTCTCATGGCGTAACAAAACGAGACCTGGCCCGAACTAATGTATCAGGTTTGAAGCTAGGCTCTCAGGTTGTCCGGAGAGGTGTTTAGTGAGTAGTCCAGTCGCCTTCCTGCGAACATGGGAGTCCCACACTCTGTGCATAAATGGCATTCACCTCCCAGACACAAAACAAATATCATTGAGTGAGCGCTATCTCTCGTGTCTTTGTTTCGACGCATTTAGATAGTGCTGCGCTCTTTAGCAAGGAGGGTAGCAGGTATCACGCCTGCAATAACTCTCACTAATCAAAGACGGCCAAATACGAACATGCAGTTCTCAGTGCTTCTCTTCTACCTGGGCCAGGGGTTTTCGGTACACCCTTTTAATGAGAGCCCCACCCTTAATTTCTGCTCCGTACAGTAGCAGTGACCTTACAGCACTCGTCAAGACGCGTTTCTTGATGGGTTGAGATGGGGATGGATTCTCATTTACGAATATAGATTATATCGAAAATCTGCAAGATAGATTAATGCAGATCAAAGTAACTTAACTTAAAAATCATTTTCAGAAAATTTTAAAATGTCAGAATTCTAGTTAGTCTAATTTTAATTTGCATAATTGCCAGTAAAATTCTAATTTGCGTAGTTAGCAGTCAAATCTTATAATTCAGTTTATTAAAATAATGTTCTTCTAGCCCATTAGTTTGTTTATTTGACATCGGCAGACCCGTTCTTCTTATTAAAATGATTTAGAAAATAAAGTAAGCTCGAGCGGGATATCATGACGGTGTTTTCATGAAGTTCCTAGTATACTACCAACCATGTCTAGTATAGTTTGAGCGCCAACTCCTACAATATATTGGTAATCTTTATTTGCTCTTAATTTATATAAGCGATTCCTAAAAAACTCATACACGACTCTTGAAGAACTTGGAATCTTACATACAAGGTAAGCTAATATCCTTGCCTGAAAATATAATAATATACAGATCATGTAAAAATATACGGAATATTGAGCAAAAGCAACGATAAAGGGTCTCCCTACATAAGCTATATGTCAACTCAGAGCCAATATGCCTGAAAAATCCTTCTCAGCCATTGTCATGATTTGCTCAGAGAATCTTTGAGCCAATCAGTAGTCCCAGGTACTTATCCACTGATTCTACGTCTAGCACTCGTTTTGTGTAGACGTGTTTTTAATCAGACGAGAACCGGTAGGCCAACATGGTATACCAAGAAAGTTCCACCAATTAATGTCTTCGGTCAAAGCGGAAAAGACATGGTTCGGCTGTTGGCAGCCGAAAACAAATTGACAAATTTCGAAGTCAAACGAATAAATTCTGAGAAGCTGTCAATTAGAACGAAATCACTGGTTGATTTCAAATCAGCGAAAGATGCTTTGAATTCTGGGGAGGTTCCGCACTTCACCTATACCCCCAAAAGCGAGAAGAACCAGACGTTCTTGCTGAAGGGCTTGGACTGCGGAGAAGATCCCGTCGATCTTCTTCAGGTTCTCAAGGAAACAGCACCACAAATCGAGTTTATCTCAGTGAAAACATTCGCGACAAGAAGGTCGACGGTAGAAAAAAAAAACTTACCATTTTATTTGGTACAAATAACAAATAAGAGCAGTCCAAGCGCTCTTCAGCAAATCAGGTATTTAAATTTTCGAGTGGTGAGGTGGGAACGCCTCCAGAAGCGAGAAATCAGCCAGTGCTATCGCTGCCAACGATTTGGGCATTCGGCTGCCAACTGCGCCATGCATTACCGATGCGTTAAATGCAAAGACGTGCATGCTCCCGGTGAGTGCAAATTGGCTCAGACGGAGCCAAAAGAGAAGTTATATTGTGTGAACTGCGGTGTTTTTGGTCACCCGGCATCATATCGAGGATGCTCCCGATATCAGGATGCAAGATTGAAATCTGCCCCAAAGCAAACACAAATACACCGCAGTGTCTTAGCTCCGAACTTCGTCAAGCCCGGAGTATCATTTGCACAAGCCGCTAGAGGACCAGCAGGAAATGCGGAAAATAGTGTAAATAATGTAAGTGGCAATAATGAGCTGCTTCTCAAAATTTATCAGCAACTAAATTCCTTATCAGAGCGAATCGATAAACAAGATTCGAAAATTAACATTATTTTTCAGCGTTTAGGACTTTCAAATGCCTCAAAATAAGTTGTCATCCAGCCACATTCCCACGGATAGGATTCGTCTCATCTCGATCAACGTCAACTCCATTGTTACTTTACATCGGCGTGATTATCTCCTTGAATTCATTGCCAGACAAAAGCCTGACATCCTGCTTCTAACCGAAACCCACCTCAATTCATGGCACTCCATGACATTCAAGGATTTTGAATTCGTAAGAAACGATAGGGTAATAGGTGATGGGGGAGGTGGCACCGGGATATTGGTACGAAGACCCTATCGTTTCCAAAATATTGAAAAAGTCGAATTCAAAAGCTTTGAATCTCTTGAAGTGTCCGTTATCAAAATCTCACTGCCAGGTGGGGATAACCTCATCGTTATCTCTGCCTATGCAACTGGTGGAACTGTTCTCAAGCTCAAGGAGGAACTCAATTCCTTGTTTGAAATACTCGAATTGAACAGGCTGCATAACTATTATATTCTTGCTGGTGACCTGAACGCCAAGCATACATCATGGCTGAACGCCACCAATAATCCAAGAGGTGTATTCCTGAAATCATGGATAACAGAGAACTAAATTGAATACAGGTGCAATCTTTATGGGTCGGAGTTCCCAACATACCCTAGGACAAATTCATATTTGGACCTTTGCATTGCTGACGCAAGACTCAAATTCAACTTTAATAGTCCTCAACGGAAACTGCAGGTGCTTCCTTATGATAGCGACCATAACGCAATCGTAATGGAAATCAATCATCACAGGGATGATTTCTTCCTCATTCCAGTTCAACACGAAAATCATCGGTTGAACTTCAAAAAAACAGACTGGGGAAAGTTTCAAAAGAAGTTTAATCGGGAGTTCCAGAAGCAATGTCCCCCTTCTGATGATGGCAACTCTTGCTCAATGGTTCCGAATGACAGGAATCTAACTAACGATGAAATAGATGTCTATTTGTCGAAGTTAGAGAAGCTGACGTTGGAAACGATTGAGAAAGTAGTTCCCAAGATTAAACTCCGAAACAATATGGAAGGATATGAAACACCAACCATCGCAAGGTTGAAAAGATTGAAAAGCCTTCTTCTCACACGCGTCAACAATATTTATCAACGATTTTTGGATTACAACCATCCCTCGTTGGCTTTGTTGAAATTACATCTGAGGAATGTCCGGAACTTAATCCGGTCATACTTCAGGAGTGAGGTCAGCAATCAATGGGCGGAAAAATTGAGGGGTATTAGCCCACAGGACCCAGATGGCGTGTTTGCGAAAGTGAATAGCATATTCCGCAAGAAGTCTCGAGTGAAGGTATCGAATCTTGAAGTCACTAGTGATGAGATAAATCTTCTCGATAGGGCTGGTATCGAAATTGATAGTACGACTCCGGATAGAAATGGAAACAGGATTATTTGTGAAGGATTGGATAAACTTGCCCTGACTGGAACACATTTTGAATTGGTTCATCTACCAAACCCTCAGAGAGGGAACGAAATTTTTTCAGAGGTCGTTGAAGCAAAAGTTTCCGACTTCAAATCAAGCCTGAACGGCCAATCAATTCTTCATTTCAATGAATCATTAACATCTGACCTCATACCGAGCTTGAATCTTATTGATTATTTTGTCAGCTTTGAAGACTTGTGTTTCATATTTCGCAAGATAAACAACAAGAAATCATGTGGTACTGATGGTATTCGAAATGTAGTTCTCCGACATTTGCCGGAGGTTGCTATTAGGAATTATTGCATATTGTTCAACAATATGTTGAGCAATTCATATTTCCCAAATGAGTGGAAAAGGGCTAAGGTATTTCCGATCTTGAAGAAAGGAAAAGAATCTTCAAGCCCCAAAAGCTATCACCCAATCAGCTTGCTGCCTAACATCAGCAAGGTGTTTGAAGTGATACTCAACAGAGCATTAAACGCCCACATTGAGGAAAATGAGTTGATGCCGAATTGCCAATTTGGTTTTCGTGCCAGGCATTCGACCACACATGCAATAACGAATAGATAGACAATGTGTTGGAGCATGTCTCATTGATATGGAGAAAGCCTTCGATACGGTGTGGTTAGATGGACTAGTTTTTAAACTCCTTCAGGACAAGTTCCCCAGACACCTTGTCGCCATGATGTGTAATATGTTATGCGGGAAATCGTTTGTTGTAACTGATGGAAATCTGACAACAATGCGCGAGTTCAAGGTCTTGAATGGTCTACAGCAGGGAACAGTTACTGCGCCTCTGCTCTTTTCAGTCTTCATTCGCAAGCTATTGAACGGCTTTGATTTTAACGTCTCGCCAACGCGATCATTGGTAGCGTTTGCTGATGATCTGATCATCTATACGGCAGACCGAAAAGCTACAATAGTTCAGAGCAATCTCCAAAAAATGTTCAATGATGTACAGCTGTACACTGACAATTGTTCGAATGAAAATCAATGCGCAAAAGTGTGAAACAATCTTGTTTCGGACAACGCTGCAGGGGGTCAGTCAAGACCTGAAACGTAATTGGAAAGATTTCCACATCATGGCTAGTGAGGATAGTCTTGAACGGGTTCCACATAAATCGTGTGTTCGATACCTCGGTGTTTATCTCGATCAGTATCTGCACTATACTGAACATGTGAAAACCATGCTCAGTAAGGCACTTAAAGTAGTCATGGCCCTTCGAAAGCTCTTTCATTCCAGATACATTGATCAAAAGGTCAAAATTATCTGTTACAAGACACTGGTTAGACCAGTTTTGACATATGGATGTCAGATCTGGTACAACCAGAGTTCTAGTACTATGGAAAAATTAAGAGTTTTCGAAAGGAAATGTCTTCGTGCATGTACTGGTTTGTACAGAAAGCCTGAGACGGATTGGAAACATTATATATTGAATAGAAGAATTTATCAAACTGCTGAAGTGACGAGGGTCGATATCTTCATATTGAAACTTCTTCGGAATCATATCGCAAGATCTGTGACTGTGAGTGAAAACCCTTGGATTTCACAGCCGTTCCACCCTACAGACGGGTATATAGCGACTTGCCTCGCTACTGGCTTCATTCCTCCAGAAGCATTCGTGTATTTGGACATGAATCGATATGTTTTTGATTCTGACGGCGTCCCAGTCATATATCACATATATCGACCGGCCACCGATAAGAAGATAAAATATCCTCCTAATTTGAGTTCACGAGACCAACGATTTCAATGGAGATACTCATTTGCTAGATTCGTTGAAGCTGATCGAGTTGAGACGGGGCAATCTAGGTATTGGTGGCTGAATGACAATGTCTAAATTATTCGTGTTTATTTTCAGTTTTGGTGTTCTTCGTTATTTAGTTTTTGAGTTTCAGCTCATTATTGCTACATTTAGTGTTGTTGTTTATTTTTGTTAAAAATAAGGTATAGGGTAGGTATAAGTAATGTTTACTATATTCCGTTAGAGATAAGATTAATCACTTAGGTTAGGAACATTGTTATTGATTTTTTTAGTATAAGTTAAAGTTTTTGATTGTATTTTATTAGAAATAAGTTACAACATATTAGGTGTAGGATCAAAGTTTCACTATTGTGTTTTGATTATAAATAATTTTAGGATAGTGTTGGTTGGTTTTTTCTCCTTTTTCCAATTAAATTTAAAAAATATGTAATAATCTTCATTGATTTGAATTTGCTATAGTTTTTTTTTTTGATGATATGAGTTAACGATAACGTACAAATTTAGAGAGCCATTTGGGCCATTAAGTTTTTTGATTGTTATTGTTTGGAATTTGCTTTATATTCTTTTAAAATTTATAACGATTAGTATTAAATAAAGCGCTTTTGACTTTATAATAATATACAGATCATGTAAAAATATACGGAATATTGAGCAAAAGCAACGATAAAGGGTCTCCCTACATAAGCTATATGTCAACTCAGAGCCAATATGCCTGAAAAATCCTTCTCAGCCATTGTCATGATTTGCTCAGAGAATCTTTGAGTCAATCAGTAGTCCCAGGTACTTATCCACTGATTCTACGTCTAGCACTCGTTTTGTGTAGACGTGTTTTTAATCGCTCCTGTCATTAATTTTAAAAATTAATTAATTTTTCACAAAAGTCAGTTTCAAAAAATTGAAATAATTTTTTACGAGCCAGTCAATAGCAAGTTTTGATTTCATTGGGGAAGAATTTATCGTCGAAGGCATCGACCAACGATATCAATAAATCAAGAAAAGGCAACAAACCGAAGACTTAACTCGGGACTGCTGTATGGAGGAGCCCGACGGCTTCCCTCCGTGGGGGGGCCCCGGGGGGACTGACAATGTGAAATTGGCGGCAAGTGTCAATAAGTGAAGACGCACGAGCACCCAGGACTCCGCAGATGGCAGCCGTAAGACACAAGTGGTCGAGGATAGGCAGGAGGTGAGTCGACTTTGAACTGAAATCGAAGAATCAAAACGTACGGGGATATGTTCGAGACAGCAAAAAAAGTGCAAGATAGTGAACCGGTACAAAAAATCGATAAGCAAGCAAAGCAGAAGAAAGCTGCTAATCCAATCATCACAGAAGAAGAATTAAGTGCTGGAGGCACAATCGAAAGCCAAAATTACTTTGCAGCGCTCGACGGACTCCAAAGGGATATGGAGGTAGATGAAAATAATGGAGGATACAAAGATAATGATGATTTTATAATTTATTTAAAAAATAGAAATAAAGAAAATAAAAATAAGGAGAAGAAACCAGCCCATAGTTCTGCTGGTCCTCCTCAAAAAGTAAAGAATACAGAGAATGTTCCGCCAATTAATGTCTTCGGTCAAAGCGGAAAAGACATGGTTCGGCTGTTGGCAGCCGAAAACAAATTAACAAATTTTGAAATTAAACGAATCAATTCCGAGAAGTTATCACTTAGAACAAAATCACTGGTTGATTTCAAATCAGCGAAAAATGCTTTAAATTCTGGGGAGGTTCTGCACTTCACTTATACCCCAAAAAGCTAGAGGAACCAGACGTTCTTGTTGAAGGGCTTGGACTGCGGAGAAGATACCGTCGATCTTCTTCAGGTTCTCAAGGAAGCAGCACCACAAATTGAATTCATCGCAGTTGAAACATTCCCGACAAGAAGGTCGACGGTAGAAAAAAAAATTTACCATTTTATTTAGTACAAATATCAAATAAGAGCAGTCCAAGTGCTCTTCAGCAAATCAGATATTTAAATTTCCGAGTGGTGAGGTGGGAACGCCTCCAGAAACGAGAAATCAACCAGTGCTATCGCTGCCAACGATTGGGCATTCGGCTGCCAACTGCGCCATGCATTACCGATGTGTCAAATGCAAGGACGTGCATGCTCCCGGTGAGTGCAAATTGGCTCAGACGGAGCCAAAAGAGAAGAATTCTACGTCTAGCACTTGTTGCGTGTAGACGTGTTTTTAATCGCTCCTGTCATTAATTTTAAAAATTAATTAATTTTTCGCAAAAGTCAGTTTCAAACAATTGCAATATTTTTTTACGAGCCAGTCAAAAGCAAATTTTGATTTCACTGGGAAAACCATCACCATCGAATTATTCGAGCATTTATCAAATACCTGAAATTCATTTCCTGAAGAAATATCAAAAGTGGAAAACGTTCAAGGGAAGTCCCGGTCTGAGAACATTCCCTCTAGTCTGGCTGCGAAAGCAACGAGATGGAGGAGCCCGATGGCTTCCGCCATCAATCAGAAGGATCATGCCCATCGCCAATGATAACGGGCGAAAAAAAGCTTGAAAGAAGTTACGAGAATAAAGAAGGAAAACCGACAATCCTATCGGTAATCGAGATCGAACAGCTGATCCAAGAAAAAGAGAAAGCTGAAAAATTTGAAAAAGAAAATGAAGAACTTAAGCTTCGAGTTAAATCGTTAGAAGCACTTGTTGGAACGTTCAACGAAGATAAAGAAACCAAGAAAGGCCGACAAGCAAACTCAAAATCTGTAGACAAGAAACCTTAAAAACCCACAGGAAGAAGATAATCAAGAGGATGTCCTCAGCGCACGAGGCGCAAACGACAGCAGAAATTACTATGCAGCGCCAGCTGGTCTTGAAGAAAAGATGAACATTGAAGAGGATACGTCTAAGTTAGATAATGATTTCATTGAATACCTTAAAATTAAAAATCGGGAGAAAAAACCAAAAGGTTTGTCTGCTGGTCCGTCTGCTGGTCCGTCCATTAAGATTAATGAAAAAAAAAAGAAAAAGTCCCACCAATCAATGTATTTGGGCAAACGGGCAAAGATATGGTTCGGCTTTTGGCAGCCGAAAATAAGCTAGATTTTCAGATAAAAAGAGTCAATGCCGATAAATTGACAATAAGGACTAAGTCGCTGGTTGATTCCAGGCAACAAAACATGCCTTAAATTCTGGAGATGTTCCGCATTTCACGTACACCCCGAAAAGCGAAAAGAACCAAACCTTTTTATTGAAGGGTCTGGACTATGGTGAGGACACAGTCCATCTTCTTCAGGTGCTCCAAGAAGCTGCACCACAAATACAATTTATTTCAGTTAAAAACTTTACAACGAGAAAATTGATTGTGGACCGCAAAAACTTGCTTCACTACTTAGTCCAGATTTCCAGCAAAAGTAGTTCGAGTGCCCTGCAGAAAATACGGTACTTGAACTTCCGCGTGGTGAGGTGGGAACGCTTCCAGAAAAGTGAGGTCAACCAGTGCTACAAGTGTCAAAGATTCGGGCATTCGGCTGCCAATTGCGCCATGAAATATAGGTGTGTTAAATGCAAAGACATTCATGCTCCTGGCGAGTGCAAATTGGCTCAGGCGGAGCCGAAAGAAAAACTATATTGTGTAAACTGTGGTGCCTTTGGTCATGCAGCATCATATCAAGGATGCCCCCGGTATCAAGATGCAAAGGTTAAAGTCACTCCGAAACAAAGTCAAGCACACCGCAGTGTGATACCTACCAACTACGTCAAGCCCGAGGTGTCATTTGCACTTGCTGCGAGAGGACCAGCAGACAATGTAAATAAAATAAATAATGTAAGTGGCAATAATGAGCTGCTCCTTAAAATTTATCAGCAATTAAATTCCTTATTGGAGCGAATCGATAAACAAGATTCGAAAATTAACAATGTTTTTCAACGTTTAGGGCTTTCAAATGACGCAAAATAAGTTGTCATCCAGCCACATTCCCACGGATAGGATTCGTCTCATCTTGATCAACGTCAACTCCATTGTTACTTTAGATCGGCGTGATTATCTCCTTGAATTCATTGCCAGACAAATGCCTGACATTGTGCTTCTCACCGAAACCCACCTCAGTTCATGCCACTCCATGAGATTCAAGGATTTTAAGTTCGTAAGAAACGATAGGGTAACAGGTGATGGGGAGGTGGCACCTAGATATTAGTTCGAAGACCCTATCGTTTCCAAAATATTGAAAAAGTCGAATTCAAAAGCCTCTGCCTCTGCCTATGCAACTGGTGGAACTGTTCTCAAGCTCAAGGAGGAGTTCAATTCCTTGTTCGAAATACTCGATTTGAACAGGCTGCATAACTATTATATTCTTGCTGGTGACCTGAACGCCAAGCATACATCATGGCTGAACGCCACCAATAATCCAAGAGGTGTATTCCTGAAATCGTGGATAACAGAGAACCAAATTGAATACAGGTGCAATCTATATGGGTCGGAGTTCCCAACATACCCTAGGACAAATTCATATTTGGACCTTTGCATTGCTGACGCAAGACTTGAATTCAGCTTTAATAGTCCTAAACGGAAACTCCAGGTGCTTCCTTATGATAGCGACCATAACGCAATCGTAATGGAAATCAATCATCACAGGGATGATTTTTTCCTCATTCCAGTTCAAAATGAAAATCATCGGTTGAATTTAAAAAAAAACAGACCGGGGAAAGTTTCAAAAGAAGTTTAATCGGGAGTACCAGAAGCAATGTCCCTCTTCTGATGGTGGCAACTCTTGCTCAATGGTTCCGAATGACAGGAATCTAACTAACGATGAAATAGATGTCTATTTGTCGAAGTTAGAGAAGCTGACGTTGGAAACGATTGAGAAAGTAGTTCCCAAGATTAAACATCAAAAGAATATGGAAGTATATGAAACACCAACCATTGCAAGGTTGAAAAGATTGAAAAGCGTTCTTCTCACACGCGTCAACAGTATTTATCGACGATTTTTGGATTACAACCATCCCTCGTTGGCTTTGTTGAAATCACATCTGAGGAATGTCCGGAACTTAATCCGGTCATACTTCAGGAGTGAGTTCAGCAATCAATGGGCGGAAAATTGAGGGGTATTAGCCCACAGGACCCAGATGGCGTGTTTGCGAAAGTGAATAGCATATTCCGCAAGAAGTCTCGAGTGAAGGTATCGAATCTTGAAGTCACTAGTGATGAGATAAATCTTCTCGATAGGGCTGGTATCGAAATTGATAGTACGACTCCGGATAGAAATGGAAACAGGATTATTTGTGAAGGATTGGATAAACTTGCCCTGATTGAAACACATTTTGAATTGGAATGAAATATTTTCAGAGGTCGTTGAAGCAAAAGTTTTCGACTTCAAATCAAGCCTGAACGGCCAATCAATTCTTCATTTCAATGAATCATTAACATCTGACCTCATACCGAGCTTGAATCTTATTGATTATTTTGTCAGCTTTGAAGACTTGTGTTTCATATTTCGCAATAAACAACAAGAAATCATGTGGTAATGATGGTATTCCAAATGTAATTCTCCGACATTTGCCTGAGGTCGCTATTCGGAATTATTGCATATTGTTCAATAACAAGTTGAGCAATTCATATTTCCCAAATGAGTGGAAAAGGGCTAAAGTATTTCCGATCTTGAAGAAAGGAAAAGAATCTTCATGCCCTGAAAGCTTTCGCCCAATCAGCTTGCTGCCTAACATCAGCAAGGTGTTTGAAGTGATACTCAACAGAGCATTAAACGCCCACATTGAAGAAAATGAGTTTATGCCGAATTGCCAATTTGGTTTTCGTGCCAGGCATTCGACCACACATGCAATAACGAAAGTAACCTCAGACATCTGTTGGAATCTAAATGATAGACAATGTGTTGGAGCATGTCTCATTGATATGGAGAAAGCCTTCGATACGGTGTGGTTAGATGGACTAGTTTTTAAACTCCTTCAGGACAAGTTCCCCAGACACCTTGTCGCCATGGTGTATAATATGTTATACGGAAAATCGATTGTTGTACTTGATGGAAATCTTACAACAATGCGCGAATTCAAGGTCTTGAATGGTCTACAGCAGGGAACAGTTACTGCGCCTCTACTCTTCTCAATCTTCATTCGCAAGCTTTGATTTTAACGTCTCGCCAACGCAATCATAGGTAGCGTTTGCTGATAATTTGATCATCTATACGGCAGACCGAAAAGCTACAATAGTTCAGAGCAATCTCCAAAAAATGTTCAATGATGTACAGCTGTACACTGACATTTGGCGAATGAAAATCAATGCGCAGAAGTGTGAAACAATCTTGTTTCGGACAACGCTGCAGGGGGTCAGTCAAGACCTGAAACGTAATTGGAAAGATTTCCACATCATGGCTGGCGAAGGTAGTTCAGAACGGGTTCCACATAAATCATGTGTTCGATACCCCGGTGTTTCTCTCGATCAGTATCTGTATTATACTGAACATGTGAAAATCATGCTCAGTAAGGCACTTAAAGTAGTTATGGCCCTTCCAAAACTCTTGCATTCCAGATACATTGATCAAAAGGTCAAAATTATCTGTTACAAGACACTGGTTAGACTAGTTTTCACATATGGATGTCAGATCTGGTACAACCAGAGTGCTAGTACTATGGAAAAATTAAGAGTTTTCGAAAGGAAATGTCTTCATGCATGTACTGGTTTGTACAAAAGGGCTGAGACGGATTGGAAACATTTTACATTGAATAGAAGAATTTATCAAACTGCTGAAGTGACGAGGGTCGATATCTTCATATTGGAACTTCTTCGGAATCATATCGCAAGATCTGTGACTGTGAGTGAAAACCCTTTGATTTCACATTCGTTCCACCCTACAGACGGGTATATAGCGACTTGCCTCGCTACTGGCTTCATTCCTCCAGAAGCATTCGTGTATTTGGACATGAATCGATATGTTTTTGATTCTGACGGTGCCCCAGTCATATATCACATATATCGACGGGCCACCGATAAGAAGATAAAATATCCTCCGAGTTTGAGTTCACGAGACCAACAATTTCAATGGAGATACTCATTTCCTAGATTCGTTGGAGCTGATCGAATTGAGACGGCGCAGTCCAGGTATTGGTGGCTGAATGACAATGTCTAAATTATTAGTGTTCATTTCCAGATTTCGTTTTTTCGTTATTTAGTTTTTGAGTTTCAGTTCATTATCGCTACATTTAGTATTTTTGTTTATTTGTGTTAAAAATTAGGTATAGGTTAGGTATATGTTATGTTCATTATATTAGTTTAGAGATAAGGTTCAACGCTTAGGCTTGAAACATTGTTATGGAAGTTTTTAGTATAAGGTCAAGTTTTTGATTGCATTTTATTAGAATTAAGTTAAAACATATTAGGTGTAGGATCAAAGTTCACTGTTGTGTTAAGATTATAAATATTTTAGGATAGCGTTGGTTGGTTTTTTCTCCTTTTTCCAATTGAATGAAATAATATGTAATAATCTTCATTGATTTGAATTTGCTATGGTATTTTTTTTAAATGTGATTTAGAGAGCCATTTGGGCGATTAAGGTTTTTATTGTTATTGTTTGGAATTTGCTTTATATTATTTTAAAATTTATAACGATTAGTATGAAATAAAGCGCTTTTGACTTTGACTTTGGTACTTATCCATTGGCTTTGGTTCCACTAACTTGTCTCCAATATTGAACGCCCTTACTCTAGGAGTTCTCTTTTTGTCGAGATGATAACTTTGGCTGAACCCATTACTAGTCATCCAGTATCTCACTCAGCGCATTAACATATAGAGCCCAATATGCGCTTGTTCACTGGTGCATCCAGTGACTAGAGCTGCAACATCATCCGTATAGCTTATCAAGTGCAATTACTATGTCATCTGCTATCTCAGTAGACTGTTGTAAGACATGCGTCACTGGTCTGGCCCAAGTATTGATTCCTGAGCAATATGCGATGTAAATTCCATCCTTCGCTTATATTGTGTCGTATCATAAAGCAGGCTTCTGAATTTCAGGTAGTCCCTCAGAAGTCACATAAGATATTCTGGAACTAGGAAATTGGTTTTCAACGTTTCCAAGATATTACCAACAGAATGATCTATTACATTGTTTGGGTGTATGCTTCTGCCTTTTGTACCCCACTTAGCACCTCTGGCGACCTGAAGTCCCCCTTCCTTTTACGAATCAGGACGAGCCTTGCCGCTTTCGATTGAACTGGGAAAACTCCATGCCGTAGGTAAGCGGTGAACATGCTGAGCAGGAAGTCAGGAAGATAATGAATAACAAGTTAAAACACCTAAGCTATAACATCCTCTGAGCGTGGAGCCTTTCATATTTGTAATGATAAGACTTCCTCTTTCAGTTCCGACTATTTAAAGAGTGGGGACTCAATTGGACCAACTCAACACGGACAAGATGCTTGACAAACATCTGCATGCTCATTCTTCTAATGTTCCAATCAAGAGAGCACGAGAACACATACGTCAGGAGACAACATCACAGATCTCATGCAGAATACACTGATGATCTCTCGCTGAGCGGTCCCCTAATATTCTCCAATTATGTATCCTGCATTGTGAGGACTTTCAGGCAAATATAACATCCAGAGTGGTTGCTTGACGACTAATACAGTGGTATTTAGTACGATAATCATGCATTCTAAAGGACCTGTTATCTAGACATAGAGCCCACATAAAATCCCCCATTTACATACACCTGAAATTCACTGTTTTGGACCCAGATGGTGGCAGTTCCAGTTTCGTCAAAACACCATTTTACCTGTGGGATATGACTCATCAAATTTCTGATCTCGCCTTGGCAAGGGCTTTCTGGTAAACTCGACATTTTTCTGACCGACTTAAATCAGCTTTGTTGCAAAGAATACAGTATGCCTACTTCGTACACTCTTTTGTTTTATGTCCCATCTGATCACATTTGCTTTGTTGTACTGCGTATGCTGATGGTTTTTAAGATCACTGAAATTGAATAAAATATTTTATTTTAGAGCTGTATTCTGCGATACATTTTATCACTTTCATTACTAGTCCTTGCTATTTTGGCGCCTAAGCATTCAAAGTAATGTATTATTTAGTAAAGAACATTATGATCAATTCTGTCGTATACTTGCTTAACGTCAACAATAATCTGATGGACGTCTAAGTTGGACTTCCAGCATTTGCTGTACTGTTAAAAAGTAGTCTATTCTCGATTCGTTTGTTCTAACGTCTCCTTGAAACTCTCCAATAATACTGTTAGCATACGACCTGATTTAATTGTTTAAATATTTTTGAAAATATTTTGAATGCTGTTGTGACATGTTTCGACAGCAGTAGTGATGATATGCCTCAATAGCACAAATGTTCACCAAAGATTGCAAATTGACGGGCTTGCTCGATAGTGGAGCCAGTTTAAGTATCCTCGGAGCTGGAGCTTTGGACTTATAATCTGACTTGGACTTGCATGTGCATTCGACACACGCCCATGTCCAGATAGCATCGGGACACAAGGATCCAGTTCTAGGGTATGTTACCACATTGATTCGATTTAACAACACTATCAAATTGATGAGATTCCTGAACGTTCCTTCCTTGACGTACGCAGCGTGTCTTGGAATTGACTTCTGGAGTCTCTTCAAAACAGCAGCAATGCAGGTCGACGCTATTGAAGCAGTCCTAGAGCCTCTGAGCCCTGAATTCCATCTGTTGTCTCCAAAAGATCAGCAATACTGGAACTCGTCAAGCAACAGTTTCCATTGCATTGTGCGAAATGTTTGGGTAGTACCAGTCCCGTGTCTCATCACATTGACAGTGGTTCTATTCAACCCATTAAGCAATGGTATAATACTGACTTGCCCGTTGAACAGAAACTGTTGGACGACTAACTCGATTGTATGTCGTCGGGGTTAATAGAGGAAAGTCAGAGTTTGTGGAGCTCTCCTGTGACCCTTGTGAGAAAACCTGGCAAGGTACGTTTATGTTTTGACGCTAAATGCCTCAACGAGGTGATTGTTAAAAATTCGTATCCATTGCAACTGATCGGAGGTCTTTTGGCACGCTTGCAGAGCAACTTTGCTTCAGTTACTGCCCCTCTAACGAATTTGCTCAAAGGTAAACACTCCTTCAAGTGGTCTACTACTACCAACAGTGCCTTCAGTAAAGTGAAACAGTTTCTTGTTTCCGCTCAAGCGTTGGCCAATCCCGATTTCACAAGGCACTTTTTTATTAAATATGGCGCAAGCACAACGGGTATTGAAACTATTTTGTTCCAGAAAGACAATGAGGATGGTAAGCATCCAATTGCATATATGTCGACGAAGCTCAGCGCTGCGCAACGCGACCATAGCATAACCGAATGGGAATGCTCAGTTGTGGTGTAAAGCGTGAAGATACATCGAAGGGTTGCCTTTCACCATCATCACCAATCACACTTCCCTAAAATGGTTCATGCAGTGGTCGGACTTTCTGGTTAATTGAGTTGCTATAGCTTGAAATCGCAAGGGGTTTAGTTCCCAAATTTTACACCGGAAAGGTACCCTTAACGTGGTACCAAATGCGCTGTCGGGATCTTGCTCGCTAGATAAGCGGGTGGTTTCGATAATTGGTTGCCTCCCAAAGCACTAACATATTGACAGTTTGATTCCGGAGTCTGCATTTCAGGAGCATGAGTGCGAACATCTTAAGGAGCAGATGCTGAAGCAACCTATCAAGTTCCTGAATTTGCACCTCGCTGATGGCTGAGTGTACATCAGTACTGGATCTCCTATAACGCTGACTTCAAATATTCCCTGAACAAAATTATGGATTCCTGAGGGTCACCAATAGGCTCTTATTATAGGAGCTCCTGATGATCCCCAGGGCTCACATTGTGGGATTCGTAAGACAACCAAAGTCTTAAAAAGATACAACTATTGGCCTTATTTGCGTCAAGATGTGATTCAACACATCCAGAACTGCTCAACATGCAAACAGATCAAGCCTACAAATTCCACCTTGAGACCCCCTATAAGTACATCACGAGACTCGACGAGACCTATGCAGCACCTGTTTGTGGACTTCATCCATACCCCCGTTCAAATCAGAAAATACTTAATTGTCTGTGGTCCTAGACCATTACAGTATGTTTATATGGCTCAAGCCCATGGCTAAAACCACTGTAGAATCAGACGTGCGATATTTGGAGCGTGAAATATTTTCGACTTTCCGAGTTCCCGAATTGCTTCACTCAGACAACGGTGTGCAGTACGTCTCCCAGGTATTCGCTAAGCTTATTAGTGACTATGGGATGCATCACTGCCTCACTCCATATTATTCACCGCACGTGAATGCCTCGGAGAAGCCAAACGCCGTCAGGACCTACATAGGGTCCGATCATAGTAGGTAGAATGAGAATCTTTCGGAATCATGTTTTGCCTTCCGCAAGGTGATTCATCAGTTCACGGGATTCTCACCAGCATGACTCTGAGCGCATTCTCCTCAGATGCTTGAATGCTTTCGACGATAGAGAAGTACAGTTGGGTGGGAACAGTGATCATTTGAAAGCTGCACAAGACCGCGTCCAAGCCAAATTGGAAGAAGCATCACAAGAGAGCTCAACACAACAACCTTCGGGCTCACCCCCGTGAGCTACTCCAGGGTCAGAAAGTTTTCGTGTGAAATTTGACTGTGAGCAATGCAGTTGATTAGTTTGCGGCTAAATTTTTTCCATGATTTATTCTTGCAGTGATTCATCGCCGTGCTGGACAAGTTTTATATGAGCACGAAGATGAATTTGGTAAGCTGGTCGGCACCTTCCATGCTAAGGGCATTTGATCAGACTCGTTATTACCCCTGCTGACATTCCTTCGCTGCCTGGCTGAATGAGACACTCAGGAGCGGGGCCATCATAACGATTGTTGTGAATCCCGGCCTTATCGGCATTCTTCCCTTCGCAACTTCAAATTGCCTCCGTATTATCTCCATCTTCTTTTGGGAATACCTACCTTTCTCTTTGCATATTTATTTAATTCTTTAACATTTAACAGTGCACCTCTAATTTTAATTTCCCCCTCATATTCATTCTACCTTTCTTACCCTATATTTATAATATATAAATTCATATATAAATGAATAATCGTATCTTTCCCACTAACAACACTACATTCATTGCTTTCCATTAACAAAATTTGATTCCGCACCTTTTCCCTAACAAAACCGAACTCCTTTCTTCATGCTAACTAATTTGATACATTATATCCCAATCACAAAGTTTTATTTATCATGCAATCAAAATCTCATTCTCTCCTCCCTACTAACAAATTTCAAATCAATGCTCTTTAAGAAACGTTGCGCAGTTGAAGTTGCCAAACGGAAAAATGGGAGATCATCAGAAAGTGGCGCCAGTGGTAGTGTCGTGGACTCTCAATCGGGGGGTCCACTGGGACCCTTGGTTCAAGTTCCCCCAGTGCAGGAACACTTGATATCAGCAAAAGCAATTATTTCCATATGTATGACGGTTTGCATATAACTTAACACTATCATAGCTATGCAAATCATCATATATGCAAAATGAAAATTGTTGCATTTGTCGAGATAGAAAAGGTGGAATCGAAGTGTATTGAACTTCGATTGCGTTACCTGGGTGCGGTAGTGGTAATTTGGAAGTTAAGAATTGCAGAATTGGTTGAGTTTGAGTCTGGTTTTGAGGTCGGAAGAGAATCGAGTGACGACGACGAGATTGAAAGGCGAAAATCAAATAAGAGATAAGAATTGGCAAAAACATTGGTTGCTAAATTGTGAAATATAGTTGATGAATTTTTCACTTGTGCAGTGTATGAATTTTTCCATAAAAAAGAGTGGAAAATAAGGAAAAAAACGCGAAGAAGTTTTGTGGATGAACCTAGTCATTGCGGCTTGCCGACAGTTTGTGAAAGTAGGTGTTGTAGTCTCTAATCCATTTACATGAAGCACGAGAAAAAAAATGGGTATCGTGCTTATCGGCGAGAGTTTGGTGTTCGGTCGCACAGTGAAGACGGCCGCACAGTGAAGACGGCCGCATAGTGAAGACGGCCGTTGTGATTCCATCGTACGAAAGTTTCTAGTCCTTAGTCAAGTGCCAAGACGTGACAAATTTCGTTGGCTGCTCGTTACAGTTAGCAATCATCTACCTTGTGAATTGAAATGAAGATTGAGTATTAACTTAAATCACGATTTGTTCCAGACCTCGCTGGATAGAAGTGTCAGTACTATGAAGTAACGATTATTCCCTGAAAATAAGATTAGCATCCTAACTTGACGTATATTGAATACTCAATTGTGATTGAAATAGTGAATTTTAATAGACCTAGATCATATTGCATTTGAATTCTAAATTACTGGCAATCCGTGAGGGTAAAATTAGTATTCTTCCGACATAAAACCGAAGGAAGGAAGCAATCTACTTAAAACTTTAGGTCGCATTAGTGGCTGATATTTTCTTTATTTTATTTCATAACCAGAAAATTTTCAACCGTAACTTTTGAGTGCCCTTACCAGTTGCAGAGCGTTTGGCATCATCGGAAGGAGGGAGTGATTTTTTATTTTTAGTATTCTGTTTTGTTATACATTAAAATAAACTTTACTATCTTTTTTTTTCGGTGATTCAAGAAAATTTTTTTTTGTGATTGTTTGAAATATTTTCTTGTATTTCACTAGCAAGGAGATTTAATTTTCTTTTAACAATCTATTTAATATTTCCAGTTGATTTGATCTTTTTTCATATTGAATTGTTTTGTTTCTTTCAATATCACGGCCTGTATATATTAAAACACATAAATTTTCTTTCTATGGGCAGGGTGGCTCAGCACAAACAGAGAGCGCTACAGAAGATCCATGACAAGACTGAGCACTAGCCGGCCTCAGAATTTCACCCCGGGTTACGCACCCCTCTGCTGTAACTTATTGTCTGCAACTGCGGTGACTTCCGTAGTAGCTACAATACTTGACATCCTTACATACCGAGGAGCTGATTATTGGTCCGATCATTACTTGATCAAATTAACCTACTGATGCCATATGTCAAAGATGTATGCAGCGAAGACCAGCGTTCCACAAAAATTTGACATCGAAAGGCTCCAAACGGCGTTTGTGGCAGACAATTTCACGGAGACCATCGGCAGCCACCTAGCTCCAACCTTATCAGACACAGCTAAAAGCAAGCAATGGGCTGTGGGTGGAAGTAAACGCGGCAGTTAAGACCATGGCAGAACCGATGACTAGACATCAAGCCCGGCGCAAAGAAATGATTGATTCTATGACGGGTGCCAGGATGTGTTAGATAAAAAGAATCAAGCGTACAAAGAATATTTAGGTAGAAAAAACAGGGCAACGAGAGAACACTATGAAAGTCTCAGAAGAGTTGCAAATAAGGTCATTAAAATTAAACAAGTTGGGTAGACAGACCTACGCTCATGTCAGAAGAGTTTTGTACTCAACTTACAAAATGCAGTCACCAGCAACGAGTAAAATCAAGAAACATGTAAAGGACGATTTTATTGGAGAAAATGTGAAATTCGAAGATCATACTATTTTTAACAAAGTTGAACAAATTTTGACTTCTGAGGTATCTGTTATTGTTATCCTCATAAATATCTCCCTTGATGATTTTTCCAGATCTTGTAGATCACAGGTGTCCATTCACGAGGGGGGAAACAAATTTTTCATGTATTCCCCCCCCCCCCCCCCCTGTGCCCTTATTGAAGCAAAAACTGTCAATTTAAGAACTGTTTTGAAAAGCCCTTGATGCAATTTTTTTTCAAGAGCCATTCCCCGGTACTGCAATCATCGATTCATGGCCAATTTTTTCAAATCCTAGAATGGTTATAAGGCCCTTTTGCTAGGAGCTCTCTCCTACCTCCTCAACTTGTTTCACGTATGAGTATTAATTGTCGGTATTCATCTTCTGTCATTCATTAAATTGAATCAAGGGGAAAAACAACTCAAAATTATTCAATCTTCGCACTTAAAACAGCCACCATTTTGTTTTACGATTACCCATCATTCCTGAAATTTTCATGCAAATCCTAGTAAACCTACAGTTTCTGAGTCGATAAAAAGCGCATATTCTTCCATAGCCATATGTTTACATAGTAACACAGCGCATATTGTTCCATAGTCGTACAGCAAAACTCAAATAGCCATGGCTTCGGTAATTATTCTACTCGATCGTTATGAAACTTTTAGGAAAGACAACTTGATAAATAGTCTTCTATGTACTGAATTTTATTGAATTTAAGGGTACCGTTAAGATTTTATTCAAGAAAACTTAAAATCGATATATCGTACTATTATTAACAAAGTTGAGTGAATTTCGACTTCTCATGTATTTGTTGTTGTTGTACTCATAAAGGCATATATTGATGACTTTTTTCAGATTTTTCGGATCAAAGGTGTCCCACCACGAGGGGGTGGTACGCGAAAAGTTCGTACAGTTCTCCTTTCTCTGCCCCCCTTGGTACTGATATGGCAATTTTAAGACTTGTTTTGAAAATATCTCATTAAGACCTTTCCAATGACACCCTACTCGACTACCAATGGTGAAAAAATTTATTTAAAAGGTTACCTCGCTATGTGGAGAGACCCCCCTTAAACCCCTTTGAAAAATGTTTCCACCCCAAAACTTTCAAGAAGTCATCACTTCTGACCTTCTAACAAAGATTCATGTTTGTAGCTTCTATAGTTTCGGAGAAAAACTGCTGTGACATACAGACGGACGGACAGAGGAACACAGGTCATTATTCCAACAGGGTTTTGTATTTTAGTACAAGACCCTAAAAAAATCCCGTTGGCACCACCTGACGACAAGGCAAATTTCTCGTAGGTACCATTATTTGGTGGGTCATTTTATTGGCCCCCTCTGAAAGTCACTTTTCTTAAGGTTAGTAAAACTACCAGGAGAGTATTTCTACCGGAAGGATGTTGTGGAATAACAAGGAAATCAAACAACTTCTTCTGAATATCAAAACTTGGCTCACATATGTATCCCATGAATTAAGCTGGAACAATGAGATGCGGTTATTATGTATTTTAATTAGCCGCCATTTTATTTTCAGTCTGTTAACATCAATGTTTGAGTCGTCGTGATAACGAATCAATATTTTAAAATATTTCTAAAATTTCCATCGAAACTCTTACACACCTGTAGTGTTTGAATCCATTGTGAACGTGTTTCACATGTAATTGTTGTTGTAGTTGATAAATTTCAAGCGTCTATAACCTAGCTTACGGCACGATTTTTAATGAAACATTCAGGAGGAGATTTACATAAAAAATTGAGATATAATTTTTTAGCAAATTGAAGGGTCATCCTTTGATTTTATACATGGTAATTTAAACTTCATTACATGTACTATTAGCAACAAAGGTGATCGAATTTTAACTTCTTAGGTATTTTTCGCCTGTAATGATTAAGACCTACTTTCTTGTATTTTCAGATTTTCCCGTTCAAAGATGCAAAATACAAATTTTTCGTACATTTCCCCTCACTCTGCACCACTCCTTGCAAATACCTGGTGTTTAGGGCCTGTTTTGAAGAGTTCTCACTAAAAACTTTTATTTCAAACTCAGCGTTAAAAAAATGTTTGAGAGCCACCTCCCTGAAACACCTTAAAGTGTTTTTTTTTTTTGCACTGCAACTTTTGAGGGGGCATCACTTTTGACCTACGTAGAAAGTTTCGTCACTCTAGTTTATGGAGTTTGCGAGGAAACTTCCTGTGATGCACGGACAGACTGACGGAAAGATGGACAGATCGGTCGTGATTTTGGTAGAGCATTGTAAAAATATTTTAACAATACCGTAAAGGCTGTCTGTTGTATAAATACTTCCAAGTTAACCCATTAAATATGTTTCCATGAAAAATATTCATTATTTCAGTTGCTGCTGAAATATTGCTCTTGCTTTCTTACCTTTGGGATTTAAAACTTTGAATGCGTGTATTTAATTTAAATGTTTTTGAAAGTTTGTGTCTTACGTTTTATCAATCAATGTGACAAATTGCGTTGAAATCGGAGTTCCATTCTAGACAGGGCAAAATATTTAATTATTTGTGAATATGGCAGCTAAAAATATTAGGCTTGAAATTTACGACTTTTTTTATTTTTCATCCCATTTTAATCATTTTTTGCACATGTGAAAATTTGGCATTAGTATTCATAATCTTGAGCTTCATCCAAATCGGCTGGAAAATGTTGCTGCTAGAGGGCCACAACGATCTGAATAAGTCTCATATTTGAAACACCGTCATTTCGAAACTTGAGCATGAATGCACACCAAAATGTCAGTCCTTCGATGTAATAATTTTGTATCTTAAAACCAAGCTTCATATACTCGTACATCAGATTAAAATTGCGACTTTTAAAAGCCTTTAAAGTTTCGAGCTTCAACTAGCCGCCATTTAGTTTTTTGAATCCTGACCTCTATCTTTTTTATAAAGTTCTTTGAATACTTATAGTATTTACCAAAATGCTGAGTTTCATGAACATCGCTTGAAAGGTTTGGTCACAACTACAGAAACAAATTAGTGCACTTTTTCAACCTTTGAACGGCTGCCATTTAGTTTTATTGTGAGATTCATCATACAATTCAATATACGAAATTTCATCCAAATCAGAGTTATACATTGGCCAAAATATAAATCACGATTTTTTACTTAAAATGGGCACTGTTTGGCTATTACTCCGCCAATTCAGCTGGTTAAAGCACTTAACCGAGATATTTGCTCAATACACCTTTTCTAGAAATTTGCTGAGCATCGGAGTTAAATTTCGACCTATAGGGTGGCCGAAAATTTCGTTATATCCAATGTATATATAGACATACAGGGTACGTAGAATAAGTAACCGGACTGAGCCTGCTCCACGCCGTCAAAGCGTCTGCTAACCTGTATCTGGTGCTGTAGTGGTGGTGGCGATCTCGGTAAAGGGAACCGGGCTGCAGCAGTTGCCTCCGAGCGCTTGGAGAGATAGCATCGAGCGAGAGTGGAGTGCGTGTTCAGTTACGTCGTCGGAGTGAAAATAGAGCGTACGATCGAGCAACCGAACCAGAGTTTTTTAACCACTGTAGTAATCGAGCAGTTAAGGGTTAAAGGAAATGTCCCAGATCAACTAAACAAACGAACGTAGCGATTTCAGATTGAACTGGAACGATTTCAGATTGAACTGGAACGAATAACGATTGATCTGCGACGATTTAAGATTTTTGACAGGGCGCGGGTGTGGAGGTTAAGTCGTGAAGGGAAAAGTATGTGTGAGTTCATAACTTGTTGAGAGTGGTTGCCTTCTGATAAAAGATCCCGATCGGGTTCAGCTTTAAAGGAAAAAGGGGGAAAAAACTAAAATTCCAGCGATATGGGATATGGATCCGTCTGATTTATGTAAGGAAATATTCAGTAGTTAGTTTTTCCGTCTGTTCGATATTTGACGGTTGTCATTTTAGAGAATCCAGTAGATGATGACAACGAGACCTTTCGAGCCTGGTCGTCATTACACGAAATGCGAGTATATTGGATATTTTTTGACAACGGAGCAAAGTGAGAAATTCGTGTTGACTTTTTCTACGTAAATTTTGTGGCGCTTTCGCGCTAAACCCGTTATAAAACGTTTCCCAAGCGCCTTCCTTGTGACGTCAAGTGTTTGCGATAAAGCTGAGTGAGGCAGCAAGTTCCGAAACTCGCGAAAAAGTCTACGCAACAGACAACGGTACCACGTCTACGTCATTGAGGAGGGAAAAGTAAACGTGACAAGGGTGGAAAGAGTACATCAGCGGACGGGCTCGTCAACTATTGTGGTGAGATCAAATTATTTTGCATAGCGTTTGGATTGTTAGTGCAAATCGAAAGGGATCCGGAAGTCGGCGCTGAACGGGAGCCAAATTCTAGCCGTGGCTATTCCCTGATGTTGGATTCCGCCGAGATATTACGATTGCCTTTGTCGCCTGAGCTTGTCACCTTGCTTTCTCCTGTTGTCGGAAAAAGTCAGGGCTCTCTCTGTTGTTGGAACCGAAGCTGGCACCCGTGATCATCGAGATTGCAGTGGGAGTCAGCGAGCTGACGACGACGTCGTTTAGTCATTTGTCTAGTTTTGTTGGTGTATCGGGCGCCACGAGTGGTAGCTTCAGCGCGTTGCTGCTTGAAGCCGCCCACGTGGGACGCGACAATTTGACACGCGAGCAGTTTAATTTCAGAAGCTAGATTTGACAAGTCGTGCCCGATATTAGATTGGCAGTCTTATTTCTTGCCTGTGTTTAATTTGCTTAGCACATGTCCATCCAGAATTTGCAAAACTTTGACCCCTTTGCTGATGCAATCAATTGTGCTGATGATACGGTACAGGACGGACTTGCGCACATAAGAATTCAGCAGAGAAATGGTCGAAAAACACTAACTATGGTGCCGGGCCTCTCCTCGGAATATAACCTGAAGAAAATTGTGCGAGCATGTAAAAGGGAATTCGCCTGCAATGGCACAGTAATAGAGCGTCCCGAATACGGTGAAGTGTTACAGCTTCAAGGTGATCAGCAAGAGAACATGTGCCAGTGGCTAACGAAATCTGGACTTGCGAAGCCAGATCAACTCAACGTGCACGGTTTTTTTGGACATACTGTAAAGAGAATTTATTCATCATTATCTTCATCCATCCCAAAGATAAATTCCCTGAAGCAACTATTGATTGCATTATTACGTTCGACCGTATACCGCTATTTGGTTGATCAGTTGTTAGTACTGCCGTTTTATTACTTTTCTCCCTTCCTATATTAGCGGGGGCTATCACCATATTATTAACGGACCGAAACTGATGGCAGAAATGAAAGAAGTGAATCCGTTCATAGTGATCCAATAGTATCCGACTTTGTTGGATCTGAAGATTGTTTGTTCCGTAACGTATGTGCTCCAAAATTGAAATCAGATAACCACTCTTTCCTATCTTTCTATGCGGTGAATATCTCAGTGACATTTTGAATATCACAGTCAACGAAAAGACAAAGGAATTGTTTAGCCGAATCTGATTTTTATTCCGTGTCCATGAAGTTTATGGTTTATGATTGACGATTGACGTTTTGAATATCACAGTCAACGAAAAGACAAAGGAATTGTTTAGGCGAATCTGATTTTCATTCCGTGTCCATGAAGTTTATGGTTTATGATTGACGATTGACGTTTTGGATATCACAGTCAACGAAAAGACAAAGGAATTGTTTAGGCGAATCTGATTTTCATTCCGTGTCCATGAAGTGATCGGTTTATGGTTCGTGTAGTTCAGCGATAGCAGAGTGTTCGCCTTCAGGTGATAAGTCTTATTCACCTTTGGCGCAGATTGACGATTGGAATTGAGTGGAACTGTTTTCTGCGACGCAGGAACCGTCGACTGAGTGTCTGCAACAATAGTGTTGGGCTCTTATGTAGTTACCTTAAACAACTTGTCAAAATAATCGGGATTGGTTTCTACAAACGACTTGTTTAAATAATCGATAGCATAACATTTACCGTACAGCAAGAGCGCCAGGAAGCTATTAAGATGGATCAACTCGTGAAACCTGCAAAATAGGTAGCTGTTTTGCGAAAATAAGATTGAACAGCAGCGTCGGCTTGGACGCGAACAGGGTTAATCAGCTGTATATATTTTTTTTGCATTCAATAAATGTTGTAAATGCCTGCTTTAGGACGCAGCCGACGGGCTTGCTATCTGCGTAATCAAGAGTAACGATAACAAAAGAAAAATTGAATTTCAGGACCACCCACATCACCAGCGGGCGCCCGACGAGGATGTTTGGGTGAGTACCTTAACTTTTTGTCATATACATATATTTTTTTACATTTTGTATATATACATAATTTTTTGCATTTTTGCCATATACATATATTTTTTACATTTTGTATATATACATAATTTTTTGCATTTTTGTCATATACATATATTTTTTCCATTTTTTTTATATATACATAATTTTTTTTACATTTTTGTCATACACATAATTTTTTTTACATTTTGGCATATACATAGATTTTTCTACATTTTTTTATACATATACCTAATTTTTTACATTTTTGTCATACACATAATTTTTTTACATTTTTGGCATATACATAGATTTTTTTAAATTTTTTTTTCACATACATATAATTTTTTTCTAATTTTGTTAGATGTATAAATTTTTTTTTGCATATAACTATGTTTTTTCCCTATTTGGGCACATACTTATATCTTTGCGTTGAATTGTAACCAGTTAATTTTTGCAAAATATAAAAAAGGATGAATTGCTAAATTTTTTTAGAAAATCGGTCTTTCCTTTCCCAACATTCTGACCGGGTATAGGACCCGGTACGGTGGCATAATTCTATGGCATAAATTGGTCACCGGGGTACTCCCCTTCTGATGAGAAAGTTTATACAAGGCAATTTGTATGAGTTTTACACTTAGAAGAGGAATACCTGGCCACTGCAACAAAATATGGATTTATTCCGGTTGGGTGGGTGCGAAGGGGCTCCATCACCACCCCTCTTTCATTTGTGGGCCATGAGCTTCGTCGGGTAATGACGAGGTTACCCCAAATCCGCCTTTCTTTTCAGGTTCCACTTGTTCTCGGAACAAGTACTATCTCCCTCGGTGTAGTTATCTACACTTTTTGCGACTTCGGTCGCCTCTTGAACAACATCAAATTCGTGAGTGCGAAATTTTTTGTAGTGGGTCCTCGTGCTGGGGAAATGAACCCGCCCCACGACACCGCAATGCTAGCCTGCCAGCGCATTCACGCGTCTCCAGACGAAGGCATTCTCGGCAGATATTGTCATCTTTTTCTGCCGAGGCAGTAGAACATCGCTGCAGTCCTTCACGGACAGTTTGAAATTTCTAAAATCACTACAAATGGCGCCCAACGTGGGGTCCCGAAATGCCCGGCTGTATCATCAGTAGTGAGCACGAGACAGTCCATCTTCTCTAGGTATCCCCACAAGGTGTTAGTATTTTTGGCGGGTACGTAACTCCCGAGGGTTTTTGCACTAATCGTGCCCCAGCAACTTAGTAACTTCCGGACGTGTGTTGTCTTTGGACATCAATTTCGGTTGGTCCTGCTTTTGATTTATACTTTGGTGGTTTACCACCATTGTATAACTAGTAAGGCCAAATGATATTAGAGTCCCTATTTGTGTTCGGAAGTTATTATCTCAACATGCATTTTTGCGGAGGATCCTGATCCGCTCCCCAAACCAGCGGTGCCTGAGTGTCTTAAATTACATGGATCTTGATTTCATGTGATTAGCTGATTAGCTAATCGATGACTATCCATGACAAGACACGCGCTGCTTGTGGATCAGAATTCAACCCTGGGCTGACAAGTGGTAGCTTGTAAAAACTTGTGGATGAGGGAGCACTTCTGAACCCTGATTCTCATGGTGCCGCAAGAGAGTTGTCCCTGAAACACTACAGAAGGAATGTGCCATTGGTGTCCTTGCTTGGGAAGAAGGAACGGAATGGAGAGACCAAATTCTCATGATACACCCCAAATTTTTTTTGATAGATCGTGTCATTAGTTCGCCACTGACGGCCACTTCAAGAATTTTATATTTTACATTTGTTTTCATATTTTTTCTTATCTATATATATGCATATATTTATTTCGATATATATTTTTTTTCTTTATATATTTATAGTTCTGTTTTTTTTTGCTAATCACCATTGTTACAGGAATGCCCACCAAAAGAACTCCAGAGAGGAGGAAGTTGAGGTCAGATGCCAGACCAGCGCTCTTGTGCTCCATATGCCATGAGAACATGGATGAACTCACCAGTCAGCATTTGCAGTGTGGACATAGGCTACACCAACTGTGTTTGGTCCAACTGCGGCAAACCTCATCCACGTGCCCGCTCTGTCGTCAGCCTCTGGAAACCACCCAGCCAGCAACATAACGACCTCAGTCCTCCAGCGCAAGTGGAACAGTGCCCAAAAGCGGACCTCTTCCGTCCACGACAATGGGTGCACGAGAGGAAGACTACCGAGCCGAAGCAGTGCCGCCTGCGGAAGGGCCGAGACTCACCGTGGCTGTGGAGGCGACAGTCCTACAGGATTTAATGGCGCTCATGCAGGACCTGACTACCCGGGTAGCCTCGCTGGAAAGCCAGAAGGAAAATCCAGTACCACCTTGGCCAAGAACGAATCCGATGTGATTCGGACCCAAATCCATGGGATTTTCCAGTAGACTCGAGGCGCGATCACGAACGAATCCGGCCCGGTGCGGCAATGAATCCATTGGCTCCAGTGTACTGGCCCCGACTGAGCCAAGCACCGCCACCAACTCAAGCTCCAGTGATTCCGCCGGACCAACGCATCCATCCACACGCTACGTATCGGCTGAAGCCCACGCAGATCCCCAGCATCATCCAGGGCTGGAATCTGCATTTCAGCGGGCAACTCAACACCATAACTGTGGAAGTTTTCATTGGTCGGGTGGAGTCGCTGATTGAGCAAATGCTAGCAGGAGACCACACGGCGCTGGCAGGATATTTACCAATGCTGCTTAGGGGAGCAGCACTTGAGTCATATTGGCGAATACATTCGGCCCCACCATCAATACGCTGGTCACGGTTGAAGGAGGTACTCCGCATGGAGTACCCTACGGTAGACATGGATGAATTAGTACTGGACAAAATTCATGCTAGATGGCAGCGTCCGGACGAGTCTTTCCATCAATATCGAGCAGACATTCTTCGGCTGAATGACCAGTTGTCAGAGCCGATGTCTTCTACCCAATTGCTGCGTTTGCTGAAGCGCAATCTAAGACCGGAGCTCCGTCACCATATCATGAACTCCGATCCACAGAGTATGGAGGCACTGCTGAGAACGGTGCGTCGCCTAGAAGGGTTTGAGGAAGACCTCCGGGACCGGCCCTACTTACTACCTAGGACGGGTCATCGGCGAGGAATCGCGGAATTGGCCCCAGATTACACCACCATGGATCTGGAGGAAGATATGGACCAGAACCAGCTTGCTGTAGCAGCGGTGGGAAGTCTTACGACCTGCTGGAATTGCAATCAAACCGGACACCGGGTCATTTCATGCCGAACAGAGCGTAAGGTTTTCTGTTATGGTCGTGGCAAGCCCGACACTTACTTCCCGGACTGCCCTGAATGTGCCGTGCAAAAAAACGGCCGAAAGAGTACCCGACCACCTCAGCGGGACTCGAAGCCCCCGCAGTAGCTCCTCAGCAAGCTGCCCACCCCAACAAACCTGACGTTAACCCACCAGCCATGACTACTATGACTGCAGATGTTCACTCTCTTCCGGAGACCTCGCCAACGACAATATTGAAGAACCCACCGCAGTCGTTGCTAGAAGAACCCCGGCAGCCTCAAATACGCACTCTAAAACCTTATCATGTTCGACTGCAGGAATATCGGGTGGCTCGAGAGCGAATATTTGCTTCCGAAGAAGTCACTTCCCGCCCGCGCAAGACAAAATGGTCAACCCGTCATTGGCGGAATTTCCGCAAGAGAGTGCGCACCTGCCGTCAAACCCTAAACTCTTGTAACATCTCGGAGGTTGCTGAGAATGAGATCAGACCTTATCATCCAATTAAAGTGTTGGGCGAAACAGTGTTTGCATTGATCGACACGGGTGCCAGTATCAGCTGTCTTGCCTCGAGCTTTGGCTCAAAGGTGCTCCAAGAATATCCGACCTTGATTAAACCCTGGCGCACTGAAATCAGTACAACTGATGGCACCAAACACCCTATACGAGGTAAACTAACCACACCCGTGACGTTCAGGGGTCAGACGAAGGATATTACTTTCTACATTATCCCGTCTTTGACTCAGAATGTGTACCTTGGCGTCAATTTCGTCCTTCGCTTTGGACTGGCCTCCGATTTATTCACAGATTTGTCTTTAAATACCAGATATGTCAACGAACTCACTTCTGTTCCTGATAGGCATGAACTGACGCCTAACCAACGGCAACGCCTGGAATCATCCATCGCTGCTTTTCCATCTTACGCTACCCAATGCCTTGGCCGCACCACCCTAGTCTCAGACGCCATCGACGTTGGCGATAGTAAACCGATTAAGCAGAGACACTATGCCATCTCACCGGCCATGGAAAAATTGGTGTATGCGGAGCTGGATAGGATGCTCGAGTTGCGGGTCATAGAGGAGTCCCAAAGTGCCTGGTCATCACCGGTAACCTTGGTGGTGAAGCCCAGTAAAGTCCACCTATGTCTAGATGCCCATAAGGTAAACGCGGTTACCGACTGCCGAAAGCCAATTATATCACCAGTCTCGATCTAAAAGACGCCTTCTGGCAAATTCCACTCGATGAGGGGTCGAGGGATAAGACCGCCTTCACAGTGCCTGGACGACCATTATATCAGTTCGTCACAATGCCCTTTGGCCTGTGTAACGCGCCACAAACGATGACTCGGCTGATGGACAAGGTCATCCCACCTCACCTGAAACACCAAGTGTTCGTGTACCTGGATGATCTGTTACTCATCACGGAAACGTTCGATCAACACCTCCTACTACTACAAGAAGTAGCCCTGCACATCAGTTAGGCGGGACTCACCATCAACGTACAGAAAAGTAAGTTTGTCATGAAAGAAGTCCGATACCTAGGACATGTCATAGGACATGGCACTATCGAAACGGATCCAGACAAAACTCGTGCGATTGATGAGGTCCCCTTACCAAAAACAGTTAAGCAACTACGACGTTTCCTTGGTGTGTGCGGTTGGTACCGAAGGTTTGTTCGGAATTATGCAACAGTTTCAGCGCCCCTGTCAGACATGCTGCGGAAAGGGAAGTTTATTTGGACCGAACTCAGCCGAAAGGCATTTGAAGAGCTAAAACAAGCCCTCACATCAGCCCCGGTCTTGCACAGCCCCGACTTCACGAAGCCCTTCTCCATTCATTGTGACGCAAGTCAACATGGAGTTGGAGCCGTGATGGTGCAATTGACCGATGAGGGAGAGGAAACTCCCATCGCCTTCACGTCCAATAAGCTGAATTCGGCCCAAAAAAACTATACTGTGTCCGAGCAGGAAAGTTTGGCAGCGGTAATGGCTGTGAAGAAATTCCGAGCTTATATCGAGGGCCACCAATTCGAGATCATCACGGACCACGCTTCACTACAATGGTTGATGAACCAGGCAGATTTACATGGACGCCTAGCAAGATGGGCTCTTAAACTGCAAAGGTTCAAGTTTTCCATCAAACATCGGAAAGGGACCCAGAACATCGTACCCGACACTTCCTGACGAATATTTTCCCCAGAGGGAGCCGAAATGACAATAAATGACGAGGACCCCATCGAAATAGATTTGGACAGCCCACATTTCGAATCAGACAGCTACAAAGGGTTGAGGCAAACCATCGCGACCCAACAATCGCAGCTGCCTGATTTGAGGGTAATAGACGGCTACGTGTATAGACGAAATGAATATGCCACTGGTGATCCATGGCAGGAAGAAGAGTCCTGGAAACTCTGGGTACCGGAGGAAATGACACAACATCTGATCCTCCGCGCACATGACCATCCTTTAAGTGCCCACGGAGGTTACGGTCGGACGCTACGGCGACTCAAGAAATACTTCTTTTGGCCTAAATGGCATTCCAGGTCAAAGACTACGTGAGCGCCTGTGAGACCTGTAAAGGCACCAAAGCGCCCAACCAGCCTCTTCGACCTCCTATGGGTCAACTCAAAGTTCCAGAACGCGTATTCCAACGTCTATACATCGATCTACTTTCGTCCATATCCTCGGTCATCCATGGGACACATCGGAGATATAGTCGTTCAAGACCAGCTTTCAAAATTCCCACTGGTGGAACCTATCCGTAAATTCACAACTCCATCTATCGTGAAATTCCTAGAGAGCCCGCTATTCCATGTGTTCGGTGTTCCAGAGAGTGTGTACTTGGACAACGGAGTACAGTTCCGGTCTCGGCAGTTTAAGGGCCTACTCGAGCAGTATGGCGTTAAACTCCTCAGTCTAACGCCTCCGAACGGTTGAACCGCACCCTGTTGGCCGCGATCCGTTCATACGTCCACCCATCCCAAAAAGATTGGGATCGGCGATTGTCTGCCATCACATGCGCCCTGCGATCCTCGTATCATTCCGTCACCGGTGTCGCCCCTTACTTTGCCGCCTTTGGACAGCACATGATTTGCCACGGTAAATCATACCGGCTGTTACGGCAATTAAAGTGTTTGGGAGACCCCGTCGTTGCGCTGGAGCCCCACGAACGTCCAGGAGACCTCCGCCAACAAATCGGACGGAAGATTAAGGCCGCAAGAAGTGCAAATGAGGCGCAGTACAATCTCAGGTCACGATCTGCTAATTTCAAAGAAGGAGATGAAGTTTTCCGGTGCAATTTCCACAAAAGTGACGCCGCGGGGCATTACAACGCCATGCTAGACCGGCGATTCTTGAAAAGCCGCATCAAGAAGGTAATGGGACCTAACCGTTACCTGATAACGGACCCATCGGGAAAAGAAGTGGAGATATACCACGCGAAAGACCTGCGCCGATAGATAATTAGTCATGTCTGTTTTGTTCATCCGCATATATTTTCAAAAACGCGCAAGGGTTGTATACTTCCGGCCAAACATAAACATAACTCAGTCCGTTCGTCTGTCAATTGTGTTTTCTTTTATTGTTCGTCACTTCGTGTCCTGACGCCGAAGACAACCCATAGTACGCTGCAAGATCCTTCAGCCCCTTTTTCGCAATCCTCGTCGCCTTGGGATCACAAGAAAATTAGCTGCCCTGTAGTAATCGAGCAGTTAAAGGTTAAAGGAAATTCAGGCATAAAATGTCCCAGATCAACTAAACGAACGAACGCAGCGATTTCAGATTGAACTGGAACGATTTCAGATTGAACTGGAACGAATTACGATTGATCTGCGACGATTTAAGATTTTTGACAGGGCGCAGGTGTGGAGGTTAAGTCGTGAAGGGAAAAGTATGTGTGAGTTCATAACTTGTTGAGAGTGGTTGCCTTCTGATAAAAAATCCCGATCGGGTTCAGCTTTAAAGGAAAAAGGGGGAAAAAACTAAAATTCCAGCGATATGGGATATGAATCCGTCTGATTTATGTAAGGAAATATTCGGTAGTTAGTTTTTCCATCTGTTCGATATTTGACGGTTGTCATTTCAGGGAATCCAGTAGATGATGACAACGAGACCTTTCGAGCCTGGTCGTCATTACACGAAATGCGAGTGTATTGGATATTTTTTGACGACGGAGCAAAGTGAGAAATTCGTGTTGACTTTTTCTACGTAAATTTTGTGGCGCTTTCGCGCTAAACCCGCTATAAAACATTTCCCAAGCGCCTTGCTTGTGACGTCAAGTGTTTCCGATAAATCTGAGTGAGGCAGCAAGTGCGGAAACTCGCGAATGAGTCTACGCAACAGACAACGGTACCACGTCTACGTCGTTGAAGAGGGAAAAGTAAACGTGACAAGGGTGGAAAGAGTACATCAGCGGACGGGCTCGTCAACTATTGTGGTGAGATCAAATTATTTTGCATAGCGTTTGGATTGTTAGTGCAAATCGAAAGGGATCCGGAAGTCGGCGCTGAACGGGAGCCAAATTCTAGCCGTGGCTATTCCCTGATGTTGGATTCCGCCGAGATATTACGATTGCCTTTGTCGCCTGAGCTTGTCACCTTGCTTTCTCCTGTTGTCGGAAAAAGTCAGGGCTCTCTCTGTTGTTGGAACCGAAGCTGGCACCTGTGATTAACGAGATTGCAGTGGGAGTCAGCGAGCTGACGACGACGTCGTTTAGTCATTTGTCTAGTTTTGTTGGTGTATCGGGCGCCACGAGTGGTAGCTTCAGCGCGTTGCTGCTTGAAGCCGCCCACGTGGGACGCGACAATTTGACACGCGAGTAAATTAATTTCAGAAGCTAGATTTGACAAGTCGTGCCCGATATTCGATTGGCAGTCTTATTTCTTGCCTGTATTTAATTTGTTTAGCGCATGTTCATCCAGAATTTGCAAAACTTTGACCCGTTAGCTGATGCAATCAATTGTGCTGATGATATGGTACAGGACGGACTTGCGCACATAAGAATTCAGCAGAGAAATGGTCGAAAAACACTAACTATGGTGCCGGGCCTCTCCTCGGAATATAACCTGAAGAAAATTGTGCGAGCATGTAAAAGGGAATTCGCCTGCAATGGCACAGTAATAGAGCGTCCCGAATACGGTGAAGTGTTACAGCTTCAAGGTGATCAGCAAGAGAACATGTGCCAGTGGCTAACGAAATCTGGACTTGCAAAGCCAGATCAACTCAACGTGCACGGTTTTTTTTGGACATACTGTAAAGAGAATTTATTCATCATTATCTTCATCCATCCCAAAGATAAATCCCCTGAAGCAACTATTGATTGCATTATTACGTTCGACCGTATACCGCTATTTGGTTGATCAGTTGTCAGTTTATCCCTTCCTTTATTAGCGGGGGCTATCACCATATTATTAACAGACCAAAACTAATGGCAGGAATGAATGAAGTGAATCCGTTCATAGTGATCCAATAGTATCCGACTTTGTTGGATCTGAAGATTGATTAATCCGTAACGTATGTGCTCCAAAATTGAAATCAGATAACCACTCTTTCCTATCTTTCTATGCGGTGAATATCTTAGTGACGTTTTGAATATCACAGTCAACGAAAAGACAAAGGAATTGTTTAGCCGAATCTGATTTTTATTCCGTGTCCATGAAGTTTATGGTTTATGATTGACGATTGACGTTTTGAATATCACAGTCAACGAAAAGACAAAGGGATTGTTTAGGCGAATCTGATTTTCATTCCGTGTCCATGAAGTTTATGGTTTATGATTGACGATTGACGTTTTGAATATCACAGTCAACGAAAAGACAAAGGAATTGTTTAGGCGAATCTGATTTTCATTCCGTGTCCATGAAGTGATCGGTTTATGGTTCGTGTAGTTCAGTGATAGCAGAATGTTCGCCTTCAGGTGATAAGTCTTATTCGCCTTTGGCGCAGATTGACGATTGGAATTGAGTGGAACTGTTTTCTGCGACGCAGGAACTGTCAACTGAGTGTCTGCAACAATAGTGTTTGGCTCTTATGTAGTTACCTTAAACAACTTGTCAAAATAATCGGGACGATTGGTTTCTACAAACGACTTGTTTAAATAATCGATAGCATAACATTTACCGTACAGCAAGAGCGCCAGGAAGCTATTAAGATGGATCAACTCGTGAAACCTGCAAAATAGGTAGCTGTTTTGCGAAAATAAGATTGAACAGCAGCGTCGGCTTGGACGCGAACAGGGTTAATCAGCTGTATATATTTTTTTTGCATTCAATAAATGTTGTAAATGCCTGCTTTAGGACGCAGCCGACGGGCTTGCTATCTGCGTAATCAAGAGTAACGATAACAAAAGAAAAATTGAATTTCAGGACCACCCACATCACCAGCGGGCGCCCGACGAGGATGTTTGGGTGAGTACCTTAACTTTTTGTCATATACATATATTTTTTTACATTTTGTATATATACATAATTTTTTGCATTTTTGCCATATACATATATTTTTTACATTTTGTATATATACATAATTTTTTGCATTTTTGTCATATACATATATTTTTTCCATTTTTTTATATATACATAATTTTTTTTACATTTTTGTCATACACATAATTTTTTTTACATTTTGGCATATACATAGATTTTTTCTACATTTTTTTTATACATATACCTAATTTTTTACATTTTTGTCATACACATAATTTTTTTACATTTTTGGCATATACATAGATTTTTTTAAATTTTTTTTTCACATACATATAATTTTTTTCTAATTTTGTTAGATGTATAAAAATTTTTTTGCATATAACTATGTTTTTTCCCTATTTGGGCACATACTTATATCTTTGCGTTGAATTGTAACCAGTTAATTTTTGCAAAATATAAAAAAGGATGAATTGCTAAATTTTTTTAGAAAATCGGTCTTTCCTTTCCCAACATTCTGACCGGGTATAGGACCCGGTACGGTGGCAGGCTGCCCACGAAAAACATGAGCCAGCCGCCGGGTACTTGATTAATCCTTTTTTTGTTTCAGGTGACATCGCGGGCTGAGTGGCCCAAGCAGAGTGCCTCTTTATGGCATACCGTTATGCAATCGAGTTGTATAATTCTATGGCATAAATTGGTCACCGGGGTACTCCCCTTCTGATGAGAAAGTTTATACAAGGCAATTTGTATGAGTTTTCCACTTAGAAGAGGAATATCTGGCCACTGCAACAAAATATGGATTTATTCCGGTTGGGTGGGTGCGAAGGGGCTCCATCACCACCCCTCTTTCATTTGTGGGCCATGAGCTTTCAGGTTCCACTTGTTCTCGGAACAAGTACTATCTCCCTCGGTGTAGTTATCTACACTTTTTGCGACTTCGGTCGCCTCTTGAACAACATCAAATTCGTGAGTGCGAAATTTTTTGTAGTGGGTCCTCGTGCTGGGGAAATGAACCCACCCCACGACACCGCAATGCTAGCCTGCCAGCGCATTCACGCGTCTCCAGACGAGGGCATTCTCGGCAGATATTGTCATCTTTTTCTGCCGAGGCAGCAGAACATCGCTGCAGTCCTTCACGGACAGTTTGAAATTTCTAAATTCACTACACCACGTTATTACAGGAGACGAGATGTGGGTTTTCGAATACGATCCTGAGACAAAGCGGCACAGTTTGGACTGGCACACACCACCGTCACCACGACCGAAAAAAGCGTGTTTGAGCAAATCGAAGGTGATGTCGATGCTCATTGCTTTCTTTGACGTGAAAGGCATTGTTCATAAAGAGTTTGTGCAAGCCGGCCAAACTGTAAACGGCCAGTACTACAGAGAGGTGCTCCGTCGACTAACCGCCCACTTTCACCGAGTCCGTTCGTAGATTGCCGATTCGTGGATCCGCCATCACGACAATGCTCCGTCGCACACCTGCCTGCTCGTCACCGAGCAGTTGGCCAAACAGTAGAGGGCAACGTTGCCACAGCCTCCTTACAGTCCGGATATGGCACCAGCGGACTTCTTTCTGTTCCCCAAGATCAAGAGACACCATAAGGGGGCGTGGTTCGGGACTCTGGAAAACGTTCAACGTGCTACGATGAGGGCTCTAGACAGCATCGAGGTTGCCGACTTCCAGAGAGCGTTCGGGGATTGGGAAATCCGGGATCAGCGTGTTATCGACTCCAATGGGGACCACTTTGAAGATTTCTAAAGAAAAATTGTACATATTTTGCCAATAAAAAATTTCCTGAGGTCAGTTCGGTTACTTATTATTCAGGCCCTGTATATAGATATATATATATATATATATATATATATATATATATATATATATATATACATGTTTATATATATATAAATATATATATATATATATATATATATATATATATATATATATATATGTATATCGATATAAAAGTCTGATCTATATATATATATATATATATATATATATATATATCTATATATATATATATATGTTTATCTATATAAGAATCCAATATATATATATATATATATATATATATATATATATATATATATATATATATACATGTTTATATATATATATAAATATATATATATATATATATATATATATATATATATATATATATATATATATATATATGTATATCGATATAAAAGTCTGATATATATATATATATATATATATATATATATATATATATATATATATATGTTTATCTATATAAGAATCCAATATATATATATATATATATATATATATATATATATATATATATATATATATATATATATATATAAGAATCCAATATATATATATATATATATATATATATATATATATATATAAGAATCCAATATATATATATATATATATATATATATATATATATATATATATATATATATATATATATATATATATATATATATATATATATATATAAGAATCCATATATATATATATATATATATATATATATATATAAATTGAGATATAATTTTTTAGCAAATTGAAGGGTCATCCTTTGATTTTATACATGATAATTTAAACTTCATTACATGTACTATTAGCAACAAAGGTGATCGAATTTTCACTTCTTAGGTATTTTTCGCCGTGTAATGATTAAGACCTACTTTCTTGTATTTTCAGATTTTCCTGTTCAAAGATGCAAAATACAAATTTTTCGTACATTTCCCCTCACTCTGCACCACTCCTTGCAAATACCTGTTGTTTAGGGCCTGTTTTGAAGAGTTCTCACTAAAAACTTTTATTTCAAACTCATCGTTAAAAAAATGTTTGAGAGCCACCTCCCTGAAACACCTTGAAGTGTTTTTTTTTTGCACTGCAACTTTTGAGGGAGCACCACTTTTGACCTACGTAGAAAGTTTCGTCACTCTAGTTTATGGAGTTTGCGAGGAAGCTTCCTGTGATGCACGGACAGACTGACGGACAGATGGACAGATCGGTCGTGATTTTGGTAGAGTTGATGGAAGCTCATATATAGACTCCGATGTTCTAAAGCTGTGCGGAGGTTTTAGGAGGTTCTGAAGACATGATATCCATATGTTTTCTTTATCCTGTTTTCATCAGTGATGGTGTCGTCGGGGGCGTATGCTTTGTATGCTTGTCGAGTGTTGTTGCTCGCTAGACTTACATCGATACTTCTCAACTGGTCGCCACAGTATTTTATGTTAAGGTAAATTTCTCGAAAGAAATCTACCTATTGAGGAGAGAACGTTATATATATATATATATATATATATATATATATATATATATATATATATATATATATATATATATATATATATATATATATATATATATATATATATATATATTGGATTTTTATATAGATATACATATATATATATATATATATATATATATATATATATATATGTATATATATAATTTGTCACATTGATATATATATATATATATATATATATATATATATATATATATATATATATATATATATATATCTATATATATATATATATATATATATATATATATATATAATTTGTCACATTGATTGATAAAACCTAAGACACAAACTTTCAAAAACTTTTAAATTAAATACACGCATTCAAAGTTTTAAATCCAAAAGGTAAGAAAGCAAGAACAATATTTCAGCAGCAACTGAAATAATGAATATTTTTCATGGAAACATATTTAATGGGTTAACTTGGAAGTATTTATACAACAGACAGCCTTTACGGTATTGTTAAAATATTTTTACAACGCCCTACCAAAATCACGACCGATCTGTCCATCTGTCCGTCAGTCTGTCCGTGCATCACAGGAAGTTTCCTCGCAAACTCCATAAACTAGAGTGACGAAACTTTCTACGTAGGTCAAAAGTGATGCCCCCTCAAAAGTTGCAGTGCAAAAAAAACACTTTAAGGTGTTTCAGGGAGGTGGCTCTCAAACATTTTTTTAACGATGGGTTTGATTTAAAAGTTTTTGGTGAGAACTCTTCAAAGCAGGCCCTAAACAACAGGTATTTGCAAGGAGTGGTGCAGAGTGAGGGGAAATGTCCGAAAAATTTCCTGAATGTTTCCTAAAAAATCGTGCCGTAAGCTAGGTTAAAGACGATTAAAATTTATCAACAACAACAACAATTACATATGAAACACGTTCACAATGGACTCAAACACTACAGGTGTGTAAGAGTTTCGATGGAAATTTTAGAAATATTTTAAAACATTGATTCGTTATCACGACGACTCAAACATTGATGTTAACAGACTGAAAATAAAATGGCGGCTAATTAAAATACATAATATCCGCATCTCATTGTTCCAGCTTAATTCATGGAATACATATGTGAGCCAAGTTTTGATATTCAGAAGAAGTTGTTTGATTTCCTTGTTATTCCACAACGTCCTTTCGGTAGAAATACTCTCCGGCTAGTTTTACTAACCTTAAGAGAAGTGACTCTCAGAGAGGGTCAATGAAATGACCCACCAAATAATGGTACCTACGAGAAATTTGCCGTTCCGGCAGGTGATGCCAACGGGATTTTTTAAAATTTTAATGACCTTATTTGCAACTCTTCTGAGATTTTCATAGTGTTCTCCCTTTGCCCTGTTTTGCTACATAAATATTCTTTGTACGCCCGATACTTTTTATCAAACATATCCTGGCACCCGTCATCGAATCAATCATTTCCTTTGCGCCGGGCTTGATGTCTGGTCATCGGTTTTGCCATGGCCTTAACTGCCGCTTTTTTCAGCTATGAGTGATTAGATTGGAGCTAGGTGGCTGCCGATGGTTTCCGTGAAATTTTCTGCCATAAACGCCGTTTGGAGCCTTTCGATGTCAAATTTTAGAAGAGCGCTGGTGTTTGCCGCATACGTCTTTGACATAATCAGCTCCTCGGTATGTAAGGATGTCAAGTATTGTAGCTACTACGGAAGTCACCGCAGTTGCAGACAATAAGTTACAGCAGAGGGGTGCGTAACCCGGGGTGAAATTCTGAGGCCGGCTAGTGCTCAGTCTTGTCATGGATCTTCTGTAGCGCCCTCTGTTTGTGCTGAGCCACCCTACCCATAGAAAGAAAATTTATGTGTTTTAATATATACAGGCCATGATATTGAAAGAAACAAAACAATTCAATATGAAAAAAGATCAAATCAACTGGAAATATTAAATAGATTGTTAAAAGAAAATTAAATCTCCTTGCTAGTGAAATACAAGAAAATATTTCAAACAATCACAAAAAAAATTTTCTTGAATCACCGAAAAAAAAGATAGTAAAGTTTATTTTAATGTATAACAAAACAGAATACTAAAAATAAAAAATCACTCCTTCCTTCCGATGATGCCAAACGCTCTGCAACTGGAAAGGGCACTCAAAAGTTACGGTTGAAAATTTTCTGGTTATGAAATAAAATAAAGAAAATATCGGCCACTAATGCGACCTAAAGTTTTAAGTAGATTGCTTCCTTCCTTCGGTTTTATGTCGGAAGAATACTAATTTTACCCTCCCGGATTGCCAGTAATTTAGAATTCAAATGCAATATGATCTAGGTCTATTAAAATTCACTATTTCAATCACAATTGAGTATTCAATATACGTCAAGTTAGGATGCTAATCTTATTTTCAGCGAATAATCGTTACTTCTTAGTACTGACACTTCTATTCAGCGAGCTCTGCAACAAATCTTTAGCGTGATTTAAGTCAATATTGAACCTACATTTCACTTCACAAGGTAGATGATTGCTAACTGTAATGAGCAGCCAACGGAATTTGTCACGTCTTGGCACTTGACTAAGGACTAGAAACTTTCGCACCATGGAATCACAGCGGCCGTCTTCGCTGTGCAACCGAACACCAAACTCTCGCCGATAAGCACGATACCCAATTTTTTTTTCTCGTGCTTCATGTAAATGGATTAGAGACTACAACACCTACTTTCACAAACTGTCGGCAAGCCGCAATGACTAGGTTCATCCACAAAACTTCTTCGCGTTTTTTTCCTTGTCTTCCACTCTTTTTCATGGAAAAATTCATGCACTGCGCAAGTGAAAAATTCATCTATAACAGAATTTAATAATCAATATTTTTGCCAGCTCTTATCTCCACTTTGATTTTTGCCTTTCAATCTCGTCGTCGTCACTCGACTCTCTTCCGACCTCAAAACCAGACTCAAACTCAACCAATTCTGCAATTCTTAACTTCCAAATTACCACTACCGCACCCAGGTAACTCAATCGAAGTTCAATACACTTCGATTCCACCCTTTCCATCTCGACAAATGCAACAATTTTCATTTTGCATTTATGGTGATATGCATAGCCATGATAGCGTTTAGTTTTATGCAAACCGTCATACATACGGAAATAATTGCTTTTGCTGATATCAAAGAGAGTGTTCCTGCACTGGGGGAGCCTGAACCAAGGGTCCCAGTGGACTCCCCTATTGAGAGTCCACGACACTTCCACTGGAGCCGTTTGGCAACTTCAACTGCGCAACGTTTCTTAAAGAGCATTGATATGAAATTTGTTAGTAGGGAGGAGAGGATGAGATTTTGGTTGCATAATAAATAAAACTGCATTGCCATGATAGCGTTTAGTTATATGCAAACCGTCATACATATGGAAATAATTGCTTTTGCTGATATCGAAAAGAGTGTTCCTGCACTGGGGGAGCCTGAACCAAGGGTTCCAGTGGACCCATCGATTGAGAGTCCATGACACTACCACTGGAGCCACTTTCTGATGATCTCCCATTTATCCGTTTGGCAACTTCAACTGCGCAACGTTTCTTAAAGAGCATTGATATGAAATTTGTTAGTAGGGAGGAGAGAATGAGATTTGGATTGCATAATAAATAAAACTTTGTGATTGGGATATAATGTATCAAATTAGTTAGCATGAAGAAAGGAGTTCGGTTTTGTTAGGGAAAAGGTGCGGAATCAAATTTTGTTAATGGAAAGCAATGAATGTAGTGTTGTTAGTGGGAAAGATACGATTATTCATTTTTCTTGAGGTAAATATATATTAAAATTAGAGGTGCACTGTTAAATGTTAAAGAATTAAATAAATATACAAAGAGAAAGGTAGGTATTCCCAAAAGAAGATGGAGATGAAACGGAGGCAATTTGAAATTGCGAAGGGAAGAATGCCGATAAGGCCGGGATTCACAACAATCGTTATGACGGCCCCGCTCCTGAGTGTCTCATTCAGCCAGGCCGCGAAGGAATGTCAGCAGGGGTAATAACGAGTCTGATCAAATGCCCTTAGCGTGGAAGGTGCCGACCAGCTTACCAAATTTATCTTCGTGCTCATACAAAACTTGCCCAGCACGGCGATGAATCACTGCAAGAATAAATCATGGAAAAAATTTAGCCGCAAACCAATGAACTGCATTGCTCACAATCAAATTTCACACGAAAACTTTCTGACCCTGGAGTAGCTCACGGGGGTGAGCCCGAAGGTTGTTGTGTTGAGCTCTCTTGTGATGCTTCTTCCGATTTAGCTTGGACGCGGTCTTGTACAGCTTTCAGATGATCACTGGTATTACGTTTTTTTTTGTTTTTTTTTTTGTGGTAGGGAGGTGAATGCTGTTTATACACAGAGAGTGGGACTCCCATGCTCACACGAAAGCAACACGACTACCCACTAAACACCTCCTCTGTCAACCTGAGAACCCAGCCTGGAACCGTTTAACACATTACTTCGGGCCAGGTCTCGTTTAGTTATGCCGTGGGGCACCTTCAAGCTGGGGAGACCCTTTCCTAGCGGGAGGAAAGAGGGAAAGAGGAAATGCCAGAAGAGTGATCCCCGAGCCCCAGCGACCCCGGCTGCTGTGAGTCCCTTTTATATTTTAGAACTGCCCGAGCATAATGTGCCACCTGGCTCCATTTGTCAACCGATTCGAGCATCACCGCAACTATATTATCCGGGGTGAGCTCTCCCGTCTCCCTGAACAGTTTTTTTCACAGCCTGACCCATCTGGTACATGCAAAATATGTGTGACAGGCATTGTCCTCCTCTTCTGGGCAAAACCGACAATCGAGAGACCGTGACTTACTGATCTTATGCAGGTAAAACTGAAAGCACCCATGCACGCTCAAAAGCTGGGTCAGATAGAAGTCAGTCTCACCATGCCTTCGATTTAGCCACGGTCTCACATCCGGGATGGGGCACGCAGTCCACCTTCCCTTCGTGCGATTCACCCAAGACCGCTGCCAATCGTTGAGCGAGCGTTGTCTCTCCTCGCGGACAACCATCTCCCTCGCATCCTCGTTTCGGCGCAGGTAAATAGTGCGGCGCTCTCTAGCAAGGAGATCGACAGGTATCACGCCTGCAATCACTCTCTCCGCTGAGACAGAGACTGTTGGATACGAAGATGCAATTCTCAGTGCTCCTCTTCTCTGTACCTGTGCCAAACGTTTTCGGTATGCCTCCTTGCTGAGAGCGTCGCCCCATACCTCTGCTCCATACAGTAGCACTGACCCTACAGCACTCATCAAGAGGCGTCTTCTTGATGGGCTGTTCCCACCCAACTGTACTTCTCTATCGTCGAAAGCATTCAAGCATCTGAGGAGAATGCACTTAGAGCCATTCTGGACAGGGTGCTATCTGAACATGAGAAAAAAGGCCGAGAATCCCGTGAACTCATAAATCACCTTGCGGAAGGCAAAACATGATTCCGAAAGATTCTTATCCCACCTGCTATGATCCAACCCTATGTAGGTCCTGATAGCGTTTGACCTCTCCGAGGCATTCACGTGCGGTGAATAATATGGAATGAGGCAGTGCTGCATCCCATAGTCACTAATAAGCTTAGCGAATACCTTGGAGACGAACTGCGCACCATTGTCTGAGTGAAGCCATTCGGGAACTCGGAAAGTCGAAAATATTTCATGCTCCAAATATCGCACGTCTGATTCTACAGTGGCTTTAGCCATGGGCTTGAGCCATATAAACATACTGTAATGGTCCAGGACCAAAGACAATTAAGTATTTTCTGATTTGAACGGGAGTATGGATGAAGTCCACAAACAGGTGCTGCATAGGTCTCGTCGAGTCTCGTGATGTACTTATAAGGGGTCTCAAGGTAGAATTTGTAGGCTTGACGCAAATAAGGTAGTATCTTTTTTAAACTTCGGTTGTCTTACGAATCCCACAATGTGAGCCCTGGGGATCATCGGGAGCTCCTATAATAAGAGCTTATTGGTGACCCTCAGGAACTCATAAACTTGATAGGTTGCTTCAGCATCTGCTCCTTGAGATGTTCGCACTCATGCTCCTGAAATGCAGACTCTGAAATCAAACCGTCAATATGTTAGTGCTTTGGGAGGCAACCAATTATCGAAACCACCCGCTCATCCAGCGAGCAAGATCTCGACGACGCATTCGGTGCCACGTTAAGAGCACCTTTCCGGTGCTAAATTTGAGAATTGGGGCCTTGCAATTTCAAGCTATAGCGACCCAATCGACAAGAGAGGTCCAACTGCTGCATGAACCATTTTAAGGAAGTGTGATTGGTGATGATGTCGAAAGGCAACCCTTCGATGTGTGCCCTGAATCTCTTCACGCTTTACACCGCAGCTGAGCATTCCGATTTGATTAGGCTATGGTTGCGTTGCGCAGCGATGAGCTTCGTGGACATATATGCGATTGGATGCTTCCTATCCTCATTGTCTTTCTGGAACAAAATAGTTTCAATACCCATTCTACTTGCGTCATATGTAATAAAGAAGTGCCTTGTGTAATCGGGATTGGCCAAAGCTTGAGCGGAAAGAAGAAACTGTTTCACTTTACTGAAGGCACTGTTGGTAGTAGTAGACCACTTGAAGGAGTGTTTACCCTTGAGCAAATTTATTGGAGGAGCAGTAACTGAAGTAAAGTTCGATTAAAATGCCTGTGGCATCCTACTATGCCCATGAGCCATTTCCCGTCTTTGGTGTTCAGGACAGGAAACTTTACCTGAAACCTTCTCTGGTTCGGCGCGCAGGATACTATAACTTAGTATAATGCTAAGATATTTGATTTTCTTCTTGATGAACTTGCGTTTTTCAACATTGATGCACAAGATGATGTCCCTGAGCAGTTTTGAACCAAAAAAAATTTCGTTATTTCCTCTTTGCTGCATCCAACAGAATTAGTCAAAAGACATCCTTCAGTTCCAAGCTGGTAATGAACCTGTTGCTCTGCATTTGTGCCAAAAGACCTTCGATCAGCGGCAACCGAAAGACATCCTAAAGGATCAGCTCGTTGAGGCGTCTAGTGTCAAACATAAACGTACCTTGCCAGGTTTTCTCACAAGGGTCACAGGAGAGCTCCAAAGCTTCGGCTGCGAGAATACTGAAACTGGCTCCACTATCGAGCAAGCCCGTCAATTTGCAACCCTTGGCAAAAATGTCTACGTAGAGTAAATTGTTGAAAGAATTTGCAACAATTGACTCCACATAGGCACGCTTCATAAGAGGCCTGGTGAAGAAACATATCTAGGATCTCCAAAAGCGATCCCAGAAGGGACGTGCTCCGAAACAGCCCTCCATCATTACCCGCTGTTCCATTACTTTCAACATAGCTCGGTATTCTATTTGGGGTAAACATATCGGTAGAAAATGGTAGTAAGTCGGACATATGAGGTGAAGTGAAGAAATTTTTGGGTAGGCACTGATCTGGTATCTGGTTATTCACTGTGTAATGATGTTCCTGGAAGAATGAAGGGACCTCACCTGAAGGCCGACTGTGAAAGCATGCACAATATCATGCTGCAGACCTTCCTTGAGGATCACACCAGGCATTCCCCAACAAATCAACAGCGTCCCTAGAGTAAGGATAATCAGTACTGGATACATATTAATGGAATCAAAGCCAGCGGTAAAGTAAATGGGGCTACTGATCGACTCAAAGATGAGTTTCTCCAAGCGAATCAGGGCAACGATCAAGAAGGCTGCTTCGGACGTATTGACTCTGAGACGACTTATGGTCAATGCAGGGGGACCCAGCCCATCAAGAAGACGCTTCTTGATGAGTGCTGTAAGCTCAGTGCTACTGCATGGAGCAGAAATATGGGGCAACGCTCTCAGTAAGGAGGTATACAGAAAACGATTGGCATAGGTACAGAGAAGAGAAGGATTGAAGATTGCATTTTCGTATCTGGCAGTCTCTGATTCGGCTGTGAAAGTTTATTTAGGCGTCATACCTATTGCTTTCCTTGCCAGAGAGTGCCACACTATTTACCTGCACCGAAACAAGGATGGGAGGAGGACACGAGGAAAGGCAGCGCTCACTCAACGATTGACAGCAGTCTTGGGTGGATTACCTGAAAGAAAAGTGGACTGCGTGCCTCGTTTCTGCTTTGAGACCGTTGCTAAATTAAAGGCATGATGAGACTTACTTCTCGCCGACCCAGGTTTTGAGCGGGTGGTAAATCATGGTTGCCCGATTGTCAGTTTTGTCCAGAAGAGGAAGACAATGCCTGCCACACATTTTTTGCGTGCACAAAACGGGACAGGCTACAAAGGAACCTCTACAAGGAGAGAGGAGAGCTCACCCCTGATAATAAAATCGCAGTGATGCTTGAATCGGTCAAAAAATGGAACAAGATGGCGCATTATGTTCGGGTAGCCCTAAAAGATTAAAAGACTCACAGCGGCTGGGTGCGTTGGGACTAGGGAATTGCTTTTCTGGCACTTCCTCTTCCCCTCTCCCCTTCTGCTATAAGAGGGACCTCCCAGCTTGAAGGCACCTCACGACTTAACAAAACGAGGCCTGGCCCAAATTAATGTGTCATATGGTCCTAGGCTGGGTTCTCAGGCTGACAGTGGAGGTGTTTAGTGGGTAATCCAGTCGCTTTCTTGCGAGCATGGGAGTCTCACACTCTGTGTTTAAATGACATTCACGTTTTCAAAAAAAACTATAATAAAATGCTACCAACTGGTGACCGTATCATGCGGAACTAGACCCGCCCCGCATTTGGCTACCAAATGCCTTCAAAAATTGATACATGAAAACATCACCCCTAATATTATAGGGGCTCAAATTCTCATGAGTAACTTTTACGTTGATGATGGCTTGGCTGGTTCTACTAGTCATGTCATGCAGGATAAATCACTACTTATTTTGGAACAAGCAGGACTTAAATTGCGTAAATGGTGTGCTAACCACCCAAAACTGCCTCAAAATATCAATCCAGAAGATCAAGAGATAGAACTTGATTTTGTTAAAGAGACAAGAGTGGAAATTAAAACCATATCTGATCAGTTTAGAGTCAAGATAAAAGTTAACTACGCAAAACGTATTATCAAACACATCTTGACTTCCAACACAGCTCATTTATTCGACTCTCTTGGGCATATGTTTTTGATACTCATCAATGCAAAAATTTTCGTACAGAAACTTTGGATACACAGTATTGATTGGGATGAAGCGCTTCCTTCTGACCTGTGAAGGGAATGGATAAAATTTCGGAATAGCTTAGCAGCTGTAGATAAGGTACAGATTCTGCGACACATATTTTCACTCGGGAAACGAAAAGCGCTACAAATCCAGGCATTTTATGACGCATCTGAACAAGCCTATGGACTTGCAGTACACATCCACACGGTCAATAACGATGGCAGAGTCATTGTTCGACTCCTTTGTGCTAAATCGAGAATAGCTCCACTTCAACGTCAGGTAATTCTACAACTGGAGTTATGGGCTGCAACACTATCTGCTCACTTGGGTGCTGAATTAAAAAAATCATTCTAGCATGGATTTATTCAGATTGATGACCTATGAAGCTCTTCATGGCAAATAGGATAGCTAAGATTCAAGGACTATTACTGCTATAATAATGGCGGCATGTTGCTTCTAAAGAAAATCTAGCGGACGTACTCTCACGTAGCTTAATGCCAGAAAAACTGAAATCAGACAGTTTGTAGTACTATGGAAGTCACTCAAACAGCGCTAGCATCGTCTACGGATGAAAATGAAATAATCGACAAGATTGATCATGAGATTTCTATGGAAAAGTTGCTGCGTATAGTGGCGTATATAAAACCATTTATCATTCAAGGTATTCAAGGAGCACCTACATTATGGCCCGAAGCATTCTAAGTAACTGCAAGACAGCGGTTTTGGCCATTGAAGGGCAAGTCGTTAGCACGATCTGTGGTTCAGCATTGCGTTAGCTGCACAAGAAGAAAACCGAAGCTATTATCCCAGATGATGGGGAGCTTACCATCTTCTAGAGTACAACTGGCAAGACTATTTGTGAACAGTAGCGTAAAATTTTGTGGACCAGTTTGGACTCATTTAAAATTAAGAGGCAGGAAACCACAGTGGGTTTACATTGCTGTGTTTTGCTTCTTTGCAACTAAAACTGTACATTTGGAACTTGTAAGAGATTTGACAACCAAAGCCCTCCTGGAGGCCTTAAAAGGCTTATCACCTGACAAAGACACAGCTATCATTTGCACTGCGTCAATGCTACCGATTTCGTGGGTGCATGAAAACAATTGAATGAGCTATCATCGATGATTCACTCTGATAAGGCCTAGGAAAAGATCATTAAAAGATGCAGTAAAAGGGGCTTCAATTTTCATTTCATTCCTCCAAAAGCTTTTAGAGGACTCTGGGAAGCTGCCGTGGAGTCAGTGAAAAAGTTTTTAGTGCCAATTATTTCCAAAACATATCTTACTCATGAAGAGCTTGAAATAGTTCTAATTGAGGTTGAGGCAGTGTTAAACTCGAGACCTCTTATAAAGATGTCCGCAGATCTGAACGACTTAAGCGCACTAAGTCCTGGACATTTCCTGATACGTGAGCTTCTCACTGCCTAATTCGATCCATACGCCCAGCCAACACCCCAAAGCCTAGCCAAAAGGTGGAAGCAAGTAACAGATGGTCACGCAAGTACCTGAGAAAATTGCAATACAGACAAATGTATGGTTAGACCAGTTTTGACATATGTCAGATCTGGTACAACCAGAGTGCTAGTACTATGGAAAAATTAAGAGTTTTCGAAAGGAAATGTCTTCGTGCATGTATTGGTTTGTACAGAAGGCCTGAGACGGATTGGAAACATTATATATCGAATAGAAGAATTTATCAAACTGCTGAAGTGACCAGAGTCGATATCTTTATATTGAAACTTCTTCGGAATCATATCGCAAGATCGGTGACTGTGAGTGAAAACCCTTTGATTTCACAGCCGTTCCACCCTACAGGCAGGTATATTGCGACTTGCCTCGCTACTGGCTTCATCCCTCCAGAAGCATTCGTGTATTTGGACATGAATCGGTATGTTTTTGATTCTGACGGCGTTCCAGGCATATATCACATATATCGACGGGCCGACGATAAGAAGATAAAATATCCTCCGAGTTTGAGTTCACGAGACCAACAATTCCAATGGAGATACTCATTTGCTAGATTCGTTGAAGCTGATCAAACTGAGACGGGGCAGTCCAGGTATTGGTGGCTGAATGTCAATGTCTAAATTATTCGTGTTTATTTCCAGATTTTGTGTTTTTCGTTTAGTTATTGAGTTTCAGCTCATTATTGCTATATTAAGTATTGTTGTTTATTTGTGTTGAAAATAAGGTATAGGTAAGGTATATGATATATTTATTATACAGGTATTACGTTTTTTTTTTTTTTTGTGGTAGGCAGGTGAATGCTGTTTATACACAGAGAGTGAGACTCCCATGCTCGCTCGAAAGCAACACGATTACCCACTAAACACCTCCTCTGTCAACCTGAGAACCCAGCCTGGAACCGTTTAACACATTACTTCGGGCCAGGTCTCGTTTAGTTATGCCGTGGGGCGCCTTCAAGCTGGGGAGACCCTTTCCTAGCGGGAGGAAAGAGGGAAAGAGGAAATGCCAGAAGAGTGATCCCCGAGCCCCAGCGACCCCGGCTGCTGTGAGTCCCTTTTATATTTTAGAACTGCCCGAGCATAATGTGCCACCTGGCTCCATTTGTCAACCGATTCGAGCATCACCGCAACTATATTATCCGGGGTGAGCTCTCCCGTCTCCCTGTACAGTTTTTTTCACAGCCTGACCCATCTGGTACATGCAAAATATGTGTGACAGGCATTGTCCTCCTCTCCTGGGCAAAACCGACAATCGAGAGACCGTGACTTATTGATCTTATGCAGGTAAGACTGAAAACACCCATGCCCGCTCAAAAGCTGGGTCAGATAGAAGTCAGTCTCACCATGCCTTCGATTTAGCCACGGTTTCACATCCGGGATGAGGCGCGCAGTCCACCTTCCCTTCGTGCGATTCACCCAAGACCGCTGCCAATCGTTGAGCGAGCGTTGTCTCTCCTCGCGGACAACCATCTCCCTCGCATCCTCGTTTTGGCGCAGGTAAATAGTGCGGCGCTCTCTAGCAAGGAGATCGATAGGTATCACGCCTGCAATAACTCTCTCCGCTGAGACAGAGACTGTTGGATACGAAGATGCAATTCTCAGTGCTCCTCTTCTCTGTACCTGTGCCAAACGTTTTCGGTATGCCTCCTTGCTGAGAGCGTCGCCCCATACCTCTGCTCCATACAGTAGCACTGACCCTACAGCACTCATCAAGAGGCGTCTTCTTGATGGGCTGGGTCCCCCTACGTGGGCCATAAGTCGACTCAGAGCCGATATTCCCGAGGAAGCCTTTTCAGCCGTTGTCCTGATTTGCTCAGAGAAACTCATCTTCGAGTCGATCAGTAGCCCCGGTACTTCACCGTTGGCATCGATTCAATTCGTAGGTCGCCAATACTGATCATCCTTACTCTAGGGATTCTCTTTTTTGTCAAGATGACCACTTTGGTTTTCTCCAGTGCTAAACTGAGCCCACGAGCAGTCATCCAGTCCCTCACTCGGTGCATTAGCATACCTAGCCTTGGGTTATGCTTGTTCAACGGAGCATCCAGCGAACAGAGCCGCAACATCATCCGCATAGCCGACCAAGCGCGACTCATCTGGCATCTCAAGTCTCAGTAGCCCGTCGTAAGACACGTTCCACAGGTTCGGGCCAAGGATAGATCCCTGGGCAACACCCGATGTAATTTCCATCCTTCGTTGGCCCTGTGTCGTGTCGTAGAGCAGGCTTTGGTCCTTTAGTTAGTTCCTCAAAAGCCACATTAGATATTCTGGGACTTGAAAAGAGTTTGGCAGCGTATCCACCCATCTAGCGGAGTTGAAGGCATACCTGACGTCGAGTGTCACCAACAGGATGATCCGTCGCTTGGTGCGACTATATGCCTCTGCCCTTTGGACCGCGTTTGCCACCTCTACAATCGCATCAATGGTAGAACGTCCTGCTCGAAAGCCGTACTGCCGAGGTGATAGGTCCCCAGCAGTACGAATCGCGTCAATGTGTCTTCCCTTGATGAGTTTCTCTAGCACTTTCCCAGCCGTGTCTAGCATGCATAGCGGGTGGTATGCAGACGGCGATTCGGGATGTCCTTTCCCCTTGCTGATCAGCACGAGCATCGCCACCTTCCATCGTACCGGGAAAACCCCGTCCCGTAGGCAAGCGTTGAATATGCTGAGCAGCAAGTCAGGACAATGGTGATAGACGAGCCGCAATACCTCAGCCAGAACACCATCTGGACCTGGAGCCTTCCTCGTTTTCAATGAGAGGACTGCCTCCTCCAGTTCCAGCTGTGTGAAAAGTGGGCACTCGACTGCTGTTTCACCATGGACAGCGTCAGCACGGACGGTATGGGCGAGGAAGAGTCCCCGCACTATCGCGTCCATCTTTTCCACGTCATAGGGCACCAATCTTCCGCATGACCAGCTTGCAGCCAAGGCCCTACGGATACTTGTTCACATTGTCCACTAGGTCTTGTCAGCAGCGAGCCTTGCGGCTATTAATAAACTTGCGAAGGCATTTCCTGGCCGACTTATATGCTGCCACCCAGTTGCGCCCGTTGAGCCTCACGTCGAAGCTTGTGACACTCCCTTGGCTTTTCAGCGATTTCAGTTGGCCACCAGTGTACTGGATACTTGCCCTGTCAGGGTCTTCGACGGGGCATAGAAGCGCAGCAAGCAGTCGTAATGATGCTCATAGTAGTGTTCACCACGTCTTGAGCTGCCAGTTCTTCCGTCACCTCCGAAGCTGCCTACAGCGGTTCACCTGCTGTGAGCACCTCAACGAACCTCTCGACCTCCATCCTTCAAATGTTCCATCCAGTTGTAGAAGGCCGAGAGCTCGGACGTCGGGAGACAGCATCACTGATCTCAAGCAGAGTGCACTGATGACCACTGGCTGAGTAGTCCTCTAATACTTTCCAGTTGTGTATCCTCCATACTAAGGACTCCGAGGTGAATGTCACGTCCGATATGGTTCCCTCACAGCCAATACGGTGGAAAGTCGGCGTATTTCCGGAGTTTAGTACGACGAGGGCCGTCCTGGCTGCCATTTTCAGGATTCGTTTTCCCCGCGGATCCTTCTCAGGCATGCACCATTCGATTGCTTTACCGTTGAAGTCACCCCCCAACGAGCACTTTGCTCTCTGCGTTCGAGACAGTGCCCCCAAAGCATTAAGCTTGGCATGGATAGATATATCGATTCGTTGGGCGTTAGGTACACACAAAAGAAGGTGGTCCCTGCGCACCGAACCCACACGAAATCATCCCCTCGTCCACAACTCTCCGCTTGAAACTCACTGCTCCGAACCCAGATGGCGGCAGTACTAGTTTCATCAGAATACCATAATGCAGGACTTTTATTATGGCGTTGCTCACTCAGCAGCAAGAAGTCGGCTTTCATCTCCCTCGCAAACTGCTCAAGCAGATTTCGGGCGGTTGAACTGCGGTGTGGATTGACAGGGGAGGTGCTTAGTGGGTAGTCCAAGGGTTTCCTCCATGGGAGTCCCACACTGCCAGACTTGGCGGGCGTAAATGCCTTCACCTGCCTACCACAAAAAAAAGCAGATTTTGGGTGGTTGAACTGCGGTGTAGGCTTAGCTGCAGGATGCGGGTCATCGGAGTTCTGATTTTGCCTTGGCTAGGGCTTTCTGGAACACTCGGCATTTTCCTGATCCCAAGACGTGTCCAAAATCAGATTTTGGATCAGCATCCTTACAAAGAATACAGTGTGCCTCCATCGTCCACTCTTTTCTTTTATGACGCATTTCACCGCATTTGTAACATAGGGAACTCCTATCGGGGCCTTTGCATACTTGTGTGGTGTAACCATAACCAAGGCATTTGAAACATTGAAGAGGCGTTGCTCTTCGCCGTATCTCACAGACAACCCGCCCTATTCGTACTTTGCCCTTGTTCAGGAATTGCTCGGCGTCCTTTTTGGCCAAGTCAACTATGGCCATGCGTTGTCCCCTGTTGTTTTCTGGTGTCAGTCTCGCTTTGATCCTTCCCACGCTAGGGAACTCCTTTTTGATGGCCTCTTCTACCTCGGCCAGATCCTTCACGCAGTCAATGTCTCGTACTTGCCATCGGCTTGAGCGGGGCTATAGTTGCGCTTTTGCCGAGGACTTTCTTTACTGCGTCACAGAATGCTTCTTTATTGCCGGCCTCTGCTCTGAATTCGACCAGTATGTGGCCCGACCGCGTTGGTCGTACTACTTCAATGGTAGTAATGGTGTCTTCGGGCCTAACGATTCCCCTAATGTCCCACAGTACCTCCGCATAGGGTCGGCCGTCTTAGGGCTTTACGAGCAGTGCCTGCAGCCGGGGTCTTTTTCAGGGCGTCTGCCTCTCCTGTTTTGCATCAGGTCCTTTTTTTAATTGGGCGTCCGTGTGAACTTTACTTTCTGCCTTTTTTTGAAGAAGTTTCTTAGCGGCTTTCTTCAATCCTTTTGTAAGCACTGTCTGGAACCCGTGACCTGGTGCTCCATGCCCATCAAGTGCCTCTTCCTTCCTTCTTTTATCCCGATCTCCTTCGATTGGGCTAGACGTCATTCTTTTATTTGCTTTTAATGGTGCAGCTATCTGCATGTCACCTTTAGATTTCACCGCAAGAGCCTCTTTGGCCTTTTGTTCGTCTTTGGCCCTTAACAAGCTCCTCCGATAGTGCCCTATGCGATCTAAGAGCTCCTCTAGTTCACGGAGCCCTACCTTTGCTGCTTCACTGATTTTTGGGGATTCGCATGCAGATTGTATTCTTTTCAGAACATCTTCCGCTTTTTGGAGTAGCCTTTCTTCTTTGTATTGCTGGGCCGCAATTGTACCTTGGAACCATCCTTGGGAGAGGTTATCGCATTTCGTTTCCGAGGGCAGTACTTCCGCCACATTTTCGACATTGGCGGTGCAATCACGCGGTGTCTGGTCACTCGTTGCTTCTTGTGCCATAATCTCCTCGTTGGCTTCTGGATTTTTCAATGCAATGTCGGGATTTGCGACACTTGCCTCCGTCACTTTGGTAACGATCGCAACAGTGACAATCGAATTTCGGGTGCTCTTTATATTATCTTCTTCCGAGGCTCGAGCACCTGAAGCGTCCTGCAGAGTTTCCCGCTGTTCCTTAATAGGACACTCTGGCGTTTGCATCATCTTTTTGCTGCGCCCGAACGCCGTAGGAATCTCAGTCAAAACCAGACTGTCTGCTGTTCCCCGTTTTTCATCTGCCTTAACTGTCATTATGTTGTTCTTCGCTTTTGTCGTGGTTAGTACCGCTTTTGATGTACTGTTAACATCGCGGCTGCAACCGCTGGTCGCATCGTCGTTGTTATTATTTTTTGTTTCTTTTTTTGGATGTTTTTGGTCTTTTGATTTTGTTTGCTCCAGTTTTGTTGGGTTCCCGTTCGGAGCCGCTATCTCCTTTCGTGTGTAGTCGCCTTATTGGTCCCATGGTTATCTTTGAAGAGTAGGAAGGCCATGCGAGGTTTGGCACAAACCTTTATGGGGACAAGTGCTCAGAGCCAGACCAGCGCTAATCAGGTGTCCGTCTCAACCGAACCTACACCACCAACCCAATGGTGCGAACTTCGAACGTACTCCCAGGCCTGCCAAGGTTTTACCGGGCGGAGACGGTATGATAGTTGAATTGGAGCCGTTTACACAGGAGTTTCACCTCAGCGCTACTGTGCGTAGCAACTAGGTCCAAACCATCACATCTGCCAGCCCAAAGCATCAATTCTAGTTCGTTGTCCAAAGCGTAGCCCAGATCCAATCAGAGTCGTTACCTGTCATCCCAGGAGGGAGCCTCACGGCACCCCCCATATCCTCAGGTCCGTGGGGGTGGCGCTCCCCAAAGAATGCTAGCCTCCAAGAGTGCTCTTGTCGACCGACATTCCCCCTGCAGGAATTTCCTCGGGTACGTGGGAGTGGAACTCCCCAAAGAATGCTAGCCTTCAAGAGTGCTCTTGTCGACCGGCATTCCCCCTGCGGGGATTATATTACGTTAGAGATCAGGTTAACTGCTTTTGTTAGGAACATTGGTATAGAGTTTTTTTAGTATAAGATAAAGTTTTTGATTGAATTTTATTAGAATCAAGTTAAAACATATTAGGTGTAGGATCAAAGTTCACTGTTGTGTTAAGATTATAAATAATTTTAGGATAGTGTTGGTTGGTTTTTTCTCCTTTTTCCAATTGATTACAAAATATGTAATAATCTTAATTAATTGAATTTGAATTTTTTTTTTTGAAGAAATATGTTCAATGATAACGTATAAATTTAGAGAGCCATTTGGGCCATTAAGTTTTTTTGTATGTGTTTTGTTTGGAATTCGCTTTATATTCTTTGAAAATTTATACCGATTAGTATTGAATAAAGCGCTTTTGACTTTGACTTTACAGACATATGCAGGGAGAACAATACAAAAACGGTCAACCTGGTAAAATGGTCATCTTAATGGATAATGAATTACCAGTTACCCAATGGCCATGAGGAAAAATTCTTCAAACATGGAAATGATGGATTGATACGAGCAGCGGACGTTAAAACAGCGCAAGGTATCTTCCGATGGGCAATTCACCATTTTGCACCCTTGCTTCTAGAAAAAGATTCCTCTATGGTGAAAAAGCGCCACATCAAAACAATCCAGAGTGAAGACCCGGAATAGAAAAATCGAGAATCTTACCAACCAAGGAAGAAATGTAGAATCCCTAACGGAGGACTACTTTTGACTACACTTATTGTATGCATGTGGTTACCAGCCATACAAAGTGAACCAGTTAAGTTTAATGAATTTCAGCCTAACTTTGGCATATACTATGAGATTTATCACAAATAGGTGGAAGCTTATAGTTTACTACGATTTAAAACCATATTGAACAGAAATACAGTCAATTGTGAATGCGACTCTAACATTCTGACATTTATGCCAATTGTTGCACCAAAAAAGCACATGCAATCAAATAGTCAAACAATTTGAGCACACTGAAAAGGAGCTGAAGGCGGATAACAACTTATTCCTAGCCAGACGACATAAAAGAAGCACGCTGAATGTAGTGTGGAACGAAGCTAACTCACTATTTGGTGCACTTGATTCATAATATGCAGACGAAATGGCTGGAGCTTTGCGAGAAAATGAAAAAACTCGATTGGAATTGTTCAGAAATCAAAACTCAGTCAATGACTCAACGATCAATATCATGAAACGCGATCAGATTGCTATCAAGAAAAAATCCGATGCCATTGATGATCAATTGAATCTTACACTGAATCGGGTTAGCGGCAATAATGATGGGACAAGGAAACCGAAAATTTATCAGCTTCTCACATCCCTTTAAGTTCAAATGACAATAGTTGTATCAAACTGACACAAGTATCGGGCTAAAGCAGGGAGATGGGCTGGCCTCAATGCTATCCAATTTGGCTTGCAATACGTCATAAGATGGATACATGAGGTACATTACCATACAAGTGGAGCCAAGTAGTAGCCTATGCGGACGACATCAACATTCTTTCACGTTCATTAACAACTGCCAAGAACTTTTCCTGAAACTCGACAACGAAGTAGGGCTATAAATCAACGAGAATTAAAAAAATAGCTCATGATGCAATCGAGGGAAAATACCTCAAATACAAAAACTACACGCATGGCGAATGCAGTATTAACAAGTTGGGTAGACAGACCTACGGTCATATGAGAAGGGTTTTGTACTCAACTTACAAAATGCAATCACCAGCAACGAATAAAATCAAGAAACATGTCAAAGAGATTTGCATGTTTAAAATAAAATAAATTGTTTCTCCATTACTCAAATCATTTAATCCCAAAAGTATTTATTTCATCGATCTTATCTGAAAATTTTAAGAAGATCAAATCAAAACTACAGGGTATGGTTCGATGGAAAGTCCATAAAATATCAAAATAAGGTGTTATTGTTGTGGTAATTGGAGAAATTACAAATGGATATAACGCCCGTGAATATGATATAAATTTCATCAAACTTACAGAGTATTAGGACCTTGTGTAAGGCTACTTAAATATATTTGTTGGGTTTAAAGTAATCAATACGATTTTATTGAAGAAAACGTGAAATTAAAAGATCATACTTTTATTAACACGATTTTCACGCGCACAATGAATAATGTTCATGCGCACAATGAATAATGTTTATTTATTTATTTGTTAAGTCTTTCAAGTTCACTTACCTGTCTTGTCTTACATTGTATTTGACTTTCACTTGCCTTTAATTTTTTATATCAAAAATCATGCGCTCAATGAATAATGTTCACTTACCTATTTCCAAAGTCTTTCAAGTTCACTTACCTGTAATTGTCTTACATTGCATTTAATGGTCAATTACTTTTAATTTGTTTTGATATCAAATCAGTGAAGTTTATATACCTTGAGTTTTTTTGTGGCTTATTGAATTTTAATATAATTTGCATATTTTTGCATGTTATGAAATGCTATTATTGTGGATTGCAAGTTTTTATTTATCGATTATTGATAACACTAAGCATAATTATTGTATAAATACTTTCAAGAAATTAGAGATAAAATTATTGTATTGTAAATATTCAACCAAATCGGAGTTTAACTTCACGAAAGAAATCTCAGTTCAAGCGCTGTTGTTATTTCGTGTTTTGATGATTAATTTAGTTCGGTGTAAGTGCCGTTGTTACTAGTTCTACAGTTTACAAACAATTAGAGAAACATTTCATCTAAATGACACAGTTTAAGTAACGTAGTTGCTGTTTTAATATTTTACGAATAACGTTTGGTCAAAATGATACGGTTTAGGTGCCAGTGTAGCCAGATTATTTTTTATAAGTACTTACTAAGATATAGAATGCCACTTAATCACGATATTAGAACCTGCGAGAATTTCAGTGCTACGTGACACTATGCGAGATAAAATAAACTTTTGAATACACTGTGATGCAATTGTAAGGTATATATAGTAACTGGATAATTATTAAATAAATTTGCAAATACCTTAACTTCGATGGGCCGAAGATTTCTTTTTAGGGTATTGTAAAATTATTTTACAATACCCTACTAGTTTCGCGTCCTGTCTGTCTGTCCGTCCATCCGTCCGTGTGTCACACCACTTTTTCTCGCAAACTACATAAGCTAGAAACATCAAATTTTGTAGGTAGGTGCGAAGTGACGTCCTCTTCAAAGTTTCAACACTAAAAGAAATTTATAAGGTCTTTAAAGGGAGTTGCCCCTGAAAAAAAGTTTTCATCGCATGTAGGCAATATGGGTATCAAATGAAAGGTCTTAATGAGCACTTTTCAAAACAGGTCTTAAAATGACAAATTTTGCTTCGAGGGGTGCAGAGGAAGGGGAAATGTACGAAAATATTGTGTCCCCCCCTCGCGATTGGACACCTTTGGCCCGAAAAATCTGAAAAAAAATCATGAATATAGACTTTTATGAGTACAACAACAACAAATACGTGAGAAGTCGAAATTCACTCAACTTTGTTAGTAATAGTATGATTTATCGATTTTATGTTTTCTTGAATAAAACCCTTAAATTTAATAAAATTCAATACACAGATGACCATCAAGAAGATGAATCTGCTCTAAAAGTTTCGTTAAGATGCAATGAAGTTATAGCGATTTGAATTTTCCTGTATTACTATGGAACAATATGCGCTGTATTACTATGGAAACATATGGCTATGGAACAATATGCGCTTTTTACTGACTCAGATACTACAGCTTTGCTAGGATTTGCAAGAAAGTTTCAGGAATGATAGGTATCATGAATTCCTTTGAGAATTGGCTCAGCTAGTGGTATTAGTAATCGTAAAGCAAAACAGTGGCTGTTTTAAATGCGAAGATTGAATAATTTTGAGTTATTTTGCCCCAACTTCAACGTTTAAGGCGCATGCTTTTAACACTTGATTCAATTTAATGAATGACTGAAGATGAGTACCTACAATTAATACTCATACGTGAAACAAGTCGAGGAGGCAGGAAAGAGTTCCTAGCAAAAGGGCTTTGTAACCATTCAAGGATTCGAAAAAATAGGCCATGAATCGATTATTACAGTACAGGGGAGTGGCCGCTGAAAAAAAAATTTCGTCAAAGGTAGCCGATATGAGTATCAATTGAAAGTTCCTTATAAGAGCTTTTCAAAACGGTACTTGAACTGACAATTTTTCCTTCACAAGGGCAACAAATACCTTAGAAGTCGAAATTCGATCAACTTTGTTAATAATAGTACATTTTTTAAATTTTGCTTTTTTGTCTATAAAATCAAGATGTGACCCTTAGATTTCCCAAAATATATAATTTAAATTTTCTGAAAGTGATTGTATATGGTTCGAAAATTTCAAAATAATTGAACAATAAACAGCTAAGTTACAGCCGATTTAATATTTAACAATTACAACAACATTAACACGTGATACTAGGAAGATACACGCTTGCAACGGACCGAGAGACTACAAATATGTAGGAATTTTGATAAAAATTTTAGAAATGGTTTGTAATATCCATGTGTTATCATGACTAATCAAGCGACGAGGTCAAACCACTTGAAACAAAATGGTGGCGAGTTTAAAATCATAATAACCATAATAATTTTTCGAACTCAATTTACGGAATCTATATTTTAGTCAAGTTTTGATATGCAGAATATATTGTTTGATTTACTAATGGTTTTACAATACCCTTTCTGGCAGGAGCATCCTCCTGCTACTTCAACTTCTTTTCTTTCGAATGAGTAAGTTTACGTTTAGTGAGAATAATTTCCGCATTCGTCACAAATAACCTTTTTAGGGTTTTGTAGAATAATTTTACAAAACCCTACTTAAATCGCGACCTGTCTGTCCGTCTGTCCGTCTGTCCGTCTGTGCGTCCGTGTGTCACAGCACTTTTTCTCGCAAACTACTTAAGCTAGAAACATCAAATTTTGTATGCAGGTGTAAAGGGGTGTTCTCTTCAAACTTCATTTACAAAAATATTTATATGGTATTTAAGGGGGTTCTCCCCATACAGGGGAGTGGCCCCCGAAAAAAAATTTCATCAAAGGTAGCCGATATGGGTATCAAATGAAAGGTCTTAGTGAGAACTTTTCAAAACACGTCTTAATTTGATACTTTTTGCTTCGAGGGACGCACAGGGAGGGGAAATACACGAAAAATTTGTGCCCCCAGCTCGCGATTGGACACCTGTGATCCGAAAAATCTGAAAAAAATTATGGTGGTAGGTGTTTATGAGCACAGTGACAGCAAATATCTTAGAAGTCGAAATTCACTCAACTTTCTTAATAATAGTATCATATTCGAATTTCACATTTTCCCCAATAAAATCGCATCGGTACCCTTAAACTGAACGAAATTCGACATTTGCGTAGCCCTACAAAAGGGCCTTAAATTTTGTTATAGCCGTTTGAAATTTCTCCAATTACAACAACAATAACACATGATTTTGGTATTTTATGGACTTTCCATCCAATCAGTCACTGCAGTTTTGACTTGATCTTCTTGAAATTTTCCAATAAGGTCAATAACATTAATATTTTTGAGAATTTATGGTTTGAGTGATTTCAGTCCGTTTGCAACAAAATGGCGACCGTTAGAAGCATTGACTGCAAATAAGGAATTATTTTGCGACGTGAAAAAAAGCATCTTAATAAAAGGTAGCTATAACTTCAATAAAGCCCGAGGTAACTCTCAAGAGTAGTAAATTCGACAACGTTCTGGACTCAAATGACATGGAAGGATCTATAAAACGGATAAAGTAATAGGAAAACACTGATTGAAGAAAATCTCAGATCAGTTGATAAATGAAATCTTGCTTATGACGTTTGGGCTGTTCTAATCATAATGAGTAGCATTAGGGTGCATTGAAGATGGAGGAGCCTCTTTTAAAGCATGCTCTAGCCCATCTCTCCTCCTGCTAAGGGTAGGATTCCTACAAATCGATGGCACCTTCAAGGATCGAAATATGGGGGCTAGCCTAGTGATGAATTTTATTGGAAACAAGAAAAGTACTTATTCCTTCAATTTTCAAACGTATCTTTAATTCATCATACCCGCATAGGAAAAAATGATTATTATTATTAGAACAGAGCATTATAAACAAACACAGTCAGGATAAAAGGGTTACATAAGGAATATTATAAAATAAGTTAAAATTTAAAAACAGAAGAAAATGTTATAGTTGATTACTATCATTGTTTAACAAAGAATTATAATGTATGAAAAACTCTAAATTTGGCACGCTTCCTAAGCAGCAACAAAAGAAAATGCTGGTAAAAGGGAAGCAACAAATGTCATACTTTAAATTTTTGTAACTAGAACTCAACTACTAAGTACAATACAGACGCAAAAGAGATCAAAACTGTCAAACCTAAGCCATGTATTCTTTAACCATTTTTTTATAAGTCAACAAATATGCTAGATTTTTCATCACAGGTGGTAGTGAGTTATAAAGTTCCACGGACCATCTAAATGGATCACGATTCAGTTTTTTACGAAATAAAAGCTCTTTTACGTAATCTTTATGGCTAGTATTTTACGAGTCAATATTTCGATGTTGAATTAGTTTGATACTTAATTTAAGATTATTGTGCAGGATTTAAAAGATAAATTTCGCTTTTACGCCGTAAATTACTATATTCAATAGCCAAGCAATATTCGGCATAGCTGGACGTCAATGCGTATCTATTCCATGCATAATCTTTATGGTTTTACTCAGCATTTTATGAACTGAATCACTATTTGTTTCTGATGTATGATACCAAGTCATTATGCCATATGGTAGAATATGAGCATTATAAATTAAATTTTTGAGCCTGATATCTAAATAATTCCTTGACCTAAGAACCTAGCCCAAAAAACTAACTTTGATCTCAAATGACTTACTTGCTGATTCCAGGAAAGTAATGTAATGTAAGCCCTAAATATTTTCTTGATGAATTTCACTTAATTTTACCCCTAGCATTTTAAAATATCCCGTTGCCACCACCACTCGGGTAGGCACATTTTTCCTAGGTACCCTTTTAGGGTTTTGTAAAATAATTTTACAAAACCCTACTTAAATCGCGACCTGTCTGTCCGTCTGTTCGTCCGTGTGTCACAGCTCTTTTTCTCGCAATATACTTAAGCCAGAAATATCAAATTTTGTATATAGGTGTGAAGTGATGCTCTCTTCAAAGTTCAACTACAAAAGAAATTTATAAGGTTAATAAGGGGGGGTCTCCCCATGTAGAGGAGTGGCCCCAGAAACAAACAAAAATTCATCAAAGGTAGCCGATATGGATACCAAATGAAAGGTCTTGATAAGATCTTTTCAAAACAGATCTTAATTTGACATTTTTTGCTTCAAGGGGCGCGCAGGGAGGGAAAATACACGGAAAATTTGTGTCCCCCCCTCGCGATTTGACACCTGTAATCCTAAAAATCTGAACAAATTTATGAAGGCAGGTGTTTACGAGTACAATAACAACAAATACCTTAGAAGTCAAAATTCGCTCTACTTTGTTAATAATAGTATGATATTCGAATTTCATATTTTCCCCATTAAATCGCATCGGTACCTTTAAACAGAGCGTAGTCCTACGTTAGGTCCTTAAACCTTGTACGTTTGATGTAAATCGAATGATATACACGGAAGTTATAGCCGTTTGAAATTTCTCCAATTACAACAACAATTGATTTTCGTAGTTTATGGACTTTCCATCGAATCAGTCACTGCAGTTTTGACTTGATCTTCTTGAGTTTTCAAATAAAGTCAATAGCATGAATATTTTTGAGAATTCATGATTTGAAGGATTTTTTTTGGTGGTTTGCAACAAAATGGCGACCATTGAAAGTAGAAAAACAATGGATTTTCTTTTAAACGGGCAAATCTCTTTGATGTATTTCTTGACGTTATTCATTGCTGGTGACTGCACTTCTGAGGAGCTGGGTACAAAACACTTCTGACATGAGCGTAGGTCTGTTTACCCAACTTGTTAAATATCCAATAATCATTTTATTGGCCCCCACTTTGAAAGTCAAACACTGTTTAAGGACAAGTAAGAGTAGCAGAAGGCTCCTCCTACCAGAAGGGCATTGTAAAATAATCAGTAAATCAAAGAACGTCTTCTAAATATCAAAATTTGACTCAAACATATATTCCATGAATTGAGCCCAGAAAAATAATAAATGATTGTTATGTATTTTAAGTTGCTGCCATTTTATTTACAATTTGTTTGCCTTTAGCCAGAATAACATATTAATGTTTTAAAATATTTCCTAAGCTTTCATTAAAACTCTTGCACATCTGTAATGTTTCGGCTCTTTGTATCAGGTGTAATTGTTGTTCTAATTGGTAAATTTAAATTGTCTACAACTCAACAGAGTACGGCTTAATTTTTATGAAACTTTCAGAAAATGTTTTGCATTAGAAAATTGAGATACAAATTTTTAGCGAATTTAGGGTCACCCCTCAATGTTATTAACGAAAATGTAAAATTCATACAAAGTACTAATATTAACAAAGTTGATACAAATGTAGCTCCTGAGGTATTTGTTGGCCTTGTACTCATAAAGACCTACTTTCCTGATTTTTTCAGAATTTTTCGTGCAAAGATATTCAACCACGAGGGCACAGGACACAAATTTTTCGTACATTTCCTAGCACTCTGCACAACTCCTTACAAATGTCTCTTGTTTAAGACCTATTTTGAGAAATTCCCATCAAACCTTTTATTTGACATACATATTGGCTACCTTTGATTAAAATAAATGTTCAAGAGCCAACCCCTTAATATGGGGAGAACCCCTCAAACACTTTACCATATTTTGAGAGGGCACGACTTTTAACTTACGTAGAAAACTCTATCACTCTAGTTTATATGGTTTGCGAGAAAATTAACTGTGACGCACGGACAGACCAACGAACAGATGGGATGGTCACACGAACAGTCTGGTCACGATTTCAACAGGGTATTTTTTAAAAATATTTTCCAATATCCACAAAACGGTCTTCTGTATAAATATTTCTAGGTAAAGCCATTGAAAACATTTACATGAAAAGTAATCACTATTTCAATTGCTACTAAAAAAGTAAATTACGCTTGCATACTGACCTTTGGGAACCATCAATCAATGTGTCAACTCTCGTTCAAATCGGAGTTTTGCTCAAGACAGGGCAAAAGTATTTATTTTTTGTTGAAAATCGCAGCTAAAAATATAAGATCATAATGTTTTGACTTTTTTATTTTTAATGTGGTTTCCACAATATGCAAGAACTTAGCACATTTATCCATATTCCCAAGTCTCATTAAAATCCGGCGGCTGTATGGCCACAAAATCTAAAAAATTGCATATTTGAACCACCGGCATTTTCAAACTTGCCCATGAGTAATCGCCAAAATTACAAAATCCTTAGATCCAATTATTTTCTATTCTGAAACTAAGTTTCATACACATGGAATTGCGACTTTTAGAAACCTTTGAACTTTCGAGTTTCAACTATCTGCCATATTGTTTTTTGACACCCAACTTCTAGTTTTTTCTACATAATTCTTTAGGAACTTACAGTTTCTTAAATTTCATCATCAACAATAATTTTTGAAGTTTGACTATGGATTTATTCGGATGTTGTAAAATCATTTCACAATACCTTACTAAAATCACGTCTTGTCTGGCCGTCTGTCCGTGCGTGTGTCACACCACTTTTTCTCGCAAGCTACATGAGCTAGAAACATAAGATTTTGGAAATAGGTGTGAAGTGACCCCCTCTTCAAATTTTCACCACGAAAAAAATTTATACGGTCTTTAAGGGCGTCTCCCCATGTAGGGAAGTAGCACCCGAAAAAAAAGTTTTCATCGCATGTAGGCAATATGGGCATCAAATGAAAGGTCATGATGAGAACTTTTCAAAACAGGTCTTAAGCCAACAAGTTTTGCTTTGAGGGGTGCAGGGGAAGGGGAAATATACGAAAATTTTGTGTCCTCCCACCTCTCGCTATTGGAAGCCTTTGACCCGGAAAACCTGGAAAAAATCACAGATGTGTAACTTTAGGAGTACAAGGGCAATAAATACCTCGGAAGTCGAAATTCGATCAACTTTGTTAATAATAGTACATCTTATAAATGTTACACTTTTGACTATAAAATCAAGATGGGACCCTTAAATTTCTCAAAACTTACAATTTAAGTTTTTCAAAAGTAATTGCTAAGTTACAGCCGATTGAATATTTAACAATTACAACAATATTGACACGTGATACTAGGTTGATACACGTTTGCCACGGACCTAGACACTACCAATATGTAGGAATTTTTACAAAAATTTTAGAAATGGTTTGTAATCTTGATGTGTTATCATGACTAATCAAGGGATAGGGTCAAAACACTTGTAACAAGGTGGTGGTAAGTTTAAAATCATAATCTCCATAATAACTTTTCGGCCTCAATTTATGGAATCTGTATATTAGACAAGTTTTGAGATGCAGAATATATTGCTTGACTTACTAATTGTGGTCAGAGTGGTCCAACCATAATGCAAGATGTCAAGTTTTTCGCCCAACTTAATTTGACATTTCTTTGTTTCAGTATTTGACCAGTTCAACCATGGAGAGGTACACAATTGAGCAGCTCGTTAAGGTTGTTGAAGCCTTTTACAAAAATGGGCATTCAAATCAAAATGCATTTCGTGCACTTCGTGATTTTTTTGGTCAGCATAATTGACCAAATGTGTCCAAAATCAGGAGAATTGTGCACAAATTTCAGCAAACTGGGTCTACAGGAAATGTGAAATAACCAGTGCATGCTCGCCAATTCGTTCTGCGGAAAACATTACGATTTGATTTGATTTTGATTTGAATTTACACTCTTACAAGGTTCAATTGACTCAAGAGATGAAGCCTACTGACCATTTCAAGCGTCGGCAATACGCCGAATGGTTGGTTGAACAAACAGAAGGGAATAGTGACTTTACAAAGAAAATCGTCTTTAATTACGAGGCACACTTTCACCTCCTTGAATTCATTAACAAGCAGAATTACCACATTTGAGCAAATGAGAAGCCACAAGTGGTTGTTGAAATCCAATGCATCTACAAAGAGTGACTATTTGTGCGGTTTATTGGGCTGGCGGCATCGTCGGGCCGTACTTCTTCAAAAATAAGCAAGGCTAAGCATCGTGAATGGTGTTTGCTATTGCGAGATGATAACGGACTCCTTGTGGCCAGAAATTGAGGCTATGGAACTTGACGATATTTGGTTCTATCAAGGTGGTGCCACTTGCCACACAGCCAACGAAACGATGGCTTTTTTGCGCGAGAAATACAATGGCGATGTTAATTGGCCACCACGATCATGTGATTGGACACCGTTGGACTTCTTTCTCTGGGGATATTGTTAAGAAAAATTGTACGTCAATAAGCCAAGAACAATTCAAGAGCTTAAGGATGAGATAATTCAGCACATCAACGACATTGAACCTCAATTCTGTCTCAGAGTCATTGAAAATATGAACCATTGGATAGAAGTATGTCACCGTAGCCGTGGCGAGCATTTGCGTGATACTTTGTTTCATACATAATTGCCATATATTCTTCTATTGTAATAAAAAATATTAACATAATTCTCTGAAAACTTTTTGTATTATTTACAATTAACATCGTGCGTTTTGGTTAAACTACCCTTTATATATATATACTGAAAAAAATTTACTGTTGTAGTTCGATTATCTGACTTGATTACATACGAGTATCTTGCGTCGACTTAATGATTTTCAGCAAGTAAATTAGCTTGGTATTAGCTTAAATATTCGGTAAATTTCCAGAGAGGGTCTTACCTATTGCGGAGATTACCTTAGATATATATATATATATATATATATATATATATATATATATATATATATATATATATATATATATATATATATATATATATATATATATATATATATATATATATATATATATATATATATATATATATATATATATATATATATATATATATATATATATATATATATATATATATATATATATATATATATATATATATATATATATATATATATATATATATATAATATATATATATATATATATATATATATATATGTATATATATACATATATATATATATATATATATATACATATATATATATATATATTATATATATATATATATATATATATATATATATATATATATATCTAAGGTAATCTCCGCAATAGGTAAGACCCTCTCTGGAAATTTACCGAATATTTAAGCTAATACCAAGCTAATTTACTTGCTGAAAATCATTAAGTCGACGCAAGATACTCGTATGTAATCAAGTCAGATAATCGAACTACAACAGTAAATTTTTTTCAGTATATATATATAAAGGGTAGTTTAACCAAAACGCACGATGTTAATTGTAAATAATACAAAAAGTTTTCAGAGAATTATGTTAATATTTTTTATTACAATAGAAGAATATATGGCAATTATGTATGAAACAAAGTATCACGCAAATGCTCGCCACGGCTACGGTGACATACTTCTATATATATGTATATATATATATATATATATATATATATATATATATATATATATATATATATATAGCGCCCGAGCAGGGACCTCTTCGCGACATCATCGAAATCGAAAGTAAAAGTACAGTAAGTACTTCGCGACAGGATATTGGTCGATCGACAAGTATTAAAAAAGATCGTTAAATCACTTCTCTGAGACTGGGGAAGTGAGCCAAACAAAATATCCTGCGGAATCACGGGAAAAAAACTAAATACCGTCGTACTATTACTAACCCGGTGGTGTTTTGTGGGAAAAAGGCCCCCTAGTAGCGGCAAAGCAAACGGGCGTTAGAAGTGCAGCTAACAGCCGCCCGCAATCGCGAAGAAGGTACAAACTTAAGCAGCAACCACAAGGATATCCACACAAAGCGGACATAAGTATCCCCAAGGAATCTCTGGAAGCAGCAATATGAAATCAAAGCTAGTAGCAATTTCGTAAGTTTAGGTTAAGATTTATAGTGAAAGTTATAGTGCAAGCAGTAAGAATTATAGTGTGAATTAATTGTGAGGAATTCTAAATTCATTAGCAAAAGCAAAAATAATAAAGCATATTGTGATTATATCTAAATGAAATTCAAGTGGTGAAAAATCAAAATCTGACTGATTTTGTGTAAATACCCGTAACTTGTGAATTAAACACTTGTATTGAAATCCAAGTAAAATTAATTAAAGTGAAATTATCGATTTTTGTGTGAATTAAAGACTTGAATTGAAATTAAAGTAAAATCATTTAAGTGAAATTAAAGCAAAGTAAAACAATTGTAAAGGATTCCAGAATAAGAAATTCTTGTTAATTTAGAAAACAAAAAACATCGCTGACTTTTATTTATTCAAAATATTTAGTGCATTGTTTTTAATAATTATTTCAGCATATTTTCAAATATTTTGCGCATTTTTTATTATTTCAGCTTATTTTAAAATTTGTTTAAATTTCATATTTCTCCGATATTGAAAAGTGTTTCAGGAAGTGAAGCTTACTGTTTTAAAGTGAAGTGTTAGTAGTTATCTTCTCCTATTTAAAGTCTTTTTCCTTACAAAACGATTCGGAAAATTGATTTCTCTATTTGTTCGTTTGACCCTTGTGCCGAGTCAATCCTTTAGCCTCCTCGTGACTTTTGCTCTCAAAAAATAAATTTTTAGCTCCATTGTGACTTCCATTACACCTTGAATCAGCTTCCTAAATTTTCGTGGTAATGGCTAATCACGATAATTTAATCAGACCCGCGCGTCTAAACTTTGGTGATATTCCGCCAGTGCCCGAAGAAGCTGGACTAGCACCAGCGCCCGGAAATCCCCCAAACGTGCTAAATAATGAAGACCTTGTCGCTACAATCACTCGATTAGTGTCCGAGACACTAAGAATTCAAGGAAGGCAAATGTTTGATTCTTTCATGAATCCTGCCTCCGATCCAAGCCAGGATCAAGACGTGCCTATAAATATAGACGATGGAAGGGATTTATCCGACATGGATAAAATCCCAGATGTCGTAAAAAGCCTCCGTACCTTCTCCGGAGATCCAAGCGAGTTTTGCTCCTGGAAGAAAAGCGTCGAAAGAATTCTTGCCATTTTCAGAAACCAACAAGGATCACCAAAATATTACGGCATCCTCTCTGTGATCCGTAACAAAATTGTAGGACAAGCGGACATCGCACTCGAGTCGTACAATACCCCTTTGAATCGGCCGAGAATTTCGAAGTGTTTAACACTCCATTACGCGGATAAACGCGACATCGGTACCCTTGAGTACCAGATGACAACTCTTGTGCAAGGAAACAACTCAATACACGAATTTTACCATATCGTGTATCACCACTTGTCTCTGATCCTCAATAAGTTATCTTCCATGGACATGGGAGAAGAATCCTTGCGAAATATGACACAATGCTACAGGGATAAGGCATTGGATACTTTTGTACGCGGCCTCAAAGGTGATCACCCGCGCCTTTTAAGCATGCGAGAACCCGTCGACCTCCCACAGGCACTTCACCTTTGTCTTAAACTTCAAAATGTAGACTTCAGGGCTCAACACGCCTTGAGCTCGCAAAATACAATTAGAAGAACCTACCCTAATACACCACCTCCACTACCACCCAAAAGGAACAACGCGCACCATCCACCAATGCAGAACTATAACTCTGGGAGAAACTTCTACCCAGAACTACTGCACAACCCTACGGTGCCACAACCTCCACAATTTCGTCGGCACCCTCCACAATTCAACCCTTTCCATGCGAATTATAAACCATTCACGTCGAACCAAAATTTCCCTCCACAATTCAATGCTTTCCATGCGAATTATAGGCCATTCGCACCAAATCAAAATGTCAGGCAATTACCCCCAAAACCGAGACAATATGAACCAATGGATGTTGACAACTCAATCAGATCAAGAGCCGTTAATTACCAAAATCGACCCCAAAACCAGCATCAAAACTTTCCCCAAAAGCGACCAACAAATGGTTCCCAAATGGCTCAAGTGCCGAACAAGTTACAAAGAATTTATAACGTGGAACCGGATAACGATGACAACGACGAGATTTATGACAATGAACTATACGAACAATACTACAACCAGGATGAAACGACTAATTATCCACAGGACGACTTCCCTACCGAACATGACAACACGATTTCAGACACCCCAGATCATAGTCATGATAAAGAACACGACGATGTTCATTTTTTAGACTGTTGAGCTCTTCGCTTCCTTACATGGAATATCTTGCGAAGAGCGGAGAAACCCTTAAATTTCTTATCGACACAGGATCCAATAAAAACTACATTCAGCCGCGGTTTATACGGAACCCCATAGCAAACGAAAGACCCTTTAACGTGAACTCTGTCGGTGGATCTATCAGGATTACACACCACGCTTTTATTCCTTTATTCGGACCCGAAATTGAAAAAATCAAATTCTTCATTTTACCTGCTTTAAAAACTTTTGCAGGAATTATTGGTAATGATAGCCTGAAGGCTCTTCAAGCTGTTATACATACGGATAACAATTTTATGACAATTAAACGAAATATTCTCATTCCCCTTAAGCAACACGCGTCCCAAACAGTTAATCATTTGAATTTGAGAACTGACCATATGTCAGAGTCCCAGATTAAAAAACTTAAAGACATTCTTGAAAAATACCCAAATTTATCATCGGAACCAAACCGAAGTCTAACCTTCGTTACCACAATCAAAGGAGAAATCCGTACAACGACAAGCGACCCCGTCTATGCAAAATCATATCCATACCCAATGGCATTCAAAGACGAAGTCGAGAAAGAAATCCAGCAACTTCTTAAGGACAATATTATACGTCCTTCTAAATCACCATACAATGCCCCAATCTGGATAGTAAAAAAGAAAGAGGATGCATCAGGAGAGAAGAAATTTCGGATGGTAATTGACTACCGGAAACTAAACTCTATTACAATCAACGATGCATATCCTATTCCCGACATAAATGACGTCCTTTCCAACCTCGGAGAAAACCAATATTTTTCCACCATAGACCTGAAAAGCGGGTTTCATCAAATTCCCTTGAGGGAACAAGATATCGAAAAAACCGCTTTTGCTATCAACAATGGTAAATATGAGTTTGTTCGTCTCCCATTTGGCCTTAAAAACGGCCCAGCCATCTTCCAAAGAACACTCGACGACATTCTCCGAGAACATATCGGAAAACGCTGCCGCATTTACATAGACGATATAATAGTCTTTGGTAAAACCGAAAAGGAGCACTTTGAAAATCTAGATATAGTCCTCAAAACTCTAAAAAATGCCAATATGAAGATCAACTTAGACAAGTGCGAATTTCTCAAAAAGGAAGTAGAGTTCTTGGGATTTGTAGTCAGCGTAGATGGCATTAAGACAAATCCGAAAAAGGTTGAAGCAATCGCTTCATTCCCACCTCCAAAAACCCTTAAGGATTTGCGTTCATTCCTTGGCATGTCAGGGTATTACCGACGATTTATAAAGGACTACGCCAAAATCGCTAAACCCCTGACATCCCTTTTAAGAGGGGAGGATGGACGAGTATCAAAGAACTCATCCAAAAGTAAACTGATTTTTCTAGATAAAGAAGCAGCAGCAGCGTACGAAAAACTTAAAAACATTTTGATTTCACGAGATGTAGTACTTTCACATCCAAATTTTAAAAAGCCATTTGAGCTAACAACCGATGCTTCCAATTACGCGATCGGTGCCGTCTTATCCCAAGACAATAAGCCTATTTCATTCTTGTCACGGACTCTCAGCAAAACTGAGGAAAATTACGCGACGAATGAAAAGGAAATGTTAGCAATTATTTGGGCATTACATTCTCTTCGAAACTACCTATACGGTTCCAGTCATGTACGAATTTTCACAGACCACCAGCCACTAACATATGCACTCAGCTCGAAAAATACAAACATCAAATTAAAACGTTGGAAATCCATCCTTGAAGAATACAATCATGAATTACGATACAAACCGGGTAAGGCAAATGTTGTTGCTGACTCCCTTTCAAGACCTCCTCAACCAATCAATACCTTAACAACTGGAAAACACGACACAAACAAAACCAACTCTATGACACCTACGGAACACAGCGACGAAAGTTCAGGGCAAAATCTAATTACTTCCGTAGAAACTCCAGTCAATGCATTCAAAAATCAACTCCTTTTAAAAATAGGAAACGAAAATAGCTACCAAATCTTGAACCCATTCGAAAATTACACCAGGCATGTTATCATTCAACCAAACTATTCCGAGAGTGATGTTATAAATATTTTCAAAAGGTACTTAAGCCCGCACGTCATAAATGGGCTCCTTACTGATGAACCTACCTTGGGTCTTATTCAATCTATTTACCCTCATCACTTCAAGGATTACAAAATCCGCTTTACAAAGAAACTGGTAGAAGACATACCAAACGAGGCAGAGCAAGAAGAACGAATTCTTCGCACGCATAAACGAGCACATCGTAATGCGGAAGAAAATCGTTTACAAATTCTAGAAAATTTCTATTTTCCCAAAATGGCATCCAAAATCAAGAATTTGGTTAGACTTTGCAACGTTTGTAAGGAAAACAAATATGACAGACATCCCAACAAACCTTATCTACAACCGACACCGATTCCCCAATACCCTGGACATATAGTACATATTGACATATTCACGACTGAAAAGAAGCGCGTACTCACTGCTATCGACAAATTTACAAAATTTGTACAAGCTAAGGTAATACCCACTAAATCTTCAGAAGATATCAAAAGGCCATTACGGGATATACTATTTTTCTTCTGTATTCCCGAAGTAGTGGTAATCGATAACGAGGGCGCACTTAGATCTGCGTCTTTGGAGTCCATGATAGAGGACGAACTTAAAATCAAGCTTTATCGAACTCCACCTTATAAGAGTGAGGTGAACGGTCAGATCGAACGCTGGCACTCCACTCTCACGGAGATTATGAGATGCTTGAAACGGGAAGGACCCCCTCGCTCATTCGAGGAACTCCTTGAACGTGCAGTGAACGAATACAATTTCACCATTCACTCGACTACAGGTAAAAAGCCGGTAGAAATGTATCTAGGCCGAATACCCAATCTAACCCCTGAAGAACTAGAGAACGCGCGTCTTAGCAACATTGATAAGATCAAGCGTAAACAGCTCCTTGACATGAAAAACCACAACAAAAACCGACAACCTTTAAAGACATACGACATAGGACAAGTAATTTATGTTAAACAAAATAAACGAATAGGGACAAAACTAAATCCAAGATACAGACAGGAAATTGTGAAAGAAAATAGAAATACGACAGTACTAACTGAATCTGGCAAGATAATACACAAGGATAAAATACGTAATTAACCTTCCAGGTTCATCATCCATGCGATCAACGCGACCGTACAAATTCTGGACTATACCAACTCGCAGATAATTTCTTTTCACCTGGGACAGACAAGAATTAAGGACGGAAACTTTAAAATTATTCACGTTATTAACATGGACCAATACGAACGATTCATTACGGACATTTACCCTATTTTAAACCTATCAATTGTTCAGCATAACCCACTCTCCCAATATCTGATGCATGAACTCCACCAAATCGAGACACTAGTTCACAATCTGAAACCCAGGAAGGTGAAGAGGTCACTGGATTTTTTAGGTTCGGCTTGGAAATGGGTTGCCGGAAGTCCCGATCACGAAGACCGAATAACCATACAGGAGAAGATAACCAATGTCCTGAACAATAACAACAAACAAGTTGTCATTAACGAATTGTATAATCAGCAAATAAATAAAATTACCAAAATAACAAATGATATCCAAAAATCGTTACTCGAAGAAAAGAAAGTAAATAATCATATTTTTTCGGATGTGCAATATAGAATGAAAATAGTTAAAGATGAATTGAAAAATATAAATTATGCCATACATTGGGCCAAAATGGGAATTATCAACTCAATGATATTATCAAACAAAGAAGTTAAACTAGCCACTGATATTTTGAATAAAGAATTATTGCCTTTCTCAACCATAGAAGAAGCCCTAGAGCTTGCCGATATTAAAATTATCACTAACCAAGAAACAATTTTGTACATAATAAATATCTCAATTACAAGAAAAGAAATTTTTGAAACATTGTTAATAAAACCCATAAAAAAACGAAATATTGTAACGCAAATTGTATTTGACAAAATTTTAAAGAGTAACGAAAAATTTTATGGAATAAAAAAAGATTGTAAATATTTCAACAAACTATTCATATGTAGAGAATCAGAAATAATAGATATTAGTCTTACTGAATGTATTCCGAAATTACTACTTAGCTCAAACGCCACCTGCAACAAGATCAGCGGTCTACTCATCCCAACTATAGAAGAAATTTCACCTGGTAATTTGCTGTTGAATGCGTTCTCTGGTCAACTTGAGGCAGAAGACTCAACACATAATTTAAATGGAACATATCTAATAAAATTCCATAATACATCGATTAAAATTAATGGACAAAGCTACGAATCGCACGAAATTTCAACCATACATGCACTGCCCGCAATCCTTCAACCTACGCCTGAAGGGAAAATCTACGGAGACCATCTTTCACTCGAAATATTAGATGAAATAAGAATTAATAATACAAACAAGATAGAAATGTTACAATCCGAAAATAAAATATACCAGTACACGAGTTATGGTCTAATTATTTCTTTGGCATCTCTAGCATCAGCTTACCTGCTCCTGAAAATTTGCAGGAAAAAGGGCAAACCTACAACAGTCATTTCGCCTACTCCAGAAGTTAAAATATCATCTTCTCCGCTACCATCAGTGATAAGCCGTCCACCTGTATCCGCTAATCAACATTCGCTTCGGTTCAACAACCTTCCGTATTTTTGACGATAGTGGACTATCGTTTCTAAAGGGGGAAGAGTTAACGACACGTTCCCGCAAACGCAGCAAACACGCGCCCAGGTAAAAATGCATCGGTAATAATCAATGGCAACAACCGTAGACGCATCGTCATCAAATTCATAGCATAAAAGAAAGTATCGATTCTAGAATTAAGTGCAGTCTTTTGTACAATTGAATCTAATAAACAATTATATTTTTTTAAGTAGAACTCAAGTAAATCTTTTAATTTATATATATATATATATATATATATATATATTTATATATATATATATGGTGTATATAGCATATACATACATACATATATATATATATATATATATATATATATATATATATATATTTATGTATATATATATATATATATATATATATAGATATATTTATATATATATATATATATATATATATGTATATATATATATATATATATATACATATATATATTTATATATGTATATGTATGAACATCTATATATATATATATATATATATATATATATATATATATATATATATTTATATGTGTATATATATATACATATATATATATATATATATATATATATATATATATATATACATATATATGTGCGTATATATATATATATATATATATATATATATATATATATATATATATATATATATATATATATATATATATGTGTGTGTGTTTGTGTGTATATATATAAATATAAATAAATATATATATATATATATATATATATATATATATATATATATATATATATATATATGTATGTGTGTGTGTCTGTATATATATATATATATATATATATATATATATATATATATATATATATATATATATATAAGGTTTGTTCAAAAAGTACCCGGAATATTCGTTTTTTCAAAAAAAATATTTATTTATTCATCTCCATCAATGTATTTCCCTTCAAATTAGTCCCCTCCAGATATAATACACTTATGCCGCCATTATTTCCAATCTTCAAAGCACTTTTGATATTGACTTTTTGGTATGTCCTTGAGCACTCTCAGCGATTCGGCCTTTATTTCTTCAATCGAGGAAAAATGCCGACCTTTCATGGGTCTCTTCAACTTTAGGAACAGGAAAGCGTCACACGGAGCCATATCTGGTGAATACGGAGGTTGGGGCATGACTACGGTGTTGTTTTTGGCCAAAAAATTACGAACAAGCAACGACGAGTGAGCAGGTGCGTTATCGTGGTGCAAAAGCCATGAATTCATTTTCCATTAATCGGGGCGTTTTTTTTCGGATTGCTTCACGCAAACTTCGTATAACTTCAAGGTAATACTCCTTATTAACCGTACGACCTTGTGGTAAGAACTCTTGATGCACTATGCCATTATAATCGAAGAAAACAGTAAGCAAAACCTTGACATTTGATCGAACTCGAAGTGCTATTTTCGCTCTTGGTGACGTTGAATGCTTCCAGGTGGACGGTTGTTTTTTGCTTTCGACATCATAACCGTATACCCATGTTTCATCACCAGTTATGACCCTTTCAAGTAAACTTGGATCGTTGTTGACGTCATTTAACAGCTCCTGAGCGATGTTCATGCGATTATTTTTTTGGTCAAAATTCTGCAGTTTTAGCAAAAATTGCCGAGCTCATAAAAACACGTCGAACATAAGCGACTGCCACAGACCAAGTAAACAGTGAATATCGCTGAAAATTTTGTCATACTTTAGGGGCATGTATACCAACACAATAAAAAAAATGTTGACAATGGGACTCTCCAGATCCACGAAATTTAAAAATTCCGGGTAATTTTGAACAGACCTCGTATGTATATATATATATATATATATATATATATATATATATATACTTACATATTAAAATAAAAGAAAAGGTTTTAATATATATATATATATATATATATATATATATATATATATATATATATATATATATATATATACTCGTATATATATATATATATATATATATATATATATATATATATATATATATAGATTGTGTGTATATATATATATATATATATATATATATATATATATATATATATATATATATATACATATATATATATATATATATATATATATATAGATTGTGTGTATATATAAAAAAGATCGAAAAAAGTTGAACGATAAAAAAAGCACTTCGGGGTCAGGTCAGAATATAAAAATGGCGGCTAGGCAAAGTTCGAAATTCGAAAATTTCTCAAAACTAGAATCCATATTGGATTTTTATGAAATCTAAAATCAAGGTAAAGGTTGATGAGATCATGTATTAATTGTACCAGAATTATTCCTAATTATTCCTTTGAACGCTGCAGATTTTAGCCGTAGTGGTTTATGCATTGCAGTAAAAAATTGTATTTCCATATAAGAGTACATAATACAATGTATTCAAGAAACTGAGTTTGGAAAGGTTTGAAATGAAAAAATTTGCCACTAAAAACGGTGAAATAAAAAACTTTTAGAAAAAAAAAGAAAACCGACTTCGACATGCCCTAAAAAGGATCTAATAAATTTTATGGAAGCGGTCCCAAATCAATTTCCCCATTTCAATATAAATACTTCCAACATCTGCATCATCATATAAGAATGCGCACCGCTTCCATAAAATTTATTTCATCCTTTTTAAGGCATTTCGAAGTCGGTTTTCTTTTTTTTTTTAAATTTTTTATATAATTCATTAATTTCTTCTGAGGATGGTGCTATGTTACCGAAAGAGCTGTTACGAAAATTGAGATTTTTACTTATTAAAATAAAAGAAAAGGTTAAAAAAAACTCAGTGTTGTGTTTTTCATTGAGGTCAAAAAAATCTTATTTACCCTGAAGTACTTTCAAATATATATACTTAGCTCCTGAAAGCATCATCTTAAATACAATAGTTTGAATGACTAAATCTCATTAAATTCGCAATTTCAGAAAGATCTTATCTAAAAACTTCCTCAAATTGTTAATAATTAAAGACTTGAACCACCAAAACAATTAAGGCTATAAAATTAATGGAATAGGGACAATTAAAAGAAGTATTAAGCTTTAGTAGTAACTCAATGTGTTCCATCACATGTTAGAATTTAAATACAAATAATCAATAAAATTGAACTGAACTTACAGAATCTTCTGATCGCTACTCTATTGCAATAAAAAATGATGAAATTTTCTAGCGTAGTATTTCAGGATTAATAATTTCCACACTTCTCTAAATGTCATCTTAGTCCCTTAATAAATGGAATCTCGGCCCAGCTCAACAACTTCTACTCGCATTCCCATTTCATGCATATGAGTTTGGATATAACTTCAAGTAGACGCCAGTTTGTTGTAATGTACGTCGATGATTTGTGCTGTGATTTGGTCATCATCGCCGTTAAGTCGATTCGAATATATCGAAGGACATCTCCAGGGGGTAATTCGTCGCAGCACAACTCAAGGATGAAAAATAAAACTGTGAAACGAAAGGCCAACTTACATTTGAGCAGCAAGAGGGCAAAAGTGCGAAAACTCGTCGTGGCATTTATAACACATATCAGATCGGACAGGGCAGTATGTATCAAAGAGGTGAAAGATGAAAAAGAGCAAGCAAGTGGGAATATAACTGTTCTGATCGGTGAAAGACGGCACTAAAAAAGCACACCACCTGTGCCAAATTGTCCAGCACATTAATCTCACCGTATCCCTTGGAGGCAATAAAATCGAATGATATCTAATATTCGATAGAAAAGTACAATTTATTGTTTGGGGTGTGACGTACTCTAGGAAGGAAAATCCCATCGTCAAGTTAAAGTAGGGTTGGTTTTGCTACGTCGAATTTTTTCTTGGAGTGCAGTTGGCTTATTCGATTTTTTCAGGTCACAGTGCTGGTCTTAAATTTCAAACCAGTATCATTTTGAATCATAAATGTTTTTTTTTGTATTATACAAACCAATATATCAAAGTGATCAAAAACTCGTTTGAATGAAAACAAGCTGAAGTAGCAGGAGAGTGCTCCTGCCAGAAGGGTATTGTAAAACAATAGGTAAATCAAGCAATATATTCTGCATATAAAAACTTGACTAATATACAGATTCCATAAATTGAGTTCGTAAAATTATTATGGTGATTATGATTTTAAACTTGCCACCATTTTGTTTCAAGTGTTTTGACCCCGTCGCTTGATAAATCATGATAAAATATCAAGATTACAAACCATTTCTAAAATTTTTGTAAAAATTCCTACATATTTGTAGTGTCTAGGTCCGTTGCAAACGTGTATCAACCTAGTATCATGTGTCAATGTTGGTGTAATTGTTAAATATTCAATCGAATGAAACCCTGCTGTTTATTGATCAATTATTGTGAAATTTTCGGGACGCATAAAATCACTTTAAAAAACTTAAATTGTAGGTTTTGGGAAATTTAAGGTCCCATCTTGATTTTATAGGAAAAAATGTAAAATTTATAAAATGTACTATCATTAACAATCACGCTTGATCGGCTATGCGGATGATGTTGCGGCTCTGACCACTGGACGAACTGTTGAACAAGCGCAACTTAGGCTAGGAATGCTAATGTGCCGAGTGAGGGACTGGATGACTGCTTGCGGGCTCCATTTAGCACTGGAGAAAGCCAAAGTAGGAATCTTGACAAAAAAGAGAATCCTTAGAGTAAGGATGATCAGTATTGAAGACATACAAATCAAATTGAAGCCAGCAGTGAAGTAACACGGGCTACTGATCGATTCGAAGATGAGATTCTCTGAGCAAATCAGGGCAACGGCTGAGAAGGCTGCTTCGGGGGTTGACTTATGGCCAACGTAGGGGGACCAAGCCCATCAAGAAGACGCCTCTTGATGAGATCTGTAGGGTTAGTGCAACTGTACGGAGCAGAGGTGTGGGGCGGCGCTCTCAGTAAGGAGGTATACCTAAAATTCCTGGGACAGGTACAGAGAAGAGGAGCGCTGAGGATTGCATCTTCGAATCCGAGAGTCTCTGATTCGGCGGTGAAAGTCATTGCTGGCGTGATACCTGTCGGCTTCCTTGCTAGAGAGTGCCGCTCTATTTATTTGCGTCAAAACGAAGATGTGAGGGAGATGGTTGCCCGCGAGGGGAGACAGCGCTCGCTCAACGATTGGCAGCAGTCTTGGGTGAATTGCACGAAGGGAAGGTAGCCTGCGTGCCTCATCCCGGATGTGAGACCATGACTAAATCGAAGGCATGGTGAGACTGGCTTGTTTCTGACCCAGCTTTTGAGCGGACATGGGTGTTTTCAGTCTTACCTGCACAAGATTGGTCAGTCACGGTCCCCCAATTGTCGGTTTTGCCCAGGAGAGGGAGACAATGCCTGCCACACATGTTTTGCGTGCATGAAATGGGAGAGGCTACAAAAGGCCCCCTACATGGAGACGGGAGAGCTCACCCTGGATAATATAGTCGCGGTGATGCTAGAATCGGTTGACAAATAGAACCACGTGGCACATTATGTTCGGGCAGTTCTAAAAGATATAAGGGATTCACAGCAGCCAGGGGTGTTGGGACTTGAAGATCGCTTTTCTGACACTTCCTCTTTCCCCCTCCCCTCCCGCTGTACGAGGGATCCCCTAGCTTGGAGACACCGCACGGCGTAACAAAATGAGACCTGACCCGAAGTAATGTGTCAAACGGTTCCAGGCTGGGTTCTCAGGTTAACAGGGGAGATGTTTAGTGGGTAGTCGAGTCGCCTTCTTGCAAACATGGGAGTCCCACACTCTGTGCGTAAATGGTCATTCACCTTCCTACCACAAAAAAAAATATTAACAATGTTGATCGAATTTCGACGTCTGAGGTTTTGTTGCCCTTGTACTCCTAAAGTCACAACTCTGTGATTTTTTTCAATTTCCGGGCCAAACGTATCCAATTGCGAGGGAATGGAATGAAATTTTCGTACGGTTCCCACTCCCCTCTGCCCCTCAAAACAAAACTTGTTGGTTTAAGACGTAAGCAAATCTTGTTGGTTTTGAAAAGTTCTCATCATGACCTTTCATTTGATACTGATATTGCCTACATGCGATGAAAACATTTTTTTCGTGAAGCGATTCCCCTACATAGGAAGACCCCCTTAAAGGCCTTATACATTTTTTTCGTGGTCAAACCTTGAAGAGGGCGTCACTTCGTACCTATTTACAAAATCTTATGTTTCTAGCTTATGTACTTTGCCAGAAAATTGTTGTGACACATAGACGGACGGACAGAAAGGACGTAATTTTAGTAGGGTATTGTAAAATGATTTCACAATACCATAAAAATTGGTTGTTTGTAAAGTCGATTTTCCAACGATAATTTTACGTGATAACGTCATAAGAAAATATTTATGAAAAATAGCATACTTTTATGAATTGAATTATTATCACTGAATTATCATTAGTTAGTCATTAATTGTAACATAACATATTATTACTAGACTCGCCGACCGGTGCTCCTTTTTTTTAATAATCAAAGAACAATGCTATGAGATTATATCGCTAATCAAGTTTATAAAATGCAAGAATTAATTACCTTGTTTGCTACAATTGTTGTTGTGTAAACAATGGAAACCACATTGGCTTTTCACTTCACTTTATAAACAGTTGACAAAGCAGTTCAGGTTAAATTCATAAAATGCAAGATTTCATTGCCTATTTGCCAGAATTGTTTTTGTAATAAACAATGGAAACCACATTAAATTTTCACTTTATAAACAGTTCACGTGTAGGTTGTGTGCTGCCGCAGTCTCTTTTCTACTCGGACGCTTTGGCTGATGGAGTGGAAGAGAGAAAGATGCGTCACAAGCTGCGAAGGCTGATCATCCCTCTCTATTGCTTTTTCCGTACTTTCCCTTGCATGGTCGGCTCAGGCGGAACGTGACAATGAGTCATGGTTTTTTGTACGTGCAGCTGGCGTTCATCAATTTATAAGACGCTATCATGTCAATAAATCCCGTTGCCACCACTAGCCGGAAAGGCAAATTTCTAGTAGGTAACCTAAGTTTTAAATGTAAATAATTATTTTATTGGCCCTCACTTTGACAGTCAATCACTGCTCAAAAACAAGTAAAAGTAGCAGAAGAGTCAATCTACTAGAAGAAAATTGTTAACAAAATTTGTAAATCAAACAACGTCTTTTGAATATCGAAACTTGACTCACATGAATTGAGCTCGGAACAATAAAACAACGTTATCATGTTTTTCAATTTGCCGTCATTTTATTTTCAGTCTGTTCAGCACAAGGTTTGAGTAGTCTTGATAAATAATGAATGTTGTAAAATATTCCTAAGATTTTCATCAAGATTCTTATACATCTGTAGTATTTGGGTCCTTTGTGAAAATGTATTTACACTGTATCACGTGCAATTGTTGTTATAATAGATAAATTACAATCGGCTATAGTTTAATTTTTAAGGAAACTTTTAGAAAGGATTTTACATAAAAAAAAAATCGAGATATAAGTTTTTAGCGAATTTAAGATCCTCCTTTGATTTAATAGATGAAAACGCAAAATTCATAAAATGTACTATCATTAACAAAGTTAAGCGAATTTTAACTTTGAGGTATCTTTTGGCCTTATGCTCATAAAGATCTACTTTCATGATTCCTTTCAGATTTTACTGTTCAAAGATGTCCAACAGCGAAGGGGCAGGACACAAATTTTTCCTTATATACATTTTGCATCATTTTCTCGTTTACGACCTGTTTTAAGAAGTTCTCGCCAAAACCTCATATTTGACATCCAAATTGGCTAACTTTGGTAAAAAAATCTTTAAGAGTCACTCCCTGTTTACTTAGACCTCTTTAAATACCTTCGCATATTTATTTGCACTGCAAATTATCAAAGGGCACCACTTTTGATCACTCTAGTTCATGCCATTTTGAGAAAACTTGCTGTGAATCATTGTTGGACAGACAGATCGGTCACCATTTTAGTAGGGTATTGTAAAAATATTTTACAATCCCCATAAAAATGGTCTTTTCTACAAGTTAAGCTTTTAAAACATTTCCATGAAAAGTATTCATTTTTTCAGTTGCTACTCGAATTGCAACTTGTGCCTGTTTTACTGACGTTTAGGAGCCGCCATTTCGCAGGATTTTTTAAAATATTTGTGTCTTAGGATCTTATCAATCAATGTTCCAAATCTCGTTCAAATCAGAGTTTCACTCTAGACAACGAAATAGTATACAATTTTTAGTGAAAGCGGCAGCAACCAATATTGTTATTTCTGGTTGGGAGGTGAATGTAACTTAGGCACAGAGTGTGGCACCCTTTTGTTTGCAAGAAGAAAACCGGACTACCCACTAAACACTTACCCTGTCAATCAGCGAACCCAGTCTGGAAGCGTTGGACACATTACTTCGGGCCAGGTCTCGCCTTCAAACTGGGAGAGCAATTACCAGGCAAGTAATCTCCCAGCCCCAACGCTCCCAGCAGCTGTGTCCCTTTCATCTTTTAGAATTGCCCGATCATAATGTGCCACTTGGTTCCATTTGTTAATCGTTTTTTTTTTTTTTTTTTTTTTTTTGTTACCTCCATTCCCTTCCACTCTCTCCATCACACTTTCTTCGTCGCACTACGCTCGTGCGATCTGCATTTCACATTTCGTCGTTTCCTCAGGTGTGCCACCCAGGCAATGTATAACACATCGGTATAAGGGGGCACACAAAAATATGTGAAGTCCTCCGGTTAATCTTGTCTTGTCCATATCGTGATCAGCTCTCAGAGATAAAAAAAAAAATTATAAATTCGACGCAGTAAAAAAAAAACTCTGAGTTAAAAGAATAGCTGTCTCTTCAAGCATCTCGACGATAGGGTCAACAATGCCCTAAGATGCTATGTTGAAATTACTGGACTGATATTATAATAATAGTAGGTGTTTCTCGAGGCATCTCGAAGATAGGATCAATAATTGACCTAAGATGCTATGTTGAAAGTTTCTGCACTGAGATTCAATTGTTATTCATTAAATAGTTCCTAAGTCTTTTCTTGAAAACCATAAGAGAATTCGCTTCTTTAACTGATTTTGGAAGATTGTTGTATATACGAAGGGCGTCATTTGTAGCATCGTTCTTCAGGCGATCTGTCCTTGCAAAAGGAATTACAAATTGGTTTGCGTTCCTAGTACTGTATTGATTCTTTTGTGAGACTTTAATAAATGGTGTTTGTGACGACAAGCTGAGATTTAAACTTTTGAAGATAAACTTGGCTTTCTCCATTTTAAATGATTTGGTTAAAAGTTAATGCGTTACATGATTGATACACTATGTTTGTTGGTGTGAGCCTTGGGAGATTATGTATATTTTTATACGCCTTGGTTAATATCCTGGAAATTATATTTAGGTGTTGCTTTGAGGACTGACTCCAAATTACCACTCCGTAATGTACTTTTGACAGTACGAAGGCATTCAGAACAAGATGCTTGATGTTTTTTGGAAATTCCTCATATCTTCGTAACAATCCAATTATTGGTGCTAATTGCCTCCTTAAGTTATTTATATGCGGGAGCCAGGTCAGACGGTGATCGATGGTAAGGCCAAGATATTTAAGTTCGAGCACTCTTTGCAGCTTTTCACCATTAATTTTTATATCAACATCTATGTCTTCCCTGTTCTTTTGCTTAAAGATCATATATTTTGTCTTTGAAATATTCAACGCTAGTTTATTCTCTTTCAACCATAAATTATATGAATTTAGATCCTCGTTGATAGCGTCTCCGATGTCATTTTTATCGCGTCCCGAGTAAAGAAGCACTGTATCATCAGCATATAAAAAGTAATTACCACTTAGCCTGCATGTATTTAAATTATTAGGGTATAGCAGGAACAAGGTTGGGCCAAGTATTGAGCCTTGTGGAACACCTGATTTCATTGGTGCCGGGTCACTCAGAACACTATTAAATGCTGTTTTCTGCAGTCTGCCTTTTAGGTAATTTTGAAATAGTTTATTTGCTGTGCCTTGAACACCATGTGCTTCTAGTTTTCGAAGTAAGAGGTCATGATCGACCATATCAAACGCTTTCCTTAGATCCACAAAAATGGCAACAACATAATCCCCTACATCAAGTCTCTCGTTGATGAATCGCGTTACCGAGAGTAGAGCGTCAAACGTTCCCTTGTTTTTCTGAAAGCCATATTGGCGGGAGTTTAGGATAGAGTTATCTAATATGAAGGATGTTAAGCGAGAGTTAATTACTTTTTCAAATATTTTACTAAATCCGGTCAAGAGTGCAATTGGGCGATAATTATTGGGGTCCGATCGATCTCCTCCTTTGAATATAGGTACAATTTTTGCAAGCTTCCCCTCTTCAGGAAACGTTCCGTTTCTGATATGCTCATTTAAATAATTAGCCACGAGTTCTGCTATTTCATTTTTTACAAGCGCAATTTCCTCCATCGTGATCTGATCAATACCTGGAGCCGTATTTTTCTTCATTGCCTCAATAGTCTTAAGAACTTCGTTTTTATTGGTTGGATGAATATGAAACATGGAATCGGGTGAGATGTTAGCGTCTGGTTGTGATAAAATATTAGGGGTCACTGGAGAAAACTGCGAATCCGGTATTAAAATTCGGGGAGGAGAGTTGTCTTTTACTTCATTTATTATCTTCCATATTTCATGATTGTTATCTGCCGCTGTCTCCAACCTTTTAGCGAAGTAAGAGAATTTAGCTTCCTTCACAAGACGTTTTGATTCCTTTTTGCTTGTATGTACATGTTTTTTAGCACACGATCTTCCATGTTCCTTCTAAAGCTTATGTACGCCTTTCTCTTTTTAATACTGGCTTCGATTACTCGCTTTGTTATCCATGTCTGCTGGCGGCATCTAAGCTTTTTCTCGACGATGGAGTAACGTTTGGACTCTGTGATCATATTCGTAAGTTCCATTAGGTTTAGGGGACTCCGGACTTCTAATGACCTTTGCAGATGTGATTTGAAGAGTTCTTTGTTCAAGTGTTGGAATGTTTTGTATACAGGTTTTTGTTTTTGTGCGCTTATGCTTTGGATGCTTATTTTGAAGACACGATGATCCAGCTCTGGCCAATCCTCAAATATGAAATTGATTTTTCCCGCAGTTGACTTATCGTTTGTAACGATATGATCGAGGCACGTATGCGAAACAGGACGAGTAATTGTTTCGTTGTTGATGATAACAGCACCATTAGTATCCAGTACATCCTTGTAAAGCCTTGCTTCTGAGGAATCGGTAATTACATCAATGTTTGTGTCAGCTACTGTAAATAAATTATTTTCTGAGGAATATAGGTTGTCGAGTACCGAGCAGAGATCTTGCGCATTCAGACGGTTCGGGTTATAGAAGGTACCGATTTTAATTTTTTTGCCTACGAGGTTTAATTCGATTATTATAATATTATATTTATCAGGTGTATCGCGTTTAATGATGAAGTTTATTTTATCTTTTACAAAAATAGCTGTCCCACCACCTCTTCCAGGTCTGCAGGAGAATACCGAGTTATAACCCTCAATATTAAAATATTTCGATTCCTCAGGATAAATCCATACTTCGTTCAGTATCACCACATCTATCTCAGGACTTTGCTTCAAATAAATCTGCATGTCATTTAGTTTGTGCCGTAAACTTCTTATATTGGCATATAAGAGCGTTAATTTCGTCCCAATTAATCGATTTGCGTTGTTAAAAATCATTTGAACTCGTAGTCAATGCTCCTCCTAGCAATTGTGATCCTTTGCTGGTATTCTGCGCACTCCGTAGAGTCTGCTCTGTGGGAATAATCTACGTTCTTACTATTTCCTGCACAGTTACAGTATTTCTTGCACGAGCTCTTGCAATCCTTCGTTTCGTGCTTTCCTCCACACTTAGCACATGTTTGCTCCCCTTCACATTTTGATGTCTTGTGGTTGTATTTCTGGCACTTATAACACCTCGTTATATTGTAGTCTTCCTTCACAAGGTAAGACCCATAATCAATATTGATGTACCTATTCACCAGTCTTTGGTACATACTCCCATTTACCTGCAGAATATGCAACCATTTACCATTTTTTGTTCGTCTGGCATGAACCAATTCCAGTTTATCATTTTCTCCAATATTAGGGTTCAGTGAGTGAATTTCGTTAATTAACTCCTCATACGAAAATTGTTTTTCTAGTCCATTAATTACTAGCCTGGGTTGACGAGATTTTGTCTCCATGACATCATATTCATCCTTCAGGGTATCCTTTGCAATGTTGTAGAGCGAGGTTGTATTGTCATTTGTGGAAGTTTTTATGATGGCACCACCATTACGAAGAGGACGCATCAGTTGGAGAGGAATTTTGCATTTTGAAGGCTTTATTTTCGACTTGAAGTCGATGAGTGTTTTTTCAGAGGATGAATGCTTCTTGGGCTTAATTATGATTCCTTTTTGCGAGGTAGTATTTGTACGGCGTTCGGGTAGAAAAGTGGAAATACTTTTCGTCATATCCGCATACGAAGGTTTTCGCGTGGATGAACTTTTATCAATTAAGGTGGCCACGGTGGTTTTCTGTTCTATTAGATGGTTTTCCATTTCTTTCATTTGGTTGAAGAGACGATCTTCTTTAGTCTTTTGGTGTTGTGACTTACACGAAGGACACATCCATATCACATCCTCGGAAATGTCCATGATCTTTAAATATCTCTCCTCACTCATTTTGATACACTTTAGGTGGAACCACTTGTTGCAAATGCCTTCGCAGCCCATTCATTTATGGTTCTCCTCCACTTGCTTCCTACATTTTCCACATTTGTCTGCTGCTTGTGATGCCATGATTTATTATTTATCCCTATTTGCTTAGTTATATGGTATTAAATGAATTTATTTAAAAGAGAATGGATTTAAAATGAAAGTTATTAAAACAAGTGTCTTTAAAAAGCAAAACTATGGGTTTAGAAGATATATATGCAAAAAAGAGAGAGTTTAATAAGTTTGAATTTAAAATTTATAAAATTATTAAAATTATTAAGAAATTATTCTCGCATGAGCACGAGAATCGCACTAATGAACAAAAGAGTTCAGTTGATATAATTTTATACCGTTAACGGCAATTAGAAAATTAAAATGAGAAAATTGTTCAAAAATTTCCACTTAGCTGATTTTCCTTTGATTTGCTACAGAAGCTAATATTTCTTAGCAACTCTCAAAGTCAAGAAAACAGCTGATCGATTTCCTTAATCACTTCTAAAGAAAAATTTTTTATTGCGAGCGATCACTTTACACTTGGCAACTTTGACACTTCACTTGTCATGTTTAGAAGCTTTAATCAAGGAAATGTTTTAGGGGTCGGAAAATCTATTAAAAATATCAGCTTTGGTCCAGTCGCGAGTTTAATAAGTTTGAATTTAAAATTTATAAAATTATTAAAAATTATTAAGAAATTATTCTCGCATGAGCACGAGAATCGCACTAATGAACAAAAGAGTTCAGTTGATATAATTTTATACCGTTAACGGCAATTAGAAAATTAAAATGAGAAAATTGTTCAAAAATTTCCACTTAGCTGATTTTCCTTTGATTTGCTACAGAAGCTAATATTTCTTAGCAACTCTCAAAGTCAAGAAAACAGCTGATCGATTTCCTTAATCACTTCTAAAGAAAAATTTTTTATTGCGAGCGATCACTTTACACTTGGCAACTTTGACACTTCACTTGTCACCTCGACTTTATTATCTGCGGTGAGCTCTCCTGTCTCCCTGTAGAGGTCTCTTTGTAGTATGTCTTATTTCGTGCACGCGAAAAATGTCTGTCAGGCTTTGTCTTCCTCTTCTGCGCAAAACCGACAATTAGGGGACCATGACGTACCACCCACTGAAAAGCTGTCAGTCTCACCATGCCCTCGATTTAGCTATGGTCTCACATCTGGAATGAGGCGCGTAGTCAACCTTCCCTTCGTCAAATTCACCCAAGACTACTGCCAATCGGTGAGTGAGCGCTGTCTCCCCTCGCGGACAACCATCTCGCTTGCATCCTCTTTTTGACGCAGGTAAATAGCGCAGCGCTTTCTAGTGAGGAGGGCAGCAGGTTTCACGCCTGCGAAAACTCTCACCACCGGAACAGAGACTCTCGGATACGAAGATGCAATCCCCAGTGCTCCTCTTCTCTATACCTGTGCCAGGCATTTTCGGTCTACCTCTTTACTGACAGCATCGTCCAATATTTCTGCTACGTACAGTAGAACTGACCCTACAGAACTCATCAAGAGGCGTCTTCTTGATAGGCTGGATCCCCCTGCGTTAGGCATAAGCCGACTGAAGTAAATATCTTGGGATGGGGACCAAATAAGTTTTCCCATCTATTATTTGACTCTTTTCAAAGCTTTAAGAAGTTGATTTATATATTTTAATGGAAAAAATATAAATAATTAGATAATTTCATAAAATTTTACTGAAATCACGGCCTACCCATCTGTCCACGCATAGCAGCGAGTTTTCTCAAAAATCACAAGATTCAAAGTGATTACCTACTCAACGGTTTGGTATAATTTTTTTGAATAAGGGTCTTTTTTGGGTTTTGTACTAATATACAAAACCGTATTGCAACCACGACCTGTGTCCGTCTGTCTGTCCGTCCATTTGTATGTCATAGTAGTTTTTCTCCGAAACTGTAGAAGCTACAGCAATGGCACTTTATTGAAAGGTCAGAAGTGGTGACTTCTTGAAAGTTTTAGGTGGAATAATTTCTCAGAGGGGCTTAAGGGGGGTCTCCTCAAATTTTTTTTACCATTGGTACTTTAGTCTAGTAGTAGGTCTCAATGAGATCTTTTCAAAACCAGTCTTAAAAATGCCTTATCAGTATCGTGGGGGGCAGGGGAAGGGGAAATGTACGAGCTTTTTGTGAACCCTCTTCCTGACGATTGGACGCCTTTCATCCGAAAAATCTGAGAAAAATCATCAATGTAGTCCTTTATGAGTACAACAACAACAACAAATACGTGTAAAGTTGAAATTCACTCAACTTGGTTGGTAATCGTATGATTTATCAATTTTACATTTTCTTGAATAAAATTTATTTATTTATTCCAACTAACAGGCTGAATAATCCAAGAACAAAATGGTACACAAAGAATAAATACAGCAATGTTTAAATGAAAAAAATAATAAAATGACGATAATTGTAAGTTAAATTAGTAGTGTTTCTTAGTTTTTTCTTAAATGCTATGTACTTGTTAAAAGAGGGGAAAGGACCAAGCTCGAGATTATTATGATTTCGCACGATTATTAAAATCGGTGAATGAAAATATAAATCAGTTCAGCTCGGAAAAAATATTTAACGGGACTTGATGGTGGCAGAGTTTATACAAAAAACATTGGTCTAAATAAGTTCGTCGGGATATTAGAGATGGAACAGATAGAAAGGCTAAACGATTTTCATAGGGCTGATATGGCAAATTAAACTTAAGGAAGACAAAATGCGTAAACTCTCTTTGGGCAGTTTCTAAGGAAGGCACGAGATAGAAATATCAAGGAAACCAGATAACAGAACAGTATTCAAGCAAAGGGCGAACAAGACAAATAAATAGGTGGATAGAAAAAGAAATGCTATTAAATTTACGTACATGTACACCTTAGTAACCACATTCAAAATATGTGTATCAAATTTGAGTTTTGGATCAACAGTTACTCCAAAGTATTTATGACTGAACACTTCAGAGAGCAAAGTATCATTTAATTTATAATTAGAATTCATAACACAGTTCTTCAGATAAAAAGTAATTTTATGACATTTAGTAATGTTAAGACAAAATAGTTTGAAGTACATCATTTATTTAGAGCATTCAGATCAGTTTGGAGGAGCTTACAGTCTAAATGGAATTTCACTGCTCTAAATACTTTGAAGTCATCAGTATACAAGAGGCAAGAGGAATTAATTGCAAAGGGAAGACCATTTATGAATAACAGAAGGAGAAGAGGCCCAAGAATTGAACCTTGTGGAACACCAGATGAAGGGTAAAAGAGACTAGACGTAGTATCAGAGAGACTTACTTGACAGGGACAACACGATAGATAAGATGACATTCAAGATAGAAAAGCATCCAAGATGCCAAGAGCTTCAAGCTTACGACAAAGAAGTAAATGATTCAAAATGTCAAAAGACTTCGAGAAATCTGCGAAGATAAAATCAACTTGCAGTTGGTTACTCAAGCTCTTGCAATACTGTTTCTGCACTCCATTAAATTGGAGGTAGTGGACTATCTTTTGAGAAAATTATGCTGCTCTAGAGCAATAATAGCAGCTAATGAGTTTGAGAGTCGACTATGAACCAGCCGTTCAAGTAACTTTGGAAAACAGGAAATTAGGGAAATAATGCGATAATTGGTAACTGACGTAGGATATTTTAAAAAAAGGCATAATATGGGCTGTTTTCCAAGGGTTAGGGTAAGTACCAGTACTCAAACTTGGATAACAGTACTCTGAACTCTCTTAATGGTATTCTAAAATTCAATCAATTTCAGTACACAAATGGTTATTTATTAGAGTGACCTGCCTTGAGAGTTTCACAAAGATCAAATTATATTTAACGAAGCTATAGCAGTTTGAACTTTCCTGTATTACTATGGAACAATATGCGCTGTATTGCTATGTCAACATATGGCAATGGAACAATATGCGTTTTTAACGACTCAGACACTACAGGTTTGCAAGGATTTGCATGAAGGCTTCAGGAATGATAGATATCATGAATATCTTTGAGAATTGATTCAACTAGTAGTATCCGTAATCATAAAACAAACAAGTTGAGTAAGCAGGAAAGTGCTCCTACCAGGAGGTTTTGGTAAACATCCTAGGGTTAGGAACAAGTTTTCTAATAGTGTGAATCGATAACTTGAATTATTCATCCAATACTTGGTTATGAAATCGTTCAAATTTCTGCAAAAGATGCACAGTTTCTTTCATAAGCACAGTGCAGCCGCCATTTTGATATATCTTAATTGATTTTTCTGAATGCTCATCCGATTGAACATATTCAAGTTAAACACTATTCCTTAAATTTTCATGAAAATCGAACGAAAATAAAAGTGCATAGGTAAATTCAAAATATGAATCAACCAAAAAACACGTGTTATTGTTTTTGCAATTCCATACAATTGAAATGGCTATAACTCACTTGATCATGATTCGATCTCGATTAAATTTTGTATAGTTATGTCTTCTATATAAGTCTATATGGTGAAGTTTAAAGGTACCGTTCTGATTTTATGGGCCGAAGTGTAAACTCTACAAATCATACTTTTAACAAAGTTGAGTGAATTTCGATTTTTGGGGTACTTGTTGTCCTTGTACTCATATAGGTCCATATTCGTGACAATTTTCAGATTTTTAAGCTCAAAGGTGTCCAACGCGAGGGAGAGGAGAAACAAATTTTCGGTACATTTTCCCTTCCCCTGGGCCCACTAATTCACAGAAGTTCTAAAAGTTCGAATCAAGGCCTTTCATTTGATATCCCACTCGACTACCTTTTATAAAAAAAAATTTTTAAGGGCTCATTCGTTATAAGGAGGGACCCCCCTTAAATATTTTTTAAATTTTTGGTAAGACCTTAAGTTTTGAGAGGCCATCATTTCTGACCTTTTCACAAGTTTGAGCATTCTAGCATTTATAGTTTCTGAGGAAACTAGCTGTGGCGCACGGACAGACGCACAGACGTACAGACGGACAGATAGGTCACGAAACTAGCAGGTCTTTGTAAAAAAATTTTTTTTCAAAGACCTAAAAAGTGGGAGTTTTAAATGAGGTGATTGAATACTTTGGAGTTATTTTTCCCCAACTTCACCGTTTAAAGTGCATGCTTTTAACACTTGATTCAATTTAATGAATGACTAAAGATGAGTACCAACAATTAATACTCGTAGGTGAAGTAAGTCGAGGGGGCAGGAGAGAGCTCCTAACAGAAGGGCTTTGTAACCATTCTAGGGTTCGAAAAAAATTTTCTGATGCTATGAATAGATGATTTGAACTATTCGCCCAATAATTGTTTGAAAAATCGTTCAAATTCATCCAGATGAAAACTTTCGTTCATGAGCACATAACAGCCGCGATTTCGTTCCATGTTAAACAATTTTTCCAAATGGTCGGCTCACTAAGCATATTCTTCTTCTTCTTAGCACCACAGCCCCTTTCGGGCCTTCGCTTCCTGCAAACAGCGCCTCCAACTCTCTCGGTCCGTTGACCGCGTCTTCCAATTTCCAAACCCGAGCAGCGATGAACTGTCTTCGTCGACCGAGTCAGACTAGTGTTTCCTCGGTTTCCCCACTGGCCGCCGGCCTTCAGTTCTCCCAACGAATACCTTCGTGGGTATCCGTTGTTCGTCCATACAATTCATGTGTCCAGCCCATTGCATCTTCCGCAGTCTAACAATCCCTGAGACCTCCGGTTTGCCAAAATATTCAAGTAAACCGCTATTCCTTAAATTTTCATGAAAATCCGAAGGAAATGAGTGTGCCTTGGTCGATTTGAAATATATATTAACTATTAACATGAGTTCCTGTTTTTGTGATTCCATACAATTGAAATCGCGATAATTCAAATTTGATTTCCATGAAGTTTTGTAGGCATAAGGGTCTTATATCAACCTACATAACCGTAAAACTTTAAGAAGTTCAAGGGCACCGTTTCGACTTTTGGGGAAAATGTAAAATTTACAAATAATACCATTACTTACGGAGTTGAGTGAATTTTGATTTCTACAATATTTGTTGCCCTTGGACTCATAAAGACCCACTTTCGAGATTTTGTAAAAAAATTGATATATTTGATAAGACCTAAGCTTTTGAGAAGCCACCACTTCTGACCTTTTAACAAAGTTTGAGCTTCGTCGCTTCTATATTTTTGGACACGAACAGATAGACAGGCGGACAGAAAACGGAAAATAGTAGATTTTTGCAAAATTTCTTTCAAAAAGCCCTAAAAGTCATGGAGCTAGGTCCAACAACTAATAACTTAGAGGCTAAAATTCGTTGAACTTTGCTAGTAGCAGTAGGATTTACCATTTTTTTCATAAAAACTGTATCAGTATCATGAAGTTAGATTAAATCAGGCATTTAAGTAGTTCTTTAACATATCCTTTTATTCAATACGTTTCAATAAAATTTACCGACATTTATGCCCGCCGAGTCTGGCAGTGTGGGACTCCCATGGAGGATACCTTTGGACTACCCACTAAACACCTCCCCTATCAATCTGAGAACCTAGCCTGGAACCGTTTGACACATTACTTCGGGCCAGGTCTCGTTTTGTTACGCCGTGGGGCGCCTTCAAGCTGGGGAGTCCCTTTCCTAGCGGGAGGGGAGAAGGAAAGAGGAAATGCCAGAAGAGCGATCTCCCAGCCCCAGCGCCTCCGGCTGCTGTGAGTCCCTTTTATATTTTAGGACTGCCCGAGCATAATGTGCCACCTGGTTAACGACATTAAAGCCGTTTAAATTTCCTCTGATTGCAACAATCATAGACCATTTTTCTACTACATAGGCTTTCCATCGAACCGGACACTACACGTTTGATTGAATCAACAATTGAACAAAATGTTGGCTGATTAAAATGGAGTTCTTTTAAGGTAAGAATTTATTTGTTGTGCATGTCATAAAAGTTTTTCTCGAATTATATCATTCTATTTATCCACATTTTGTAGGTTAAGTACAAAACCCTTTTGACATGAGCGTAGCTTTGTCTACCCAACTTGTTAATAATATGTAAGACGTAGTCAATATGGGTACGATTCTGGTAAAAACTTCCAGTTTCATGTGCTAAAATTATGTTTACAATTGGCAATGGGCGCGGGGAGATTCAAAATAGGTGAAAATTTTTAGTCCCATGCAACCCCTGCGATTGAAAGTTTTTGTGTTCAAAAATCTCAAAATAACATGCAAGTAAGTATTCTTGAGTATGAAACCGAAAAATATTTCAGAAGATGAAAGTCGATCAACATGTCATTAATAGCACAGTATAAGAGTTAATGGTTCTGTCCATAAAATCATTTAAATTTGCCAAAAGCTGATACGTTGGAGTTTTATTAACTGGTAAATTAACTCAGTATTTTGCATGTTAAACAACAATGTTACGCTTGATTGCAAGGTTTTTAATTATAGAACACCAACAATAACATATGATTCCTGAACACACACACATGTCAGCTACTCCAAATGGACTTTCAATATTTTTTCTGAGTCTGATTATTTAATATGCATGTCAATTGAGTGATTTGTAAGTTCCTTGATTAATGGCTTAAGGTGTGAGTTTCTACATACGAGTATTGCAGATTTAATTGAAACCTATTGTAATGGGAACATATTTCTGTTCACTCAGTTAATTATCGATGATACTTTTGACAAAGTATACTATAGGTCCAAGAACCATTTTGGGCATATAACGTAAAGTCGACATGCTATTTCTACTTTTTTTCCTAACCTTACTTTACTCATTAAATAATCACATGCTTGCAGCTCATCAAAAGAACAGTACAATTGAGTGAAGGCAAAACTACGATGAATTTACTTTCGATGATTTCAGATTTTACTAAAAATAAAGCATGCTAAACTTACCCAAAATTTTCTTTCCGCTACATTTTTTCTAAAAAGCGGCACAGGTGGTGTAAGTTAGGTTTCTAATCACTTAAAAAATGTACATTATAAAAATGTTTGAGTATCGTTAGCTTTGCAGTTTTAGTTGAGCGTTTGCCCGGACTTTATTTAGAATAAAAAGAATGTATTTGGTAACCGAAAACACGTTTAACTTTTCTGCAAGGATATTTCCACATCTTGTCTGGCAATGTGAATTAAAGTAAGTACTTTATTTTGGCGTTCATCAATTTATTGCCGATATTAAACCAAAAACGACGCATATATGCGGATATTTCTATTTAAAAACTCTGTCTTACATTTAAAATCTTGCCAGTCAAATAAGGAAATCAAAAACTTCATCCTGAGATAGCGTAGTAAAAGATACACATAATCTTATAACTTCAAGGTTATTTAACATCATACCATAAAGCTGTACCCAAGCGAATATGATATGAAGTGCAGGGTGGCACAAAAGTAATCAACAGGCGCAAAAGTAATCATTCCATTTCTAATTTTCTTATTAAATAAAAACACGTTGCGTAGACAGAACTACACTCATGTCAAAAGGGTTTTGTACTTAACCTACAATACCTATGTGGATAAATACAATAATTTAATTCAAAAAAACTTTTATGACGTGCACAACAAATAAATTCTTGCCTTAAAAGAACTCCATTTTAACCGATCAACATATTGTTCCAATATTACTAAAATCATTGACGGATCTAAACTTTAAATGTATTTTTGTTATTCATCTGATCTGAAAATTTGGAGAAGATTCAATCAAAAGTGTAGTGTCTGATTCAATGGAAAGCCCATGTACATAGTAGAAAAATCGTATATGATTGTTGCAATCGAAGGAAATTTAAACGGCTTTAATGTCGGTAAATTTTATTGAAACTTATTGAATAAAATGATATGTTGAAGATCTACTTAAATGCCTGATTTTATCTAATTTCATGATACTGATACCGTTTTTATGACAAAAATGGTAAATCCTACTACTATTAGAAAAGTTCAACGAATTTCAGCCTCTAAGCTATTTGTTATTGGATCTAGCTCCATGTCAGAAGTGATGATTTCTCAAAAGCTTAGGTCTTGTCAAGTACATCTAATTTTTAGGGTTTTGTAAAATAATTTTACAAAACCCTTCTAAAATCGCGTCCTGTCTGTCCGTCTGTCCGTCTGTCTGTCTGTCCGTTCGTCCGTCCGTCCGTGTGTCACAGCAGTTTTTCTCGGAAACTACTTAAGCTAGAAGCATCAAATTTTGTATATAGATGTAAAGTGGTGATCTCTTCAAAGTTCAACTACAAAAAAATTTTATAAGGTATTTAAGGGGGGTCTGCCCATGTAGGGTAGTGACCCCCGAAAAAAAAATGTCATTGAAGGTAGCCGATATGGGTATCAAATGAAAGGTCTTGATGAGAACTTTTCAAAACAGGTCTTAGTTTGGCAAAGTTTGCTTCGAGGGGCGCACAGGGAGGGGAAATACACGAAAAATTTGTGTCCCCCCCCCCCCCCTCGCGACCAGCCTGGAACTGGTTGATACATCATTTTAGGTTACGTCTCGTTTTCCTATACCAAAAGGTGCCTTCAAGTTGTCTGAGTGATAAAAATAATACTTGGTGTCTGAAAATTCATTTTGGCAGTGAAAAGAGGAGTTTATTGGTGCTTTAAAAATTTCCACTTACTATATGATCACTCATTGAGTGAACTGGAAAAGAAGACAAGACTTCAAATATTTGATTCATGCACTTTGCGGTCAAATATGTCCACTGCCTATTTGGACTCGCTCAACAGGATCCATATTTCACATCCAGCAAATAGTGATTTATAGATACGGACATACACTACTCTGGATTTTCAAATAGAAAATATGGAGCAATAAGCCTCATTTGTGGCGTTTATTAGGCGTCTTCATTCATCCTTTTTAGTGCCTCTTCTCCTCAGGTTGGCTGCAGAGTGAATATAATTATCCACACTCTCAAGGTTATAGTGGCCTACAGTCAGGTTTTGTCGATCTGGGGATATCTTCCCCATTTGAGTCATGAATTTAGTTTTGGCATCATTAACTCTTAGGTCTACTTGGCTTACTTCTCAGAAAAATGCATTTAGCATCTGAGATTGAGCATGCCATAATAATGACGTCATCAGGATATGTTACCAATTATGTGAACTTGAACATTAATGTACCCGAGGTTTCAGGTTATTTCTTCCTGATGACGAACTCCAGCTAATATTAAAGATCATTGTGGTAAGTTCAACCCCTTGTTGTAAGCTTGATTTTGTTTTGAATTTATCCGTTAGCTTACCGTTTACCTAGACATGGAACTTTGTGTTTGGCATTGTGGCTTCAACCTTTTGGACATGTTAACACTGTCGCATGCCTGTTTAAAGTCTGCAAAGGGTTAGTTTACGTCGATGTTACATTCCCAGCACTTTTTGACAATATTTGGTCTTTTACAGACCGTCCGCTTTGAAAGCTTCCCTCCTCTCCTATAATACTTTCATAGTGTGGGTTTTATTTTCTTTCGATTATTTTGGAAAGCACTTTATTGGATGTACACAGTAGAGAGACGGTTCTATATCTTTCGCACCTTAACTTGCCCCTCTTTTTGTGTACAGAGCATTTGATACTTCTTCTCCAGTCTTCTTGTAACCGCCCCTCTGACCATATTCAGCGTGTTAGTCAATGCAAAAAGTTACTTAGATCAGAATCTCTCAGCCTGGAATAGTTCTATTGGTATTACATCTATTCTAGGAGTCTTACCTTTTCTGGAGTCACGTACTGCTGCCTCTGGTTGGTGGTAAGACTAGGACCTCTTACTTTGATGCTGAAATCATCACAAATTCAGTAGTTGTTGACGACACTGTGAATAGCTTCGGGAAATATTGCAGGCATCTGTTTTTAATTTTGACTGAATTGCCTACAATTGCTCCTTGTCCACTCTTCTAAAGACTTCTTTCTGGGTTGAAGTTGTCTCTTAGTTATTTAATAGAGGCATATACCTATCTGACTGCATGTAGGGTAATGTTTTCGCTTATCTATTAGAAGTTGGTGTTAATGGTCAGTCGTTTCTCCCTTTGGCATATTTTTAGGGCTTTGTACTCAAAAACCAAACCCTATTAAAATAACAACCTGTTTCCGCCGGTCTATCCGTCTATATGTTACAGCAGTTTTTGCCCAAAAAATTAAGCTACAGCCAGTGACTTCTTGAAAATTTTGGGGTGAACTACTTTTTCAGAGAGTTTTTAAGTGGGGCCTAATCGTATAGGGGGGTGACTTTTCAAAAAATTTCATCTTTTGTGACGAGTAGATTGTCATGCGAAAGGTTTCAATGAGATCTTTTTAAAGCAGGTCTTGAACTTACCCTGTCCGTACCGACGGAGCTAGGGGAAATTTTTGCGTCTCCCCCTCTTCTCGCGATTGGATACATTTTTTCCCAAAAATCTAAAAATCATGAACGCAGGCCTCCATGAGTACAACTATAACAAATACGTCAGGAGTTGAAATTGAAATTAAATGGCAATTAAATAGCTATAACTCACATGGTTATAATTTAAACTCCATAAAATTTTGTAGGCATAAGGATCTTATATAAATCTACGTAACAACAAATTTTAAGAGGTTTGAGAGCACTTTTACGATTTTTGGAGGAAAATATAAAATTTACAAATCATACTATTATCAACAAAGTTTAATGAGGGGTGGAAACATATATTTTTAGTTTATTTTGTCTCTCTCTCTTAACCCCCTGATGTACTGAATTACTTGTGATTTGGCACCCTATTCAAATACATTTGATGAAAAAAGATTTTTAAGAGCCACTTCCTTATGAAGGAGGACCTCTTGAAAAAAAAAATCTTAAATGCTTGATAAGACCTTAAATTTTCAGAAACCACCACTTCTTACCTTTCCTCAAAGTCTGAGTTTTTTACCTTCTATAGTTTATAAAGGAACTTGCTATGACGCACACTCAGACGGACAGATGGATGACGAAAGGACGTACGGGCAGATGTATAGATAGAACCCGAAACTATTAGGTGTTTTAAAATTTCTTTCACAAAGCCATAAAAATCATGGTAGTAGATCAAATAACTTAAAGGTTGGAGTTTGTTGAGCTGTACTAATAATAACAGGATTTGTAAATTTAACATTTTCATCAGACATTTTGGTAGTTCTTTAAAAAATCGTTATGTTCGATAAGTTTTGATAAAATTTACAGAGGCTATAGCCGTTTGAATTTATCCCGATGACAACAATCATATACGATTTTTCTACTACATGGGCTTTCCATCGAACCAGACACTAAACTGTTGATTGGATCATCTCAAAATTTTCAGATAAGGTGAATAACAAAAATACGTTTGAGATTCAGGTCAGTCAATGATTTTAGCAATATTGGAACAAAATGCTGGCCGGTTAAAAAGGAGTTCTTTAAAAGCAAGAATATTTTTTTGTGTATATCTTGGAAAATTTTCTTGAATTAAGTCATTGTCTGCATATTGTACGTTAAGTACAAACCCCCTGTGACATAAGCGTAGTTTTGTCTACCGAACTTGTTTTAGCTTGTCGTAAGAGGGGTTTATGTTATTCTCCTTTTAGTGATGTTGATCGTTGTATGTATTCTTTTAACGCCTGGTTCCTTCCTTTACCATATCCCTGTATTCTTCGTTGTACCAGTCGTTCTTACTTTCTAGCCAATTTTCAAAGGAAAGAAGGTTATCAGTTTGTCGCATATATTTTTAGTTGCTGCTTGCTTTTTAGTGTATATTCAAGCACAACTTTTGAACGAGGATTGATAAAAGAGTTTTGTTTTCGGCAAATGATATATTTTAGCTTCTTTTGTTCTTCGTGGCACTACAGCCCCTCTCAGGCCTTCGCATCCTGCAAATAGTGCCTCCAATTGTCTTGTTCCATTGACCGCGTCTTTGAATTTCCAAATCCGAGCAGCGATGAACTGTCTTCGTTGACCGAGTCAGACCAGTGTCTCCTCGGTTCCCCCCTGGTCTCTGGGCTTCAGGTCTCTCAACGAATACCTTTTTGTGTATCCGTTGTTCGTCCATGCGATTCATTTGGCCAGCTCTTTACAGTTTTCGCAGTCTGACAATCGTCGAGACCTCCTGTTGGCTAAAAATTTTATACAGCTCATGGTTGTATCGAATTCGCCGTTGGTCCCCGTCTAGCTTCGCTTCGATTTTTCACCTCAAGGCCCGTCGCTCAATGGCATTCAATATATTTGCGGATGCTTGGGTTATGGTCCATGTCTCACACTCATAGCATAACACTGGTCTTATCACAGATTTGTATATTTCGTGCTATGTTTTCCTGTGTATGCAGCTGGTCTTCAAGATCGTCAAAACTGAATAAAATAATTTGTTTTCAAACTATATTCTGCGGCGTATTTCGACTCTTTCATTACCCATTTTTGTTATTTTGGCGCCTGGATACACAAGTTTGGCAACATTTTTGATATTTTATTCGCCAAGTGTGATATTTTGTGTTTTTGAGGTATTTTTCCTTGACTGCGTCATGAGCTTTGATTTATTCTCATTGATTTGTAGCTCTACTAGTTTAGCTTCGCTGTCGAGTTTCAGAAAGAGTTCTTTGGCACTTGTTAATGACCGTGATAAAATGTTGATGTCGTCTGCATAGGGTACTATTTGGCTCGACTTGTATAGTAATATATCTCGAGTATCAATAGGTAGCTTTCTTATGACGTACTCCAGCGCCAAATTGAATAACATCTTTTACAAGACATTTAATAGATAAGACATTTAACAGATAAGTTGAGTAGACAGAAGCACATTCATGTGAAAAGAGTTTTGTATTTAACCTAAAATATGTGGATTAATAGAATGATTTAATTCAATATAAACTTTTATGACATGCACAACAAATAAATTCTTGCTTTAAAAGAACTCCATTTTAATAGCCAACATTTTGTTCCAATATTACTAAAATCATTGACTATTCTAAATCTTGAATGTATTTTTGTTATTCATCTTATCAGAAAACTTGGAGAAGATTCAATCAAAAATTTAAACTTTTCCAAAGTACCAGAAATTTATATATTTTGGGAAATTCAGACACGGATCCATCCATATGACTAAAATATTGCAAATCTGTTGAAAAATGTAGTAACAGTAATGCTATAAAAGGAAAAAGTTCCCAAAAACTGCCCCCCAAAATAACACTTTTTTGCTTATTAGACCACTTGGAAGAATAATTTTTCTTTTAATTTGTTTGTTTACGCTCATGTATTGATTTTAAATAGTGAAAAAAAATTTCTATTGTACACGTGGCTTTTTATACAGACAAGTTTGTTTTTTTTCAATATTTGAACCCTCATAAACATTAGTTTGTTTGTAAATAATGCTACAAATTTGTACTTATCGTAAAGAATACACAGATAGCTACCAAATGAGATGAATGTTTCGATGGAAAGCCCATGTGGTAGAAAAATCGTATATGATTGTTACAATCGGAGGAAATTTAAATGGCTATAACGTCGATAAATTTTATCAAACTTATTGAATAAAATGATATTTTGAAGAACTACTTAAATGTCAGATTTCACTTTATTTAATGATACTGATACAGTTTGAATTACATAAATGTTAAGTTCTACTACTATTAGCAAAGTGCAACGAATTTCTGCCTCTAAATTATTTATTATTGGATATAGCTCCATGATTTTAGCGCTTTTTGAACGACATTGTTCAAAACCTACTAATTTACCGTCCTATCTCTCCATCTGTCCGCCCGTCCGTCCGATCATCTATCCATTTGTCCGTCCGTTTGTCCCTCTAAGCGTACGAAACTATAGAAGCGACAAAGCTCAAACTTTGTGAAAAGGTCAAAAGTTGTGGCTTCTCAAATGCTTAGGTCTTATCAAATATATCAAATTATTTTATAAAATCACGAAAGTAGGTCCTCATGAGTCCAAGGCAATAAATACATCAGAAATCAAAATTCACTCAACTCTGTTAATAATGGTATGGTTTATCGATTTTACATTTTCTCCCAAAAATCGAAACGGTGCCCTTGAATTTCTCAAGGTTTTACATTTATGTATAGTATGTTGATCAAAGTCATAAAAAGTAATGCACGCGAAATGAGATTATTTTCATCCATACGTGAGTGAAGAACTTCTACTACATGCATGCCTTCCTCTCCCATACGAACTGAAATCCCCCCGCCCTTCACGCCGCTGGAGCAGCCACACATTCAGGTGGCCCTCTAGTTGCTCTCATGAAAATCCCACTCCTCTCGTACTTTAACCCCCGAATCGTCAACGAAAATCAACCATATGATTGAAAACATATGATTTGTGAAAATTCAACATTGATGGGAAACGTCTAATCAAGTTGAATTTGCGATTGTACACAAAACAATTTTTTAGGGTTTTGCAAAATAATTTTACAAAACCCTTCTAAAATCGCGTCCTGTCTGTCCGTCTGTCCGTCCGTCCGTCCGTCCGTGTGTCACAGCAGTTTTTCTCGGAAACTACTTAAGCTAGAAGCATCAAATTTTGATGTAGGTGTAAAGTGGTGCTCTCTTCAAAGTTCAACTGCAAAAAAATTTTATAAGGTATTTTAGGGGGGTCTCCCCATGCAGGGGAGTGACCCCCCGAAAAAAAAATTTCATTGAAGGTGGCCGATATGGGTATCAAATGAAAGGTCTTGATGAGAACTTTTCAAAACAGGTCTTAGTTTGGCAAAGTTTACTTCGAGGGGCGCACAGGGAGGGGAAATACACGAAAAATTTATGTCCCCCCCCCCTCGCGATTGGACACCTGTGATCCGAAAAACCTGAAAAAAATCAAGAATATAGGCCTTGATGAGTACAACAACAACAAATCCGTGAGAAGTCGCAATTCACTCAACTTTGTTAGTAATCGTATGATTTATCGATTTTATGTTTTCTTGAATAAAATCTTAACGGTACCCTTAAATTCAATGAAATTCAGTAAGCAGATGTCTATTTATAAGGTTGATTAACCCTGCAAGTTTCATAAGGATTGAATCATATTTAGCGAAGTTACAGCGGTTTGAATTTTCCTGTATTACTATGGAACAATATGCGCTGCATATATTACTATGGCAACATATGGCTATGGAACAACATGCGCGTTTTACCGACTCAGACACTACAGTTTTGCTAGGATTTGCATGAAAATTTCAGGAATGATAGGTGTCATGCATATATTTGAGAATCGGTTCAGCTAGTGGTATTAGTAATTGTAAAACAAAATAGTGGCTGTTTTTAATGCGAAGATTGAATAATTTTGAGTTATTTTGCCCCAATTTCAACGTTTCAGGTGCATGCTTTGTACACTTGATTCAATTTAATGAATGACTGAAGATGAGTACCTACAATTAATACTCATAAGTGAAACAAGTCAAGGAGGCAGGAGAGAGCTCCTAGCAAAAGGGTTTTGTAACAACTCTAGGATTCGAAAAAGTTGGCTTTTAATCGATGATAACAGTACACCAGAGTGGCCCCTGAAAAAAAATTCATCAAACGTAGCTGATATGAGTATGAAATGAAAGTTTTCATCGGAGCTTTTCAAAACAGTTCTTAAACTGTCAGTTTTTGCTTCAGTGGGGCACAGGGGGGAAATACATGAAAAATGTGTTTCCTCCCTCGCGAATGGTCATCTGAAATAATTATCAAGGGAGATATTTATGAGTATAACAATATCAAAAATCTCAGAAGTCGAAATTCGTTCAACTTTGCTAATAATAGTATGATCTTCGAATTTCATAGTCTCTCCAATAAAATCGTCATTGACATGCTTCTTGACTTTATTGAATCTGGTGACTGCATTTTGAAAATTGAATACAAAACCCTTCTGACATGAGCGTAGGTCTGTTTACCCAACTTGTTTAAGATATACCGTGTCGAATCTAATGCAAAAGCGTTGCAAAAGTGATAATTAATCAACTGAAAGGTTTGTTACGGATCGCGAGTGTTTTTGTGTCGGAAAATGAATAATGTAGTGATGTGTGTAGGATTGTAAAAACAGCTATAGGAAGCATGTCAGGGCCGTATCCTTCGTAGGGTAAGTCATGTTGAATCGTTCAAGTTAGAATACGCGCACGGAAAATTGATTTGGTTCAAGATGCGAAAATTAGTGGGAGACGTCACGTCAAATTTAATTGAAATTTGAATTAACAGCTAATAACGCGCCAACTTCACGCTACATCGTAAAAGGCTTCAATTCTCTCGATGCATTTCGTATCCATTCTCTCTGACATCTATGATGTTGATATAAGAGTTTTGAAATTTCATGGAAATCAAATTTTAACTAAGTGAGTTATTACCATTTTAATTGTGTGGAATTACAGGGTTATCCATTTCGTGGTTGGAAAGTATAACCCTGCCATTTGAAATTTGTCAAAATTAAATGCCATCCAAAGCGTGTTTCTTTTAGTTGAAGGTTTGCCATTTAGAAATATGGATCGTTTTACAGTCAAAAAACGCGTTAGAGTTATTAAATTTGATTATAAAAATGGTGATTCTGCTGTATCAACATTAAGGACTTTACGAGCCGATTGCGGTCGATATAATTGTGAAATTTGAAAAGACTGGATCGGTTATTGATATTGCAAGGTCTGTGCATCATCGCAACATTCGTTCTGCTGAAAATGTCGCTGTCGTTGCTCAAAGTGTGGAGGAAGACCCGAATTTGTCGGTTCCGCGACGTACTCAACATTTGGGCTTGTCATACATAATCCAACTCACTCAAGAACTTAAGCCTCAGAATGTATGCGAATTGATAACGATTTTTCGAACAAAATTTTCTTTAGTGATGAGGCTCACTTTTTGCTCAGTGGTTACGTAAATAAACAGAATTGCCACATATGGGGCTCTCAAAATCCTCAGTTGATCGCAAAAAGGTCTTTGCACCCGGAAAAAGCGACCGTTTGGTGTGCGTTATGGTCTGGTGGTGTTACTGGCCCGTATTTTTTTGAAAACGATCAAGGAAGACCACTATGGACGGATGTTAACCGATTATTTTTGGAAAGAAATTGAAGATTATGATCTGGAGAATATGTGGTTCCAACAGGAAGGAGCCATAAGCCACACAACTACACAACATGCTAATCGAGCACTTTTGCAAGAGAAATTTCGAGGACGCGTAATTTCGAGATTGAGTGATGTCAATTGGCCCCCAAGATTCTGCGACCTAGCCCCTTTGGATTTTTTTTATAGATCTATGCGAAAGATCGTGTTTACGCGAACAATCCTCAAAATCTTGAGTAATTGAAAACCAATATTCATGAAGTTATGGCCGAGATATTGCCGGAAATGTGCCAAAAAGTCATTGAAAATTACTTCAAAAGGATTGAGGCCTGTGAGAGGTCCCATGGAGTACATTTGAATGATGTTGTATCTCACGTATAATGATAAGGTTCAATCTTAATATTCATCTGATTATTTTATTTTTTTTAGCTTTATTTCCCAAGCGTAAATTGGATAACCCTATACAAAAACAATGACTCATGTTATTAGTTAATATATATTTCAAATCGACTAAGGTACTGTTACAACCGTGGAAGTCACCACAGTTGCAGACATCATGTTTCAGCAGAGAGGTGCGTAACCTGGGATGGCATACTGAGGCTGACTTGTGCTCAGTCCTGTCATGGATCCTCCGCGACACCCTCTGCTTGTGCTGAGTGACCCTATATATAAAAACTAACATGAAGAGAAAGAGACGGGAGAAGGGGAGGTCTTATTTAGAAATTAAAAATTAGAATTTTAGCAAATCATGGCCATTATATTTTATAAAACGTAATTCCCACAGCAACTTCAATAATTTTGAGATATCAATAAAAAAAAAATAGACCGCTTAATGATTTTTGTGTAATTAAATCAAATAAAATTTTAATCAAAAAGTAAATGATAATAAATCAGAATGATATGCAACATATAAAAGAATGTCAAGAAAACAAGGAAAGGACACCAAAAAAGAGGTGGGGTCACTAAAATTTAATTAATTTTAAGTTCAAACTCATTTATTATAGATAAACCACTTCACCAGTTCATGCTAATATTTAATCCGCCCGTGTATTTCCATTAATTTCAGCATTGTTTTAGTTAAATAATTCCACCTATTATTTCTGCCGCATAATTTATCCAATAATTAAGTTTGTTGGTAAATTTAAACCCACTGAGCAATTCTAGCTGACACTTTTATTAAAGGAACAAAGTCAGAGATAACGGGATCCGCTTTCCTATCATACGAAGATTGCTTATCACATCACTTATTGCAAAAAAACATTTTCTTTGGGCAAATTTTTGCTTTCCACATGAAAATGCACAAGTCCTATCTTCACTGTATGATCAACTCGATCACTTTGCGTAATTCACTCGATTTAATTGCCATTTTTGTATTTTTATCTAGTTCTCGTTAAGGGGAGACCTCCTTAAGCCCCTTTGAAAAATTTTTCCACCCCTTAGCTTACAAGAAGTCACTACTTCTGACCTTTCCATAAAGTTTCATAGCTGTAGCCTCTATAGTTTTGGAGAAAAAGTGCCTTGACATACAGATGGACAGACGGACACAAGTCTTGATTGCAATAAGGTTTTGTATTTTAGTGCAAAACCCCTAATAATGTTAAAGGACTTTTACCGTTAAAACTAAACATTTCCGACTTTAACCCCGATTTCCAGCATAACTGATCATCGCATAAAAGGATTTTTAATGTAGAGGGTTAAATTGAAGCACAACATGTTGGATCAAAGGTAGTCAGGGCAGAATTCTAACCCTTTCAAGTAATCTTTAGATGTTAACAGTAGTATATGATGGCGAGAAACTGAATTTTAATGATCATTTATATATAGTATGCCAATTATTTTGCGACTCTTCAAGGTTATGATGGAGATACCAAACCTTTTGGTCATAAATGATAACAAGTTGGATAGACAGACCTACGCTCATGTCAGAAGGGTTTTGCACTCAACTTACAAAATTCAATCACCAGCACCGAATAATATCAAGAAACATGTTTAAGAGATTTGCTCGTTTAAAAGAAAATCCATTGTTTCTCCCTTTTCACCTAACAAAAATCACTCAAATCATGAAACCCCAGAAACATTTATGTCATCGATCTGGAAATTTTAAGAAGATCAAATCAAAACTGCAGTGTCAGGTTCGATGGAAAGTATATAAAATACTAAAATATCGTGTTATATTTGTTGTAATTGGCGAAATTTCAAATGGGTATAACTTCCGTGAATATGGTAAGAATTTCATCAAACTTACAGAGTATTAGGACCTTGTGTAAGGTTGGGTTTCAAGGCATCGATTTTATTGGAGAAAATGTGAAACTCGAAGATCAGACTATTATTAACAAAGTTGAACGAATTTTGACTTCTGAGATATTTGTTATTGTTTTATTAATAAATATTTCCCTTAATCATTTTTTCAGTTTTTTTAGATCATAGGTGTCCAATCGCGAGGGGGAAACACATCTTTCGTGCCCCCAATGGAACAAAAACTGTCAGTTTAAGAACTGTTTTGAAAAGCTCTCAGAAAAACCTTTCATTTGATACTCATACCGGCTAGCTTTGATGAAATTTTTTTTCAGGGCCACTCCCTGAACTGTAATTATCGATTCATGGCATCAGAATTTTTTTTTTCGATCCCTAGAAAGGGTACAAAGCCCTTCTGTTAGGAGCTCTCTCCTGCCTCATCGACTTGTTTCACCTATGAGTATTAATCGTAGGTACTCATCTTCAGTCATTCATTAAATTGAATCAAGTGTTAAAAACATGTACCTTAACCGTTGAAATTGGGAAAAAATATCTCAAAATTATTCAATCTCTCTCTTAAAACAGCCACCAATTTGTTTTGTGATTACTGATACCACTAGCTGAACTAATTCTCTAGGCTATTCGAGATACCTATAGTTCCTGAAACTTTCATGCAAATCCCAGCAAACCTGTAGTGTCTGAGTCGGTAAAAAGCGCATATTGTTCCATAGCCGTACTGTTCCATAGTAATACAGTGCATATTGCTCCATAGTAATACAGGGAAATTCAAACCGCTATAACTTTGTCAAATAATATTCGGTCTTTATGAAACTTGCAGGTGAGATCAATCTTGTAAATAGTCATTTGTAGACCAAATTTCGTTGAATTTAAGGGTACCGTTAAGATTTTATTCAAGAAAATGTAAAATTAATAAATCATACTAGTACTAACAAAGTTGAGTGAAACTCGACTTCTCATATATTTGTTGTTGTTGTAATCATAAGGGCCTACATTCATGATTTTTTCAGATTTTTCGGATGGAAGGTGTACAATCGCGATAGGGGAGTGCGCAAAAAGTTCGTACATTTCCCCTTCCCCTGCCCCCCACGGTACATATACGGCAATTTAAAGGCTTGCTTTGAATATACCACATTAAGACCTTTCCAACGACACTCTACTCGACTACCAATGGTGAACAATTTTTTTTGAAGGGTCACCACCCTAAGTGGGGAGACCCCTCTTAAGCCCACTTGAAAAATTTTTCCACCCCAAAACTTTCAAAAAGTCGCCATGTCTGACCTTTCCACAAAGTTTCATGGGTGTAGCTCCTATAGTTTCGGAGAAGAGTGGGGTGACATACAGACGGACTGACGGACGGACACAGGTCGTGATTGCAATAGGGTTTTGTATTTTAGTACAAAACCCTAAAAATGATCAATATTCGTAATTTTTTCCATATGTAATACATTTTAGTCACTAGTTTCTACCGGAAGTAATGAATTAATTAATTCTAAATGCAGTATAAATACAATTCAACATGATTTAGAGCAATTTCTTTAGGGAAAATTTCATGCTTGCCTTTCTCGTCCACATTTATTCTTTGCCTACTGATAAACTTATGAAAAGATCCTTCTTATAGCCTTAGACGTAGATATTATAGAGTTAATGGCCATTTGAAAACTTCTAGTTAATATTATACTCGTACATTATATGCCCACAAATCTTAAACTAGCGATTTAGGTATCGTGACCTAAAAAGACGATACTTTTGCTTCGATAACTGATCATAACTTTAAACATGAACATGAAAACTTATAGTTGAGTTTTCATGCAACAATAGGATATCATTTTCATGAAGAATTCATGAAAATTATGTACCAGAGTTTCCTTAAAATCGAAGACGATGAGGATTGTGAACGAGCGATATGGTTAAGAAGGACTTTTTTAGGTAAATTTCTTGAGAGAAATTTACATATTATGGAGTTCACTTTATGTTTATATATACGAATATATATATATATACATATATATATATATATATATATATATATATATATATATATATATATATATATATATGTGGAATGAAATACGACTGTCAAACGAGATACTACGAACCGGGCAGTTGGTATCCAACCTCCGTAGAGCATGGACGTGGTTTAACCTTTCACATCTCACATCTATTTTAAATCTTTTTCGCAATAATTTAATTACTAAAATAAAGTGAATTTGAATTAATCTATAAACCAATCTTTACATGGGGGCTCAACCGGAATTGTGAACAGAGCTACCGATAAATAAATAATAATTAAATATGCACGTGCCGTGCAAAATAAAGAAAAACGGGCAGAAGAACAAAGCAGTTAGTGATAACGGTGATCGAACATTTCGCTTTTGCTGTAACCGAAATGAGTGCGCAGCATCGTAGGTGGACGTGTTGGAAACGATGAGAGGCGGCGACGATCGCGCATCAAATTTTAACATGCATGATATGGAAAGCGTGATTCGCAAATTTCATGGCGAGAATATGAATGGTAGCATATCTGAGTGAATTTGAAGCGTATGCAACCGCGTGCAGATGGACGGAAATTCAGAAACTCGTATTCCTTAAAAAATCGCTGTCGGGTGCGGCTCGAACTGCTAGGCAAAACCGGTGTCTTATTTCCAACCAAAAAGTGTCCTAATCGAAGAGTTTAAAGCAAAGATAGCTAGTTGCGACGTTCACCAGAGGCTTCGAGAGGAGAAAAAACGGAACAATGAACCGTACCGTAAATATTTGTACCGCATGCTTGAAATAGGCAGTCATGCACAGGTGGAAGATGTCTCGGTGTTTCGCTATGTGATCGATGGCATTAAAGACTCGAAAGTGAATAAGACTATTTTATACGGCGCGAAAACGACAGCGGAGTTCAAAGAAAAACACTTAACCTACGAACAAATGAAAAGCGATCCCGAAGTTCCAAGTAGCCTCAACGTAAAGAAACCAAAAACGGGAAAAAACGAAGCAATGCAGAAATTACGATACTGTTACAATTACAGATCGTCTGACCACAAATGGCATGGTTGTCCGGACAAGACGAAAGGCTCAAAGTGTTTCGGGTGCAATCTATTTGGTCACAAACGCACTGATTGCCCGAATGGAAAGGCAACCAATTGCATACGAAAATCTAGACCATCATATTGTTCTGTATTAATAAACGAGGTGGCTTTTTCCGGTCTTATCGATACTGGAAGCAACGTGTGCATTGTGAAGAAGTCGTGCCCCAGTAAAATAAAGCCACGACACGTATCAGAATCTTCGCGTTGTACGTTAACGGGTCTCGGTTCCAGTATCATTACGCATGGGCTGTGTACTGTCGATGTGAGAATTAACGGTATCTTATTCGAAAATATCGAGTTCAACATAGTAGACAACATGAGTGTTAGTCCCGACGTCATCATAGGAATGAATCTACTCACTAGCGCCATAGTGGAAATTTGCAATGGTAAAATGACAATTACGAAAGTCGATGCGGAGCCTGATAGTAAAGAAACGATGGATGAAGCATGCAACCCAATAGAATGTTTTCTCGTGCAAATAAACACGGAAGCGTTGAACGAAGATGAGCTTAGTGCAGACGTTTGCAACATGAAGGTTCGTTCTGAAGTTAAAAATATTATCTCGAAATATTCACCGACACAACCGGAAGAATCGCCGATAAATATGAAAATCGCTGTAATTAATAACGAACCGGTCTGTCGTCAGCCAAGAAGATTTTCGCCACCCGAACGAAAGATAATCGACGAACAAGTGGACTCTTGGTTGAAAAACGGAGTTGTACGCGAAAGTGTCTCTGATTATGCAAGTCAAGTGGTTCTGGTAAGGAAAAGGGACGGCAACGGCAAACACAGATTGTGTATCGACTACCGAGCCATCAATAAGAACATTTACAAAGATCGATACCCGCTACCGGTGATCGAAGACCAAATCGACAAAATTGGAGATGGAGCATTTTTTAGTACCCTCGATCTTGAAAATGGCTTTTTCCATGTAACGGTAAATGAAGAGAGTCGTAAAATTACATCATTTGTCACTCAAACTGGACAATTTAAGTTCACGAAGGTACCATTTGGATTATGCAATTCGCCCAGCGTATTTCAAAAGTTTATAAATTAAACATTCCGAGATCTGATTCGCGAAAACGTTGTAATAATTTACATTGACGACATCGTTGTACCCCCACGGACCATTGAAGAAGGCTTAATTAGTTTAAAACGAATCCTAAAAGTGGCTGCTGATAATGGACTGAATATAAAATGGAGTAAATGCTGATTCCTGCAGGAAGAAAAAGAATACTTAGGCCATCGAATTTCAAAAGGAACTGTCAAGCCGTCGATCGGTAAATCAAAAGCCGTTATTAATTTCCCGATTGCAAAGACGTTGAAGCAACTACAAAGCTTCCTTGGACTTGCCGGATATTTTCGGAAATTTATTCCAAATTTCGCAACACGAGTGCGACCGTTGACCGAACTTACGTAAAAGGGAGCTGTCATCGATTTAGGAGAACTTGAGTTGAAAGCCGTCCACGACTTGAAAAATGCGTTGACATCAAATCCTGTGCTGGAAATCTTCAAATTTGGCGTTCCTTCGGAGTTACATACTGACGCCAGCAAACAAGGATATGGAGCGGTTCTTCTCCAGAGGGACGCGGAAGACAACTCGATGCATCCTGTTTTCTATATGAGCAAGTCTACGACCGAACCTGAGAAAAAATATTCAAGCTACGCACTCGAGGTGTTGGCTGTCGTCGAAGCATTGAAGAAGTTTAGGATTTATCTTATTGGACAGCGCTTGAAACTTGTCACCGATTGTAAAGCGTTTAAATGCACCATGGAAAAGAAGGATTTGGCGACGCGGGTTGCCAGATGGGTCATGCTTCTTGAAGAGTTCGATTTTGAAGTGGAGCACCGTGCTGGAACTGGCATGCGACATGTCGATGCCTTAAGCCGCAATCCGGTTGTTATGATGATACAAAATGACGACTTTCTGAAACGATTGAGCGAAGCACAACATAGTGACGAGGCGTTGCTACCTATCATCGAAATACTTAGAGATAAGCCTTACAAAAATTTTACGATGCATCATGGTATTTTATGTAAAATTTCAAATAATAATAGTTTGTTTGTCGTTCCATAATTAATGAAATTAGCATAAGTTCGGGAAGTCCACGAAAAAGGGCATTTTCGTTTGCAGAAAATGAAGCATATGCTGCAAGAGTTTTATATCCCCGATCTGGATCGTCGCATTGAACGTTACATTTCCAGTTGTGTGAGATGCCTCTTATCCGATAGAAAACGAGGCAAAGCAGATGGATTTTTGTACCCGATTCCGAAAGGCGATGCCCCACTCGCTGGGTTCCATATCGATCATTTGGGCCCTATGCAAGACACGAAGAAAGGTTATCGTTATATTTAGGCTGTTATCGATGGATTCACAAAATTTTGTTGGCTTTTCCCGACAAGAACACTTGCATGCGATGAAGTCCTGCAGAAGATGGAGGTAATTGCTGAATCGTTTGGTTATCCTCTTCATTTAATTTCCGACCGAGGAGGAGCATTTGTATCGCAAAACTTCAAGAAGTATTGCACCGACCACGATATTGAGTTGCATCTTGTGACTACCGGCGTGCCTAGGGGAAATGGGCAGATCGAACGCCTTCATGCGGTTGTCATATCGGCACTTACGAAATATTCTATTGACACACCTGATGAATGGTTCAAAAATCTTAAAAATATTCAGAGAGCTATTAACTCTACGTATCATCGATCGATAAGAATGTCACCATTTCAATTAATGGTCGGTACTAAGATGAATTCTGGGAAGGACATTCGGCTTATGGAGATTTTAGAGGAAGTTATATCCCAACAGTATGACGAAGCTCGAGCAGAATTACGCAAGCAGGCGAAAGAGGCTATAGCGAAGATGCAGGATGAAAATTCAAGAAATTTCAACAAGAAGCGAAAGAAAACTACCATCTACAAAGTTGGGGACTTGGTTGCGATAGATAGTTTGGTACGGGACTGAAGATCAGACCAAAGTTTCTTGGTCCCTATCGGGTTGTTTCAATCAAGGGATTCGATCATTATGGCGTGCAGAAGGTTAGCGAACACGAAGGCCCAAAGGTTACCAATACGAACAGGATGAAACTATGGGTCGAATTCGACGACAATGACGACCTCACCGTTCCACCACAAGACGCAGATGACTCGCCTGAGGCAGACGAGTAATATGGATGACCGAGTGTGGAATGAAATACGACTGTCAAACGAGATACTACCAACCGGGCAGTTGGTTACCAACCTCCGTAGAGCGTGGACGTGGTTTAACCTTTCACATCTTTCATCTATTGTAAATCTTCTTCGCAATAATTTAATTACTAAAATAAAGTGAATTTGAATT
>OZ017741.1:127588674-127633674 GCA_963969285.1 Odontomyia ornata | reverse complement strand
AGTTGAATGATAAAAAAGTACTTCAAGGTCAGGTCAGAATATAAAAATGGCGGCTAGGCAAAGTTCAAAATTCGAAAATTTCTCAAAGCTTCAATTCATATTGGATTATTATGAAATCTAAAATCAAGGTAGACTTTGAGGAGATATGGATTTAATGTTCCAGACTTAAATTCGATTCCTATGAACGCTGCAGATTTTAACCGTAGTGGTTTTTGCTTGCAGTAAAAAGTTATATTTTAATATACGAGAACATGATACAATGTATTCAAGAAACTGAGTTTTGAATGGTTTGAAATGAAAAAATTTGCCAGTGAAAAGGGTGAAATAAAAAACTTTTAGAAAAAAAGAAAACCGACTTCAGAATGCCCTAAAAATTATGAATTAAATTTTTTGGAAGCATTGCCAAATCAATTTCCCCATTTCAACATATAAACTTCCAAAATCTGCACCATCATAAAAGAATGGGGGATAATTTGATATGGCACCGCTTCCAAAAAAAATTTTTCATCTCTTTCAGGGCATTCTGAAGTCGGTTTACTTTTTTTTTCTAAAAGTTCTTTTTTAAGATAAAAGGTGTTGAATGTACTGAAAAAGCGTTGCAAAAGTGATAATATTAGTTAAACTGAAACGTTTACCAGGGATCGCGAGTGTTTTTGTGTCGGGAAACGTAAAATGTAGAGATGTGTCTGATATTTTAAAAACCACTATTGCAAGCATGCCAGGAACGTATCATTCGTAGGGTAAGTCATGTTTAATCTTTTATATCGTTTAAGTCAGAATACTTGCATGGAAAATTGATTTAGTTTAAGATGCGAAAATTTTTTGGCAGAAGTCACGTCAAATTTATTTCAAATTCAAATCAACTGCTGATAACACGCCAACTTCACGCCACAACACAAAGTGCTTCAATTTTCGCGGTGCCTTTCGCATTCATTTTCTCTGACATCAATGATATACAAATACATACATATATATCTGTCTTTGGGTAGGATTTAACGTGATTTTTGACTTGAGTCGCAATTATGTTCCGATTTTCATCAAATTTTCAGAAATGGTGTGTTGTGTAAATATTACGGCTAGTTTTTTAATCATTCAAATTGGCTGAGCAAAAACAAAATGGCAACTGTTTTAGATGAAAATCCTTGATTTCTCTTCTGACTAAAGCATAGCCCCAGTTTGCACCAAAATTGACACAATGGTTCTTTTGCACCAAAATTGATAAAATGGTTCATTCAAATCAAATTATCAAAAAGCAAACTATCTGAAACAAAATGACGGCCGCCCAAAGGTCCAAGAACGTGAAAAACGTTTTGACTGTAATTTTGATTAAACCTTTCAATCAATGTTAATGAAACTTGGCGATGCGGTAGAGGCCGTAAAGGCCTAGCGAACAGTAAAAAACTTCAGGTGCAGGTCAGAATATCAAAATGGTGGCTAGATAAAGTTTGAATTTTGAAAGCTTAAAGTTATAATTAATATTGGATTTTATGAAACCTTAAATCAAGGTTGACGATGAAGAGGTCTTGGGTTAAAATATATCAGAGCGGCATTCGATTATTATGGACATTGCAGAAGTGAGTTGTGCATTGCAATTAAGAAATTATCCCCCATCCACAGCTCTCCACCTGGAAATCACTTTTTCAAACACAGATTACGGCAGTACCAGTTTCATCAAGATACCATTATGCCGGGCTTTTATCATGGTGTTGCTCACCCAGCAGTTGAAAATCAGCTTTCATGTCCCTCGTGAGCTGCTCAAGCAGATTTTAGGCGGTTGAACTGTGGTCTGGGTTTATTTTCAGGATGCGGGTCATCCAAGCTCTCATTTGGCCTTGGCTACGGCTTCCTGGAAAACCCAGCCTTTTTCTGATCCGATGACGTATCCAAAATCAGGTCCTGGTATTAGCGTCCTTGCAAAGAATACAGTATGCCTCCTTCGTGCACTCTTTCCTTTGATGTCCCATTTCATGGTATTTGAAATATACGAAACTCCTCTCGGGTCCTATGCAGACTTGTACGGTGTGGCCATAGTGAAGGCATTTGAAACATTGAAAAGGCGCTGCCCTTTGCCGTACCCTATTCTTGCTTTGCCCTTATTCAGTAATTGTTCGGCGTCCTCTTTGGTCCAGGTAATGATGACTATGCGTTGTCCCCTATGGTTTTCTGGTGTCAGCCTTACTTCGATCCTCCCCTCACTAGAAATCCCCCTGTTGACGGCCTCTTCTTCCTAAGCCAGATCTGTGAACCAGTCAATGTCTTTTATTTCGATCATTGCCATCGTTTGAAGTGAGGCTATTGTTGCGCTTTTGCCGAGGACTTTCTTTGCGGTGTCACAGATGGCTTCGCTATTGTTGGCTTCTGCTTCGAATTTGGCCAGTACACTTTAATGGCTGTGTGGGTGTCTTTGAGCCTTACGTTTTCTCTGGTATGCCACAGCATCTCCACATAGGATCGATCATCTTAGAGTTTTCACGAGTGGTGCCTATTGTTCTTTTTTCTTGCTGGGCGTTTGTGCGAACTTTGTTTTCTGGCACTTTTTGAAGGAGTTTCTTTGCGGTTTTCTTTGCTCCTTTCGTCGCCACTATCCAAAACCCTTATATAGAATTCTACGCCCATCAAGTTCCTCTTCCTTTCTTCTTTTATCCCAATCTCCTTCGATTGGGCCGGTCGCCATGCGTTGATTGATGTTTGATGGTGGAGCTTTTTGCACGAACCATTTATATTTAGCCCCAAGCGCTTCTTTGCCACTCTGGTCGTCTTTGGCCTTCGAGTCCTTTTCAATCTTTAACCAGCTCCTCCGATAATGCCTTATGCTGTCTAGGACCTCCTCTAGTTCAAAGACTCCAATCTTTACTGCTTTGTTGATTTTTAGTAAGTTGCATGCAGATTGTATTCTTTTCAGAACACCTCCCGCTTTTTAGAGTAGCCATTCTTCTTTGTGTCGTTAGGCGGTAATTGTTATTTGCAATCATCGTCCTTGGGAGAGATTATCAGCTTTCGTTTCCGAGCACAGTACTTCCGCCATATTTTCGATGTTGGCGAGGAAATCACACGACGTTGCTTTATTTGTTTGGACAATTTGCTCCTTTCATTCCGTAATTTCTTCGTGAACTTCATGATGGTTCATTGTTATATCGGGATTTGCGACCCTTGCTTCAGTCGCTTAAGTAAGGATCGCCACACTGACCATCAAATTCTTGATGTCCTTTATATTTTCCTTGACCGTTCTAACATCTGGTGCGTCCTGCAAAGATCCACGTTCTTTTTCAGGACGCCCTGAGTTCGCATCATTTGTTTGTTGCGCCTAAACGCCACAGGAATCTCAGTCTAGACCAGACTGTCTGTAAATCCCCGTTATTCGTCAGTCTTCCCAGTCATTGTATTAATCGTCGTTTTTGTTATCTTTAGTACCGCTCCTGATGTGCTGTTAAAATTGTGGCTGCAGCCGCTGGTTGAGTCATCGTTGTTGCTCTTTTTGTACTCTTTTTTATCTTTTCTTTTGGTTTTGGTTGCTCCAGTGTTATTGGGCCCCCCGTTGGAGCTGCTATCTCCGTTCGTGTGTGTAGTTGCCGTTTTGGTGCCATGGTTATCTTTGCAGAGCAGTGAGGCAGAGCAGAGCCAGACCAGCGCCAATCACGAGTCCATCTCAACCGAACCTACACCACCAACCTAATGGTGTGAAATTCGAACGTACTCCAAAGGCTGCCAAGTTTTTACTGGGATTGAGACGGTATGAGAGTTGAATTGGAGCCGTTCACGCACGAGTGTCACCTCAGTGCTACAGTGCAAAGCAACTAGGTCCAAACCATCATACCTGCCAGCCGAAAGCATACACTCCAGTTCGTTGTCCAAAGCATAGTCCAGATCCAGTCACTGTCATTACCTGTCATCCCAGGAGGGCATTTCACGGTTCTCACCATAACTTCGGGGTCCGTGGAGTGGCGCTCCTCAAGAATGCTAGCCCCTTGTCGACGGGCATTTCCCCTGCGGGGGGTTCCTTGGCTACGTGGGGCGGAACTCCCCAAAGAATGCTAGCCTCCATGGATATTCCTGTCGGCTAGCATTCCTCCTGCGGGGTTTCTTCAGGTATGTAGGGGTGGATCTTCACATCATGGCAACAAGGTGTCTGGGGAACCTGTCCTGAAGGAGTTTGAAAATTAATCACTCTAACAACACCGTATCAAAAGCTTTCTCCATATCAATGAGACACGCTCCCACATATTCTCTGTTGTTTAGTTTCCAACAAGTGTCTGAGCTTACTTTCGTTATAACATGTATGGTCGAATGCCTGGCATGAAAACCAAATTGGCAATTTGGCATCGACTCGTATTTCTCAATGGGGTAGCTTAATGCTTTGTTTAGTATCATTTCAAACACCTTGCTCATGTTAGGCAACGAGCTAATTAGGCGATGGCTTTTAGGGTACGAACATTCTTTTCCTTTTTTCAAGATCAGATATACCTTGGTCTCTTACCATTAATTTGGGAAATATGTATTGCTCAACATGTTGATGAAAAATATGCAGCAATTGCTGATAGCCGACTCAGGCAAATATTGGAGCACTGTCTATAGAATACCGTTAATACAACATAATTTCTTGTTGTTGTTTATGAAACAGAAGTCTGCATACCTGACAAAATAATCAATAATGTTCAAGCTCGGAATGAGGTCAGATGTCAATGTTTCATTGAAAGGAAGAATTGATTCGCCGTTCAGGCTTGATTTGAAGTCGGAAAGTTTTGCTTCATCGACCTCTGAAAATATTTGGTTCCCCTTCTCAGGGCTTGCTAGATAAATCAGTTCAAAATGTATTTCAAATAGGGTGAGTTACTGCAATCCATCACACTTAATACTGTTTTCATGTCTATCTGGAGTCGTACTATCCGTTTTAGCCCCAGCCCTATCGAGAAAATTTATCTCATCACTTTGTACTCCAAGATTCGACACTTACACTCGTGACTTCTTACGGAATAAGCTTTGTGCTTTCGCAAAACGCCATCCAGGTCCTGTGGGCTAATACCCCTCAGCTTTTTCACCCGTTGTTTGCTGACCTCACTCCACAAGTATAAACGGATTAAGTTCTGGACATTCTTCAGGTGTAATTTCAATAAAGCCAACGAGGGATAGTTGTAGTGCAAAAATCGCTGTAAAATTTTGTTCATGCGTGTGAGAAGAAGGGTTTTCAATATTTATAACCATGCGATGGTTGGTGTTTTATATCCTTCCGTTTCGTTTCGATGTTTAATCTTTATCCTTCTTCCATTTTATTTCAATGTTGAATCTTTGGGAACTTCTTTCTCAATCGTTTCCAACGTCTGCTTCTTTAACTTTGAAAAATGGAGATCTTTTTCTTCGTTTGTTTGATTCCTGTCATTAAATTCTATTGAGCAAGCAGAGATACTAATATGCATTTTTCCTAAGGCATGTTTGGGAGTGCAACCTATTAGATTGCACCTGTATTCAATTTAGTTCTCTGTTATCGACGATTTCAGGAATATACCTTTTGGACTATTGGTGGCGTTCAGCAATGGTTTTTGCCAGACATTTATTTCATCGGCAAGAATATAATAACTATGCAGCCAGAATATAATAACTATGCAGCCTATTTTAAACAAGGATTTGAGCTCCTCCTTGAACTGGAGATAGTTTCGACCAGTTGCATAAGCAGAGATACTGAAGACGTTGTCTCCAGCTGGCAGTGAAATTTTGATGACGGACACTTCAAGAGATTCTAAGTTTTTGAATTTGCCTTTTTCAATATTTTGGGAGAATAGGATTTTCTAACGATTACTCCGGTGTCGCTTCGTCCATCACCGTTTACCTTATCGCTTCTTACGAATTCAAAATCCTTTAATGTCATGGAGTGCCATGAATTGAGGTGAGTTTCAGTGAGAAGCATGATGACAGAATTCAAGGAGATAGTCACGTCGATGTATAGTAATAATGGAATTAACGTTGATCGAGATGGAACAAAGCGTATCCATGTGAATGTGTCAGGATGAATAGTTATTTTGAGGTATTTGAAAGGCCTAAACGCTGAAAAACAGAGTTAATTTTTGAATGTTGTTTATCGATTCTTTCCGATAAAGAATTAAGGTCTTGTTGGATTTTAAGAAGCAACTCATTATTTACATTATTTGCTGCATTATCTGCTGGTCCTTCTGCAGTTAGTGCAAATGATACTCTAGACTTGCCAAAATTGGATGGTTTGACACTGTGTACTTGTTTGCTTGTACTTGTGTTTGCTTTGGAACAAATATAACTTTTGCATCTTGATATCGGGAGCATCCTCGAATGACTAAATCTTTGGTAGCGGTAACATTGGTTGACTTCTCTTTTGTGGAGGAGAGAAATTCAAGTACCTTATTTGTTGAAGGGCACTTGGACTGCTTTTATTTGAAATTTGTAGCAAGTAAAGTGGTAAATTCTACCTTTGATCTTCTTATTGCAAAGGCTTTGACGGAAATAAATTCAATTTGTGGCGTAGCTTCCATGGGCACTTGGAGAAGATCAACTCTATCCATTTGCTCCAAAGTCCAACCCCTTCAACGTAAAGGCCTGATTTTTTTCCACTTTTAGGGCATAGGTGAACTGTGGAACCTCCCCAAAATTCAGCCCATCTACGGTTCACTTGAAATCAACCAGTGATTTTGCTCTAATATTTAATTTTTATAAATTAATTCTTTTGGTCTCAAAATTGGTTAGTTTATTAGCAGCTGCCAATACCCGAACCATATCTTTTCCGCTTTGGCCAAACATGTTGATTGGAGGAACTCTTTGCCTTTTTGGAAGCTTTTTCAGAGGAACTAGCACACTTGCAAGCTGTTTTCTTCTTCTTGTTTTTATATTTTAAATACTGAATGAAATTGATTTGATTATCTTGGTTAGTATTACCTTCAATACATTCTTCAACTTCAATTTCTTGTTGTCGTCCGCTGCACCTTCGTTCTTTATTGATTTGCTTTTGCGGTTGCGCGTCTTAGTTCTTGATTTTCTTGTCGAAGTTGGATCACTACTTTTTCGTTTTCGACTTTTAGTGTTTTACTATCTGCGGAGTTTTCCTGGTTATATCTTCTTTTGTTGACGATTACTGCCAATTTTGTATTGCTTGTCTCTCCGGTGTTTCCGAATTTGCCTTTGGATTATTTGCTTTTTTTGATTTTTCTAAGTAAAATATAATATTCAATATAATTCTTTGGGTCGATCGTTTCGATGATATAAGGTTTTTTCTACTAAAAATGGAAATTAACTTTGGATTTTATTTTTAAAAGCTTAATTAATTTTTTTGAAAACTTGACAGGTGCTATTAAGAACACTTCTGTTCTCAACGAATGCACGACGCCTTATCCCTTACATTCCCTCACCTGCGTGAAAATGTTGATATAATTTTCTAGCGCTGATTTGGATGTCGACGTTCCTGAGCTATCATTTAGCCTCTGTCTTTGGTACCTTAGAGTAACTGATCTTCCTTGTTTATAACTGTTGGATATGTGGCATCGGTACTCAACTCTTATAAGATAAAGTCCTGAATCACAGACAGTGTCACGGAACAAGCATGTGTCGAGAATGCTGGTGGTTGTTCGTTTTTGCATGAGAAGATAGTCAATCTGGTTGAATGTGTGACTAGCTGGGGATGCCCATGTTTTCCTATGGATGCCTCGATGCAGGAAGTATGTGGAGCTTCCTGTGAAGCTACTACTTGTAGCGAAGTCTATGAGGCGTTGTCTGTAGTTGTGTATCTCTGCATGGAGGCTGTGCCCTCCAGTTAATCCTCTACATGCAGTTTCTCGGCCGACTTTTATCACCAAGATAAATTTTAATGTCGTTAGATGGCAATGCATCAACAGTGTATTCCAAAGTGTTGTCAAATTCGTCCTTGAACGCCTCCTCCTTGTCTTCTGTAGGCACGTGGCAGTTGAAAAGTCAGACATTTGGTCGGTTGATTCTGTATTTCTTTATTTCATCCAGAAGTTGTCGTAGTGCATAAGCCTGTTCAATGATCTAATATTCCATGTTTCAAAAGAATAGCCCTTAACAGGTTGCGATAGTCGTTGCTGTTTATCCAGTTGTTCTGGTTCTATAACAAGTAAATACTTAGTAGAGCATTGGCAATGCTTTGGCTTTGACTTCAAAAACTCATTACATTGCTAATATGTAAGAAGTGTTTGTGTAATTCATGACCCGAACAAAAAATAATTCGGTTTTTAAACTTTCTACGGTATTTATTTCTATCCTGGGCAACAACTTCAACTCCAAACTCTGAAAGAATAGTAATGCAACAATTATGTATGTGTATTTTCTAGGCAGATATATGTGTGTCCCATTTTACTGAATAGCTATCAATGTAACTTGAATCAGATTTGAAGACAAAAATATGTTAGGGTTGTTTTTCGCCTGTAGATGCCTTGCATTGTTTTTCCCTTTTGACTTTTTCCCTTATCGATGGCGACGGGTGGAATGCCGCAGCCAGTCTTTATGTGATTTGGGTCTTACGAATCACATGGGTGAAGGAAAGGCACACTTTCTAAAGGTGACAGTGATAAGGGTTCGTAAGTTATGTGACAATAACTCAACTGTCAGCTGAAATACAAGAATGAAAACAACCTGAGGAATGAAATTAAAGCGTTTTTTTACGATGAAAAGATAATTTCATACGATAACAGTAGCGAATATTTGAGATTAATTTTTAAAGCTTGATTTACTTTTAAAAAGATTATTTTAACTAATGATTTTGATTTCATTATACTCAAAGATAATGTCACAATTACAATATTTTTACATCATATTAATGTTTCATTCCATACTAAATCGACAACAGGTGTGAATTTACCAGCGCCAAAGTGAATGCAAACCTGTAGCGTATATGTACTATGTTTTTTTATAAGCCTTGCTTTGTTATGTTAGCAGATGCGTTTTGACTCCTTTGGGTCATTTTCAGTGTTTACAGGGTGTGTTGAAGGGAATGAAAAAAGAGAATTAGCTTGCGGATATCAAATAAATAAAATAATTAAATATAAACTATAATATATATAAGTTAATATTCCGGGCGGAGAATTAAATAAAAAAATATATTTTTTAGGGCTGAGCCCGATGTTACTTTATTGATGTCTAAATAGAAACTGCACTTAATTCTAATGTACAATTTAGAAAGAAACTTAAAACTATTTCGATGCGCCAGCAAAATTCTTTTCCCATGTAATAGGAATGCCTCGATTCTGGAAACGATGCTTTCAGGTGTAGACATTGCATCAGCAGTTTTGATGCGAGCTCAGGTGATAACTCGCCCACCTTTAAGTGCGATTGTCCTCATTCGATTAAAAAAACTGAATATCGTTGAATCTTATACTCTTTTTTGCAGGCTGTGGATCGGGTATCGGGGATAACGGTGGAGTCTGGACCGGTGGTGGTAATTCGGGTAGATGTTCTTGCACTGGTGGGGGATCTGTTACATTAGTTACATTTATTGTGGTAGTTGGCTTGACCTTGAACTTGGAGCATAATTTGCAGCTGAGTAGGATTATTACATAAGTTCCCATGATGGCAAGTATTGTGTATGTTGCCATTTGATGGATTTTGCTCTCATCACGCATCAGCTGGATTTCACTTGTATTGTTGATGTGAAGATCCTTCATCATTTCTAATGAAAGGATCTCTTGGTATGCACTGCTTTCTGGTGATGGTTGAAGAATAGCAGGCAGGGCATTGATCGTCGTAACTTCATGATTTTCAAAGGTTCGTCCGTTCACGGTTATGCTCGTGTTATGGATTTTGACAAGGTAGGTCCCATTTAAATGATGCACTAGTTGTTCGGCTACCATAGTACCAGTGAATTGGTGCAATAATATTGTACCCGAGGATATTTCTTCGATTGATGGTATATGGGCATTGCTGGTCCTGTTGCAAGTGGCTGTCAGACTTCTCAATAGCTTTGGAATGCAGGAGGTGTTGCTTATATCCATGAGCTCAGTTGATTTGCATATACTTAGATTATTTACATTCTGACAACTTCCAACTACGCCAAATATTTGTTCATTGCTTTTTAAAATTTTGTTAAATTGGATATCATTAATAGTTTGATTTTTCTTTATTGCTTTGATTAATAAGGTTTCATAAATGAGGCTTGTTGTCAATGGAATGTTAATTATGTATAGTATTGAAGACAAATTAGTTATAATCTTGATATCGGAAAAATCTAGAGCCTCTTCTATTGTAGAATACGGAAGGAGTTCTTTATCGAGAATACTAGTTGCCAAATTTACTTCGGATTTGGATAAAACTATCGAATTTATAATGCCTAATTTTGCCCAATGTATTGCGAGATTTATGTTTTTTAGTTCTTCTTTTATTAAAGATAATCTAAACTGAAGATCTAGTATTGTAATGAAATTTGTTTGACTATTTTCTTTAAACATCTTTTGAATTTCGTTTGCTAGTTTTGTTATATTATTGATTCTGTCGTTATACATTCTGTTTATGATAACCTGCTTATTGTTGTTTTCTAATACGTTATTGATTTTTGCTTTGATTGTGATAAAGTCTTCGTGATCGGGATTGCCTGCAATCCATTTCCAGGTGGTGCCGATGAAGTCAAGTGATCTCTTCATTTTCCGCGGTTTAAGGTTATGGATCAGGGTTTGAATTTGCTGCAGCTCGAAAGATAGGTGAGATGAGAAAGAGTAATGTCTAACTTCGGAGAGATTGAGGATTGGTTCTATTTCTCGGATGAATTTTTCGTATTGGTCAATGTCGATCGTATGGATTAACTTGAAGTTCCCATCCTGTATTTTGGCTCGGCCCATGTGGAAGGAAACGATTTGGGAGCTGGAGAAGTCCAGGATCTCGACTTTGGCGTTGGTCATGGAAGGTAGAAGCCTGAAAGAGAAAGCTCAATTACGGATGTGGCTTTTGTGGATAACTTTACCAGATTCTGTTAAAACAGTTGAGTTCCTATTTTCTTTTACTATTTCTTGTTTATATCGCGGGGTAAGTTTAGATCCTTTTCTTTTATTTTGTTTAACGAAAATAGTTTCTCCGATTTCGTACTGCTTGGTGGGTTGTCTTGCTTTGTTGTGGTTTGTTAAATCTGTATTCTGTTTCTGTTTTAGTCTTTCTATGTTAGATAGTCGAATTCTTTCTATTTCGTCTGGGTCAGTTCTGGGAGTCCGTCCGAAGTGTAGTTCAATAGGTTTCCTTCCGGTCGTTGTGTGAATTGAAAAGTTGTATTCATTCACGGCGTGCTGCAGAAGGTTCTCAAAAGACCTGAGTGGCCCGTCTTTTTTCAAGCATCTCATTATTTCTATGAGAGTGCTGTGCCAGCGTTCGACCTGCCCATTAACCTCGCTCTTGTAAGGAGGCGCTTTGTATACCTTAATTTTGAGGTCATCTTCCATTAAAGACGTAATGGAGGCCGATCTCAGAGAACTTTCGTTGTCAATGACGACAATTTCGGGTACACAAAAATAAAATAGCAAGTCGGTAAGTGGCTGCTTGCTGTCCTCAATTGATTTTGAGGCAATGATTTTGGCCTGACCCAATTTCGAGAACTTATCTATAGCGGTTAGGACCCGATGTTTTTCAGTGCTGAAAAGATCGATGTGTATTGTATGACCGGGGTAGGATGGGATTGGGGTAGGATTTAAAACTGGTTTGTTAGGATGTCGGTCATACTTATTCTCTTTACAAATACAACATCGCTTTACTAAGTTTTTAATTTTTGCAGACATTTTCGGAAAATAAAAATTTTGGAGGAGTTGTAGGCGATTCTCTTCGGCATTGCGATGCGCTCTTTTGTGGGTTTGTAGGATTTTTTCCTCCTGTTCCGCTTCGTTGGGGATGTCCTCCACGAATTTTTGCGTGTATCGAATGCGGTAACTTGCAAAGTGTTGGGGGTAAATTTCCTGAATGCGACCCATGGTTTCCTCGCATGTTAAGAGGCCGTTTAGAGTGTGAGGATTCAAATATCGCTTGAAAATATTTACAATGTCATTATCAGTATATTGGGGTTTTATAAATGTATGCCTCATATAACTTGGAAATGGGTTTTGAAGCTGGTAACTATCTTCGTCGCCAGTTTTTAGAATAATTTGATTTCGGAATACGTTTATGGGTGATTCAACGGTGGGGATTAGATTGTGGGATGAGCTATCGTCGCTGTGTTCTGTTGGGGTGAGAGAGTTGATCAAGGTTTTTTTGGGAGGTCGTGAGAGGGAGTCCGCAACAACGTTAGCCTTACCTGGCTTATATTTCAGCTCATGGTTGTACTCTTCCAAGATGGACTTCCATCTCTTCATCTTGCTGTTCGTATTTTTGTTGCTTAGCGCATAGGTAAGGGGTTGATGGTCAGTATATATCTTCACCTTTCTCGATCCATAAAGATAGCTCCTCAATGAGGTGAGAGCCCAGATGATGGCAAGCATCTCCTTCTCATTGGTAGCGTAGTTTTCCTCCGTTTTGGATAATGTTCGTGAAAGGAAGACGATCGGTTTGTCATCCTGAGAAAGAACTGCGCCAATAGCATACTCAGAAGCGTCTGTAGTAAGGTGAAATTCCTTCTCAAAATTCGGATGAGTAAGTATTACTTCCTTAGATATCAAACAGTCTTTAAGAGCGTTGAATGCGTTGATTGCCTGGGAATCGAGATGAATGATTTTGTTTTTCGATTGATTCTTGGACACTCGTCCATCCTCCCCTCTTAAGAGTGAAGTCAGGGGCTTCGCGAGCTTAGCAGAACCCTGAATAAATCGTCGGTAGTATCCCGACATTCCTAAGAAGGATCTTAGGTCTCTTAAGGTCTTAGGTATCGGCATATTTGCTATTGCTTTAACCTTTTCGGGGTTGGTCTTTATGCCATCGGAGCTTACAACGAATCCTAGAAACTCTATCTCTCTTTTCAAAAAGTCACACTTGTCCAACTGGATCTTCATGTTGGAGGCTTCTAGGGTTTTGAGCACTTTCTCCAGGTTGTCGAAATGCTCTGTTTCATTTTTTCCAAAGATAATGATATCATCGATGTACACATAGCAGCGTACACCAATATGCTCTCGGAGTATGTCGTCGAGAGTTCTCTGGAAAATTGAAGGAGCATTCTTCAGCCCAAATGGAAGCCGTGTGAACTCGAATTTTCCGTTGTTGACGGAAAAGGCGGTTTTCGGTATGTCTCTTTCTCTGAGTGGGATCTGGTGGAAACCACTCTTAAGATCAACAATAGAGAAATAGCTGTTCCTCCCCAAATTGGCCAAAATCTCGCTTATTTCGGGGATCGGGTACTTATCCGCAATGGTGACGGTGTTAAGCTTGCGGTAGTCGATTACCATCCGATATTTTTTTTTCGCCAGATGCGTCGCTTTTCTTAGGAACGATCCAGACTGGCGAGTTGTAGGGAGACTTTGAGGGTCTTATAATTCCATCTTCCAGAAGTTTGTTTACTTCCTTCTCGACTTCCCCCTTCAGGGCCATTGGGTAAGGATACGACCTTGAGTAGACTGGCTCATCGCTCGTCGTTCGTATTTCTCCCTTGACGGTGGTAGTGTAGGTTAGTTTCTCATCAGGCTCGGCAAGTAGCCTGGAGCATTTCTTAAGGACTGTTTTTAATTTGACTGTTTGAGGATGATTTAGATGGTTAATTTTGAGGTTAATATTATGGACCGAGTCTGAAAGGTGTTGCTTTAGAGGGATGTGTATATTAGGATAAAGTGTCATGTAGTTGTCGTTGGTATAGATAATGGCTTTTAAATGTTTGAGGGTGTCGTTGCCAATAATGCCTTGGGAGTATAAAAAATTTTATTTGTGGTGTTTGGGGTCCGAATAGGTTTACGAATGCATGGTGTGTGATTTTGATATTTCCTGCTACTGAATTAGCAAAGAAGGGTCTGTCGTTTGGTATGGGATTACGGATGTGCCTCGGTTGAATATAATTTTTATTTGACCCCGTATCCACTAAAAATTTCAGTAGCTCTCCATTTCCTGTAGAATATTCGAAATATGGAAGTGAAGAGCGGTTCAATCTAAAAAATAGATGTCTTCTAACTCTTCTGTACATTCCATGTTTGTTTCGACGTTTGGTTCTGCGTAGTCCTCTAAAGTTTGGTCGTGATTTTCGTCTTCTTCGTTGATGTCCTGTTTGTACTGTTCTTCCGTTATGTCATCTGTCTGTTCCGGTTCAGTATAATAGACTCTTTGTGCTTTGGGTGGAAGATGTAATCTTTGAGAGGTTTGTAGAGGGCGTTTCTGCGAAAAGCGTGGATTATTGGGCCTATTTGTATAATTAATATTATGAGTCCTAATTGTTTGATCAATTTCCATAGGAACTGGTCCTCGTGGTGGTCGAGAGGTGGTCTGTTATATGCATTTTCGTGTTGGTTTTGTTGGTAATTTTGTACATGATACCTTGGTGGCTGTAAAGACTGGGGATTATGTAAGAGCTCTGGGTGAAATGTACGCCTAGGGGCTGGAATAGGCGTGGGTTTTGAAAAATTTGGAGGACTCCTGCGCGGAGGAAGTGGAGGGGGATTACTATTATGTATTCTCCGCAAGTTGGCATTAGAGTTATTTGCATATTGGGTTCTATAGTCAATATTCTGCAATTTGAAGCAGAGGTGCAAAGCCTGTGGTAAATCGACTGGCTCGCGGATACTTAATAATCTTGACAAGTCACCCCGAAGTCCTCTAACGAATGTGTCTAAGGCTTTGTCGCGATATGCCTGGGTCATGATGTTCATTGCATCCTGACTCATTTCAATGGACCCCAATTTATTGAGAATTAGTGAGAGGTGATTATAAACTTCCTGGTAAAACTGGGACACCGAATTCCCTCCTTGTACTAACGCTGTCATTTGGTACTCCAGAGTACCAATATCTCTTTTATCCGCGTAATGCAACGTAAGGCACTTTGCAATCTTGTTCCAGTTTAGGGGAGTATTATATGACTCGTAAGCAATATCTGCGTGGCCAATTATCTTGTTTCGGATCACTGACAAGATCCCATAGTATTTGGGTGTGCCTTTCAGATGGTCGTAGATGAGGAGAATTCTGTCGACACTCTTTCGCCAAGAGCTGAACTCGCCAGGTTCCCCGGAGAAAGTCCTTAGACTTTTTACAACGTCAGGGATTCGGTCCATCTCTGACAAGCCCTCAATATTACCAGCATTGATAGGCACATCGACATCGTTATTGGTGTCAGAGGCTGGATTCATGAATGAATAAAACAGTTCTCTTCCCTGTGTCCGGAGGGCTTCCGCTACAATTCGCGAAATAGTTTGAGCGAGCTCATTTTCTGGCACGATATTTGGTGCATTTACTGCGATGTTATTATCACCCGCGGGATCCATGTTATTAAAACCTGGAGGAGCTGCGTCGGGCAGTGCTCCGGCAAGAGGATTATAATTAAGTCGCGCCGGCTGAATCAAGTTTTCAGCGTTTCGCATAATTTGAGATCACTTGTTCACAATTAAAGCACTTGTTCACCTGATTGCAGGCAGTCACTTCACTCAGAGCGTATAAATTTTGTGGAAAAAATAAAATTTGCAAAAGAAAAATTGAAAGTAACTTTGTAACCTAAATAAATCTGAAAAAGATTTTTCCAACCTCTTGGGAAAAATAAAAGGAAACGAAATGTAGCAATGTAAGAAAGCCACAAATTTTCAACAAAGTGCAGGTATGATTTTTTCTTGATCCACGCATTCAAATCAATTTCAATTTCAAACCAATTCAAAAACACACACGAAATTCTAAAGATTTACAACCATAAAATTCAGAAAAGTTACAGCACAAAAAAATATTCAATTGATTTCCAATCTTGTTAATGAGACTCTGAATTTTTGGTGAAGTCTCGTGTAAATTACACTTTTCGTTTATTTTTGACACATTTATAAAATTGGCACATTTATAATATACGAGTAAATATAGATATGAGTTCTGCACTTAGGTGACAAATGTATTTATTTGAGCACAAAGGATTCAATGTAATTTTTCGCAATGAACTTTCAGTAGAATTAATTATTTTATATTTCTTCACACGTTAGCACACTTTAAATACTTTATTTTCATTTGGCACATTATTCTTTCCTTGAAATATTTGGCGTAATTTCACAATATATATACTTAAATTACTTACGCAATTAATCCTGCGATGAGCAACATGGATATTGGATTATTAATTCCCGCGCCGAACATTGAACGATTTTGTTGGGTTCACTGATCCTTTTTCCTGTGGTTTTTAGGTAGTCAGTTAGACTGCAATCCTTGTGTCGCTTGGCTTTCGTTTACTAACGATGTCCTTTTTGCTGTTGTTTGGTTGAAAACGGCTACTAAGGGGCCAAAGTCGACGGCACACGCGTTTCTTCGAAATATGGTTATTCCGGATTTACGGACGCGTTTTTGCGAAACGGGTGTTTGGTTATCACTCCGCGTTTTACACTCGCGTAAACTTTGCGTCAACTAGGATAATAGCTCTACAAACCATCGGCCAGCCTCAGCTTGGATGTTAGGACTTATTAAGGCTTGATAATATTTATTATCTGTCCTATTTGTAGTTTTTTTTTGCTGCAATTAATCCTGCGATGAGCAACATGGATATTGGATTATTAATTCCCGCGCCGAACATTGAACGATTTTGTTGGGTTCACTGATCCTTTTTCCTGTGGTTTTTAGGTAGTCAGTTAGACTGCAATCCTTGTGTCGCTTGGCTTTCGTTTACTAACGATGTCCTTTTTGCTGTTGTTTGGTTGAAAACGGCTACTAAGGGGCCAAAGTCGACGGCACACGCGTTTCTTCGAAATATGGTTATTCCGGATTTACGGACGCGTTTTTGCGAAACGGGTGTTTGGTTATCACTCCGCGTTTTACACTCGCGTAAACTTTGCGTCAACTAGGATAATAGCTCTACAAACCATCGGCCAGCCTCAGCTTGGATGTTAGGACTTATTAAGGCTTGATAATATTTATTATCTGTCCTGTTTGTAGTTTTTTTTTTGCTATTATTATCCTTACGCGTGCGGATGCAGGTCCCTGCTCGGGCGCCAGTTAATATTCCGGGCGGAGAATTAAATAAAAAAATATATTTTTTAGGGCTGAGCTCGATGTTACTTTATTGATGTCTAAATAGAAACTGCACTTAATTCTAATGTACAATTTAGAAAGAAACTTAAAACTATTTCGATGCGCCAGCAAAATTCTTTTCCCATGTAATAGGAATGCCTCGATTCTGGAAACGATGCTTTCAGGTGTAGACATTGCATCAGCAGTTTTGATGCGAGCTCAGGTGATAACTTATATATATATATATATAGATTCTTTATAAACATATACATTTTTATGAAAGTATTATCTCCAATTTTTTTAGAATTTATAACTTTGTTAGTTTTTAGGGTTTTGTAAAATAATTTTACAAAACCCTTCTAAAATCGCGTCCTGTCTGTCCGTCTGTCTGTCTGTCCGTCCGTCCGTCCGTGTGTCATAGCAGTTTTTCTCGGAAACTACTTAAGCTAGAAGCATCAAATTTTGTATGTAGGTGTAAAGTGGTGCTCTCTTCAAAGTTCAACTGCAAAGAAATTTTATAAGGTACTTTAGGGGGGTCTCCCCATGCAGGGGAGTGACCCCCAAAAAAAAATTTCATTGAAGGTAGCCGATATGGGTATCAAATGAAAGGTCTTGATGAGAACTTTTCAAAACAGGTCTTAGTTTGGCAAAGTTTACTTCGAGGGGCGCACAGGGAGGGGAAATACACGAAAAATTTGTGTCCCCCCCCCTCGCGATTGGACTTCTGTGATCCGAAAAATCTGAAAAAAATCAAGAATATAGGCCTTGATGAGTACAACAACAACAAATACGTGAGAAGTCGCAATTCACGCACTTTGTTAGTAATCGTATGATTTATCGATTTTATGTTTTCTTGAATAAAATCTTAACGGTTTCCTTAAATTCAATGAAATTCAGTAAGCAGATGTCTATTTATAAGGTTGATTAACCCTGCAAGTTTCATAAGGATCGAATCATATTTAGCGAAGTTACAGCGGTTTGAATTTTCCTGTATTACTATGGAACAATATGCGCTGCATATATTACTATGGCAACATATGGCTATGGAACAACATGCGGGTTTTACCGACTCAGACACTACAGTTTTGCTAGGATTTGCATGAAAATTTCAGGAATGATAGGTGTCATGCATATATTTGAGAATCGGTTCAGTTAGTGGTATTAGTAATTGTAAAACAAAATAGTGGCTGTTTTTAATGCGAAGATTGAATAATTTTGAGTTATTTTATTATTTCTTTTCTTGAAAAAACATCAGGCCAAGCTTTGTTGTGTGAGCAGACGCGTTTTGACTCCGTTGAGTCATCTACAGTGTCTTAAGGATGTGTGCAAGGACATGACTTTATATAGGTGTAGGATGGGTTAAGTAGGTAGTTTCTAAATTAAGTCATGTAGAGGGGTATTGGGATCTCATCTTCTGGGTTGTTGGATGTCCATTTGTTCTGGTTTATGTCATTTACGGTTTTATCGGAGGGCATGGTAAGGTACTGAGAAAATTGCGTCGCAATTGGTAAGTAGTTGTTCGTTGAAAATGCTGCCATTTGTTTTTCTGTGTTTATACACTTCAAGTCTTTCTAGGATGTCAAGTCTCAGTCCTATGCTTTGTGTGTATAACAATGTCATAGATTTTGTCATAGCGTCAGGCTCATGTGTGTGGTTTTGTAGGTACGCCATATAATTCGAGTCTGCCTTGTTATGGAAGAAAGATTGTGTCTTGCCATTAGTTTTCGTGTTGTTCTTCCAATGTATACCATGTCACAGTTCTTGCATGTCAATTTGTATATTCCCTTTTATGGGTTTTGTAAAATAATTTTACAAAACCCTACTAAAATCGCGTCCTGTCTGTCTGTCTATCCGTCTATCTGTCCGTCCGTCCGTCCGTGTGTCACAGCAGATTTTATCGGAAACTACTTTAGCTAGAAACATCAAATTTTGTATGTAGGTGTAAAGTGGTGCTCTCCTCAAAATTTAACTACAAACAAATTTTATAAGGTATTTAAGGGGGTCTCCCCATATAGGAGAGTGACCTCCTGAAAAAAAAAATTCATTGAAGATAGCCGATATGGGTATCAAATGAAAGGTGTTGATGAGAACTTTTCAAAACAGGTCTTAGTTTGGCAAAGTTTGCTTCAAGGGGTGCACAGGGAGGAGAAATACACGAAAAATTTGGGTCCCTCCCTTCGCGATTGGACACCGGTGATCCGAAAAATCTGAAAAAAATAAAGAATGTTGACCTTGATGAGTACAACAACAGCAAATACGTGAAAAGTCGAAATTCACTCAACTTTGTTAGTAATAGTATGATTTATCGATTTTATGTTTTCTTGAATAAAGTCTTAATGGTATCCTTGAACTCAATGAAATTCAGTACACAGATGACCATTTATAAGATTGGTCTACCCTGAAAGTTTCATAAATATTGAATCATATTTAGTGAAGTTATAGTAGTTTGAATTTTCTTGTATTACTATGGAATAATATGCGCTGCATTTATTACTATGGCAACATATGGCTATGGAACAACTTGCGCTTTTTACCGACTCAGACATTACAGTTTTGCCAGGATTTGCATGCAAATTTTAGGAGTGATAGGTGTCATGAATATCTTTGAGAATCGGTTCAGCTAGTGGTATCAGTAATCGTAAAACAAAATAGTGGCTGTTTTAAATGCGAAGATTGGATAACTTTGAGTTATTTTTTCCCTACTTCAACGTTTAGGGTGCATGCTTTGAACACTTGATTCAATTTAATGAATGACTTAGAATGAGTACCTACAATTAATGCTCATAAGTGAAACAAGTCAAGGAGGCGGGAGAGAGCTCCTAGCAAAAGGGCTTTGTAACCACTCTAGGATTCGACAAAATTGGCCATTAATCGATGATAACAGTACAGGAGAGTGGCCTCTGAAAAAAAATTCATCATACGTAGCCGATATGAGTATGAAATGAAAATTTTCATGGGAGCTTTTCAAAACAGTTCTTAAACTGTCAGTTTTTGCTTCAGAGGAGGCACAGGGGGGAAATACATGAAAAATGTGTTTCCTCCCTCGCGAATGGACATCTAAAATAATAATCAAGGGAGATATTTATGTTTACAACAATAACAAAAACCTCAGAAGTCGAAATTCGTTATGATCTTCGAATTTCATATTTTCTCCAATAAGATCGTCTTTGACGTGTTTCTCGATTTTTTTCGATCTGGTGACTGCATTTTGTAAATTGAATACAAAACCTTTCTGACATGAGCGTAGGTCTGTTTACCCAACTTGTTCCTCGTATATTGATGTGTCACTGGTTTTGGTTTCAGCTTGTTTTCAATGTTATTGTTAGTTTTGAATGCAGTTTGCAGTTTGTATTTCTTAAGGATTTTTTTTTTGTTTGTACTTTTTTTTGCCTACGCACGTTTCAGTTAGGTCACGTTCCTGTTTTTGTTTGTACCATTTAATGAGTTTTATAATATCATGTTGTTTGTATCCGTTATTATTTGCTATATTGTACATGTTATTTAGTTCATTGGAGTAGTTAGTGGGAGTCATGGGGATGGACAAAAGCCTATGCGACATTGATCTGTATGCGGATAGTTTATGTTGTGCAGGTTGTTCAGATGTTACATTTATTGTATGCTTCTTAAAGTTGCTGCTTGTAAGACATTGTGTAACTTACTCGTTTATTTACAAAACGCTGTTATAGGTAATGGTGCAAAGCCAGAGCCTCGCACTTTTTATGGGGAAAAAATTAAATTTGTAGTTACTCTAAAATTAAGTATTTGATATGGAATTTATCCCGGGCCAAGGAAGTAAAAACTGGAACTAGAGTAATATTAAATTTAGTGGTGATTTTAAGGGTAGTTTTTAAGTAGAATTAAGAGTTAAGTTAAGAGTAAGCGTTTCATTTGTCATTTGGTTGACACCCCTGCTAATCTCCTTGCGAAACCAAATATAGAGGAAGCCGTCATGACTAACCCAGATCTGGAACATGCAAAAAGAGGTCTTACCTTGAAGTACGCTATCTCATTGAAATAGTAGCAACTCCTAGCCATACCAATAAATGCAGGTTGTATCTTCAGTAAAAACTTCAACAAATGTGATGGAAGATATCAAAAATTGACCGAAAAAAATGTGTACAGACTTGTAATGCTCACATTTAGATTTATCAAACACATTCAAAAACAACCGCCCGTACACAGTGAACGTAAGGGCAAGCTTTATGAATCAAAGAATCGCTGATAAAATGAATCAAATATCAATTAGTCGCCAACCCCAATCAGTATATGATGTATAAACGGAAAATCGGTCAATAACAGCGGAGAATATTTTAAAATTTATATTGTACATGCACGAAGTCCGTGCTAGGAGAGGCTTACCTGCGGATAGCCAATAGCATCGAAAAATATAAAGGAGTAAAACAAAAAAAAAATATCTACATCTTGTGATAAGAATCTAGCAAACAAACGAATTACAATTCGTCAAAATATTGAGCGGCTAGTTTTACATATCCTCATGTATATTCTAATTGTTGGAAATATATAAAATCGTTTGAATCATCATATTGGCTGGAAAGAATTTAAATTTTGTTTTTAATGTGCAACGAGTCAAATTAATGGTATTTGTAAATTTTTGGACTGTAAACCGGCATTACACGACCCCATAAGTCATCTATGCAACTTAGGTTAAAAGGATAAATTCACTAAATCATTGTTCGAGCTTGTTCTTTTGGAGTCTACCAACATAACCCAAAATTATACAAAAATGAATTCGTTCAATTACAAAACCGTAAAATTACATCGCATCAAAAGTTTGTGCAAACCACCTCATTGTAGCCAACCGTAGCTTGGCAAGCAACGTCTATTGCATTCAAGTCTGGCTGTACTACCTACGCCAATAGTGCCAACCAAGTGCTAAACGCAACGCGATGCATGATCACCACCACTGGAAGTGATGGAGCCACTGATGAAATGCGTGCGTGGCAATCAAAGTCAAATTGCATGAGAGAGTAAGAAAAACCGGAAGAAAATAACGGAGGTGAGTACAAAGGCAAAGTGAAAGCTGGTTGAGGTGTGCAAGGTCTCTTTCGGCATGTAGACAATGACGAGAACGGATCTCCCGGACCAAAGATAAAGGAAAAATCGAAGCAAATTAGAAGGAAGAAACAGATGGCTGGCAACGAAAAGCAAATCAAAAGCTAACTCAATCGAAAAACAGGCAGTGGGCAACAACAATCAAATTTTAAGCTGATTCAATCGGTAAAACAAGTGGAAAGTAAGAGGCGCCCTATAGATTGAGGTCACATAAGCCTAGTAGGTAAGGTAGAATCTTGAAGAGAAATTGTACATGTTTGATTGGTGTTACTTTGAAAATATAGTGTTTAATAAATTCACTTTTCGGTAAATTTCTCGAGAGAAATTTACCTATTGCGGAGAGTATTTTATATATATATATATATATATATATATATATATATATATATATATATATATATATATATATATATATATATATATATATATATATATATATATATATTTATATATATATTTATATATATATATATTTATATATATATTTATATATATATATATATATGTATATATATATATATATATATATATATTTATATATATATTTATATATATATATATATATGTATATATATATATATATATATATATATATATATATATATATATATATATATATATATATATATATATATATACATATATATATTTATATATGTATATATATGTATATATATATATATATATATATATATATATATATATATATATATATATACATATATATATATATATATATATATATATATATATATATATATATATATATATATATATATCTGAATAATAAGTAACCGGACTTCCTGGAAGTCGGCAACCTCGATGCTGTCTAGAGCCCTCGTCGTAGCAAGTTGAACGTTTTCTTGGGGAACAGAAAAAAGTCCGCTGGTGCCATATCCGGGCTGTAAGAACTCTAGTTTGATTTGCAGTCGATCAAGGATTCCCGAAGCGACAGCAACACGACGCTCCTTTTGCTCATCAGTCAGGTGTATGGGTACCAGCTTCGCGCAGATCTTCCTCATGCCCAGATTGTTCTTAATAATGTTGTGAACGGTCATCTTATCAATTCCAACCTCATCTGCGATAGCCCGAATGCTCAGACGACGATCACTGTTCAACACACCACGCTCTTTTTGCACATTTGTGCCACTGAAACACTTGAGTTCTGAACAGAGCATCCTCACCGTAAGCGTATTGAATCATTTAAAGAGTTTCCGTGGCCGTTTTCTTGAGTTTAACACAAAATTTGATGCTAACACGTTGCTCGATCGTACGCTCCATTTTCACTCCGACGACGTAACTGAACACGCTCTCCGCTCTCGCTCGATGCTATCTCCCCAAGCACTTGGAGGCAACTGCTGCAGCCCGGTTCCCTTTACCTAGACCTCCACCACCACTACAGCACCAGATACCGGTTAGCAGACGCTTTGACGGCGCGGGGCAGGCACAGTCCGGTTACTTATTATACCGGCCCTGTTTATATATATATATATATATATATATATATATATATATATATATATATATATATATATATATATATATGTATATGTATATGTATATATATATATATATATATTTATATATATATATATATATATATATATATATATATATATATATATATACACATATATAAATATATGTATATATATATACATATATATATATATGTATATATACATATATATATATATATATATATATATATATATATATATATATATATATATATATATATATATATTCATAGGATATAACGAAATTAGTGACCACGCTAGAGGTTGCAATTTTGCTCCGATCTTCACGAACTTTCCAGGAAAGGTGTATTGACTAAATATGTCAATTAAATTCGTGAACCAGCTATATCGGCCAGGCAAAAACAAAATGGCGGCCATTTTAGCCGAAAAATCGTGATTTCTGTTCTAACCAAAGAAAAGCTCCGATTTGGATGAAATTTGGTACAAAAGTTTACTGATGTATGTGATGAATCTCACAACAAGTTGGATAAACAGACCTACGCTCATGTCAGAAGGGTTTTGTACTCAACTTCTCAGAAATGCAGTCACCAGCAACGAATAAAGTCACGAAATATGTCAAAGAGATGTGCGCGTTTAAAAAAAACCATTGTTTTTCTCTTTCAACGGGTGCCATTTTGTTGCAAACCAACAAAAATCACTCAAATTTTGCACTCCTAAAAATATTAATATGATTGCCCTTATTTGAAAATTTCAAGAAGATTAAATCAAAACTTCAGTGCCTGATTCGATGGGAAGTCCGTACAATACCAAAATCATGTGTTATTGTTGTTGTAATTGGAGAAATTTCAAATGGCTATAACTCCCGTGTATATTATTCCATTTTCATCAAACTTACATAATTTTAGGACCTTTTGTAGGACTACGTAAATTTCGAATTTCGTTCAGTTTAAGGGTACCTATTCGATATTATTGGGGAAACGTGAAATTCGAATATCATACTATTATTAACAAAGTTGAGCGAATTTTGATTTCAAAGGTATTTGTTGTTGTTGTACCCATAAACACCTACCTCCATAATTTTTTTCAGATTTTTCGGATCACAGATGTCCAATCGCGAGGGGGGGACACAAATTTTTCGTGTATTTCCCCGCCCTGTGCGCCCCTCGAAGCAAACTTTGCCAAACTTTGACCTGTTTTGAAAAGTTCTTATCATAACCTTTCATTTGATACCCATATCGGCTACCTTTGATGAATATTTTTTTCGGGAGGTCACTCTTCTATATGGGGAGACCCCCCTTAAATACCTTATAAAATTTTTATGTAGTTGCACTTTGAAGAGAGCACCAATTTACACCTGCATACAAAATTTGATGTTTCTAGCTAAAGTAGTTTCCGAGAAAAACTGCTGTGACACACGGACGGACGGACGGACGGACAGACAGGACGCGATTTAAGTAGGGCTTTGTAAAATTATTTTAAAAACCCCTTATTAAAAAATCCAAAGCCGGTACGGCTGAAACAAAATGGCGGCCGCTCGAAGGTCGAAAAACGTACAAAATTTTGTTGTTGTAGTTTTGACCAAAGCTTTCGACTAATGTCAATCGAATTCGATACTTTGATAGAAACTATAAGTATCTAAAGAGCTGTGTAAAATAACTGACGGTCAGGTCGCAAAAAACAAAGTGGCGGCCAGGTGAAACTCAAAATTTCAAAGTGCTCTAAAAGTCGCAATTTTGATCCGATGTATATGAAACTTGATTTTAAGATAGATATCAATTAGATCTAGAAACTAATGATGGGAGAATCGAGTTCAAAAGAATCGATGCATCGATTCTTTAACTAGCATTGATTAATCGATTCTCATACTTATGAATCGATTCGTTTCGTATGTATCTCTTTTTGTCTCGATTGCTTTGCGATTCTAAAAATGAATCGATCAAATTATAATCTTATTATCGGACGTTTGAGAATCGATTCTCTTTTAATCATGCATCCAAACATTCTTTTTAAAACAAAGCAAAATCGATTCTATATATTTCACAATGTTATAAAACTAAATTAACATTCAAAATTTTTAATACTAAAATAAATTATTGTTAGTTGTAGGTATATGTAAATACTTACTAATGAGAAAATTTTTTACTACTTTGGGGTTTTAATTAAAATAATAATCAAACCAGCAGGAGTTTGAAAGCATAATAATTGTATTCCAAAATATTGAAAATTACTAACAACAAATAGTTCACGATTTCAAAACTTGTTCATATTGCTGTTTAAAAATACATTTTGATTTAAATGCTGCGATGAAAGTCGGTTGCGTTTTTCCTTAGTGAGCTGCCCAGTTTTTGAAAACATACGTTCTGCAGGTACGGATGTGCCTGGAATACATAAATATTTTTGCTGCATCTGATAAAGACTAGGGTAAGTATTCTTATGGGAAGCACAAAATGATAGTGGACACTTATTTCTGTCAGTCAGAGGAAATTCTAGATATTGTCAAACTGTGGTTGCTGCGTCAGTTGTGACGTTAGACTTTTCTTTGGAGATCCTTGCTTTTTCATCAAAAAACGCCCACAACTTGTTTCTGTTTTCAATTTTCTGTAATTTACCTTTAGGCATCTGGGTTTCTTGTTAGGATTCTTCTTGTGTGTGATTTTCAGCTTCATTACTTTTATTGCCGTTTGCAATTATGTTTAGCTCTTCAGTAACCAATTCTTCAGCTGCATTTGCATTATCGTCAACTCCGAAAGCAGCTTTCTGAAGTCTGGGATCTAAAAACGTTGATTTTGCCATGACTCTGTTACATTCCCATTCAACTAGTCGACGAGAGATTGCTGCAAGTAGTTGACATTGAAGATCTTTTGCTGTTTGAGAAGTTGGACATTGGTTTGTTATTTCATTTTGAAGACCACGAATTAAAGGGATTATCATTGATAATGTTGGATAGTTCTCACCAGAGATTTCATCGTTTCGATTGGTTTTAGCATATATTAACATTCAGATATTATCAACAACTCGTTTGCGTCCAATAATTCCGGAGCATTTGGCAAGCTAGATATCGCTGCTGACATGGAAATTTTAATCTCTATTAGCCTCTCCATCATAATAAGTGTGGAGTTCCACCTTGTTATTACCCCATTTGTTTCTGCATTTCCCTCAGTTTTTCAGCCGCGACATTACTTGATTTGAAATGGCTTACAATTTGTTTGCACTTTTTTCGTAAAGCGATTAAAGCTGAATTCTCTTTCAACGCTTCCATAACACACAAATTAAGCGTATGTGCCACACAGGGAACATGATATAACTTCATATGGTTGTTTACAGCTGCTTCGATGTTAGCCCCATTGTCTGTAACTACAGCTATAACTTTATGCTCTATATCCCACTTGTGAAAAACACTTCGAAGAGCAAAAGCGATATTTTGAGCAGTGTGGCTGCAAGATTACTCTTCTGTGTCTAGGGTGGTGCTTAATAATGTCTCATCTTTTATATAATGAGCTATGACAGTTAAATAAGATTTATTACTTTCTGACGACCACATATCTGTAGTTACAGCTACATACGGGATGTCACTCAACGATTGTTTAATTTTTGAAATAATGCTTTCGAACGCACTAGGAAGAATGGTTGAAGCTTCTTAACAAACTTGACAAAACCTTGGTTTTCAACAATTGAAAGAGGTTGAAAATCACTTACAACCAATTCTAACAAACAGAGATCGAGTTGACTTTTTTCATTCTCAGAAATATCACTTCTGGTTGTGTGCAGTTTTAATTGCTAATGCTGAGGCTTTTTGGCTTTAGGTGAAGCTTTCAATGATGAGTTTTCATTGGTTTGCAATTCATTAGAAGAACTCGGTAAAGATATTTCTATAGCACTGACCGTAGTGGATGAGCGATCGCTAACTTCAATATCATGAGGAATATTGTCCAAAGCCATGAGAGCTGTAGGAGGTATTTCCGCAAAATTTTAACTTACTGTTATATATTTTACAAATAATTGTCTTATCAACCCTGTCATAGTGTTCCCAAATGACCGATTTCTTTGAAGACATTGATGACAGAAACTGTTTTAAGGTCTAAATACACTATAAAACGAATGGAACAAAATGAAAAACATGTGCACTAATTGATTTTGTGAATTATTTGTATTTATCGTAAATGATTTCGGATGAAATCGATTACGATAAATACAAATAATTTTCAATTAAGTTTTTTTCGACAAGATTAAGTCCATCCGTTACACTTATTGACGCCAACTAATGTAGACCTCACTAATTCACAAAAAATTAAACACAGAATTTCCACAATAGAACAACTTGAATCCACACACGATTATATTAAACCACAAATGAAATGAAATGAAAGACAGCAAGAGCTGTATCATATGAATCGGCAGAAACATGCACCAACTTCCATCGAATTGTTTATTCGTATTCTGGCGACAGAATACGGTGAAGGTGAATCGATCCATGTAACCGATTCATTAATCGATTCTTGAAATAATCGAATCGAATCGATTCTTTTTTTGCTCGGTTCTCCCATCACTACTAGAAACTTTGACATTTTGGTGATCATGCATGTGCAACTTACAAAATGGCAGCGGTTTAAATATGCGACTTTTTCGGGTTTTCGTGGCCCTCTAGTGGCCACATTTTCCAACGTATTTCGATGAAACTTGAGATTATGAATCTTCGTACTAAGTTGTTGTATTTAGCAAAAAAGTTTTTAAATCGAATGAAAAATAAAATAAGTCGAAATTTTAAAACCTAATATTTTTAGCTGCAATTTCACTAAAATTTGAATAATTTTGCCCTGTCGAGAGTGAAACTCTGATTTGAATGAGATTTGCCGCATTGATTGATGAGGTCGTAGCATACAAAGATTTAAAATAGTCCAAAATCAAATGCATGGATTCAAAATGGCGGCCCCCAAAGATCAGAAGGCAAGCGCAATTCGCTATTTTAGTAGCAACTGAAATAATGAATTTTTTTTCATGGAATCGTTTTAAATCATTTAACTTGGAAGTATTTATACAGTAAACCATTTTCAGGATATTGTCAAAATATTTTTACAATACCCTAAAAATTATGAAATCGTGGCTTGTTTGTCTGTCCGTCCGTCTGTCCGTTTGTTCGTGCGTCACAGTAAGTTTCCTTGCAAACCACATGAGCCAGAATGAGGAAATTTTCTACGCAGGTCAAAAGTGGTGCCTCTCAAAAATTGCAATGCAAGAAAATATTTTAAAGTGTTTAAGGGGGGCCTTCTCATACAGGGGGGTGACAAATTTTTTTTTATTTCTTAAGCGCTCTACCAGCCAAGTTCCTCAACAGATCCCAATGAAATTTGAAATTATAAGTTATTAAAGCAAGTTAAATTAAGTTTAATTTAATTTAGTTGTAATGTATAAAATTTTGAATAGTCAGAACTTCACACAATAATTGTAAATTTTGATGAAAATTATGAGATTACATTAAATTTAAAGGATTTTATTGGGTAAAATATGAAATCTATAAATCTTATCAAAAAAATCCCGTTTCTCGTAAATACCATTATTTAGTGGATCATTTCATTGGCCCCCATTTTTAAATCAAACACTATTTAAGGTAATTAGAAGTAGCAGGAGAGGTTTTGTAAAATAATTAGTAAATCAAACAACTCCTTCTGAATATCAAAACTTGGCTCAAACATATTCCATGAATTGAGCTTAGAAAAATGATATGCGGTTATTATGGATATGAATACGCGCCATTTTGTTTTCAGTCCGTTGATCTCAATGTTCGAGTCGTCATAATAAAAAATGAATATTTTAAAATACTTCTAAAGTTTTCATTAAAACTTTTACACATCTGTGGTACTTGGGCCCTGTTCGAACATGTATTTACACAGTATCACTTGTACTGGTTGTTATGATTGATGAATTTCAATCGTCTGGAACTTAGTTGTTGACATGTCGATTTTTCAGATATTTTCAGAAAATATGCATTTTATATCAGAAAATCTAGGTACAAATTTTTGATAAACTTAAAGTTCACCTTTCAATTTTATAGATTAGAACGTACAATGCATAACATGTACTATTGTTAACAAATATGATCAAATTTTAATTTCTGTGGTACTTGTTCACCTTGTACTTATAAAAACGTACTTTCGTGACTTTTTTCAGATTCCTACGTCCAACGATATCTAATCGTGAGGGGGCAGGACTCAAATTTTTTGTGCATTTGCTCTCACCCTGCACCCAGCCTTGCAAATGCCTCTTGTTTAGGACCTGTTTTGAAAAGTGCTGCACCAAAATCATTTACTTAACATCCATATTGACTACGTTTGGTAAAAAAAAACATTTTAAGAGTCACCCCTCCATTGGAAGACAACCCTTATACACCTTAAAATATTTTTTTTATGCGCTGAAACTTTTGAGAGGGTAGCACTTTGGACTTACGTAGAAAACTTTATCACTCTAGCTTAACATATGTGATTTGCAAGAAAACTTGCTGAGAAACACGGATGGACGGACAGGACGCATAGGATGGTCAGACAGGTCGTGGTTTTAGCAGGGTATTCTAAAAAATATTTTGCAATACATTAAAAACGATCTGTTATATAAATACTAAGCCATTTCTAACGTTTCCATGGAAAACATTCATTATTTCAGTTGGTACTCAAATAGCAAATTTCGCTTGCTTTCTAAACATTGGGAGCGATCATGCTAAATGCATGCATTTGATTTTTCTGAAATTTTTGTGTTATAGGGTCTCATGAATCAATGTGCCAAAACTCGTTTGAATCAAAGTTTCACTCTAGTCAGGGCAAAAGTATTGCATTTTTCAGTGAAAATGGCAGCTTAAAATGAAATGTTTGACTCATTTATTCTTCATCCGATTTCAATAATTTATAACACATTTCAAGGATTTGGTGCAGTTATCAATAATTCGTAGTTTCATCAAAATCTGTTGAAAAATGTGGCCAAGAAAATCTGAAAAATATGCATATTTGAACCGCCGCCATTTTGAAACTGCGCATAAATGATCATCAAAATGACAAAATTTTAAGATTGAATTATTTTCTACTTTGCAACTAAGTTTTATATACAATAGATCAAAACTGCGACTGTTAGAAGCCTTTAAAATTTCGGGTTTCTACTAGCCGCCATATTGTTTTTTGAGACTAGACCTTTATTTTCTTTTATATAGTTATTTATGCACTGATAATTGCTACCGCGGTGCTACATTTCCTAACAGTGTTTGAGAGATGTGGCCACAACTACAAAAACAAATTTTTGCACGTTTTTCGATCTTGGAGCGGCCGCCATTATTTTCCGAATGGTTCAATTTTGAATTGTATATTGTGAGACTCATAACATAGTTCAATAAACCTTTGCCTCAAATTTTGTACAAATCGCAGCTAAACTTTGTTGAGAACTGAAATCACAATTTTTCGTCTGAAATGACCGGCATTTTGGTTTTGCTCGGCCGATTTAGCTAGTTAAAGAACTTCACTGGGACATGTATTTAATACAGGTGAAAATGGCGGAAAAATTAAAATCTCTAGCGTGGTCACAAATTTAATTATATTCTATATATATGTATCTATATATCTATATATATATATATATATATATATATATATATATATATATATATATATATATATATACATATATATATATATATATATATATATATATATATATATATATATATATATATATATATATATATGTATATATATACATATCTGTATATATATATATATATATATATATATATATTATATTTATTATATATACATTATATATATATATATATATATATATATATATATATATATATATATATATATATATATATATATATATATGTATATATATATATATATATACATATACATATATATATATATATATACATATATATATATATATATATATATATATATATATATATATATATATATATATATATATATATATATATATATATATATACATATATATATATATATATATATATATATATATATATACGAGGTGGGTTCAAAAAGTATCGCGAATTTTGAATTTTCGCGGGTTACGTATACTCGAATTTTGATTTTTTTGTGGCGTTACGTTGGTACTCATGTCTGTCACTTATGCCGACAAGCTCGGCCATTTTGAATATTCACTTAATTGGTGATAGCTGCTTTACTTGCACGTGTTTTCAATCGTCTTCGATTTTTACTTATTCAAAAAAATGGATCAAAAAACGTGTATCAAATTTTGTGTGAAAAACGAAATTAAGTGCGCGGATGCATTCCGAATGTTGACTGTGGCATACGGAGAAGCTACCTTGGACCGAAGCAACGTTTATCGGTGGTACAAAATGTTTTTAGAAGGCCGAGAAGATGCGAACGACGAAGAGCGTGCCGGACGCCCGAGCACTTCAACAACAGACGAAAAAATTAATGAACTGGAGAAAATGGTATTGGCCAATCGTCGAATCACCGTTAAAGAAGTTGCTGAGGACCTAAACATATCGATTGGCTCGTGCCATTCGATTTTTATCAACGATTTGGGCATGAGACGGGTCGCCGCGAAATTCGTACCAAAATTGCTCAATTGCGACCAATTGCTTGTGCGCGACTTTTTGGCCAAAAACAACACACTAATGATGCCGCAGCCACCGTATTCCCCAGATCTGGCCCCCTGTGACTTTTCTTGTTTCCTAAACTGAAGAGGCCCATGAAAGGACGACGTTACGCTACGCTTGACGAGATAAAGACGGCATCGAAGGAGGAGGTGAACAAGATTAAAAAAAATGATTTTTTGAAGTGCTTCGAAGATTGGAAAAACCGTTGGCACAAGTGTATAATATTTCATGGGGATTACTTTGAAGGGGACAAAATAGATATTCATGAATGAATAAATAATTTTTGAAAAAAAACAAAATTCGCGATATTTTTTGAACACACCTCGTATATATATATATATATATATATATATATATATATATATATATATATATATATATATATATATATATAAATATTGGGAGCGCAATACCCATCAGACAATACTGAAACTATATTCATGTCATAACCTCATTCCATAGCTTTCATTTTCAGTATGTGCCATTTGCCCGGAGTGTAAACAACATAGTTTTTTTGGCTCTCAATATGTTAAGTTTTGTGCCCACAAAGCAGCATTTGCGGGAAGTTTTGATCTACTTCTTTAATTTGGAGAAAAGTGCAGCTGGATCGCATCGATTACCCTCCGAAGCTTATCCGGAGTGTGCTCTTTCGATTTCAACGTGCGAGAGGTGGTTTGTGCGTTTCAGAAGTGGTGATTTTGATGTGGAAGACAAAGAACGTCCCGGACAGCCGAAGAAGTTTGAAGATACTGAATTGGAGGCATTACTCAATGAGGACTCGTGTCAAACGCAAGAAGAACTTGCCAAATCATTTGGAGTTACACGCCAAGCCATTTCCCATCGATTGAAACTATTGGAAATGATTCAAAAGCAAGGACATTGGATACCGTACGAGTTAAAGCCGAGAGACGTCGAAAGGCGGTTTTTCACTTGCGAACAGCTGCTTTAAAGGCAACAAAGGAAAGGTTTTTTGCATCGCATCGTTACTGGTGATGAGAAGTGGATCCACTACGACAATCCCAAGCGAAAAAAATCATATGGTTACCCCGGTCATGCCTCAACATCGAAGGCAAAGCCGAATATCCATGGAAAGAAGCTTATGCTGTGTATTTGGTGGGACCAGCTGGGTGTCGTATACTATGAGCTGCTGCAACTGAGTGAAACGATCACAAGAGCTTCGTATCAAACTCAATTGATGCGTTTGAGCCGAGCATTGCGTGATAAACGGCCACAATATTTGGAAAGGCACGACAAAGTGATTTTGCAGCATGATAACGCTCGGCCACATGTTGCAAGACCCGTAAAAACTTATTTGGAAACACTCAAATGGGAAGTCCTACCCCACCCTCCGTATAGCCCAGACATTGCTCCTCCTGATTACCACTTGTTCCGATCGATGACGCATGACCTGGCTGATCAGCATTTTCGTTCTTATGAGGAAGCCAAAAATTGGGTCGGTTCGTGGATTGAGTCAAAAGACGAGTCGTTTTTCCGTCGCGGTATCCGTATGTTGCCAGAAAGATGGGAAAAAGTAGTGGCTAGCGATGGACAATACTTCGATTGATCAGTCTGTTACAATTTTTTTTGAAATAATTTCTCAAAATTTTGAAAAACTCCCGCATTTTTAATTTGCGCTCCCAATATAAATATATGAAGTTCTCTTCCCATACCAATGAGATTTAAGGAATTGTCACAACCACGGAGGTAATCGCAGTCGTAGCCATTGGAAGATGGCAAATTTTCAAGAAAGTTGTACTAAGTAAATTTTTTTTACAATACTCACTTAAAATCGCGAACTTTCTTTCCTTCGCGTCTGTCCGTGTATCACAGCAAGTGCTGTCCTTTCAAAATTTGCAAACCAAAAAATATGTTAAGATGTTAAAAGGGGATACCGAAGTTAGCCAATTTAAATGTCAAGTATGATGTTTTAGTGAGAACATTTCAAAACAGGTCCTAAAGATGAAAAGTTTCCAAGGAAGGGTGCTGAACAACAGAAAATTGACAAAAAATCTGGAGGAAATCATGAAAGTAGGTTTTTATGACTACAAGGCCAACAAATACCTTAGAAGTTGAGATTCGATCATTTTTGTCAATAAAAGTACATTGTATCTCAATTTCATGATGTAAAACGCTTTCTGTAAGTTTCATAAAAATTCAATTACATATGCTTGAAATTTATCAATTGCTACAACAATTACACGTAATACTGTGTAAATACACACACAAAGGACCCAAACACTACAAATGTGTAAGGCTTTCGTTGGAAATTTTAGAAACATTTTATAATATTCATTGATTATCATGACTGCTCAAATATTGAAATCAACAGACTGAAAATAAAATGGCGGTAAATTAAAATACATAATAACCTGATATTATTTTTCCGAACTCAATTCATGTGAGCCAAGTTTTGATATTCAGAAGATGTTGTTTGAATTATTAATTATTTTACAATCACTCTTCTGCTACTTTCACTTGTCCTTAAACAGAAATCACTTTCAAAGTGAGGACCAATAAAATAACTATTTGCTTTTAAAACTAAGGGTACCTATGAGAAATTTGCCTCTCCGGCTGGCGGTGCCAAAGGGATTTTTTGAAAAATTACCTCGTTTAATTGTTAAATACAACTACGTCGTAAACGATCCATCCTGGGGGTATTTTTTGGATGATGCATTCCAGCATAGTGACCGGTATCTCTGGAATGACACGAGTGATGTTGACTCCTATAGCATCGATTGAAGCTGGCTTATCCCTAAAGACCAGAGACCTCATGTAACCTCAAAGAAAATAATCTAAGGTTGTGATATCAAACAATCTGGGTGGCCAATTCACTGGTATTAGCTATAGTGGTTCTTGTAGATGGACGGTGCATATCATAAGTTGCTCTAAGAGGACGGGAACATTTCTCACAGAACGGTGACTTTCAGAATACAGCTGAACAATTTAGATACGTTGTTGCGGTGTTAATCTTTCCATGATGATTTGTGAAGCAATACTGAATAAAATTTACATCACAGTGTGACAGCCGTCACGCGCGATCTATCAAAAAAGCCTATTGAAAATCAAACCTTATAATGAATCACCCTATATGTATAAATAGGTTTTCCATTCGGAACATAAAAATTTCATATAATTATATGAGCGCACTTAAACTTTTTAGTAAACTGTCAATGTCAAAACGTTAGATAATGTCAATATTCTTATCATGGCAAAGTTCACAAACCAGCAACGTTTGAAAATTATTCAAAATTACTACCGAAATTCTGAGTTGGTAATCGTAACTTTAAGAGCACTTACTCCAATTTTCGGCCGTAATAATCGTCCCACCCGACAGTCTGAGCGTGCTATAGTGAATAATTTTGAGTCCAAATTTTCACTATTATATACTTCGGTGCCAAAAAGTCGTCGTACCAATCGAAGCAAAGGAAATATCGTGGCCGTAGGTGCATCGATTCAAAATGAGCCAACTTAGTTAATCCCGCGTCGTTTTTGAGAAACGGGCATCGTTCGCACGACTCCGTGGCGTATTTTGTGAAAAGATCTTGGGCTGCATGGTTAAAAGATCAAATTGACTCAAAAGCTAAAGCCGCTTGATCATTAAAAATGCTAACGCTTCTCCAATTGGGCTCTAGCAAAGCTTGAAGAAAATGAAGGATTTCATCAAAACATCATTTTCAGCGGTGAAGCTTATTTTTGGCTCAATGAGTTTTTTAATGAGCAAAATATGCATTATTGATCAATAACAAACCCACATATGCTTCTTGAGACACCATTGAATCCGCAAAAAATTACTGCTTTGTGCGGCTTTCACACCAGATGTGTGATTGGGCCGTGTTTTTTCGTGGATTAAAATGAATGTCATGTTACCGTCAATGGAGAGCGCTATCAAGTTATGTTGGAAGATTACTTGTGGCGAGAATTGGATGAACTTGACATAAACGATATGGTTTCAACAAGATAGTATCACAAGCCACACAGTATGCCTCACAGTCGATTTATTGAAAGGCAAATTTGGTGAATGTGTTATCTCGAGAAATGGTCTGGTCGAACGGTCACCTCGTGCATGCATTCTAACACCATTAAATTTCTTCTTATGGAGCTATACCAAGTCAGCAACTTTAGACCAATTAAGTGTTGGCAAGAGTGTTGGAAAATTGGGTCCAAAGGATCAACTGCTGTAATATTAAAATTTAACGCTTGCGCTGCACCCACTACAAATTTGAAGTCAACATCTCAAGTACTTTATTAATAAATAGATTTATTATGTCCTTAATGGAAATCTTATATTTATAAATATATAGGGTTATCCATTTTATGCTTCGGAAAGTAAAGCTAAGGAAAACGCATAAAATATTCAGATGGAAACTAAATTTTTTATACAGAATAAAGAATAAACCTTGCCATTATATGTAAAATACAACATCATTCAAATGTTTTCCATCGGACCTCTTACAGGCCTCAATCCTTTTGAAATAATTTTCAATGAATTTTCGGCACATTTCCGGCAATATCTTGGCCATAACTTCATGAATATTGGTTTTCAACTGCTCAAGATTTTGAGGATTGTTCGCGTAAACACGATCTTTTGCATAGCCCCATGAAAAGAAATCCAAAAGTGTTAGGTCGCAGGATCTTGCCGGCCAATCGACCTGGAAATTTCTCTAGCAAAAGTGCTCGATATGCCTATGTTGTGTGGCTTGTGCCTCTGTCCTGTTAGAACCACATGTTCTCCAGATCATAATCTTCAATTTCTTTCCAAAATTAATCGGTTAACATCCGACCATAGCGGTCAGAATTGACTGTAATGGCTCTTCCTTGATCGTTTTCAAAAAAATACGGGCCAATAACACCATCTAACCATAATGCACACCAAACGGTCACTTTGAGAGAATTTTGAGAGCCCCATATGCGGCAATCCTGTTTATTTACGTAACCACTGAGCGAAAAATGAGCCTCATCCCTAAAAAAAATTTTGCTTGAAAAATCGTTATCAATGGCTTGTTGTTCAATTACCCAATTCGCATACATTCTGCGTTGTGTATGGTCTTGAGGCTTAATTTCTTGAGTTAGCTGGATTTTGTACGGATGGAGATGCAAATCCAAATGCAAAATCCGCCACAATGAGCCGTAAGATAAGACCAAATGTTGAGCGTGTCCAATGGCGAATTCAATACAACCATGAGCTGCATGAAATTTTTGACGAGCTGGAGGTCTCAACGTTTATAAGACTGCGGAAGCTACAATGGGCTGGCGACATGGATCGTATGGACGAACAATGGATACCCAAACAGGTATTCGTTGGGAGAACGGAAGGCCGGAGATTGCTGCTCGGATTTGGAAATTGGAGGAGGCGGTCAATGGACCGAGACACTTGGAGGCACTATTTGCAGAAAGCGAAGGCCCGTTAGGGGCTGTAGTGCTAAGAAGAATAAGAAGAAGATAAATATATATATATATATATATATATCTATATATTTATATATTTATATATATATTTATATATATATATATATATATATATATATATATATATATATATATATATATATATATATATATATACATAAATATACGAAAATTGTGATCACGCTAGAGGGCGCAATTTTGCTTCAGTTTTCACCAGATTTTCAGAAAAGGTTTATTAGATAAATATACCAGTTGAGTTTGTTCGCCAGCTGGTCAAAGCAAAAAAGAGTCACTTTAGATCAAAAATCCTGATTTCGCTTTGACCAAAATATAGCTCTGATTCGAATGAAATTTTGTACTCAGATTCAATCTAGTATGTTGAAAAGATTACAAAAAATTCAAAGTTGAGTCGTCTGAAACAAAATTGCGGCCGCCCAAAGTTCGAAAAAAGTGCAAAAGTTCTTTACTGTGGTTATAACCAAACTTTTCAATAAATTTTGATGTTTATTAAGGACTTTAAGTATTTAAAGAAAAATCGTAAGCAAATTAGAGAGTCAAGTCTCATAAAATCGCAACAAGTTGAAGTAAGCAATCAGAGGTCAAGTCTCACAAAATCGCAACAAGTTGAAGTTCGAAACATTTTATAATATTCATTGATTATTATGACTGCTCAAACATTGAAATCAACAGACTGAAAATAAAATGGCGGTAAATTAAAATACATAATAACCTGATATTATTTTTCCGAACTCAATTCATGTGAGCCAAGTTTTGATATTCAGAAGATGTTGTTTGAATTATTAATTATTTTATAATCACTCTTCTGCTACTTTCACTTGTCCTTAAACAGAAATCACTATCAAAGTGAGGGCCAATAAAATAACTATTTGCTTTTGAAGCTAAGGGTACCTATGAGAAATTTGCCTTTCCGGCTGGCGGTGCCAAAGGGATTTTTTGAAAAATTACCTCGTTTAATTGTTAAATACAACTACGTCGTAAACGATCCATCCTGGGGGTATATTTTGGATGATGCATTCCAGCATAGTGACCGGTATCTCTGAAATGACACGAGTTATGTTGACTCCCAAAGAGTCGATTGAAGCTGGTTAATCCCTAAAGACCAGAGACCTCATGTAACCTCAAAGAAAATAATTTAAGGTTGTGATATCAAACAATCTGGGTGGCCAATTCACTGGTATTAGCTATAGTGGTTCTTGTAGATGGATGGTGCATATCATAAGTTGCTCTAAGAGGACGGGAACATTTCTCACAGAACGGTGACTTTCAGAATACAGCTGAACAATTTAGATACGTTGTTGCGGTGTTAATCTTTCCATGATGATTTGTGAAGCAATACTGAATAAAATTTACATCACAGTGTGACAGCAGTCACGTGCGATCTATCAAAAAAGCCTATTGAAAATCAAACCTTATAATGAATCACCCTATATGTATAAATAGGTTTTCCATTCGGAACATAAAAATTTCATATAATTATATGAGCGCACTTAAACTTTTTAGTAAACTGTCAATGTCAAAACGTTAGATAATGTCAATATTCTTATCATGGCAAAGTTCACAAACCAGCAACGTTTGAAAATTTTTCAAAATTACTACCGAAATTCTGAGTTGGTAGTCGTAACTTTAAGAGCACTTACTCCAATTTTCGGCCGTAATAATCGTCCCACCCGACAGTCTGAGCGTGCTATAATGAATAAGTTTGAGTCCAAATTTTCGCTATTATATACTTCGGTGCCAAAAAGTCATCGTACCAATCGAAGCAAAGGAAATATCGTGGCCGTAGGTGCATCGATTCAAAATGAGCCAACTTAGTCAATCCCGCGTCGTTTTTGAGAAACAGGCATCGCTCGCACGACTCCGTGGCGTATTTTGCGAAAAGATCTTGGGCTGCATGGTTAAAAGATCAAATTGACTCAAAAGCTAAAGCCACTTGATCATTAAAAATGCTAACGCTTCTCCAATTGGGCTCTAGCAAAGCTTGAAGAAAATGAAGGATTTCATCAAAACATCATCTTCAGCGGTGAAGCTTATTTTTGGCTCAATGAGTTTTTTAATGAGCAAAATATGCATTATTGATCAATAACAAACCCACATATGCTTTTTGAGACACCATTGAATCCGCAAAAAATTACTGCTTGGTGCGGTTTTCACACCAGATGTGTGATTGGGCCGTGTTTTTTCGTGGATTAAAATGACCGTCATGTTACCGTCAATGGAGAGCACTATCAAGTTATGTTGGAAGATTACTTGTGGCGAGAATTGGATGAACTTGACATAAACGATATGGTTTCAACAAGATGGTATCACAAGCCACACAGTATGCCTCACAGTCGATTTATTGAAACATATAAATATATAAAGTACTCTCCCCAATAAGTAAATTTCTCTCGAGAAATTTACCCAATGAGATTTAAGGAATTGTCATAACCATGGTAGTAACTGCAGTCATAGCCATTAGAAGATGGCAGAGAGATACTTTACCCGGGATGGCATACAGACGCCGGCTAGCGCTCAGCCATGTCCTAGGACTTTTCAGAGCACACTCTGCTTACACCAGGCAACCTCACATGGGAGGTTACTTCAAGAAATGAAAAAAAACTTATTTTAAATTTCAAAGTCGGGTTTATTAAAAGTTATTAAAAAAATTCCGTTGGCACCACGAATCTGAAAAGTAAATTTCTCAAAGGTACATTCATTTTTAAAACAAATCATCATTTGAAAGTCGAACACTGTGGTAGGAAAAAAATTTGCTGCAAGAATGCTTTCAATTTAATCCATTTCAAACGGTTCCATGCAACTCATCAATCAAATATAAATAGGGTAAAAAGTCAGTTTTTAGTGAAAACTGCAGATTAAATGATCTAGTTTTAAATTTTTGACTCTCTGATTTCATCCGATGTTGATAATATTAGCAGAACATAATAAACTTTACCCAGTTGTTTATAATCTCAAGTTTCGTCAAAATCCTTTAAAGAACACGGCAGCTAGAGGACCACAAAAATCTGAAAAATCGCATCTTTGAACCATCGCCATTTTTAGGGTTTTGTAAAATAATTTTACAAAACCCTTCTGAAATCGCGTCCTGTCTGTCCGTCTGTCTGTCTGTCCGTCCGTCCGTCCGTGTGTCACAGCAGTTTTTCTCGGAAACTACTTAAGCTAGAAGCATCAAATTTTGTATGTAGGTGTAAAGTGGTGCTCTCTTCAAAGTTCAACTGCAAAAAAATTTTATAAGGTATTTTAGGGGGGTCTCCCCATGCAGGGGAGTGACCCCCCGAAAAAAAAATTTCATTGAAGGTAGCCGATATGGGTATCAAATGAAAGGTCTTGATGAGAACTTTTCAAAACAGGTCTTAGTTTGGCAAAGTTTACTTCGAGGGGCGCACAGGGAGGGGAAATACACGAAAAATTTGTGTCCCCCCCCCTCGCGATTGGACACCTGTGATCCGAAAAATCTGAAAAAAATCGAGAATATAGGCCTTGATGAGTACAACAACAGCAAATACGTGAGAAGTCGCAATTCGCTCAACTTTGTTAGTAATCGTATGATTTATCGATTTTATGTTTTCTTGAATAAAACCTTAACTGTACCCTTAAATTCAATGAAATTCAGTAAGCAGATGTCTATTTATAAGGTTGATTAACCCTGCAAGTTTCATAAGGATTGAATCATATTTAGCGAAGTTACAGCGGTTTGAATTTTCCTGTATTACTATGGAACAATATGCGCTGCATATATTACTATGGCAACATATGGCTATGGAACAACATGCGCGTTTTGCCGACTCAGACACTACAGTTTTGCTAGGATTTGCATGAAAATTTCAGGAATGATAGGTGTCATGCATATATTTGAGAATCGGTTCAGCTAGTGGTATTAGTAATTGTAAAACAAAATAGTGGCTGTTTTTAATGCGAAGATTGAATAATTTTGAGTTATTTTGCCCCAATTTCAACGTTTCAGGTGCATGCTTTGTACAGTTGATTCAATTTAATGAATGACTGAAGATGAGTACCTACAATTAACACTCATAAGTGAAACAAGTCAAGGAGGCAGGAGAGAGCTCCTAGCAAAAGGGTTTTGTAACAACTCTAGGATTCGAAAAAGTTGGCTTTTAATCGATGATAACAGTACACCAGAGTGGCCCCTGAAAAAAAATTCATCAAACGTAGCTGATATGAGTATGAAATGAAAGTTTTCATGGGAGCTTTACAAAACAGTTCTTAAACTGTCAGTTTTTGCTTCAGTGGGGCACAGGGGGGAAATACATGAAAAATGTGTTTCCTCCCTCGCGAATGGTCATCTGAAATAATTATCAAGGGAGATATTTATGAGTATAACAATACCAAAAATCTCAGAAGTCGAAATTCGTTCAACTTTCTTAATAATAGTTTGATCTTCGAATTTCATAGTCTCTCCAATAAAATCGTCATTGACATGCTTCTTGACTTTATTGAATCTGGTGACTGCATTTTGAAAATTGAATACAAAACCCTTCTGACATGAGCGTAGGTCTGTTTACCCAACTTGTTAAGTTTGTACATGGATGATCACCAAAATGATAAATTCTATAGATATAATAATTTTTTTTTAAATCGTGTTTTCGTACAAATACAATCAAAATTATGTATTATGAAAGCCTTTGAAATTTCGAACTTCAACTTGTTGCGATTTTGTGAGACTTGACCTCTAATTTGCTTACGATTTTTCTTTAAATACTTAAAGTCCTTACTAAACATCAAAATTTATTGAAAAGTTTGGTTATAACCACAGTAAAGAACTTTTGCACTTTTTTAGAACTTTGAGCGGCCGCCATTTTGTTTCAGACGACTTAACTTTGAATTTTTTGTAATCTTTTCAACATATTAGATTGAATCTGAGTACAAAATTTCATTCGAATCAGAGCTATATTTTGGTCAAAGCGAAATCAGGATTTTTGATCTAAAGACTCTTTTTTGCTTTGATCAGCTGGCTAACAAACTCAACTGGTGTATTTATCTAATAAACCTTTTCTGAAAATCTGGTGAAAACTGAAGCAAAATTGCGCCCTCTAGCGTGATCACAATTTTCGTATATTTATGTATATATATATATATATATATATATATATATATATATATATATATATATATATATATATACATAAATATACGAAAATTGGGATCACGCTAGAGGGCGTAATTTTGCACTTATATATATATATATATATATATATATATATATATATATATATATATATATAGATATATATATATATATATATATATATATATATATATATATATATATATATATATATATATACATAAATATACGAAAATTGTGATCACGCTAGAGGGCGCAATTTCGCTTCAGTTTTCACCAGATTTTCAGAAAAGGTTTATTAGATAAATACACCAGTTGAGTTTGTTAGCCAGCTGATCAAAGCAAAAAAGAGTCACTTTAGATCAAAAATCCTGATTTCGCTTTGACCAAAATATAGCTCTGATTCGAATGAAATTTTGTACTCAGATTCAATCTAATATGTTGAAAAGATTACAAAAAATTCAAAGTTGAGTCGTCTGAAACAAAATGGCGGCCGCTCAAAGTTCTAAAAAAGTTGCAAAAGTTCTTTACTGTGGTTATAACCAAACTTTTCAATAAATTTTGATGTTTAGTAAGGACTTTAAGTATTTAAAGAAAAATCGTAAGCAAATTAGATGTCGTCTCACAAAATCGCAACAAGTTGAAGTTCGAAATTTCAAAGGCTTTCATAACACATAATTTTGATTGTATTTGTACGAAAACACGATTTTAAAAAAAAATTATTATATCTATAGATTTTATCATTTTGGTGATCATCCATGTACAAACTTAAAAATGGCGATGGTTCAAAGATGCGATTTTTCAGATTTTTGTGGTCCTCTAGCTGCCGTGTTCTTTAAAGGATTTCGACGAAACTTGAGATTATAAACAACTGGGTAAAGTTTATTATGTTCTGCTAATATTATCAACATCGGATGAAATCAGAGAGTCAAAAATTTAAAACTAGATCATTTAATCTGCAGTTTTCACTAAAAACTGACTTTTTACCCTATTTATATTTGATTGATGAGTTGCATGGAACCGTTTGAAATGGATTAAATTGAAAGCATTCTTGCAGCAAATTTTTTTCCTACCACAGTGTTCGACTTTCAAATGATGATTTGTTTTAAAAATGAATGTACCTTTGAGAAATTTACTTTTCAGATTCGTGGTGCCAACGGAATTTTTTTATAACTTTTAATAAACCCGACTTTGAAATTTAAAATAAGTTTTTTTTCATTTCTTGAAGTAACCTCCCATGTGAGGTTGCCTGGTGTAAGCAGAGTGTGCTCTGAAAAGTCCTAGGACATGGCTTAGCGCTAGCCGGCGTCTGTATGCCATCCCGGGTAAAGTATCTCTCTGCCATCTTCTAATGGCTATGACTGCAGTTACTACCATGGTTATGACAATTCCTTAAATCTCATTGGGTAAATTTCTCGAGAGAAATTTACTTATTGGGGAGAGTACTTTATATATTTATATGTTTCAATAAATCGACTGTGAGGCATACTGTGTGGCTTGTGATACCATCTTGTTGAAACCATATCGTTTATGTCAAGTTCATCCAATTCTCGCCACAAGTAATCTTCCAACATAACTTGATAGTGCTCTCCATTGACGGTAACATGACGGTCATTTTAATCCACGAAAAAACACGGCCCAATCACACATCTGGTGTGAAAACCGCACCAAGCAGTAATTTTTTGCGGATTCAATGGTGTCTCAAGAAGCATATGTGGGTTTGTTATTGATCAATAATGCATATTTTGCTCATTAAAAAACTCATTGAGCCAAAAATAAGCTTCACCGCTGAAGATGATTTTTTGATGAAATCCTTCATTTCCTTCAAGCTTTGCTAGAGCCCAATTGGAGAAGCGTTAGCATTTTTAATGATCAAGTGGCTTTAGCTTTTGAGTCAATTTGATCTTTTAACCATGCAGCCCAAGATCTTTTCGCGAAATACACCACGGAGTCGTGCGAGCGATGCCTGTTTCTCAAAAACGACGCGGGATTGAATAAGTTGGCTCATTTTGAATCAATGCACCTACGGCCACGATATTTCCTTTGCTTCGATTGGTACGACGACTGTCGGGTGGAACGATTATTACGGCCGAAAATTGGAGTAAGTGCTCTTAAAATTACGATTACCAACTCAGAATTTCGGTAGTAACTTTGAATAATTTTCAAACGTTGCTGGTTTGTGAACTTTGCCATGATAAGAATATTGACATTATCTAACGTTTTGACATTGACAGTTTACTAAAAAGTTTCAGTGCGCTTATATAATTATATGAAAT
>OZ017741.1:127466174-127583674 GCA_963969285.1 Odontomyia ornata | reverse complement strand
AATTTAACACTAGCTGTTCGGCTACCGTAGTTGCTTCCTGGTTGGGAATGGGGTAGACCTCGGGCCACTTGCTGAAATAATCAGCTACAACCAGCGTGTATCGATTTCCCCATTCAGATTCAGGAAAGGGTCCAGCGATGTCAACAGCAATCCTTTCGAATGGCACGCCTACGTTATAGGTTTGCATTTGTCCTCTCAGTCGCCGTTTTGGGCCTTTGACGGAAGCGCAAATGGTGCATCTGTGACACCAGTCCTCTACGTCTTCTCGAGCGTAGAGCCAGTAGAATCTTTCCCGCAATTTCGCTAAGGTTTTGTTAACACCAAGATGGCCTCCCGAGGATCTTTCATGCATTTCCTTTACCACATCGTGGATTCGGCTTTTGGGTAGTACAGTTTGCATCCTATAGGAGCTGCCATCCGCCGTTTCCCATTTCCGCTTGAGTACACCACCCTCCACCTGAAGGGAGTTCCATTGTGCCCAATAGCTTTTCAGGGTTGCGCCATGAGTTGAAACGTCCTTCCACTCAGGTCGCCCAGTCGTCTCCTTCCATACGAGTAATGGTCCGATGTCTTCATCGGCTAGCTGGGCATTTCGAATCTCCTCCGATGACCAACCTTCATCGAATTCGGCCGTTATCAGTCGCAGATCAACGGGCGGTTCCTTTTCCTCAATCCGTCGGCAATGCTTGCAGTTAGCTGGACATGGGCGACGAGATAGAGCGTCAGCATTTCCATGAACTCCACCCTTTCGATGAACAATTTCGTAGTCGTATGACTGCAATCTTTCGATCCATCTCACAACTTGTCCCTCGGGGTTTTTGAAGTTAAGTGGCCATCTCAATGATGCATGGTCCGTTCGAAGAACAAATTTCTGGCCATATAGGTACTTGTGGAACTGCTTGGTGGCCTCTATTATAGCCAATAGCTCCTTCCTGGTCACACAGTAGTTCCTCTCACTTTTTGAAAGAACTCGACTGTAATACGAGAGGACTCTTTCTTCGCCATTGATCTGCTGGCAGAGTACAGCTCCAATACCGCCGTTGCTTGCATCGGTGTCAACCACAAACATTTTTCCGGGTTTCGGATACGCCAGTACGGGTGATTCACATAGCTTTTCCTTCAGGGTCTCAAAGGCTGTCTGGCATTGTTCATTCCAGACATACGGACGATTTTTCTCGGTTAGCTGATGAAGACACTTAGCTATTTTGGCAAAGTCTTTGACGAATCTTCGATAGTAGGTTGCCAGGCCCAGGAAACTTCGTAGCTGGCGCTTGTTGTTTGGTGTTGGCCAGCTTTTCACGGCTTCAATTTTCTCAGGGTCTGTTTTGACCCCTTCAGCTGATACGACATGTCCCAGGTATTTTACTTCAGCTGCGAAAAGGGTACACTTGTCGGGACTAAGTTTCAAATTTGCCAGTCGCAGTCGGGAGAAAACCTCTTCTAAGTTCCGCACATGCTCTTCGAACGTTCTCCCGATGACGATGATGTCATCTAGGTACACCAAGCAGGTTTTCCAGGTTAGAACACGTAGCACGTATTCCATCAAGCGTTCGAAAGTGGCTGGAGCATTGCAAAGCCCAAACGGCATCACAACAAATTGCCACAATCCGGTCCCAACTGAAAATGCGGTCTTCTCTCGGTCCTTCTTGCCAATTTCTACCTGCCAGTAGCCACTCTTGAGATCGAGTGTAGAAAACCATTTTGCGTCGGCTAAAGTGTCCATGATGTCATCGATGCGTGGGAGCGGGTAACTATCTTTCTTAGTGACGTCGTTAAGCTGCCTATAGTCGACACAAAAGCGAGTGCTACCATCTTTTTTCTTTACTAGAACTACAGGCGCGGCCCATGGACTTACAGAAGGTTCGATAATGCCTTGTTTTTCCATGTCCGAGATCAGCGCGCTCACTTCTCCTTGTTTGGCTATAGGGAGACGTCTTGGTGCTTGTCGAATCGGCTTGGCTCCCTGTGTGTCTATGACGTGAGTTACCAAACTCGTTCGGCCTTGGTCATCCGGGCTTGTTGAGAAGATGTCACTGTACTTGGTGACCAGATCAGAGGCTCGTTTGAATAGCTGCACCGGGAATTTGACTTGCTTCAATATTGCAGACGTGGATTCCCGGGCTTTGTCTGTGTCTTGCCTCCTTTTCCAATGATGGTTGTGAGTAGCTTCCAAAGAGGTGATGGTGGAAACAGGCTGGCAGCTGCCGATGACTTCTCCCGCTTTGATGCTCGTGGTTGAGTCTGGGGTGTTAAGGACTCTAACCGGCACATATCCGTTCCTTAAAGATTTTACAAGGCTTCGTCCTACAATCAAACTGCGCAATGCGGATGTCTTCGTTGGCTCTATCAGATAAGATCGGTGGTCTCCAGAATCACCATCAAGCTTGGCCCATACAATGCTTTCGGAAGAATTCGGTACATCAGTGTCAGTACATACCACTACATTCATCTTGGGGATTTGGACGCTGGGATCCTCCATCAGTACTTCGACATTCTGCCATTTGAAGACACGTTTTCCCAAGTCCAACGTGATTCCATGTGGTCGCAGAAAATCCATTCCGAGAATGCAGTCATTCATAATGTTCGCGACCAGAAAATTATGTCGGAGCACAAGGTCTCCCAACTGTATCTGGAGGTTGACCTCTCCATGAACAGGTGCAGTTTCTCCCGTAGCTGTCCGTAGTGAGAAAATTCTGCCCTTGTGAAGTTGTTGCTGTCTAACTAGGTCTGGTCGGATAATCGATCGGGTTGCACCAGTGTCGATTGTTATGGTGCAGTGTTCTCCGTCAATTTGACCCGGAAGGCATAAGTCCGCTTCTCCACGATGTAGTCTTGACACGGTGATGGGGATGTCGATACTCCTAGCCAACGTTCGCCACATGAAGTTGGCCCTTGCAGTTTGATGGGCCTCCATTCTAGGCTCCTGACACGGTCTGGATCTCCACCACCCTTGACAATAGCTCGGTCTTCTCCGCTTCTTGCAGTCTCGTTGCAGGTGCCCTTTTTCCCCGTAATTCCAGCATCTAGGCGCACCATTCACCTGCAGCTCTCGCTCAATCCCCACGCGCTCACACCTGCAATTATCTGCCACTACCTCGCGAACCCGGGCAGTGGTACGGGTCACATTTTTGGCTGCCTCAAAATTTAAACTGTAAGCCAATGCATCCTTGACTGTTTGCTTTTGAGCTAGCGGCACGGCTTGTTGCAATTCTTTGTCCCTAAAGGCGCTGGTGAATGCTTCTGCTGCTTAGTCATCTCGATGTTCTGGGTCGTACGCTGGGTAAGCCAAAAGTGCCAGTCGCTCAATGTCTTGTGCTAGCTGCTGCAAGGTTTCGCCAGACTTCTGCATCCGATGTCGTAGCTGTGCCTGGTAGATCTGCTTCAGATGATCGTTTCCATAACGCATGTCGAGCGCATTCATTATAGCATTCGGGTTTGAGTGCAATTCATCGGGGATGGTCTGCAAAAGCTCGGCAGCTGGGCCTCTTAGAGCAAGAATCAATGCAGTTGCTCGTTCCTGCTCATTCCAGCGATTCGCCCTTGCGGCAGCTTCAAACTGGGTCTTGTAAATACTCCAGACCGTTTGCCCATCGAATATTGGTGCTTGGACATTTCTGGATGTGCTTTGCGCTGCGGTTATAAGCGAGGCTGGTGAAGAGGTTACTACTGCCTTTGCTGCTTCCAATTCCTTTTTCATGTTTCCCATCTCATGGTTGATTCTCTCCTCTACCTGGCTGATATCACGGTTTATTCTCTCTTCGACCTGGCTGATCTCATGGTTAATTCTCTCCTCGACCTGGTAAACCTTTTCCTCGACCTGGTCAACCTTTTCCTCGACGCCTTTAATTTGTTTGTTCAGATGACCGAGCTCCACTTTTATTTCGGTTGACTGTTTCTCCAGCTTCTGTGTGATGTCTGCCTTGATTTCGATCGCTTGTTGGTCCAGCTTCGCTGATTGTTCGTTTAGCTTCGTTGATTGTTCATTTAACTTCGCAGCTAAACTGGATGTCTGTTCATTTAGCTGCGCTGATTGTTCGCTTAGCTTCGCTGATTGTTCATCTAGCTTCGCAGTCAGACTTGATGACATCAGCATTAACATTTGCATCAGCGCATTTTCTGGCTCCTTTGATTTTGGTGTGTCTACTTCTCCACCTTCTGCGCCTTTTTCCGCATCTGAGAACTCACCCGAATCCAGATTCACGCCTTCCGACTCGATCGCGTCACGCAAGCGTGCAATCAGTATGGCCTTTGTACCTTGTGTGGAAGGATTCCGCTGTTCCAACTCCTCCTTGAGCTCCGATATGGTCAATTCATTAATTTTTAAGTTTAAGCTTCGTGGCATTTTTAATGTTTCTTTAAATTTTACTATTGTGCACTATAAAATGTTCAAATTTTCACTTTCAAAATTTTTCTTTCGCACTTCTTGACACCATTGTCGCGTGTTATTGGTTCGCGGCCAATAATTTTAATGTTCCGGGAAAGTGAAAACGCAATGTCTTTTAATTTAAGTTAAAAGAGTTTATTAAATAAAATGCACAATAATCAGTTAACACTTTCACTAATTTTAATTTTCACTATTACAAAAAAATCTAACACTTGTCCATAAATTTCTTATCGCAATTGTCTTTTTAAATTACTTCGCTATTACGAAACACACTTCCCACACACAATCGCAGTTCTTATCGCGGTCGAATGAATGAATTCCCCATTCATTCAGCTCGCCTTTATATAGGGTCTCTACCTATTCACCCATTTCTCGCACAATGGCGAATGTTCTACCGAGAGGTACCTGGTAGGTTCGAGCAAGTTCATGAATGGAGTGACGTCACTTGCAGATGTTGATCATGCTTGTTGGGTTCTCGTAAATTCATTCGTTGACGTTCTTAATGATGATGAAAACAATTGCAACAGTAGCTCGCAGAATTATTTGTACATGTAATTATTTGTACATGTAACTATATATATATATATGTATATATATACATATGTATATGTATTTATAAATATATATATATATATATATATATATATATATATATATATATATATATATATATATATATATATATATATATATATACAGTGGCTCACAGCTTATTTGATGCACTTCAATAAATATTAAACAAACTGTTGTCCTTATGCAGATAAATAAAAATTTACAAATATTTTGATGCAGATTTTACAGTTAGTATAACTGAAATTCGAAGCACAAAAGAAAGTAAGAAAAAATGTTTCAAATGTCCCGTTAGCAGTAATGAAGCAAAATCATTTGCATAGGATAGCTCACAGCTTATTTGATGCAGTTAGTTCTTTGTATCCTAGCATTAAAAGTGCACGATTTTCACCGGATTTTTTTTGGATATATTGTACTTAGTGTGTTTCTTATTTTATTTTTAAAAAAGTTATTTGACCTTGATAGTTTAAAAGTGGATAAATTGTGTAATATTTAAAATGGGCCGTAGGACAACACTTGAACAGCGGGAATTAGTCATTCATCATTTTAGAAATGGTGAATCTCATCGCAAAATCAGCGAAGTTGTCAATTTAAGTTCATCAACAGTTCAGCATATAATTGAAAGGTTTACCAATGAAAAAAGGTTGGAAAACAAGGGTAGAAATGCACCAAATAAAATTTTGAATGAGTCTGATGAACGGTGGATCGTCCGGAAAATAATGCAAAACCCTAAGTTATCAGCTCCTAAATTGGCGAACGAAGTGTTTACTGGAATTGGTAAAGAATGCAGTGCTGAAACCATACGTCGTGTGCCAAGAAAGCATAATTTTAATGGCCGAGTTGCACGAAAGAAGCCGTTCATCAGTATCAAAAATCGACAAAGCTGCCTGAACTTTGCTACGGAGCATATTTCAAAGGATTTGGACTTTTGGAAAACCGTGATTTTCGCTGACGAGTCCAAATTCAACATATTTGGCTCAGGTGGAATGGCGTACGTTTGGAGAAAGCCAAATACAGAGCTCAAAAAAACAAATTTACATGAGACTGTTAAGCACGGCGGTGGCAGCGTAATGGTTTGGGCCTGTATGTCAGCAGCCGGAGTTGGGAAGCTAGCCTTTATTGAAGGAAACATGGACAAGATCATGTACAGTAATTCCTAAAGGAAAATCTCCTGCAAAGTGCTGACGAACTCGGAATCCGGCGTGAATTCAGATTCTACTAAGATAATGACCCTAAATATAGGTCAGAAATGGTGCAATCTTGGCTTATTTGGAATTGTCCTCATTTGATGGCTCCCCCGGCACAGTCACCCGACTTAAATGTAATTGAGAATTTATGGGCTTTTCTGGAGAAAAAAATTCGTAACCACGCAATTTACAACAAAATTGATTTAAAGAAAGCTCTTTTAGAAGAATGGAGTAAAATAACGCCAGAAATGACAGGAAAGCTGGTTGAATCTGTTCCAAATAGACTCAAAGCTGTCTTGAGCCAAAAAAGAAACCATACGAAATATTAGTGTTGAACTGGAAATCCTCTACATGGATAAATTTAAGGAAAACGTGGACTGCATCAATTAAGCTGTGACATAAAATTTTGCCTTTAATTTTGTTTTTGTTATTTAGTTATTTAAGAATCAATTGTTGAAATAAATTAAATTGTTCTTTTTAAAAAAGGGCTTTTATTTAATTTATTGCAGTTTAAATGTTTTCAATACCTTTTCTAATACAGAGGTTATAGTGCTTTTAGCTTTGAAAATGTTACTGCATCACATAAGCTGTGAGCCACTGTATGTATATATATATATATATATATATATATATATATATATATATATATATATATACTATATATATATATATATATATATATATATATATATATATATATAGATATATATACAAAAATTTGCATTCAATAATTTTGTTTATATTGTATCCGCAGGCCAATTCTCTTTTTTTTTCTTTAAACGCCGTTGGGCCTCACTTTGTTGTGTGAGCAGACGCGTTTCGACTATTTCAAGTCATCTTCAGTGTCTAAAGGATGTGTTGAAGGGAATGACTTTAAATAGTCGTAGGATGCGTTGAGCGGATAGATAATTAGGTCAGGTAGTAAATTACCTCAAGTCTTAAATTAGGCAAGGTAGAGGGATATTCGGTTTTTGTTTTTTTGCTTGTTGGATGTCCGTTTGTTGTGTTTCATCTCGTTTCCGTTTTCGGTCTAGTGTGGTCTAGTACTGAGCAAATTGTGTCGGAATTTGTAACAAGCTAATCGTTGATAATTTTACCGTCTATTTTTCTATGTTTGCATATTTCAAGCCTTTTCAGGATGTCAATCCTTGGTCCTTTAGAGTTTGTCATAGCTTCAGGCTCATGTGCATGGTTTTGTAGGTGTGCAGCATAATGGGAGTCTGCGGGTGAATTTCATTTATATATGTAGGCAAGTACTTATAGTTCGTCTTGTTTATTTTCTTGTGAGGCAATAACTATGAAACAGTTATCCACATATCGTCTGGAAAATATTACATTGTATCTTTTGACAATTTTGGGTATAAGGACTTCTTCCAAAGATTGTAAGAAAATTTCTGACAAGATTGCCGACATTGGATGTCAGAATACCCAGACCGTCCTTGGCAATTCATGTGGTGTTATTGAACTTAAAATAGTTCTTCTTGATTGTGATCCTTTAGACCCTGAAGATGCCTGATGCCTCCAACTAGTCGGAACGCGTCTCCTCACAAAACAAAGCAAGCCCCGACGGCTTTTAAGGAAAAAAATTATTTATATATATATATATATATATATATATATATATATATATATATATATATATATATATATATATATATATATATATATATATATATATATATATATATATATATATATATATATATATATATATATATATATATATATATATATATATATATATATATATATATATATATAAAAGGAAAAGGATGGGAAAGGGGAGGTCACATTGAGAAATGAAAAATAATTGTTATCTTAGAACTTTGTTTCCGTTTTTATTTCAATTTAGGAAAAGACACAACAACAATTCGTGAAAAAAAGAATAATATTTTAAAACAAAACTATCCTCTGAATTATAAACTGTTGAGACAAATCGACAAAAATTATTATGGAGAGAAATCGACAAAAATTATTATGCAAATCGACAAAAATTATTATGGAAATCGACAAAAATTATTATTGAAAACTAAAATGTGTGCATCACTCACCCCTATTGGTGCTGCTGAGCGCTCAGCAACTGAAGGGAGGGCACTGAAAAAAAATCACTGAAACAGATTAAATTCACGAACTTTACGTTATGTTTTCTTTTCGTTTACGTTAGCATAAAACCACAAAAAAATAATATAAACTTTTTTTTAAAATTTTATAATTTACGCAGCCACTAATCCGCTGTACAGCAGTTTATCCCCATTAAGTTGAAATAATTACTTCACGTATATTTCCAACTATTCCTTCAAATTCATTCCATCCACCAGAAGGAATCCGCCCACAGATATTATTCTTGCGTTTTTCTTTCTTTGTTCTTTTTTTTCTGTAATTTACGAGTTCCGGCACTTGAGTATTCAGCTATTATTAAGGCCAGCACTTGCCACTTAATTTTACTTCATCCGTTATTTTTTTCCTTAGTCCAATCACTGTATCCACTTGGTCTGTCTTTTGCTAAGAAGTTCATTAGCTGCACTACTAATTCAACTATAATTCCTATCCTCCCTCTATACACTTGTTTTAATATTCTATTTTTAAAATATTCAATAATAATATTCACGACAAACTATACAACTTTGAATTCTCCTTTTTCTTTTCTTTAACTCGCGATTTTTAATACACGTATGTCTTTTTTACTGTTCACCTCCGCCTCAAACAGATTCATCACTTTTTCACTGTCACTATTGCGAAACCAATCATTTATCCACCCCAAAATCAGACTCTGTACCCAAAAAAACTCCCTCTTCTTCACAAAACCCAATCCGGAATCTTTTTTTCTGCAAATTCACCATTCCGCACCGCAAAACACAATCCCTTTTTATCTTACCAGTCAAATACTGACTGCCCCAATCCTAACCACTTCATCCCACATTTCACCTTTATCCAATCCGATCCCGCAATCCTTTTCATTTTCAAATTACCGCTGCCGCCTCTGTGTAACGTAATCGAAGTTCATTACACTTCGATTCCGCTACCCACAGATCTTTTGTTCTATATCGACAAACTCAATAGTATCCATTGTTTCACATATGTGTAATGTGACGCCTACGCCCGGGAATCGAAGTGATTCCGATCCCGAACCCTTGCACCCGGCCAGATGGGTATGACCTCGAAATGCAAGCGGACTTCATCTTTCGTGCGGATATCGTTGCGCAGAAAATATTTTCTTTTCTCTCCAAATATTTAGATCTGTGGATTTAAATATTTGAAACATAATATCAATCAAAACCCCGACACATTTCGAGGCATATCCATCTGGGAATGCCCCCTCCACCGTGGCCATCGAAACACTATGCCACTGGCGACAAATGGAAATGCACATTGCCGCCATGTGGCGTTCCATTCCGCACATCTGTTTTGTCGGTGGTTGTCGGAGTGACAGTCTGGGCCACGAGGAAAAAGAAACGGCGGGAAATAAGAGAGATTTTTAGTTGCCAACGAGAAACTATATTTTTGTACGATTGACGGTTTTAAAAAGGAATTAAAATTCCGAGGTGTTTTTGTGAATAACGGCGACGATAAAATTTGAATGAGAAATTCTTTATCGTTCTGATTTGTGTTTGCCATCATCTGGTCTTGTGCCTAAGAAGTTGGAGCGGTGTTCGATAATTTCGAGATTGAAATGCAAATTGGAAGACCTAAAAACGAAAGGAAATGGACATTCTGGACATCGCGAGGGTGCTAATAAATGTCGATAAATAAAACCCTGCGCCGGAAAGCGCTGAGTGCGCTTCGTGGCGAAACGTGGCGTTGCGTTTGATCGCTCCGAGGATCTGTTTTAATGTTGCTCCGCATAAGCTTGTTCTCATATGGGCCTGATTGAAGGATGTATACATATATGTATATTAAGCTAGAGAGCGCGTTGCGAATTAAGATGTGAAATGCTTTACAACTGCATTACTGTTTCGCCAACTCCTTTAATATAGGGTTCAAGAATGCAGAGAACGTTCTGTTTGATGGAAAGCAAGGTACCGCTGTTCTTAGAAACGAGTGTAAATGTTACTTGTCAAAAAAAAAGAAAGTAAGAAAATTTATTTATATAATGAAACAGTAGTAAATGTTCATGCATTTATTATTAACGTTTGACTAGGTATTATTAGTTATGATCAGGGAATCATATTAAGTTTTCATCGGATTTTAAAATGCCACGCAGTTAATAAACCTTGGCGATTTCTACTTTTTAATGTACTCGTATACTTGCTTAAAATATGTCTTTTGTAAATCTTTCATTCCTTCAACACTGTTAAGGTATCCAATTGTCGGAAGAACGCTGGTGCATTCAACTTAAAATTCAACCGGAGATTCGTCTCATTCGTGAGTTTGTTATACAAGTAAAATATTCTATCCAGTGTATTATACCGATGATGTCATAAATCATAGACTATTCACGAATTTTATCCACTGGCATTTAACCTCTAATTGGTAGGAAATATGAACGGCTTAACTTCTTGTATGAAACCTTATATATTTTTATATCTTCACATTTTTCACATTTTTGGGCGGGCGACCCACTCGAAGAGAATAGAAAACTATTCTTTCACTGTATGCTCAGATTTTTATTGCAAAATCTCGCTGCCCTGAATAAATACGATGAGCCCTTCCCATTCGAAAATCGGTTACAAAACACGGCTGTCGCCCAATGCAGAATTTATATTTGCTGACAATAGATTTTCAATTTGAGAGGCTGTTTCAAAATGATGTTATTAACTTGGCGATTTTAATGATTCTTGTAAGATGAAGAACTATTTCAATTGACAATTTAAATACGTTGATAATTCTTCTCGTCGAATCAATTGGTGCCAGATTTAACAATTTACCTATAAGTTAACCGTGTTTGAGTTACGCATTCTGTACGAGCGTAAGATACATATATTTTATTTTATAATCGTATGAGCAATTTGCAATATTATTTCCATAATTAAAAAATTCTTATAAGGGGGAAAAGTAATTTAAGCTTTCATCGAGCTATTCATAAAACATCGTAAGGGGCTCATGTAATGCTTGGCATCGATTTGAACGATTAGTTCTGGGGAACGATACGATATCTGATGAAATATGTAGTAGTTCTACTGCAATAGCACTTTAGTGAGTATCCTAGTGCATAAACTACTTGTTGTATAGAATTGTTTGGAAACAGTTCTAGCGAAACATTCAATCTTGGTATCAATCTTAAGGATGCAATTTATCGAAGTGAACTTTATGCATTGTGCAACAAGATTTTGATTTGTTTCATAAAGAAAAGAAGCGTAAGATTTAAAGTGATATGTATTCCAAATTGATTAGAGGTTAATAATGCAAATACTATCCATATATGTGAATAAATTAAAATTTATTAAGTGAAAGAAACGCATATGAGTAATAAGATGAAGTAAATATAGAAAAGCCGAATTTGTAAAAAAAAAAAATATATACATATTCGTCCTATTAAAAGGATCATTGCAACTATGCTATCTTAATGTGCAAATATTAATATGAGAAACTATTAGTATATTTATCCAAAGTATAAATTTAGAATATCGAATAGGTTTCTTTCAGATAAAAGGCCCAATGGGTTTAAAAGTAAATTGTTTTAATTTATATTTAACCACTGCAAGCCATCTGCAAACATGTAAATAAATTTATTTATCTTGAATTAAGTCGACATCCATTACGATTATTGAATTTAGATTAAGATAAATAGAAGTCATTTCGATTAAGCGATTTAAATTGTGATAAGTGTTCAGTAGCACAATTTAAATAAAATTAAAAATAAATTGAACTCTAAAGGTCCTGTGCACAGTTTCCCCTTTAGTAATTAATATTTTCAAAATTTATATGGACTACTAATTTGCATAATATTCAAATGATTCCGTACTTTTACAAAGTTGCTATTCCATCAAACATAATTTGCATAACAATCAACTTTTCAGTAGAACTCAAATAAAATGCAATAGTAAAATAATAGCACGCTGGAATTCAGTCATCGTAAAATATGAGAAAAGCAAATAAAATAATTCCAATTCATATTAAATAGAGGGTAGATATACACCATATAATAAAACAATTGCATTTACTATAATATACAAAGAAATCATTTCGTACATAGACGTGTAAACGATTTTTGCAATTTTCGAATAAGTAGTGTGTATTGAAACATTCAAATACATATAATACAATCATAGGAAAATTAACAATAATATTCGAAATATTCAATCAAATTTAATGTTTCATAATTTTTTTGGTTTAATTTTCGAAATGATAGAAACAAGTTTGATGTTTAGGTCAGAGTGACTGAAATAAAATGAATTGCGAATAAATAACTAAAGACTTTCCTTTTCAGCGGTTCTTCTTTTTCAGTGGGAAGAGAGAGTGCAGGGTAGGTATGTCGTCGCGAGGGTAGGGTTTCGCCAAATCCACTGAGGTCGGTTTCGCGTCACGCGCGGTACGCGGTACCTTTATAGTTTTGACATTTTATTAGAGTAGTTTTCGTCGGGTTAATTTCGAGTAGCATATTTTTCGGTACCGCGTCGGAACTTCGGGAACGCGAGATAAAAATTAGATTTTGAATTCTTGACTGGTTATAAGAAGAAATACGGAGTAACGTAAAGTAGGTTTCTTCTCCGTATGGTTTGTTTTGATAACACGTTTTGGAAAACGGGCATGTTCAGGTGGCTGAAATATTGTAATTGAGCGTAACCCATTCGGAGACCCGCGACCGAAATCCTCTCCGAACTAGCTGGCCGACAAGCAGCCACCGCGTGAATGGGTTACGGTGCACGGATTGGTTGACCTGTTAGTACCATCCATTGGCACTACTCAGACTTAACGACTAGAACCGATGAGAGGTCGGTTCCGCGTTCGAACCTAAAAGGTTGAAAATCATTACAAATGGCAACCAACGTGGGGCCTAAAACATCCTAAGGGGGATAAAATTTCGCGTCTTCTGACGAGTTGGTCCTTTACGGAGGATGTAAGGTACTCTGGTACTCGAGTCCCACTATCAGGAGCAGTGGAGTTGTGTGATACACTCTAGCAGTCGCTTCACGTGAGTTGTAGCTTCCGCTCTCCTTTGTTTGATTTTGTTTTCGCGACAGAATCCTTCCGATGTGTTGTCCTAGACTAAACCCTGTAAGGACCTTCTATTTTCTTGATGGAACCGCCAGCCTGATGGGTTTACCTATCAGCATGGACTCTCAAGAAAATAGAAGGCTACCTTGCCTTTATGTCGCGGAAGGATTCTAATTATTTCGTATGCGTGATAGACGAGTGGTATCGGTTCAACGTTCGGTGGCGTACGCTGGAGTTGCGAAGCCCGGAATGCTTCCACATGTCGGGAGTTTTGACCGCGTACTAAGCTGTTACGGTAGCTATACCACTTGTCTCGTCGAGTCATCTAACGTAGATTAGAAACGTTTTGTAATGTATGTGGGTAGGGGTTTAAAATTAGTAAATTGACCAAAAGCACCCTTTCTTCGGCAGATTACCACGCACTCTCCTTTCCCGTTGAAGGAGTCGACCACTGAAAAGGAAAGTATGTATCAAATCAATTTTTTTTTCTCTTTCTCTATATTTTATCAATAGCTCGCCACTATCGGCCACTACTTTAGCAATAAGTATATTTTATATTTTTTTTTTCATACTAGCAACCACCAAAACCAGCAAAAATGGCAACGAAGTGGACCCCAGATAAGCGTTGGACCAGATCCAAAACGGTCCAACCAGCTAACTGCGGGATCTGCTTCGAAGACGTAGTGGAGGGCGTACACAGCGTGCGATTGGATTGTGGACATCCATTCCATCGTGCCTGTGTACAACAGCTCCTCCTCACGCCAGAGCTTTGCCCATTATGTCGGCGACCAATCGAGCGGTCTGCCCTAGACGTCCCCCTCGGAACGCCCCTACCAACGCGTGGAGCAGTGGCGAAAGGAGTTCCAGAGGCCGAACCGTCCCAACCACTTTTAGACCTGCAAGGAGCCGTAGGCGGTGAAGTTCCGGCCGCAAGTGTCGTGTCCGAGGTGACCCCCATGCCTTCCGCCCACTCCATTGACACCCTCGTGGCGTTGATGCGAGATATGTCGGAGAGGATTGGCAACCTGGAGGGAAAGCTCCAGAATCTCCCCATGAGCCAACCACCCAGCCGCGTGAGAACTCCGCTTGGCTGGGAGCCCAATCCCAGTGTGGCTATGCCCCACTCTCGACCATCCGAGCAATGGGCCCTACCTCCAAGGAACTCGGGAATGGATACCAGAGCTCCCGAATATAGACCACGACACAGCACCGCACCTCCGTTGGTACCTCTAGCCCCCGAGGCAGTTCAGTACAACAGGTCAATCGAGGATGTGATTCCCCCCGGGAACGCATTGACACCTTTTCGAGACCCGACGCCTCGTATCATGGAGAGTTGGCACCTGAACTTTACAGGGTTCAACGATTTGATATCGGCAGACCGGTTCCTTTTCCGGATTCAGGCGTTAGTATCCAGCACCCTGGGAGGTGATTCCTTGGCCTTCCTCCGGCATGCACATCTTTTGTTCAGCGGCGACGCTGCCGACTGGTACTGGAGCTTTAAAGAATCAACGCCACGTCCCACTTGGCACTCTTTCAGTGCAGCCTTCCGCAATCGATTTGAGGGTGGCTTCACTGAGAGAGAGCTAAGGGAGCAAATAAAGAAACGGAAACAAGGCGCTCACGAACCGTTCGACCAGTACTACACAAGTATAGTGAGATTGAGCACTCGCTTGCGAACTACCATGCCCGAGGACGAACTGGTAGAAATTATCCGAGAAAATATGCGCTGGGATCTTCAGAACAGCCTTCTGCATTTTCCCATCAACACCATACAGGGATTGCGCCTCCATGCCCGTAGGCAAGAACACTTGGATGAGCGGCGAGGTACCTTCCGTCCACAACCTCGCATAACGGGACCAAATCCCCAAAATCATCACACCGCGGAGTTGATGGCAGCGGACCACCTGCTTGCTGATCCAGTACCAGTACCGAGGAGCGGAGCACCACAGGAGCTCGAGGACCCAGCATTGTTTGATCGCCCCTCCCTAGAAGCAATCACTAGCCCGACGGTCTGTTGGAACTGTCGACAACCGGGACATCGGTTCTATGCATGTCCAGTGGAGCCGACGCTTTTCTGCTACCGCTGCGGGAAGGCCGACACATACGCACCTGACTGTGCAAATTGCAAAGGGCGAAAAAACTTGCCACCGAGTGCCGCGACCACCCGTCGGCACTCCTAAACCCCGGACGAACCAATCCTGACCCCATCACTAGCTATGACCCAGCTCCCGACATGACTCCAATTCTGCTGACTCGCACCGCTGAACACAGTTCTCCCGAAGTTCCACAACCGACGCCATCCTTCGCCGAGGCCAACGCGCAGGGAAATGATAGCGAGGCGAAAGTTCCTTGGCATGTAAAACCTTTTCATGTCAGGCTGCGGAATTATTTGGCTACTCGACAGCGCATCTTCCATGAGGAGTTGGCTACAACTGTCCCACCGCGAAGAAAGCGAGCCACGCGTCGGATGCGGAGCTTCTGGAGAAAAGTCAGGCAGTCGAGGAAAGTGCTGAAGGACATACACTTAGACGAATTATTGAGGGATGATGTTCGGCCATATGCGTCAGTACACCTCCTGCGAAAACGAGTGTCAGGCTTAGTCGATACGGGAGCCAGTGTGAATCGCATATCTGCTGATTTTGCAGGGGAGGTACTGCCAATGCACGCGGATCAAATCCGTCATTTCACCTCCTGGTTAAGCACGGCGGACGGAACTCGTCCGCCGGAAAAATTATGACGGATGTCACCTTTAAAGGAGTAACTAAACCTCTGGAATTTTTCATCATACCTCAATTAACCCAGAATCTTTATCTAGGAGTGGATTTCGTTCGAAAATTTAACTTGGCCCCGGCACTATTTTCCGGTACGACCCTGGAGTCCGTCACCCCAGCTCCTGTCCAATCTCAACCCACTAACTTATTACGACATACACTGGATGTAAATCAGCAACTGCGACTTGACTCGGCTATATCGGCTTTTCTATCGCATGAGAAGGAAGGTCTCGGGCGGACTGCCCTGGTGTCCCACACTATAGATGTGGGGGATGCTAAACCCATAAAACAGAGACATTTTGCCATATCTCCGGCGAAGGAAAAATCGTTATATGCCGAAGTGGATCGAATGCTAGCATTAGGCGTAATCGAAGAATCACAGAGCGCGTGGGCTTCCCCAGTCACCTTAGTTGTCAAGCCGAACAAGGTCCGATTATGCTTGGATGCCAGACGCTTGAACGCCGTCACAGTCAAGGATGCATACCCTCTACCGTTGATTGAAGGCATTTTGAGTCGGTTGCCTAAAGCCCACTTCATCACGAGCTTAGATCTCAAGGACACCTTCTGGCAAATTCCTTTAGACCCCGGTTCAAAGGAGAAAACAGCCTTCACAGTCCCAGGTCGGCCCCTATATCAATTCGTGACCATGCCATTCGGATTGTGTAATGCCCCCCAAACAATGACGCGCCTTATGGATAAAGTAATACCACCTCATTTGCGGCACCAAGTTTTCGTTTACTTGGACGATCTGTTGCTTATAACCGAGACCTTTAACGAACACATCGACCTGCTTCAGGAGGTGGCTCTACACATCCGGAGGGCAAGATTAACCATCAACATACGGAAGAGTCAGTTCGTGATGACGGAGGTGAAGTATTTAGGTCACATCATTGGGCATGGCCATATCAAGACCGATCCGGACAAGACTCAAGCGATTGACGTTTTCCCATTACCCAAGACCACCAAGCAATTTTGCCGATTCTTAGGTTTATGCGGATGGTACCAGCGTTTTGTACGTGACTATGCCACCATAACCACTCCTTTGACCGACATGCTGCGTAAGGGACGTAAATTCGTCTGGGAAGAGCCCTGCTTGCGAGCCTTTGAAGAGCTAAAGAAGAGTCTGACTACAGCCCCCGTACTGCACAGCCCGGACTTTGACAAACCGTTCTCAATCCATTGTGACGCGAGTCAACATGGAGTGGGAGCAGTCTTAGTCCAGGTTGCACAAGACGGCGAGGAGAGACCTATAGCCTTCATGTCTCACAAGTTGAACCCAGCCCAGTGAAATTACACGGTCTCCGAGCAGGAATGTCTAGCTGCGGTGTTGGCAGTGAAACGCTTCCGAGCCTATGTGGAGGGACACACCTTTGAAATCGTTACGGACCACGCTTCTCTGAAATGGCTAATGAGCCAGACTGATCTCAACGGCAGATTGGCCAGGTGGGCACTGAAACTACAGGCATTTGACTTCACAATTCGCCACCGAAAAGGAAGCCAGCATGTAGTCCCCGACACCTTATCCAGAATGTTCGCTCCTGAAGGAGCCAAGTTGGTCCAGAAGGACGACAGCCCCCAATTGATCGATCTGGACCATCCTGCCTTCAAGTCAGCCAGCTATACCCAACTGATTCACACTATCCAGAATCAACTGTCCTAGCTTCCTGAACTGCGGCTGACGGATGGATTTATTTATAAGTGGATGGGACACGCCTCCGGAGACCCCATACAAGAAGAAGAACAGTGGAAGTTGTGGGTGCCCGAAGAATTAACCACTGATCTTATTAGACGGGCCTATGACCACCTATCAAGTGCGCACGGCGGCTACGGTCGTACACTTAGGCGGTTGAAAACCTGTTTCTTTTGGCCTAAGATGGCACAACAGATAAAAGCGTACGTAGCCTCCTGTGAGCTATGCAAGTGCACTAAAGCGCCCAACACCATTCTTCGGCCTCCCATGGGTAAGGTTGAGGTCCCCGAACGCGTGTTCCAACGCTTGTACATTGATCTTATCGGTCCTTACCCTCGATCTGCTTCTAGTCACACGGGAGCTGTCGTGGTCCTGGACCAGCTCTCTAAATTCCCTATCATAGAACCACTACGTAACATGCACACTGGACCTATAATCAGCTTCTTGGAGAACCGAGTCTTTCACATGTTTGGAGTTCCGGAGAAACTTGTCTCCGACAATGGGGTCCAGTTCACCTCCAGCAAGTTCCGAGACCTAATGTCCAAATACGGCATCATCCACCAACGAACCGCCGTCTATTCACCACAAGCCAACGCATCCGAACGACTGAACCGTACGCTCATAGCGGCCATCCGCGCCTATGTCCACCCGAATCAGAAGGACTGGGATCGCAAGTTGTCCGCCATCACTAGTGCTCTGTGCTCGTCGTACCACGCCACTACCGGCATTTCGCCGTATTTCGCATTGTTCGGCCAGTACATGATCTGTCATGGAAGCGCTTACCGGCTATTGCGGCAGCTGAAATCGCTAGAGGACCCAATCGTGGTTCTGGAACCGCACGAAAAGCTCCAACTTCTGCGAGATCAACTGCGGGAGAAGATTGAAGAAAGTAGACGGATGGGAGAGGAGCGGGACAACTTGCGATCTCATCCTTCTGGCTTTAAGGTAGGCGACGAGATATATCGTCGAAACTTCCGACAGAGCGATGCCACCCGACATTACAATGCCAAACTAGACAAGAAATTCGTGAAGTGTCGAGTCCTACAAGTAACACCCACCCGATACCTCATCGCGGACATGGCTGGTAAAACCCTGGGAATTTACCACGCAAAAGACCTTAGACGATGAAGTGCAACTATTCCACACGAAAAACCTTGGCTCACCTAAATCTCTGCCTGAATGAAGACCTCCGAGTAACACCTGACTCCCTACGGTATAGTCACTGTCGAGTCTTCACGGACATGGTTGTAGCCTATTCCTCGAAATCGACCTTCGACCCGCCACGGCCCTAACCAAGACCTTTTACATAGGAGGCGGGATCGTAATTACTTCGATTTGGGGGGGGGGGGGAATGTGTAATGTGACGCATACGCCCGGGAATCGAAGTGATTCCGATCCCGAACCCTTGCACCCGGCCAGATGGGTATGACCTCGAAATGCAAGCGGACTTCATCTTTCGTGCGGATATCGTTGCGCAGAAAATATTTTCTTTTCTCTCCAAATATTTAGATCTGTGGATTTAAATATTTGAGACATAATATCAATCAAAACCCCGACACATTTCGAGGCATATCCATCTGGGAATGCCCCCTCCACCGTGGCCATCGAAACACTATGCCACTGGCGACAAATGGAAATGCACATTGCCGCCATGTGGCGTTCCATTCCGCACATCTGTTTTGTCGGTGGTTGTCGGAGTTCGATAATTTCGAGATTGAAATGCAAATTGGACGACCTAAAAACGAAAGGAAATGGACATTCTGGACATCGCGAGGGTGCTAATAAATGTCGATAAATAAAACCCTGCGCCGGAAAGCGCTGAGTGCGCTTCGTGGCGAAACGTGGCGTTGCGTTTGATCGCTCCGAGGATCTTTTTTACTGTTGCTCCGCATAAGCTTGTTCTCATATGGGCCTGATTGAAGGAAGTATACATATATGTATATTAAGCTAGAGAGCGCGTTGCGAATTAACATGTGAAATGCTTTACAACTGCATTACTGTTTCGCCAACTCCTTTAATATAGGGTTCAAGAATGCAGAGAACGTTCTGTTTGATGGAAAGCAAGGTACCGCTGTTCTTAGAAACGAGTGTAAATGTTACTTGTCAAAAAAAAAGAAAGTAAGAAAATTTATTTATATAATGAAACAGTAGTAAATGTTCATGCATTTATTATTAACGTTTGACTAGGTATTATTAGTTATGATCAGGGAATCATATTAAGTTTTCATCGGATTTTAAAATGCCACGCAGTTAATAAACCTTGGCGATTTCTACTTTTTAATGTACTCGTATACTTGCTTAAAATATGTCTTTTGTAAATCTTTCATTCCTTCAACACTGTTACGGTATCCAATTGTTGGAAGAACGCTGGCGCATTCAACTTAAAATTCAACCGGAGATTCGTCTCATTCGTGAGTTTGTTATACAAGTAAAATGTTCTATCCAGTGTATTATACCGATGATGTCATAAATCATAGACTATTCACGAATTTTATCCACTGGCATTTAACCTCTAATTGGTAGGAAATATGAACGGCTTAACTTCTTGTATGAAACCTTATATATTTTTATATCTTCACATTTTTCTATAATTGACTCATTCATCTGGCGGGCGACCCACTCGAAGAGAATAGAAAACTATTCTTTCACTGTATGCTCAGATTTTTATTGCAAAATCTCGCTGCCCTGAATAAATACGATGAGCCCTTCCCATTCGAAAATCGGTTACAAAACACGGCTGTCGCCCAATGCAGAATTTATATTTGCTGACAATAGATTTTCAATTTGAGAGGCTGCTTCAAAATGATGTTATTAACTTGGCGATTTTAATGATTCTTGTAAGATGAAGAACTATTTCAATTGACAATTTAAATACGTTGATAATTCTTCTCGTCGAATCAATTGGTGCCAGATTTAACAATTTACCTATAAGTTAACCGTGTTTGAGTTGCGCATTCTGTACGAGCGTAAGATACATATATTTTATTTTATAATCGTATGAGCAATTTGCAATATTATTTCCATAATTAAAAAATTCTTATAAGGGGGACAAGTAATTTAAGAAACAGTTCTAGCGAAACATTCAATCTTGGTATCAATCTTAAGGATGCAATTTATCGAAGTGAACTTTATGCATTGTGCAACAAGATTTTGATTTGTTTCATAAAGAAAAGAAGCGTAAGATTTAAAGTGATATGTATTCCAAATTGATTAGAGGTTAATAATGCAAATACTATCCATATATGTGAATAAATTAAAATTTATTAAGTGAAAGAAACGCATATGAGTAATTAGATGAAGTAAATATAGAAAAGCCGAATTTGTAAAAAAAAAAAAAATATATAAACATATTCGTCCTATTAAAAGGATCATTGCAACTATGCTATCTTAATGTGCAAATATTAATGTGAGAATCTATTAGTATATTTATCCAAAGTATAAATTTAGAATATCGAATAGGTTTCTTTCAGATAAAAGGCCCAATGGGTTTAAAAGTAAATTGTTTTAATTTATATTTAACCACTGCAAGCCATCTGCAAACATGTAAATAAATTTATTTATCTTGAATTAAGTCGACATCCATTACGATTATTGAATTTAGATTAAGATAAATAGAAGTCATTTCGATTAAGCGATTTAAATTGTGATAAGTGTTCAGTAGCACAATTTAAATAAAATTAAAAATAAATTGAACTCTAAAGGTCCTGTGCACAGTTTCCCCTTTAGTAATTAATATTTTCAAAATTTATATGGACTACTAATTTGCATAATATTCAAATGATTCCGTACTTTTACAAAGTTGCTATTCCATCAAACATAATTTGCATAACAATCAACTTTTCAGTAGAACTCAAATAAAATGCAATAGTAAAATAATAGCACGCTGGAATTCAGTCATCGTAAAATATGAGAAAAGCAAATAAAATAATTCCAATTCATATTAAATAGAGGGTAGATATACACCATATAATAAAACAATTGCATTTACTATAATATACAAAGAAATCATTTCGTACATAGACGTGTAAACGATTTTTGCAATTTTCGAATAAGTAGTGTGTATTGAAACATTCAAATACATATAATACATTCATAGGAAATTTAACAATAATATCCGAAATATTCAATCAAATTTAATGTTTCATAATTTTTTTGGTTTAATTTTCGAAATGATAGAAACAAGTTTGATGTTTAGGTCAGAGTGACTGAAATAAAATGAATTGCGAATAAATAACTAAAGACTTTCCTTTTCAGCGGTTCTTCTTTTTCAGTGGGAAGAGAGAGTGCAGGGTAGGTATGTCGTCGCGAGGGTAGGGTTTCGCCAAATCCACTGAGGTCGGTTTCGCGTCACGCGCGGTACGCGGTACCTTTATAGTTTTGACATTTTATTAGAGTAGTTTTCGTCGGGTTAATTTCGAGTAGCATATTTTTCGGTACCGCGTCGGAACTTCGGGAACGCGAGATAAAAATTAGATTTTGAATTCTTGACTGGTTATAAGAAGAAATACGGAGTAACGTAAAGTAGGTTTCTTCTCCGTATGGTTTGTTTTGATAACGCGTTTTGGAAAACGGGCATGTTCAGGTGGCTGAAATATTGTAATTGAGCGTAACCCATTCGGAGACCCGCGACCAAAATCCTCTCCGAACTAGCTGGCCGACAAGCAGCCACCGCGTGAATGGGTTACGGTGCACGGATTGGTTGACCTGTTGGTACCATCCGTTGGCACTACTCAGACTTAACGTCTAGAACCGATGAGAGGTCGGTTCCGCGTTCGAACGTAAAAGGTTGAAAATCCTTACATATGGCAATTTGCACAATCCAAGAAGCGCTTGATTGAATTCAAAGTGTCACATATAAACATTTTGAAAGCTATTGGCTTTGCTGATACCCCAAAAAGAGTGCTTCCGTGCGCCCGGGGGAACTTGAACTCAGGATTCCAGCAGACCCTCGATCGAGAACTCACGACGCAGCTAATGGTGCCATGGATTGTCGGTTTCCCTTTCATCTCATAAGCAACTTCAACGATGCATTTGGGCATGCTTTGAATTTTGTTAGTAGGGGAACGTGAATTAATTTTTGTTAGTATAAAAAATAAAATTTGTTAGTGGGAATTAGTAAATAGAATTAGTTTGTATGAAGGAAAGGAATTAGGTTTTGTTAGGGAAAAGGTATTGAATGAAGTTTGTTAGTGGGAATTAATAAATGGAATGTTGTTAATGGGAAAATTGAAATTATTAGTATATATTATATGATTTTAGTTGGAAATAAGGGTAGGATTGTGATGACGAAGAAATAAAAATTGAAGGGAAATTGGAAAAATGTTAATAGAAATAAATGAATACACAGAGGAAAAGGTAGGAGTGCCCAAAGGAAGGTGGAAATGTTACGGCGGCAATTAGAAGTTGCGAATAGGAGAAAGTCGGTACGCTGGAATTCGCAACAATCGTGGGGACTGAGTGTCTCATTCAGCCAGGCAAACAAAGAATGTCGGCAGGGGTAGTTATGAATCGGATCGGATGTCTTTAGTGTGAAAGATCCCAAGCAGCTTTCCGGATTCATCCTCAAGCTCGTTTGCTACTTGCCCAATACGGCGACGGATCCCTGCAGGAGTGAATCATGGAGCGAATTTGGCAGCAAAGCGATCTGCGGCATTGCTCACAGTGAAATTACGCACGAAAACGTTCTGACCCTGGAGTAGCTCACGAGGACGAACACGAAGGTTGCAGCGTTGAGCTCCCTTTTGGTAGACCTCTTGCAATTTGCATCTGACTTGGTCCTGTACAGCTTGCAGTCGATCACCGTTAGCACTTAGCTGTACCTCACCATCCTCAAAGGCATTAAGGCTTCTGAGGAGGGCATACTCAGAACCATGTTGGATAGGGTGATACCCGAACATGAAAAAGTAGGGCAAATATCCCGTGGACTCATGAATCACCTTGCGGAAGGCAAAACATAAGGCTGGAAGATTCTCGTCCCACTTGCCATGATCAGACCCTATATAGGCTCTAATGGCGTTCAATTTGCACCGAAGCACAAACGCCCAGGACCTACTTGAGCAATTTGCGAGGGATAAGAAAGCTGACCTCCTGTTGCTGAGCGAGCAACATCATAACAAGGACTCGCAAGCGTGGTACCCTGGCAAATCTGGTACCTCGGCCACCTGGGTTCGAGAAAGCGCCCGCTTTCAGGTGCAGGGCCATGGACGCGGGGATGGTTTTGTGTGGGTGTGGTGTTCAGGGATAACATATTTCAGTGTTTATCTGACGCCTAACGAGGCAATGCGATCTTTTCGAACCAAACTCGATGCCCTGGAGGACGCTGTCTCGAACACAGAGGGCCACATGCTGGTCGGGGGAGACTTCAACGCTAGAGCCATTGAATGGGGTATGCCACAATCCGACCCAAGGGGAAAGCAAATCTTGGACACGGCGGCCAGAACAGCGCTTTTTGTCCTAAATACTGGTAACACCCCTACTTTCCGCCGCTGGGGTTGCGTAGGAACCATACCCGATGTGACACTCGCTTCGGAGCCCCTGGTACCCAGAGTACACAGCTGGCGAGTACTAGGGGACTACTCGGCTAGTGATTACCAGTATATAGCGGTTGAGATTCACGACGGTGCCACTCTGCGTGCATATGCCCAAACTTCAATCCTCGGATGGAGGACTGGGAGGATGGACGTTGAGAGGTTTGCTGACGCGCTTACGGCAGGCGCACCGTTGCTGGGAGCTCCGCCAGGGAGTGGAGGGCCTACAGCCAAGGACTTGGTGAACTCAAATATGAGTACCATCATAGCTGCTTGCGAGTCTTCCATGCCCCGCCGGAGACCCCGACATGGTAAGCCTCCAGTATACTGGTGGTCAAACGAGATCGCCGAACAAAGAAGCGAGTGTCACAAACTTCGCCGAGAGGCCCAGCGGGCGCGAACACGGGAGGAGGCAGACACTAGGCTAGCAGCATACAGGTCCGGTAGGAAATATCTTCGCAGGCTTATTAACAAGAGCAAGGCCCGATGCTGGCAAGACCTCGTGGACGATGTAAATAGGGATCCGTGGGGCCTTAGCTACAAGCTGGTCATGGGGAAACTTGGTGCCCTACGGAAGCCTTGTATACATGACGCGGAAAATATGGACGTGATAGTGCGGGGACTCTTCCCCGCCCATCCCGTCCGTGTTGACGCTGTCCATGGTGAAACAGCAGTCGAGTGCCCACTCTTCACACAGCTGGAACTGGAGGAGGCAGTCCTCTCCCTGAAAGCGAGGAAGGCTCCAGGTCCAGATGGTGTTCCAGCAGAGGTTTTGCAGCTCGTCTATCACCATTGTCCTGACTTGCTGCTCAGCACATTCAACGCTTGCCTACGGGACGGGGTTTTCCCGGTACGATGGAAGGTGGCGAGGCTTGTGCTGGTCAGCAAGGGGAAGGGAAATCCCGAATCGCCGTCTGCATACCGCCCGTTATGCATGCTAGACACGGCTGGAAAAGTGCTAGAGAAACTCACCAAGGGAAGACTCACTGACGCGATTCGTGCTGCTGGGAACCTATCTCCTCGGCAGTACGGCTTTAGAGCAGGACGTTCTACCATTGATGCGATTGCAGAGGTGGTGAACGCGGTCCAAAAGGCAGAGGCATATAGTCGCACCAAGCGACGGATCGTCCTGTTGGTGACACTCGACGTCAGAAATGCCTTCAACTCCGCTAGATGGGTGGATATTCTGGACACGCTGGAAAACTCTTTTCAGGTTGCAGAATATCTAATGCGGCTTTTGAGGAACTACCGAAAGGACCGAAGCCTGCTCTACGACACGACACAGGGCCAACGAAGGATGGAAATTACATCGGGTGTTGCCCAGGGATCTATCCTTGGTCCGGACCTGTGGAACGTGTCTTACGACGGGCTACTGAGACTTGAGACCCCGATGAGTCGCGCTTGGTCGGCTATGCGGATGATTTTGTGGCTCTGGTCGCCGGACGCACCGTTGAACAAGCGCAACTTAGGCTAGGTATGCTAATGCGCCGAGTGAGGGACTGGATGACTGCTCGCGGGCTCAGTTTAGCACTGGAGAAAACCGAAGTGGTCATCTTGACAAAAAAGAGAATCCCCAGAGTAAGGATGATCAGTATTGGAAACAAACAAATCCAATCGAAGCCAGCGGTGAAGTACCTGGGGCTACTGATCGACTCGAAGATGAGTTTCTCTGAGCAAATCAGGGCAACGGCTGAGAAGGCTGCTTCGGGAATATCGGCCCTGAGTCGACTTATGGCCAACGTAGGGGGACCCAGCCCATCAAGAAGACGCCTCTTGATGAGTGCTGTAGGGTCAGTGCTAATGTACGGAGCAGAGGTATGGGGCGACGGTCTCAGCAAGGAGGTATACCGAAAACGATTGGCACAGGTACAGAGAAGAGGAGCACTGAGAATTGCATCTTCGTATCCAACAGTCTCCGACTCGGCGGTGAGAGTGATTGCAGGCGTGATACCTGTCGCCCTACTTGCTAGAGAGCGCCGCACTATTTACTTGCGCCGAAACGAGGATGCAAGGGAGATGGTTGTCCACGAGGAGAGACAACGCTCGCTCAACGATTGGCAGCAGTCTTGGAGGAATTGCACGAAGGGAAGGTGGACTGCGCGCCTCATCCCGGATGTGAGACCGTGGCTTAATCGAAGGCATGGTGAGACTGACTTCTATCTGGCCCAGCTTTTGAGCGGGCACGGGTGTTTTCAGTCTTACCTGCACAAGATCGGCAAGTCACGGTCTCCCGATTGTCGGTTTTGCCCAGGAAAGGAGGACAATGCCTGTCACACATTTTTTGTGTGTACCAAATGGGCCAGGCTGCGAAGGGACTCTACAGGGAGACGGGAGAGCTCACCCCGGATAATATAGTTGCGGTGATGCTCGAATCGGTTGACAAATGGAACCAGGTGGCACATTATGCTCGGGCAGTCCTAAAATATAAAAGGGACTCACAGCAGCCGGAGGCACTCGGGCTGGGGGATCGCTCTTCTGGCAATTCCTCTTCCCCTCTCCCCTCCCGCTAGGAAAGGGACTCCCCAGCTTGAAGGCGCCCCACGGCGTAACAAAACGAGACCTGGCCCGAAGTAATGTGTCAAACGGTTCCAGGCTAGGTTCTCAGATTGACAGGGGAGGTGTTTAGTGGGTAGTCCAAAGGTATCCTCCATGGGAGTCCCACACTGGCAGACTCGGCGGGCATAAACGCCTTCACCTCCCTACCACAAAAAAAAAATGGCGTTCAGTGTCGACTGGTTCGACCTCTCTGAGGCATTTGCCTGCGGTGAATGATATGGGGTGAAGCAATGCTGCACTCCATAGTCATTCATAAGCTTGCTGAATACCTTGGAGGTGAACTGTACCCCATTGTCAGAGTGTAGCCATTCAGGCACTCCAAAGTTCAGAAAGATTTCGCGCTCCAAATATCGGACGACTAACTCTGCAGTGACTTTCCTCATGGGCCTGAGCCATACGAACTTTGTGTAATTATCCAGGACCACGAACAATTGGATATTCCCTGATCTTGAACGATGGTATGGGCCCATGAAGTCCACAAATAGGCGCTGCATAGGTCGTTCGGAGTCTCGTGATGCCCCCATAGGGGGTCTCATTGTGGAATTTGCCGGTTTGACCTGTTTGCATATCAGGCAATTCTTGATGTGCTGAATCACATCTTGACGCAAACGAGGCCAATAATAATACCTTTGCAAAACTTCAGTTGTTTTGCGAATTCCACATTGAGAGCCCCGGGGATCATCATGAGCTCGTACTATGAGAGCTCGTTGGTGACCCTCAGGAACCCATAGTTTTGTTCTGGGAATATCAGTAGTCGACGTTACAGGAGCACCAGTACTAATATATATTCGACCATCTGCAAGGTGCAAATTCTGAAACTTATCGGGTTGTTTCAAGATTTGCTCTTTGAGATGCTCATACTTGGGCTCCTGAACCGCAGACTCCGGGATTGAACCACCAATGTGTCCATCCTCCGGGAGACAGGGAATGATCGAGTTCACCCGCTCGTCCTTCGAGCATGTTCTTGACAACGAATCGGGAACAACGTTAAGAGTACCTTTCCGGTGTTCAATTTGGAAATTGAAACCTTGTAATTTCAGACTCCAGCGAGGCAATCGACCAGGAAGGTCCGACTGCTGCATCAGCTATTTAACACTAGCATGGTCGGTTATGATGGTGAAGGGCAACCCTTCGATATATGCCCTGAATCTCTTTACGCTCTGCACCGCAGCTAAGCATTCCAATTCTGTAATGCTATAGTTACGTTGCGAAGCGTTCAGCTTCATAGACATATAGCGATTGGATGCTCTCCACCCTCATCGTCTTTCTGGAACAAAACACTTCCAACACCCACTGTACTTGCGTCACACTGGATATAGAAGTGCTTCGTAAAGTCGGGGTTGGCCAGCACTGGAGCAGAAATCAGCAATTGCTTCACTTTACTGAAGGCACTATTGGCGGAAGCAGACCACTTGAAGGCACGTTTGCCCTTTAGCGAATCCGTTAGAGGGGCCGTAACCGAGGCAAAGTTTGGAATGAAACGCCTGTACCATCCTGACATTCCCATAAACCGTCTCACGTCTTTGGCCGTTCGGGGTTCAGGATAGGAGACTATACCTGAAACCTTCTCCGGGTCGGTGCGCAGGATACCATCACTCACTACAAAGCCAAGATATTTGATCTCCTTCTTGATGAAGTTGCTTTCTTCAACAGCACTCAGGAGCTCCAAGTGCTCATCAAATGTTGAACTTGTAACAAGCAGGTCATCTAGGTAAACAAATACCTTGTCCTGCAGCTCATGCGGTATTACTTTATGCATCAACCGACACATTGTTTGGAGAGCATTACATAGACCGAATGGCATGACTTTGAAATGGTACAAGGGCCTGCCAGGGACAGTAAAAGCTGTTTTCTCCTTACTTGTCTCATCCAATGGTATTTGCCAAAAGGCATCCTTCAGGTCCAAGCTGGTGATGAACCTGGTACTCTGCAACCGTGCCAAAAGACCTTCAATCAGTGGCAACGGATAGGTGTCCTTAACGGCCCCCTCGTTGAGGCGTCTAGCATCAAGACATAAACGCACCTTGCTGGGTTTCCTGACAAGGGTCACAGGAGAACTCCACGAACTCTGACTTTCCTGTATTACCCCCAAAGACAACATACGATCGAGTTCATCATACAACAGTTTCTGTATAACAGCATGATGCCGCTGCTTAATAGGTCAAGCAGAACCAGTCTCGATGTGATGAGACACGAGACTAGTCCTACCCAAGCATTTCTCATTATACGACGGAAACTGTTGTTTGACGAAGTCCAGTCGTTGCTGATCTTTCGGAGACAAAAGATGGAATTCAGGGCTCTGAGGCTCCGAGGCTGCTTCGATAGCGTTGACCTGGATTGGTGCTATTTCGAAGAGATCCCAGAAGTCAATTCCAAGATACACTGCGTGTGTCAAAGAAGGAACAACCAAGAATCTCATCAATTTGGTGGTTTTATTAAATTGCACCAATGTGGTGACGTATCCCAGAACTGGATCCTTGTGCCCTGATGCAGCCTGAACATGAGCGTGCATGGTATGCATATGCAAACCCAAATCCGACAGCAGGTCCAATGCTCCGGCTCCGAGGATACTATTACTGGCTCCGCTATCAAGCAAGCCCTTCGATTTGCGACCCTTGACGGAAATCTCTGCGTAGGGCCTATTGTCACCAGGAGTTGCAACAATTGCCTCCACGCAGGCACGCTTCAAGAGACGCCTGGCGAAGAAATATCTCCAGGATCTCCGAAAGCGATCCCGAAAAGGTCATGCTCTAAGACCAGCGGGTGATTCACGATCATCGCCCGCCTTTCCATTACATTCAACGTATTCCGGTAATCTGTCTGAAGCAATCACATTGCTAGAAAACGTTGGTAAATCGGACATATGAGGTGAAGTGAAGAAACTTGTGGGTGGGCACTGGTCTGGTATCTGGTTATTCATTGTGTTATGGAAGGACGAAGGGATCCCACTTGGAGACCGACTCTGGAAGTGTGCATGATATCCTGCAGCAGATCTCGCTGAAGGATCACACCAGACATTCTCCAACATATCAACAGCGCCAATGTTGGGAGGATGCCTACTGTGATGGACAACCACAGGTCTACCGGAGGGATACCACACAGCTTCAACTCTAGTGCAGTGACGAACTAACTCTGTTGTCGATGCGAATTCCAAGCCTGCCAAATGATTCCTCATTCGTTCGTCCATGTTCCGCAATAGGATGGCCTGCATGTCAAAATCAGATATCCAATTTTTAAGACGCAAGGCCATCTCCATTATGGAGCCATGAAACTCACGGAAAGATTCATCTGGCTTCTGAAAACGTGCATCGATTGCTCGTCGCACATCTACGTCAGTCCAATAAGATCCATAACGCTCCTCCAACGCAGCTTCCAAATCAGGCCACGTAAAATTGGGGTTGAGCTGCCGAAATAACCAGTACCATTCTTCTGCTGGTCCTTTCAGAAGAATGTGGAGGCTAGATGCCAGTTCCTCCAAGGGAATGTTGTAATTTCTTGCCAAGGCGGTGACTCGAAACAGGAACTGCTCAACATCTAGACCAGCAGAAGAACCATCAAAACTGACCCTCCACTTATGCATTGGTGGGAAGGAATAAAACTCGTCGTCAGAGCTAGAATAGGTGGAGTAAGAAGCGCTATGCGATGCCATAATTGAAAATTAATATTATAAATACTGGATAAACGGTAAATCTGTAAAATCAATAAATCAATTAACGGAGGGATACACCGACAAAATCCGAGAAATCAAGCAGACGGATTACACCGAAAATTTGGATAAAATAAATAATTAAATAAACCGCAGACGGACAAACAATCGATTCTATAAAAATAAATTAAAAATTGAATACCAGACAGACAAACAGACAAGTAAATAAATATATAAAATCGTAATACCTAATTTAAGCTAAAATAAAAATCGATTTGAAATTTCCTAATCTAAATATCAAAAAAACGATTGTACGAAACAATTCTACTCAACTATACTAACCCAATCTAAACTAAAACCTAACTCACTACCTAAACTAACTCAATGAACCGAACTGAACCTAAAATTACTCAAAACCAACAAATAATTAAACTAAACTCAATCTCAATCATTAAAATTAAAACTAACTGAATTACTCTAGACTAACAAAACCGTAAGCCCAATTATCTAAACTAATCTAAATCATAAATCCTAATTAAACTCAATAATCTATAACTAAACTACCTAAATCCAATGACTTTAAAATCGAACAAGTAACCTAACGGTAATTACTAAACAACCAATAATGCGATGCCGAAATAAAAGAAAACATATGATAAGATGTGAAATGAGTGCAGGCGAGTGTAAATTGAACTAAATATAATAATTGACTTGCACTTTCATTTCTCAAAATGAATCACCCCATTAATGGAAAGGAAAAAGAAAAGGTAATTGAATGGGATAGTGATGAAAATTTAGACTCAACACGAAGCAGACAAACCACAACATTGCCTGGTATAATAGTGGAACTCGTAGGTAGACTCAGCTCTAATGGTCACCTAAAAGGGCTGACTACGAGACCATTATAAAACACTTCGGACTTCATAATGGCTCGGAAAAGAGCCGCACAAATCCCAAAGCTACCACCAGATAAATGATGGAAGGGCCGAAAGCGTTGGCTAATTCCAAGAGTAGGATCTAAGTCCAACTATCCCGTGCAGGGAGATATAACAAACGACTTGAAATTCGGTTGATCCCAACCAACATCCACACTGCTACAGCAAGAGTACTGTCATAGCCGGTGGAGGCTATCAAACACAAAACAGCACGGTAGGCGCCACTGCATCTGCGGCAAACCCCGTGATCAAAATCTGTAAATAAACTATCCAAAATCCAAACAAAAAAATTTTCAAACTATTATTCAAACAATCATCAAAAATTTCTAACAAAAACAAAAAAAATAATTTCCCTGGAATGCTCAGACCACTATTCAAGTCAGGCACTCCAGGTACTCAGCCCAACAAATCTAGCATTGAAAAATTTAAACTATAATTAAAAACTAATAAAAATTAACTAAAACCATTAGAAAACCAACAAAGCTAAAGCTTGGGCGCCATATGTTGCAAAGCAACGAATGGTGCTATTAAAAATGAAATAAACAACAAAACCTAAACCGATTGGGCGCCATATGTAGCAACCACGGAAGTCACCGCAGTTGCAGACATTAAGTAATTAGCAGAGAGGTGTGAAGCCCGGGGTGGCATACTGAGGCCGGCTAGCGCTCAGTCGTGTCGTGGGTCTTCCGGGACACCCTCTGCTTGAGCTGAGCCACCTTACATAAAAACTAGCACAAAAGGAAAAGGATGGGAAATGGGAGGTCACATTGAGCAGTGAAAAATAATTGTTATCTTAGAACATTGTGGCCGTTTTTATTTCAATTTAGGAAAATACACAACAACAATTCGTGAAAAAAAGAATAATATTGTAAAACGAAAATAGCCTCTGAATTGTAAATTGTTGAGAGAAATCGACAAAAATTATTATGGAAATCGACAAAAATTATTATAGAAAGCTAAAATGTGTGCATTACTCACCCCTATTGGTGCTGCTGAGCAAGGGAGGGGCACTAAAAAAAACCACTGAGACAGATTAACTTCACGAACTTTACGTTATGTTTTCTTTTCGTTTACGTTAGCATAAAACCACAAAAAAAAACAATATAAACTTTTTTTTAAATTTTATAATTTACGCAGCCACTAATCCGCTGTACGGCAGTTTGTCCCCATTGAGTTGAAATAATTACTTCACGTATATTTCCAATTGTTCCTTCAAATTCATTCCATCCACCAGAAGGAATCCGCCCACAGATATTATTCTTGCGTTTTTCTTTCTTTGTTCTTTTTTTCTGTAATTTACGAGTTCCGGCACTTTCCGGCACTATTATTAAGGCCAGCATTTGCCACTTAATTTTACTTCATCCGTTATTTTTTTCCTTAGTCCAATCACTGTATCCACTTGGTCTGTCTTTTGCTAAGAAGTTCATTAGCTGCACTACTAATTCAACTATAATTCCTATCCTCCCTCTATACACTTGTTTTAATATTCTATTTTTAAAATATTCAATAATAATATTCACGACAAACTATACAACTTTGAATTCTCCTTTTTCTTTTCTTTAACTCGCGATTTTTAATACACGTATGTCTTTTTTACTGTTCACCTCCGCCTCAAACAGATTCATCACTTTTTCACTGTCACTATTGCGAAACCAATCATTTATCCACCCCAAAATCAGACTTTGTACCCAAAAAAACTCCCTCTTCTTCACAAAACCCAATCCGGAATCTTTTTTTTTGCAAATTCACCATTCCGCACCGCAAAACACAATCCCTTTTTATCTTACCAGTCAAATACTGACTGCCCCAATCCTAACCACTTCATCCCACATTTCACCTTTATCCAATCCGATCTCGCAATCCTTTTCATTTTCAAATTACCGCTGCCGCCTCTGGGTAACGTAATCGAAGTTCATTACACTTCGATTCCGCTACCCACAGATCTTTTGTTCTATATCGACAAACTCAATAGTATCCATTGTTTCACATATGGCAATTTGCACAATCCAAGAAGCGCTTGATTGAATTCAAAGTGTCACAAATAAACATTTTGAAAGCTATTGGCTTTGCTGATACCCCAAAAAGAGTGCTTCCGTGCGCCCGGGGGAACTTGAACTCAGGATTCCAGCAGATCCTCGATCGAGAACTCACGACGCAGCTAATGGTGCCATGGATTGTCGGTCTCCCGTTCATCTCATAAGCAACTTCAACGATGCATTTGGGCATGCTTTGAATTTTGTTAGTAGGGGAACGTGAATTAATTTTTGTTAGTATAAAAAATAAAATTTGTTAGTGGGAATTAGTAAATAGAATTAGTTTGTATGAAGGAAAGGAATTAGGTTTTGTTAGGGAAAAGGTATTGAATGAAGTTTGTTAGTGGGAATTAATAAATGGAATGTTGTTAATGGGAAAATTGAAATTATTAGTATATATTATATGATTTTAGTTGGAAATAAGGGTAGGATTGTGATGACGAAGAAATAAAAATTGAAGGGAAATTGGAAAAATGTTAATAGAAATAAATGAATACACAGAGGAAAAGGTAGGAGTGCCCAAAGGAAGGTGGAAATGTTACGGCGGCAATTAGAAGTTGCGAATAGGAGAAAGTCGGTACGCTGGATTTCGCAACAGTACTCCTCCTTACAAGTTACGAATTTTTTCCACCTTTCTGGAAGTTTTTCGATGCTGGTATCGAAGAATTCCTTGGGCGGCTCGGACAGCGATGTGTGCACGTACTTCTCTACTTCGCCGTCGGTGTTGAATCTTTGACCTCCGAGGGCTTCTTTCAGTAGTCCAACCATGTCGAAGTTGCATTTTGATAAACATGGACTCTAGGAGGTGTTTCAGTACATCCCACCCCAAACCCGGTATTTTATCGAGCGTGAGACCCGTGGTGTAAGGGCGCGCTGTATTGATTAAATAGTCACACAAGCAAACTGCTCGAAAACGTTCCTACCCCCTACTCACAATTTTTTGGCAGATTTAAAAAAAAAATGTAATTCCTTCCGTTCGTAAATTGTAATTTGTAAAATAATTTTCCTTCTTATTATTATTATTAAATGCAATTTTATATCAATTTTCCTTCATATTAAGTTTAAATGTCTCCGTGTGATTATATTCGTTATGAGATTAAACTTTTATTACTATTTCAAATCCTATTGATTACCTTTACTTCGGTCAAATTTATTTTATAAAAAAATTCAAATCTGCCAAATGTTTAAAGTATGGGAACGCTGATCTAGTACACCGCAATGGTGTATTAGATTGGCGAATGGAATGGGATTGAGTGATGCGAGTGACGTCTACGTCAATTTGAGGGATCCGGTGGTTAGCGGACCAGGTGAACTTGCAATGTGAAAGACTACGTGCGTAAGAATAGCGCCCGTTTATGTCTATGGACACGAATGAGAAAAGTGGATTCGAAGCGTTGCAGTCACCATGGCGCGGTCTCCTACAACCGTCCAACCCTCGCTGTCGTGTGCCCCGTTCTTGCTAGCGTTACACAGCTCTTGCTAGACGGTAAAACGTTCCCGCGTCTTGCTTGTGCAAATCTTGTGAGGGTTATCAGCGCTAGATCAATTCTTGAATCTGTGGTTGTGACAAATCGAATTATAGTGGGATCTGCTTCACGTTACGTGCCACGAATCCAAGTATTGCACAGATTCCACGCGTATTTTATCAAAATGATGTAGTAGCTGTGTTGATAGCGTTTCCTAAAAATTACATTGCCTGCATCTGCAGAATCCCTTGAATTTTCAGCGTGCCGCACGTGCGAACTTCTAACAGTGAATTTTGGCCGCTTTTGAACCCGCAATCGAACCATTAGATCAATTAATCACTGCACATAATCTCTGTATTCCTGGGGCTCGACCCTGTGATCTGAGACCGTTCCGTCACGCGAGCCCCATTCGAACAGTATTTTGCATTCTGTTGGTTCTTGAATGCATTCATTGTGCAGTGCTCGTCTCTGGCCAGTAGGGGGTGTTTGGCGGTACAGGTTCATAGTGCATGCGATGCACCGCGACGAAGAGTTGTCTTGCCGCGTAACTGAAAACCTGCAACTATTGTAAGTGACAATCTGCGAAGCAGCGCAAAGTGTGTTACGGAACGTGGAAAATAGCTGTCAACGAAGGTGCGTGCGCATAATTGCATCAGAGGCTAGTTTCCTTTGTTTGTCAAGTTTGGAAAATTTTTAAGGATGAATGGAATTCAATTGTTTACGGTTCGATGCACACTTGTTGTCGAAAGTGGTTGCATTTTGGTGAATCACAACCACATCTGACAACAAATATTGGAGATAATAGAAGGCGAGACTTGTCATCTCTTAAATGCTTGAGCAACATACTGATAAAAAAATAACTATAAATATATTTCATCAAACCGTCATATTCTCTTCTTTCTTCCCAAAACATAAAATACATGCGCAAATTCGTTCCTATCTTACGTGAGCTTTGATTTCAATTCGTCGTTTGACCCGTAAAAGATGATATGGATAATCAAAATGACAGGGCCGAAATGTAATTTGCATGAGGGTCTTATTCAATGTTATTAATAGCAATGTCGAAATTCATTTATTATTATATAGTTTGCCCGAAGTATTATATTATTATATAGTTTGCCCGAAGTATTATATTATTACACTATGTGCAGTCCGAAGTTTGTTTAATTATTATAGATTGTAAATTCCACGAGCAAGATGATCTTTCATAATAATTGATTGAAATATCCGAAAGAACTTATCAGTAGATATTAAGCATTAGCACAGTTTGTTTTCAACATTTAAGTATTTATAGCGAATGAATGTTATTTATCTTAAATTATTGACTGATCGCTTCCTAGATACAGTTGAGCTGAAAATCTACAATATTTTATTGACTACAATATTTTAACGATATCGAAGGTATATTACAAGAGAAAATGACGTCAATTCCACTAGTTTTGTGATATTGAAGAGAGTAAATTTAAAATGGTCAATGTTTTATTCTACCAGACATGGTAAATGATTCGTAGATTTCTTTAGAAACAATTAACGTTAACGAATGTTGCAAAAGTGATTAATTACATTACGGTGAAATCTTAAGGAACTGGTCTCGCTAGACTGAAATATCATATCGGCGTAAATAATCTTAAAAGCAAATTATGACAACTATATAAAAGTTTTATGAAAAGCTCAATTTAAGAAAATTGTAACGTTTCTTGTCACTACAAGAAGCCTATTTTCTGAACTAGTAGTTAAGAATGTACAATAACAGTGAAAAAAATGAATTTATATAGATGCCTTAGTTTAATTTCATCGTGTAGTACGATAATACCTGTCAAATTTGCAAACGTCAATTTGATTGTTAGATGTTTTGGAATATTTATAATTAATGATAGAATAAAAGAGACTTTAAAATAATTAAAGAAAATTCTAAATTCACCATAAACATTCTGTCAACTAAAATGAAATTATCGTCTTACAAATCCAATCACTTAAAAGAGACGTTTTAAAAAACATAAATACATTACGACAAACTACAGAAAAAAGAACAAATAAACTAATAGTAATAATAATAGTAATAACAATATTTCATAGAAGTGTTCAATCTACATAAATAAGATAAAACGAATTTCTTCAAATAGTATCTATGTTATCTATTTACTTTCAAGTGATATTATAGCACTTATAATACTTCCTCTGCATTCTTTTCCAAGAGCCGTGATTTTTTTAAACCACAATCTGAAATTTTCCAGAGAGAATAAAACTTCCGTCTTCATATTGTTGATCAATACGTTCTTGTACATGATAAGTGCACATAACATAAAGTGTATTAAACGTAGCTTGTTCAATTAAATATGTGCCTGACAAGTGGCAATAAACAACAATGATTTACGAAAGATAATATGAAAGAAAATGTTATTGTTATTGATGGATTTATAAATGATTTAATTTAGATTTTATTAGTAATACCAATTGAAAAAATAAATATTTTTAAATATACGTAAATTATAAAAGTTTATACAAAGGGATTACAAAGTGATTGCGATCGATATTATAGACGAGTATATGTTCACGCAATGTGAAAAATTGAGTACATTTTTATATAAAATAACCAGTATGAATATTGTATCACTAACGCTTTGCAGTAGAAAGTACTGTTTCTTAGAACAAATTAATAAAACCATGAATTGTTAAACTGTAAAAACTCGGTCTTTCCATTTCTATCGACGTGACCGGGTATAGGACCCACATCGATGCAGGGTCCTCCTATAGCATGGTCTAGCCATCGGGCGCACTCCTCCGTTTTTCGTTGTTTCACAGGGGCTCTTGCCGGTTAGTGTGGCCTTCCACTCGCGTGCCCTTTTATGGTATAGAGTTATGTGATGCAATTACATAATTCTATAACATAAATTGGCCACGTCTCTATTTCTCATTTAGTGGGAAAGTTCATGCGAACTATGTTTGTATGAGTTTTCCACTCAAATGAAAAATATATTGCCACATCTAGGTTTAGATCTTGATCCGGTTGGGAGGGTGCGAGGGGGCACCACCTCCATCTGGATGCCCCACTCTTATTTGTGGGCCATCAGAATCGTCGAGTAAGTCCCCCTAAGTCCGTATGTCTTGATGTCCATTTTCATACGAATTTCTTGCGGTTAGCGTTAGAGATAAGGAATGGTACGGTGGCGCTTGAGAGCTTTGATGAGGTGTTCTAGGAGAGTTCAGATCCACTTTCATATGATTTTCTTGTGGTTAGCGAAAGAGATAAGGAATGGTATGGTGGCGCTTGGGTGTCTTGATAGAGTGTTCATTTTCATGTAAATTTCTTGGGTTGAATGAAGTGAGATAATGAATGGTATTGTTTGGTTGCTAAATTTTTTCTTAAGTTGGCATGTTGGTCTGTTTGGATTTGAGTTTTTTGTAGTGGCTAGTGATAAAGGAGAGTAAGGTAATTTCGATAGTGAATGAAGTGCAAGGTCATACTAATAGGATTTTTTTTTCATTTTGTTTCCGCCCAGATGATAGGAGTATGACTAGGATTTTTGTTTTGTTTGTACCCAGATGATGGGAGTATGAGTATGATATCATGGGTGTTTGATGATTAGATTGGGTGTAATATAGGCTCTGAGTATAGGATATTTTAATTGTGGTTTAAGTTACGCGAAATGTTTTTGAATGTGATTTTGAAAATAGTTATGAAGCAGTTTGCGTTCATTTTCTTCAAATACAGTTTTAGAAATTTATACTTTTAAAGGAAGTGAACGTTTTGAATTTGAACATGCAATCTAATTGAGGGTTTTGAATATCGGAAACAACACATTTTTCGGTAAGTTAAATGATGAGAGAATTTTCGACTGTTGTGGTTTACAAATACTGATTAGGATAAGTTTGTTTCTCGTGCTCATGAATTTTGCAAAAAGTTTTCGAACAGATTTTCGGTGACGTTAGATGTGCGCATAGGAGTAAATTTTTCGTTTTTGTTTTTTGGTGAGTGAGTAAAGAAGTGTAATAAATAAAAAGAATAGAAGTGATTTCTTGCCTTTATAAAATGGGAAAGAATAAAAAAACCAGAAAACGTACCGAGTGATTTAAAAGTGACAGCTAAAGCTCAATTTGAAAATATACGAGTAACATAATTTTTGTGTGGTGTTTCAAACCCAGTGACAGTGTGTGTTGTAAAATCAAAGTAGTGAGTGCATCGTGGCTATTCCACTTGCGAACAAATTCGCACAAAAGGAAGATAGCAGAGGGAATCGATGGAAATTAAAAGAGAATTGAAAGGTGCTTCAACAACCGGATCGAAACCCTTGTTTTTGAAAACAAAGAAGAGGGTCTTTTGGATGTTAGCGAGTTTTTAAGAAAATGGAAGGTCCTTTGAAAGAATACCTGAAGAAAGAATTAAATGAACGCAGGGCGTTTAAATTTAATATTGAAATCTTTGTGGAGTTCATTAAAATGGATAGTGGTGCATCGAATGATAAGGCCAATGAATGTTTGGTGAGCATTAAATCATTTCAAACCAAGGTGAAAGCGGTAGTGAACACTGTTGAATTAGAAGACGCATTCACGAATATGGCGGTGCAAATTGGGAAAAAAATGGAAGAATTTCAGGAGAGGAACAGCGGTTGGGCTTTGATCAGGATAATTCATGGTGAGTTAAATTTGAACGAATATAATCCACTTAGGGGAACGGATTTTATCCAGCCACCGAAGCAATTAGCCAACAAACGTGCATTAGTGAATTTTCGTAATAAGGATATTTATTGCTTCAAATGGTGCATAATTTTGGCCTTACACCCAGTCGAATTTCATTTCGAAAGAACGTCATCATACCAGATCGATGACATTACTGACAGTGTTATAAGACCAGGCAATGGAATCCAGCTGAATTTTTGGAGACTTAAATTTCCTCTAAGAGTGCCTGACATCGCTGTTTTTGAGGAGCTGAATGAAACAATCAGTATTAACTTGTTGGATAGGATGCTGACATGAAAAAGGTTGTTGGTCCATATTACCTGACAAAGGATGAAAAAACAAACCACATCAACTTTTTGTTACTGCAGGCTGGAGAAAGGAGTCACTATGTTTTGATAAAACACATGTCAAGGTAAGAAAGTGTATGGCTCGAATACGGACACACCGCGTAGGCTGTAGGGGACCCGACAGGAGATCTCTGTGCTACAAATGTGGTGAAACGGGGCACAAAAGGAAGGAGTACACGAACGAGGCAAAATGCATTCTTTGCAAGGATGCTAAGCTAGCATCCGGCGATCTCAAACATGAGCCGGGGACAGGGAGATGCTGGGTTTTCAAGGAAGCCCTGACTAAAGCCAAATCGATACTCAAATGATCCGTATCCTGAAAGCTAACCTGCTGTTGCTGAGCGAGCAGTATCATAACAAGGACTCGCAAGCGTGGTACCCTGACGAATCTAGTACCTCAGCCATCTGGGTTCGAGACAGCGCCCGCCTGCAGGTGCAGGGCCATGGACGCGGGGATGGTTTTGTGTGGGTGCGGTGTTCAGGGATAACATATTTCAGTGTTTATCTGACACCTAACGAGGCAATGCCATCTTTTCGAACCAAACTCGATGCCCTGGAGGACGCTGTCTCGAACACAGAGGGCCACATGCTGGTCGGGGGAGACTTCAACGCTAGAGTCATTGAATGGGGTATGCCACAATCCGACCCAAGGGGAAAGCAAATCTTGGACATGGCGGCCAGAACAGCGCTTTTTGTCCTAAATACTGGTAGCACCCCTACTTTCCGCCGCTGGGGTTGCGTAGGAACCATACCCGATGTGACACTCGCTTCAAAGTCCCTGGTACCTAGAGTACACAACTGGCGAGTACGAGAGGACTACTCGGCTAGTGATCACTAGTATATAGCGGTTGAGATTCACGACGGTGCCACTCTGCGTGCATATGCCCAAACTTCAATCCTCGGATGGAGGACTGGGAGGATGGACGTTGAGAGGTTCGCTGACGCGCTTACGGCAGGCGCACCGTTGCTGGGAGCTCCACCAAGGAGTGGAGGGCCTACAGCCAAGGACTTGGTGAACTCAACTATGAGTACCATCATAACTGCTTGCGAGTCTTCCATGCCCCGTCGGAGACCCCGACACGGTAAGCCTCCAGTATACTGGTGGTCAAACGAGATCGCCAAACAAAGAAGCGAGTGTCAAAAACTTCGGCGAGAGGCCCAGTAGGCGTGAACACGGGAGGAGGCAGACACTAGGCTAGCAGCATACAGGTCCGGCAGGAAATATCTTCACAGGCTTGTTAACAAGAGCAAGGCCCAATGCTGGCAAGACCTCGTGGACGATGTAAATAGGGATCCGTGGGGCCTAGGTTACAAGCTGGTCATGCGAAAACTTGGTGCCCAACGGAAGCCCTGCTTACATGAAGCAGAGAAGATGGACGAGATCGTACGGGCACTATTCCCCATGCACCCTGTCCGTGTCGATCCAGCTCATGCACAAACACCATTAGAATGCTCACCTTTCACAATGATGGAACTGGAGCAGGCAATTCTATCCATGAAAGCACGGAAGGCACCGGGTCCAGATGGCGTTCCTGCTGAGGTTTTGCAGCTTGTCTACAAGCTTTGTCCTGACTTGTTGCTCAGTATATTCAACGCTTGCCTTTACGAAGGTGTATTTCCGGAACGCTGGAAAGTGGCGAGGCTGGTACTGATCAGCAAGGGGAAGGGAAATTCCGAGTTGGCGTCTGCATACCGCCCGTTATGTATGCTGGACACGGCTGGGAAAGTGCTCGAGAAACTCATCAAGGGAAGACTCACTGACGCGGTCCGTTCTGCCGGGGACCTATCTCCACGGCAGTATGGTTTTAGAGCAGGTCGCTCCACTATTGCCGCGATAGCGAAAGTAGTGAGCGCGGTCCAAAGAGCGGAGGCTCACTGCCAGTCAAACAAAAGGGTTGTGTTGCTCGTGACGTTTGACGTCAGAAACGCCTTCAATTCCGCTAGATGGGCGGATATTCTGGAAGCACTGGAAAATTCTTTTCATGTTCCAGAATATCTGATGCGGATTTTGAAGAACTACCTGACAGACCGGAGCCTGCTCTATGAGACGAAGGAGGGTCGGCGGTGGATGGAAGTTACATCGGGTGTTGCGCAAGGCTCCATCCTTGGCCCAGACCTGTGAAACATCACGTACGATGGGCTGCTGAGAATCGGGCTGCCGAATGAATCGCGCTTGATCGGCTATGCAGATGATGTCGCGGCGCTAGTTGCGAGACGCACTGTTGAACAAGGGCAACTCAGACTGGGTATGCTAATGCGCTAATGTGGATCTGGATGACTGCTCGCGGGTTCAGCCTAGCTTTGGAGAAAACCGAAGTAGTCATCTTGACAAAAAAGAGAATCCCTAGAGTAAGGATGATCAACATTGGGGAAGCACTCGTTGAGACTAAACTAGCAGTGAAGTACCTGGGCATTTTGATCGACTCGAAGATGCGTTTCTCCGAGCAAATCAGGGCAATAGCTGACAAGGCTGCAGCGAGTGTTTTGGCTCTCAGCCGACTAATGGCCAACAAAGGGGGTCCCACCTCATCAAGAAGGAGACTTCTGATGAGTTCAGTACAATCTGTGCTGTTGTACGGATCGGAAATATGGTGTGAGGCTCTCAACAAGGAGCTGTATCGAAAGCGCTTGGCACAGGTGCAGCAACGAGGAGCGCTGCGGATTGCATCTGCATATTGGACTGTCTCGGAGTCGGCAGTGCTGGTCATCGCAGGAATGATACCCATTGCCCTCCTTGCCAAGGAGCGCCGCAGAATCTACCTGCGGAGGAACGAATGCGACAGAGATGCTGTCGCCCACGAAGAACGAGAACGCTCACTCAGTGATTGGCAACAGTCCTGGGTGAGCGATACAAAAGGTAGGTGGACCGCACGCCTTATTGGTGACCTGAGGCCGTGGCTCAATCGAAGGCATGGTGAGACTGACTTCTATCTAACTCAGCTACTGAGTGGACATGGATACTTTCGGTCTTACCTGCACAAGATTGGTAAGTCACGGTCTCCTGACTGCATATTCTGTGCTGGAGAGGTCGATGATGTCTTCCACAGATTTTTTGTATGCAAGAGGTGAAAAAGGCAGCGCCGTGACCTCATTGAAGAAATGGGAGATTTCTCTCCGGATGAACTCACTGGAGAGATGCTCACATCCGTTGACAAATGGAACTGTGTGGCACATTACGCTCGGGCAGTCCTTAAATAAAAAGGAAAATATATGAGCGCCTGGAGGCGTCCAGGGCGGAGGGGTCTCTTTTCTACAAGTCCCTCTCCCTTCCCCTCCTTTCGCTGGAAAAGGGATCCCTGTAGCCCGGTGGCGCCTAAACGCGTAGAGAAACGAGGCTTAGCCCGAAGTAATGTGTCAAACGGTTCCAGGCTAGGTTCTCAGATTAACAGGGGAGGTGTTTAGTGGGTAGTCCAAGGGTATCCTCCATGGGAGTCCCACACTGCCAGACTCGGCGGGCGTAAATGCCTTCACCTCCATACCACAAAAAAAAGGTAAGAAAGTGTGACTTATTAGTTTTTTTTTGTTTTCTCTTCGTTACAAAAGCTTGTCCATATATATTGCTTTCTACAGGGTAACTAGTACACAAAAAACGCTACATAATGGTGCAATATATGTATGCAATAAATGCCTTCAACATTTTGACTCGAATGAAAAACTAAAAGTCCATAGCGATGAGTGTGGCACAATTGTAACAAAAATGGTAGATCCGCAAAGATCAATCCTAGAATTTAAAAATTACGAGCAGCAACTGGATGTGCCTTTTGTTATATATGCAGATTTCGAATTTCTCCTACAGGATATTGAGACACGTGAGCCAGATCAAACGATTTCATCAACAACTGTAATTCAGGAGCATATACCTTGTGCGTTCCCATATTTTGTTAAATGTTCATTTGACTGTAAATTAGATTTATTGAGAATTTATAAGGGCCAGATTGATCCAAAATTTATAAATTTAATTGTAAACGATGTAAAATGGTTTTTCGCGAACCATATAAAGAATCTAAAACCTATGGATCTCCTGACTGACGAAGAAGAAAGGATCCAAAGAGATGCATTGCTTTGCCATATTTGTAAAAAAGAGCTAGGAAATGATAGAGTGCGTGACCATTGTCATTTCACCGGAAAGTATAGAGGCCCCACGCATAGCTTATGCAATCTGTTATTTCGTGTTCCAAAATTCTTCCCTACACTTTTTCATAACTTTTAAGGCTATGATTGCCATTTATTTATAAAAGAATTAGGCTGTATAGAGGGAGATACTTCAATAATTCCCATTAATATAGAGTTGTATGTTTCACTATCAAAACAAATAAGAGTCGATGATTTTGAAACTGTAGAGCTTAGATTTTTGGATTTGGCTAGTTTCATGCAAAGCAGTTTGAATGCTTTTGTGAAAATTTAGCTCAAGAAGATTTGAAAACTGTCGCTTCAGCATATGGAGACAGAGAAAAATTTCAACATCTTACGCGAAAAGGTGTGTTTATTTATGATACTCACGCAATGTTTGGAACGAGTTCGATTGTACTGTAATTTGGGACTATTTGGAATTATAGTTGAAAACAGATGTTCTTCTTTTGACAGACGTTTTCGAAAACTTCCGAAAAGTTTGCAAAAATATATATGGGACTGATCCTTGTCAGTATTATACAACACCTGGATTATCGTGGAATGTCATGCTTACAACTACATCCATTAAGCTTGAGCTCCTTACAGATATCAGCATGCATCATTTCGTGCAAAGTGGAATTCGGGGTGGGTATCACACAATTTTCACATCCCACTCAATTGCCAATAATAAATATATGAAGAATTATAAAGAGGAAGATCCTTCCAAATATCTTATTTATTTAGATGCAAACAATTTATATGGGCCATGTCACAATCACTTCCATATGCTGAATTTAAGTGGGTTGAATAAATAGGTGATATTGATATTCAGAATATTCCAGCAGATTCTGATATCGGCTATATTTTTGAAGTTGATTTGGATTACCCAAACGAGTTACATGATCAACACAATGGACCTGCCTTTCTGTTCACAAAATATAATACCGCATAGCTCAAAAGTTACTAAACTCATCGTTGATTTAACAGACAAGCAAAAATATGTTCTGCATTACAGAAATTTACAGCAATGCATCCGAAATGGCTTAAAGTTGATTAGAGTTCATAGAATTTTACAGATAAAGCAATCGTGTTGGTTGAAGTTGTATATAGACTTGAATACACATTATCGCACTATAAGTAAAAACTCATTCGAGAAAAATTTCTCTAACCTATTGATCAATGCGGTTTACGGTAAAACAATGGAGAATGTGGGCAAAAGAAAAGACGTGAAAATTGTTACGGATTGGGAAACTCGAGGTAGACATTCTGGTGCTCGAAGTCTCATATCCAAACCCAATTTTATTAGTGCTGCCGTATTTACACAGAATATGGCAGCTATCCAACTAGATAGAGTGTTTACTTTCTACAATAAATCAATATACGTAGGGTTTACTGTACTCGATCTATAAAAGTTGAAGATGTACGATTTTCACTTACATTATATGAAGCCCAAGTATAATGATAAATTAATACTCAATTACATGGATACGGATTTTTTTATTTATACGACCAAAACAAAAAACTTCTACGAAGATATTTTGCATGATATTGATTATTATTTTGATACATCGGAATACGTTAAAGAAAATCCATACGGCATTCCACAGAAAAATGCAAAAGTTTTATGGCTTATGAAGGATGAAAATCATGGGAATATAATGACGGAATTTACAAGTTTAAGATCGATAATGTATTCGTTTAGTGTCGAAGACGATGAAGTTATTAAAAAAGCAAAAGGTGTCAAAAAACGGTTATGGATACTTTGAGTTTAGATAATTACCGAGTATGCCTATTAAGAAAGAAAGTATTTAGTGGAAATATGTATATATTTAGATCCAAGCTGCATAGGCTTTGCACGGAATATATAAATAAAGTAGCTTTAAGTTATTTAGATGATAAGCGTTTTATTGGGGAAGATGGGGTGAGCGCATACGCTTGGGGGAATGTCAATATAACAATGAATGCAGACTAAAAGGGCTAATGGATCTAGTAGAAACATTGATAAGAGATAAGGGAATTTTTTTCAGTGAATGCAGTTTTGTGAAATTTGAAATGTTGATGCTATGATTATTTGATTAAATAAAATAAATACATATGTAATAAAAAAAAATGTTTCTTTTGCTTTTTTTATTTTTTGTTTTTTTTATTGAGAGCAGCAGCCACAAGTGTAAGTGATTTGAATTATTTGCAACAGTATAAATAGACTTCAGGGTGGCAAGAACGCAATCAGTTCATTTCTGAAAACCGATTGAATTACAGAATAGAGTCTTTGAATTTAATCCTTATATTGAGTATTGGAGTATCTTTGCTTCAAGGCCACTGCCAGTGGTGACTCTTAGTGACAAGGAAAGTACTAACAACTTAGCGTTTAATCTTGCGCTACCTGATAACAGTACAGTGCATGTGGCATTATCCTTTCGACTTATGACTGCTAGCACAGTTCAAACAAGAACGGACACGTCGATTCAAAATGATGACGATGCTGCTATTTCATCATCATGGTCGGATATTCTACAAACATAACCAAGGACAACAACTATCATGACAACAACAACAAGAACAACAGTAGAACCATCGAGAAGATTCGTTTCAGTTGATGAAGCAATAGAAGGAATTTGGCAAGATTTAATAAAGAAAGAAATGGAAATAGCTGGAATAATCGAGAGCAATAATATTTTTTACAGATATTTTCGATTTGAGTTTGATGATGAAACAATGTTAACAGTTTGATACACATATGACAGCAATTATTCTAAGCGTTCGCTGAAAATCACATGTTATGAATATCATAAGTTTGATACCGAAAGAATTCTGAGTAATAGTGAGGTTGAATCTATAAAACAAGCAGATCCAAACTATAAGACCGATATAGAATTTCTGGAGTTAAAGAAAATGAAGTAAATCTATACTATGAGTATTGCTTGAACCACAAACCGCTGAACAACGATCTGGAAATGACGAATAATAACAACGATGTGAATAACGGCCTTCAACGCTCTATAGAGGAGTGTAAGCAATTTTTAATACTGACAGACCACTAATCCTTAAAGACCACTTTAACGAATTCATAAGCACCTATACGTTTCTGAAACCCTACACTGATATGCCACAGAAAGTGAGCAAATTTGGAAAGCATTACGTGAGCTGTCCGTGGGCATATGATAATGCAAAATGTGGGCCAGACACTTGTGAATGGTATAGTGTTCGTGGGAAAATATTTGAAATAAAAAAGCTTGTTCATCTTTACATAAGATTAATAAATAAATAATTTTTTATTCTTCAATCAAAACTACAGTATTTCATTGTGAATCTTAACATTAATGAGAAATAAACTTTACATTGTCATCACGTCGTCATCATATCCTTGAGATTTATCCAGGAGTTGTATTTCGTTGAAAATCCCAGCCTCTTCACAAATGCTTGATTAGCATCCCTTTTTAATATTTTTTCCACAAGATAAAGTAACGCATGCTTAGCTTTTAATAGTTCAAGCTCATAAAAACCACATCCGACTTTGTTTCCTTCATAATCTCCTAATAGGTATGTAACGGGATTGTTTATACGAATTTGACGGATCCTGAAGACTTCTGTAGTGCAATTTGGTGAATAGCTCTTTTCAAATATATGATTGTATTTATTGATTCGCACATGATCACCCACATTATATTTATACGGACCCATCACCTTAATGTTGTTATAAACGTAGATAGAAGCAATTTTTCGTTAGGACTATTCGCAGCAGACGGAGCCATTTTTATTGTTCGGTATTTTTTGTTATTATACGCGTTCACTAAATCATCAACTTGATTGATCCACATATGATTTCCATTCATGCTAAACTCTTTCCACATCATATTCTTTAGGGTGCAATTGAATCGTTTAACAATTGATGCTTTCAGAGCACTATACGTAGAATAATGGTTAATCTGGTATTTCTCCATAACATTTTAAAAATGTTTGTTGTAGAATTTTTTCCCTGGTCTGTAAGTTTTTAAGAACGCGCCCTTGTTGAAAAATGTATTCAATCGCCATAGCAACTTCTGTGCCAGTCTTTGTGCTGATAGAAGCTGTCTACGCAAACTTGGAAAATGCGTCGATGATTGTAATCAGAAAACGGAATCCTGTATTTTGGTTAGCATATGCTCCCACTTCGACTAAATCAGCCTTCCACAAATCATCTAAACCTTTTGTTATAACTCGCCGTCGCCTGAAATTTTTTCGAGCAGGTGTATGTAACTCGTTTACTAATTCTCGCTTGCTCATTGTAGAATGAACCGAATTTCGTAATACTCGTATGTTTGATATTTGTATATTATAATGTATCACTTTAAAGTGTCATCGTCCTCATCAGCGTTATTTTCGTCGTTTTGAATTTGAATTTGTTTGTCTATGAATTTTTTAAGTTTCTCAATGTTAATATCAACGTAGTTCTTTGTCGAATCATTATCATCCTCTATAGGTGCTCCAAGATTTTTGAATCATTTGAAATTAAGGACATAATCACCGCTTTCCGTTTTATTGAATCCTGCACCAGGCAAACCTTGTGGACCAGCGTTACCAGGTTTTCCTTCTGGACCTCGAGGTCCTTGAGGTCCCGTTGGACCCTGCTGACCTATAGGACCTTGAGGAACTGGTGGTCCTTGAAGTCCTATAATACCACGTATTCTCCACTTTCATTGGAACATCGACCAAATTTATCAACGCTCATTTATAAATTATTAGTGATGATGATGATGATGATGATAATCAGCGTGTTTATTCTATTATTTGTGATTCTTTCAATTATTCAATGATTGATATAATTTCATTGTTATGATTATTGTGACCTGCTTGCTGTGATGCTGTGAGTAACCGCAATCGACTTACCAGTTTATTCGGATCATCCCAATATATATAGTCTTTCTGTTTGTTAGATGTTTGCACTAAACTGTGTTCTATTTAACAGCCGGTGTTGGTTTTAGCCTTCTTCCTTCTTTGCTATTTAACAGCTTAGAATTTATTTTTGTATATTTGAAGCTTCGATTTTCATTGATTTGACTACTACTGTCATAAGAACGTCTGTGAGTACTAGTGTGTAGAAGAATACTTTTATAGTTCTTTAAATTTTCGTCGGTATATATTGTTTCATCTGGATACTTCATAAATAGCAGTTCATATAAACCTTGACTTCCAATGTAAGATTTTTCATTTACAAGTATATGATTACCATCGATTGCGAAGTTCGAATTTCCGATTTGCCACTGGTATCCATAATCGTCATCCCTATATACTCCATAAACACTGTCAATCGCAGATGGTTGATTCACATAAATATCCAAATATTGCTTAGAAACATCTGAGAAATTGTTTTGCTTCATATATTCTTCAAGATGTTCCTGTTCTTCCGGAGTGGCAACATATTTACGAACAGCTTTTGTAGAAGAATTGGATAAAGTGTCGGTGAGGTTAAGTTTTCGCTTAAACTTTAGCGTAGGAGTTTTAAAATTGTCTTCTGCTTCTTCATAGTCACTTTCTTCCTAAAAATCTTCTTCACGTTTAACAAGAAATGATGAAGGTTCTTCGTTAATTTCATTTTTTATATGTTGAGCTCGTAATAATTTAACTCTTTTAACAAATGTTTTGAGAAGATTCGTGATTGACTTAAATGTTTCCTCCAACTGATCGTCTGTTCCGACTTTGTTAGCTTTCAACTGTTGATACTTTTTCCGTATCGAATTGGTTGTCTTTACAATATCGCTGAGTAACTGCTTTTCATGCATTGTCCTTTTCATTGTTTATGGGGACAATAGCAGCAGCAATTTGACAAGTTTCGAAAAATATATAAAATATTTTGAAACATCTTTTCAATAGGTTCTGATTTGATCTTGAAATGATGTTTGCAGTACTTAAATCGATTTCTTTCTTTTTCGAATTGTTTGGAAGTGACTTCACTGTTGCTGCACTCAAACCGTGCAGAAATTTTATCAAACTGTATTGAACAGCTATCAAGCTGCATTAAACTGATCCTTTGAACTGCAACTGAACTACTTTTAACTGTTAAGAAACAGCAGCTGAACTGTTTTGAACTGTTAAGGTGATCCTTTGAACTGCTACTGAACTGCTTTCAACTGTTAAACTGGTCCTGCAAACTGCTTTTGAGTGCTATTAACAGATCTTGTCTCTTTATAAACTGCTTGCATGCTATGAGTTTGTTTTTATAGTATTATAAATATATCGCATCCCTTTCAGTATCCTCCCTTGTCTAGAGGACTGTCTTTGTCAATTACACAAAACCCATATTTATCCTTCCAACACTCTGCGCAAACGGTTCTAAACTGTTCGAAATTCATGTCAGTGTTCATATCATCCTGTTTGAATACAATCAAAAAATTTGCGTTGTCTCGAATAAGGTGTTTTGGTATTCTTGTAAAAGTTTGGCACAGATAAAACTATCAATATTATGATGTCATCCCATACAGAAATATTATCGAACATTATTTTGTTTCTCGCTGGCAATATCGTCGAAAATGAAGACAGAGTTAGACTTGGCTTTTTCAGGTGGAATCACTTCACTTTTGTTTGAAAATGTATAGAAGCCTAATCCGGAAATAGGGTTCACAGCCTGCTTCAAAAATTTATATTTGGGCTGATATAATGATTTTGAGTAGATGCAAATATTTTCAAATTTAACGCCATTTGGATGTTTTAACAGAGAAATCATAACATTAGTTTTGCCGCAGTTTGAGGGCCCGCAATTATACCGCGAATATTATTAGGCAATAAATTGCCACGTTTGGTTACATAGCTTTTATTTGCAATGTCAGTATTTTCCACCAACAACTTTTGGTGTTGTTGTATCAACTGCACTCTCAGTTTAACTAAACAACAAGAGTGAAAACAAGTACGCTTTTACTGAAAGTGTTATAGTCTGCAAAGAGTTGTTAGCCGAGGTGGAGCATATGCAACCGTATACGCAAAGAAAACGATCAGTATAAAATGATTGATCATAAAAAGAAATATACTAGAACATTACGAAAAGCGGTGAGCGGTGGAGGGTTCACTAATACCCTAATGAATAAACTACTGATTAGGCTGCATCTACCTGGTTATCAATACTGTGGTTCTGGTACAAAGTTAAGCGAGCGGCTTGCTAGAGGTGATCCCGGAATAAAGCTATTGGACCAAGCCTGTAAAGAGCATGATATTGGATATTCAAAATTTAAAGAAACGAACGATCGTCACAAACTAGATAAAAGACTAACCGAAAAGGCGTGGCAACGATTCAGATCAGCAGACGCAGGATTGGCAGAACATGCTAATGCGTTGCTTGTCACCAATATGATGAAAGCTGAAGTAAAATTAGGAATGGGATTGAAAAGCAAACCGGAATTCGGAACAATTGTTCCCAAAGTCCGAAAGATTATCAAAAAAAAGAAACCCGACAGTATAAAGGCGAGCATTAGAATAGCCTTAGCTGCTGCTAGAAACGTAACAAAGGGACGAAAGAAAACCCTCAAAACTCCACGAATAATACTTATTTTTAAAGTTGGCTATCTCTCGACGTCCGTGCTCTCGGCCTTCTACAACTGGATGGAACATTAGAAGAATGGACGTCAAAAGGTTCGTCAAGGTTCTCACAGCAGCCGAGCCGCTGCAGGGAGCTCCGGAGGGGACGGAAGAACTGGCAGCTCAAGACGTGGTGAGCTCTACTATGAGCATAATCACGACTGCTTGCTGTGCTTCTATGCCCCGTCAAAGACCCCGGCACGGCAAGCCCCCAATGTACTGGTGGTCTACTGAAATTGCTGAAAAGCGGAGGGACTGTCACAAGCTTCGGCGTGAGGCTCAACGGGCGTGGAACCGTGACGAGGCATGCAACCAGGTGGCAGCATATAAGTCGGCCAGGAAATGCCTTCGCAAACTGATCAACAGTAGCAAGGCTCGCTGCTGGCAAGACCTAGTGGACAATGTGAACAAGGATCCGTGGGGCCTTGGCTACAAGCTGGTCATGGGGAAACTTGGTGCCCTACGGAAGCCTTGTATACATGACGTGGAAAAGATGGACGCGGTAGTGCGGGGACTCTTCCCCGCCCATCCTGTCCGTGTTGACGCTGTCCATGGTGAAACAGCAGTAAAGTGCCCACTCCTCACACAGCTGGAACTGGAGGAGGCAGTCCTCTCCTTGAAAGCGAGGAAGGCTCCAGGTCCAGATGGTGTTCCAGCTGAGGTTTTGCAGCTCGTCTATCACCATTGTCCTGACTTGCTGCTCAGCACATTCAACGCTTGCCTTCAGGACGGGGTTTTCCCGGTACGATGGAAGGTGGTGAGGCTCGTTTTGATCAGCAAAGGGAAGGGAAATCCCGGATCGCCGTCTGCATACCGCCCGTTATGCATGCTAGACACGGCTAGGAAAGTGCTAGAGAAACTCATCAAGACTCACTGACGCGATTCGTGCTGCTGGGGACCTATCTCCTCGGCAGTACGGCTTTAGAGCAGGACGTTCTACCATTGATGCGATTGCAGAGGTGGTGAGCGCGGTCCAAAAGGCAGAGGCATATAGTCGCACCAAGCGACGGATCGTCCTGTTGGTGACACTTGACGTCAGGAGTGCCTTCAACCTCCGCTAGATGGGTGGATATTCTGGACACGCTGGAAAACTCTTTTCAAGTTCCAGAATATCTAATGCGGCTTTTGGGGAACTACCTAAAGGACCGAAGCCTGCTCTACGACACGACACAGGGCCAACGAAGGATGGAAATTACATCGGGTGTTACCCAGGGATCTATCCTTGGTCCGGACCTGTGGAACGTGTCTTACGATGGGCTAATGAGACTTGAGATGCCAGATGAGTCGCGCTTGGTCAGCTATGCGGATGGTGTTGCGGCTCTGGTCGTCGGACGCACCGTTGAACAAGCGCAACTTAGGCTAGGTATGCTAATGCGCCGAGTGAGGGACTGGATGACTGCTCGCGGGCTCAGTTTAGCACTGAAGAAAACCGAAGTGGTCATCTTGACAAAAAAGAAAATCCCTAGAGTAAGGATGATCAGTATTGGAGATATACAAATCGAATCGAAGCCAGCGGTGAAGTACCTGGGGCTACTGGTCGACTCGAAGATGAGTTTCTCTGAGCAAATCAGGGCAACGTCTGAGAAGGCTGCTTCGGGAATATCGGCACTGAGTCGACTTATGGCCAACGTAGGGGGACCCAGCCCATCAAGAAGACGCCTCTTGATGAGTGCTGTAGGGTCAGTGCTACTGTGCGGAGCAGAGGTATGGGGCGACGCTCTCAGCAAGGAGGTATACCGAAAACGATTGGCACAGGTACAGAGAAGAGGAGCACTGAGAATTGCATCTTCGTATCCAACAGTCTCCGACTCGGCGGTGAGAGTGATTGCAGGCGTGATACCTGTCGCCCTCCTTGCTAGAGAGCGCCGCGCTATTTACCTGCGCCGAAACGAGGACGCGAGGGAGATGGTTGTCCGCGAGGAAAGACAACGCTCGCTCAACGATTGGCAGCAGTCTTGGGGGAATTGCACGAAGGGAAGGTGGACTGCGCGCCTCATCCCGGATGTGAGACCGTGGCTACATCGAAGGCATGGTGAGACTGACATCTATCTGACACAGCTTTTGAGCGGGCACGGGTGTTTTCAGTCTTACCTGCACAAGATCGGTAAGTCACGGTCTCCCGATTGGCGGTTTTGCCCAGGAGAGGAGGACAATGCCTGTCACACATTTTTTGCGTGTACCAAATGGGTCAGGCTGCGAAGAGAACTCTACAGGGAGACGGGAGAAGCTCACCCCGGATAATATAGTTGCAGTGATGCTCGAATCGGTTGACAAATGGAACCAGGTGGCACATTATGCTCGGGCAGTCCTAAAATATAAAAGTGACTCACAGCAGCTGGAGGCGCTGGGGCTGGGGGATCGCTCTTCTGGCATTTCCTCTTTCCCTCTCCCCTCCCGCTAGGAAAGGGGCTCCCCAGCTTGAAGGCGCCCAACGGCGTAACAAAAGGAGACCTGGCCCGAAGTAATGTGTCAAACGGTTCCAGGCTAGGCTCTCAGATTGACAGGGGAGGTGTTTAGTGGGTAGTCCAAGGGTATCCTCCATGGGAGTCCCACACTGCCAGACTCGGCGGGCGTAAATGCCCTCACCTCCCTACCACAAAAAAAAATTGGTGGTTTTTTGCCGTTTCTGATTCCTCTTTTTGTGGGACTATCTGCTGTTGGTGCTCTATCTGGTGGAGCTGCGGGAATAGCTAAAGCTGTTTATGATGCTAACGATGCCAAAAAGACATTAAAAAGAAAAAAAGCGACACAGCCAGAAAATGGAGGAGATAACATTATGTCGAGGACTAAATTTGAAGCCGTACAGAAAAGGATTGGGGTTGTTTTTAAATCCTAGTTCAAAGCCTTTTCAAAACGTTACCCAAGAGAGCATTAAATGAGAGGCCTAAGGCCTTTGTTCCAAGCGCTTAAGACGTTTGTTATATTGTAATTTTAATTACTTTGTAACTTTTATTAATAATAATAATAATAAAGAGGTTCGCCATACCCTTGCCACACTTCAGAGGAGTTTTCATGTGAAATAATTTACCCAAGGGGCCTGGAATGCAAGTCGAGTGTGGTATTGTAAATTTGGATAATATGCAAGGCCCTGGTATGCATTGGGTAGCGTACAATAAAACATATCGTTTTGTGGAATACTTCGATAGTTTTGGAAACTTACCTCCCCCAATAGACTAAATAGATTATTTAGGTTCTGATATAAAATACAACTACAATACATATCAAAACTATGACTCATACAATTGTGGCCATTTATGTTTAAAATTTATGTATAAACTTTTGTGCATCTATGTTCATAAATAAATATTGTTAAAAAAATCAAAACCAATCATTGTTTAATATACTGCCATGGCAAAAGCATTAATTCAATGGAAATGCATCCATTCTTACAACAGAATATTTTCCACTTATCGATTTACAAGATGGTTATGTGTGCGGTCTTGTTGATTTTCAAACATATAATTCTTTACCCAACGTTGATGAAAAAATTATTTATTACACATCGGAAGGCACCTGATAGTAATACCCGTTCGATCATACGAAATTGATGATATGGCCAACTATCTATACGAGCTAATAATAATACCTTCAAAAGTGAAATAAAGTCAACTGCTCCTACTTACTTCGATAAAGAAAGATCCATGCCATTTATACACATAGTGTGGGGCTACCCACTAAACACTTCCCCTGTCAACCTGAGAACCCAGCCTGGAACCGTTTGACACATTACTTCCTGCCAGGTCTCGTTTTGATACACCGTGAGGCGCTTCAAGCTGGGGGATCCCTTTCCTAGCAGGAGGGAAGAGGGGAAGAGGAAGTACCAGAAAAGTGATCCCCCAGCCTCAGCGCTCCCGTCTGCTGTGAGTCCCTTTTATATTTTAGGACTACCCGAGCATAGTGTACCACCTGGTTCCATTTGTCAACCGAATCGAGCATCACCGCAACTATATTATTAGCTCTCCCATCTCCATGTACAGTTCCCTTTGCAGCCAAAAAAGTGTGGCAGGCATTTTCCTCCTCTCCTGAGCAAAACTGACAATCGGGGGACCGTGCCTTACCAATCTTGTGCAGGCAAGACTAAAAACACCCATGTCCGCTCCAAAGCTGGGTCAGGTAAAAGTCAGTCTAACCATGCCTTCGATTTAGCCAAGGTCTCACATCCGGGATGAGGCGCGCAGTCCACCTTCTCTTCGCACAATCGACCTAAACTGCTGCGAATCGTTGAGCGAGCCCTGTCTCGAACAACCGTCTCCCTGGCATCCTCGTTTCGGCACAGGTAAATAGCGCGGCACTCTCTAGCAAGGAGGGCGACAGGTATCACGCCTAGTAATAACTCTCACCACCGGATCAGAGACTGTCGGATACGAAGATGCAATACTCAGTGCTCCGCTTCTCTGTACCTTTGCCAAATGTTTCGGTATACGTTCTGGCATTCCCATCATATTTTGCTGTGCCTGAACACCGCAGGAATCTTAGTCTGAACCAGACTGTCTGCTTATCTCCGTTTTACGTCTGTCTTCACTGTCATTGTGTTATTCGTCGTTTTGTCATGGTTAGTACCGCTCTTGATGTACTGTTAACATTGTGGCTGCAATCGCTGGCTGCATCGTCGTTGTTATTATTTTTTATTCCTTTTTTGAATTCTTTTAATCTTTTCTGTATGTTTTTGTTTGCTTCGGTTTTATTGGGTCCCCCTTCAGAGCAGCTATCTCCGTTCTTGTGTGTAGTCGCCTTTTTGGTCCCATGGTTATCTTTGCAGGGCAGGAAGGCCATGCAAGGGTTGGCACAAGCAGTTATGGGGACAAGTGCTCAGAGCCAGACCAGCGCTTATTGGGAGTCTGTCTGAACCAAATCTACACCACCAAACCAATGGTGCGAACCTCGAACGTACTCCGAGGTATGATAGTTGAATTAGAGCCGTTCACACATGAGTGTCACCTCGGCACTACTGTGCAAAGCAACTAGGTCCAAACCATCACATCTGCCAGCCCAAAGCATCAATTCCAGTTCGTTGTCCAAAGCGTAGTCCAGATCCAATCAGAGTCGTTACCTATCATCCCAGGAGGAAACTTCACGGCGCCCCCATATCCTCAGGTCCGTGGGGGCGGCGCTCCCCAAAGAATGCTAGCCTCCAAGAGTGCTCTTGTCAACTGGTGTTCCCCCTGTGGGAATTTCCTCGGGTACGTGGGGGTGAAACTCCCCAAAGTATGCTCTTGTCGACCAGCATTCCCCCTGCGGGGATTGGTCAATTATTAGGGTTCACTAAACGACAATTGAAAATCAATGTAAAACATACTTCTGATCTACCTCTAAGAATAAGTAAAGTGAATTTAATACGTATTGATTGTAACATCGTTGGAAATTCTTATATTAATAATATTCCCTCGCACACAATCCACGAATTCTCACCTAAAGTAGGACCAGGCTATAAAATAGTGGAGGTTCCAAGTAACGCCATTTAGTTACCGGTAAACGTCAAACGAATAAGTACGCTAATTCTTAAGCTAATTGACAAAGAGGAAGATATAATAAACTTCAAGGGAGAAACAAAAGCTATCTAACTTCATTTGAAGCCACAGAATGCTGCTATATAACGATGATAAATATCTGCCCAATAATATAGACACAATCAGTTCAAAAAGGAAAATCGAACATGTTAGACTACGATTAACATTACAAAATAAGCAGTTCTTGAAATTATTGGGATTCAAATTGAAACAAAATAAATGAGTGAGATCCTGAATGTCATACGTAAAGTAAGTCTTGTCAATAGTTTATCAAAAATTGAATACCATAGCTACTCTCCGTTCTTATCATCATATAACTGCAGTAATGAAATTGGAATGCCCGTACAACAACAGAATTTGTGTATTTACCCAGTCAGAGTTTCATCTACATTAAAGGTGCCTTAACTAAAACAGCATTACTTTCCTATTTGATGAGAAATCAATCGAAATAAGAATGTTGGAATAACATCAACATTGAAAAGTTATGTGTCGCTTAATGAAAATGAAAGTAAAATGCTTTATAATATTGGCTGGTCGTAAAGCGAAACTATTACACCATCAAGTGGCTACTTTAACTTTTCTGTTCCACTAAGAATTTTTTTGGGATTTGCCGAAGACTACAAGAAGACTATTGTAAATGCCAAGCATGAGCTAATTCTAGTTCGCACTAGAAGCGATGAAAACGCAGTTTTTTTGCCCAGTGATGATGAGCACATCAACATTTTTAAACTGCAATGGGAGGTACCATATGTTATCCCAGATGGTGCAGAAAAATTGATATTGAAATACATTGAATCAGGACATCCTATTCAAGTATGTTTTTGGAATTAGGAGCTTTACGAACATCCGGTTTAGCCAACAACAACAGACCATGTATGGAATGTGAAAACCACAGGTCAACTCAAAAGACCTCGATATGTTATTTTATCTTTACAAACAAATCGAAAAAATCTCAAAGACAAAGATGTCAGCATATGATGATATGAATATTAAATTTACGCGCGATCGATTTGCTCTTCTTTATTATATGTACTGCAATTTTCAACAATCTAACCACGGTGTGCAACCACAGCCACTACTCTCACGAAGCGAATAAAAGAAATCAGCATCAATTATCGTCATCGATTTTTCACGTCAAAACGAATCCATAAAATCTGACTCTGTGGACATAAGGTTAGATATTAAAAAATCTGTAGATATTCCTGCCTTAACAACAGCTCACGGCTTGTTCCTTCATGGTCGTATAATAGAGTACAATCCTCTCACTTCTTCAGTTCAAAAACTTGTATAAAACCCGTGACAAACATAAATCTTAATTCAATATCACGTTTATATTCTGGGCAAACAATCAAACTATACCATTTCATCACCATCATCATCATGGCGACGATTTTCGTTATCGACATGCAAGGATTTAGAGGACCTAACAATACGTTTGTCGTGAATGTGAACGAAAGTTTGCATCGGCACTTTATACTCAAACCTCCCTGCAGTTTTTCGTTACTTTTAAGAGAGCTGCAATGTCAAGCGCATTAGATATACGTAAATCATCACGGATTGAAATGGGTAGGTGGACTAATGACGTTTTGGGAAGTGAAAGAATATTTACTTTTAAACATGAAAAATGTGACAATATACGTTAAAGGACTCGAGAAAAAGAAATGGCTTGAGGATTTTCTTGGAAATATTGCTATGATATTCAATTTGGGCGATTACTTCTGTTCAAATCTAAAACTACTGAAGAAACATTATCCTGAGACGCCACGATGTACTTTCTATAGTGGATGTTGTGCGCAGCGAAATGCAATCCTCCTGAAAAAATTTATTGTACAAGAAAATTCAATGTGAATAAATTTTTTCTTTTATTTAAGTTATGTGTTGAAGGTTACTTTTTTGGAGAAAGATACTTCGAATTATAATTTAAAATATTTTGTATTCGAAATTTTTTTTTTTTTTGATTAAATCTTGATCTAAAAACATTGAAAAAACACTATCCTAACCACCAAGATTAAATTAACGTTGAAGAAGCAAAGAAGAAGAAGAAGCAAGTTAATTCCTACTAAAATATCGAACCAATAAGAGAAAAATATGAACAGTAAAAAAAAATATTTTAAGAAGACGTTTTCACTAAAAGTTTGCTTTTATTGTTATAACTAAACAAACTTTACTTTTTTGTGTTTTTTCAACATACCAGCTGCCCTTGTGCTTACTTATGTGGAACCAAAAACCCCATTCATATTATTATTATTTTTTTAAATATTTAATTAATCCATGATGGCAGGGACTCCATTGCGACCTCGTGGAACTGCAGTTTTTAGGGTTTTGTACTAAAATACAAAACCCTATTGCAATCACAATCATGCATGTAGGCCTTTATGAGTACAACAACAACAAATACATAAGAAGTCGAAATTCATTCAACTTTGTTAGTAATAGTATGATTTATCGATTTTATGTTTTCTTGAATAAAATCAAAACGGTACCCTTAAATTAGCAAACAGATGACTATTTACAAGATTGATCTTTTCTGAAAGTTTCATAAAGATCGAATAGTATTTAACGAAGTTATAGCGATTTGAACTTTCCTGTATTACTATGGAACAATATGCCCTGTATTACTATGGAAACATATGGCTATGGAGCCATATGCGCTTTTTACCGACTTAGACACTACAGCTTTCCTGGTATTTGCATGAAAGTTTCAGGAATGATAGGTATCATGAAGATGAGTACATACAATAGAAACAAGTCGAAGAGGCAGGAGAGAGCTCCTAGCAAAACGGCTTTGTAACCATTCTAAGATTCAAAAAAAACAGGCCATGAATCGATGATTACAGTACAGAGGAGTGGCCCCTGAAAAAAGATTTCATGAAAGGTAACCGATATGAGTATCAACTGAAAGTTCTCCATAAGAGCTTTTCAAAACAGGTCTTAAACTGACAGTTCTTGCTTCAGTGGGGGCACAGGGGGGGGGGGGAAATACATGAAAAATATGTTTACTCCCTCGCGAATGGACACTCGTGATCTAAAAAACCTGAAAAAAATATCAAGAGAGATATTTATGGGTATAACTATAACAAATACCTCAGAAGTCAAAATTCTTTCAACTTTGCTAATAATAGTATGATCCTCGAACATGACATGCTTCTTGATTTTATTCGTTACTGGTTACTGCATTTTGTAAGTAGAGTACAAAACCCTTCTGACATGAGCATAGGTCTGTCTACCCAACTTGTTTTGGGTTGGCCTCGCTGTTGCAATTCAATGCTATCTTCCCTGCATTGAAGTCATCCAAAACACGATCGCATCACTTATTGTAGCGTGATGGGAGAAATATCCACATGCTTTTCTCCACATCAACTACGATGGCTGTCCCATAACTAGAAAAACAAAATATCAAAAATCAAAGTTTCACTTTTCAAGTTTTGCCTTACCGTGTATCCATCCTTTCGCCAGCTGTAATCCGGTAGCGCTTTCCCGTCCCCAGCTCCAAAATCTTACCAAATATTAATGGCTTGCAACTCAACAGCTCTGTAACTGACCCCATCTTCGTTCGTCGAAAACGTTTTCGCTTTTGACAAAAATCTTTCCGTAAACTCAACTATTTATAATAATTATTCAGCAAATTAATATTTTCGTTGCCAGGATGATGAATACGAAATAATTTCTGCGGATCTATTTCCAAATACTAATTCCATTTGGTTGGGAATATTTCTTATCATCATCAGAATGTAGAAAAAATTCAAAGCCAAATCTTTACATAAATAAGGATAATTTAAACCACAATACCATGCTTATCAATTTCCAAAATTTACATTATAATCACCTGTGGTTAAATACTTCCGTTCTCATGAACTGCAATCCTAACATGAATATAGCTTCTGATAAAGAAGCATTTCTTCAAAGCCAAACGCGGATTTAAAATAAAACTCAATTAGTTGATAAAGTCATTCCGGGAAGAATATGTCAGAGAACCAGCAGCAAGAACCGAGGGAATATCAGGTGCCGACGTTGCAGCATTACGCTTGGGCTGCATAGATGGGGTCGAGAACCTTCAATCGTGAAGATTTTTTCTTCTAAAAGGACCGAGTGCAGCTGCAAAATCGAAAGTTTACGCGCGAAAACCCCAAACGGTTCATTGAATGCAGCGATTACAGAAAATTCGTATACACTTTGGAAAAAATCATTATCAATAGCCGATGGTTTTCTACGAAACCTTTTAAATTATACTATACCTATCCTGCATTCAAAACTGTTCAAACTTATAAAATTCCCGACATTGAAAATCAATACAAAAGAATGAAAATTATTTAAAAATAATAACTTCTTTTATTTCTGTATTTTCTTTTCACTAGGAATACAAACGGATAGAAATGAATATTTTTCAGCATTAAATATATCTAACAATTGATCACTTTTTTTATTCCCTTTCACTTTGATTTTCTCTCTCAGCTAAATAAACTTCAGGATTTCCCTCTCCAAAGGCCTCCAGATAACCAGTCCTTATCCGAAAAGTTTTCTTGGATCTTCCATTCTCAATAATTTTACTCGACAAAGATTTTTTATTTTGTTTCCTTCGAACTGATTGGCCGAGCTTCCGCTGAATTCGTAAAATATCGGCGTCTTCTCTATAATAATCACGATGGCTCCCATTTCTGCGAAAGGACTCTTTAAATTCCTCCTTATCATGCCCTTCAAACTCATTTATGACATATTTTTTCTCCCGAATCTAATCATCGTCTATGTCGCTAAACGGACACCCTATCGGATATCGGTTTTTCATTTTACTTCCAACGAAACCTGGCAACACTTTTCCCACCAGCATAATTTCACCACCTGAAGCAACAAAACAATATTGCTTCCACCATCTCACTACCTATCACTTCAATCTTAACATGCTGCCAATTTTGAAATGCAAATGTCGTATCGGAACTTTGATATATGGAATTCTCTCCATTCCTTAAGCTTAGTACAAGCGACCTTTTTCCATCCTCAGGTATCATATAAACCTCCATATAAGCCGAATCAATCCTTCCGTTGATAATCTTAAAACTATGCCATACTTAGCTAAACTTTTTTAATTGGATCATTTCACCCTTTTCACATCAACTTAATGTAAATCTATACGACAAATTTGCTCTACATTTGAAGCTTATCTAACGTCGCGCGGATATCGATCACTCTTTCGGATGGCTCCGATAGCTTTTTAAATTACTTTTTATGGAATTGTTTGCAGCTACATATAAATGAGTTGCATATTTTGAATAATAATTTTTTTGAAAAATTATTAGAGACGAAAAATGTTAGAAGAAGGTGGTGGTGGTCGCCATCACCGGTGTGTATCTAAGAGTGATGGCCAGAGGAGAATTAGTGCACACGTCGAAACCACCTTCTTCTAACATTTTTCTTCTCTAATAATTTTTCAGAAAAATTATTATTCAAAATATGCAACTCATTTATATGTAGCTGCAAACAATTCCATAAAAAGTAATTTAAAAAGCTATCGGAGCCATCCGAAAGAGTGATCGATATCCGCGCGACGTTAGATAAGCTTCAAATGTAGAGCAAATTTGTCGTATAGATTTACATTAAGTTGATGTGAAAAGGGTGAAATGATCCAATTAAAAAAGTTTAGCTAATACAAGTACTTACAAGAGAAATTTACCTTGAATATTACTTGCAGATACAAAAACATATTGAGTTTGCATAAGTAGAAAAATTAAAATTTAACTCCCTCACCTCTGAGCATGGTGGTCGCCATCACCGGTGTGTATCTAAGAGTGATGGCCTGAGGAGAATTAGTGCACACGTCGAAACCACCTTCTTCTAACATTTTTCTTCTCTAATAATTTTTCAGAAAAATTATTATTCAAAATATGCAACTCATTTATATGTAGCTGCAAACAATTCCATAAAAAGTAATTTAAAAAGCTATCGGAGCCATCCGAAAGAGTGATCGATATCCGCGCGACGTTAGATAAGCTTCAAATGTAGAGCAAATTTGTCGTATAGATTTACATTAAGTTGATGTGAAAAGGGTGAAATGATCCAATTAAAAAAGTTTAGCTAATACAAGTACTTACAAGAGAAATTTACCTTGAATATAACTTGCAGATACAAAAACATATTGAGTTTGCATAAGTAGAAAAATTAAAAATTAACTCCCTCACCTCTGAGCATGGTGGTCGCCATCACCGGTGTGTATCTAAGAGTGATGGCCTGAGGAGAATTAGTGCACACGTCGAAACCACCTTCTTCTAACATTTTTCTTCTCTAATAATTTTTCAGAAAAATTATTATTCAAAATATGCAACTCATTTATATGTAGCTGCAAACAATTCCATAAAAAGTAATTTAAAAAGCTATCGGAGCCATCCGAAAGAGTGATCGATATCCGCGCGACGTTAGATAAGCTTCAAATGTAGAGCAAATTTGTCGTATAGATTTACATTAAGTTGATGTGAAAAGGGTGAAATGATCCAATTAAAAAAGTTTAGCTAATACAAGTACTTACAAGAGAAATTTACCTTGAATATAACTTGCAGATACAAAAACATATTGAGTTTGCATAAGTAGAAAAATTAAAAATTAACTCCCTCACCTCTGAGCATGGTGGTCGCCATCACCGGTGTGTATCTAAGAGTGATGGCCTGAGGAGAATTGGTGCACACGTCGAAACCACCTTCTTCTAACATTTTTCTTCTCTAATAATTTTTCAGAAAAATTATTATTCAAAATATGCAACTCATTTATATGTAGCTGCAAACAATTCCATAAAAAGTAATATGCCATACTTGCTCGCAAAAACAATATTTGCACATATGTGGCAATTGCTCTATCCAAAACATCTTTTTATCTATCTCACATCTTATCTATTTCACAACTAAAACGAATCACTCACTCACCGCAACAACATGAGGCACCATCCAGCATGGGACACTCCAGACGTGACGTCACAATCGCAAGCCGCCCTTATCACCATTCCATACTGCCCTTATCTACAAATTCTAACCGCAAGAATTTTATATGAAATGTATTCTACTATATCAATCACAAACAATCCAAAGCTAAGCGACCTTGGGAAATCCTCATATGTGACGTCACACTCGGAATCACCAGTTATCATCATCTTTCTTTGTGTTCGAGAATTCCCAAACAAACTGATATTACTCCACCAGAAACGCTCCTAAGCGCCACCATACCATTCCTTATCTCTAACGCTAACTGCAAGAAATTCGTATGAAAATGGTTTTGAACTCTCCCATTCTATCTACAATTATCAGTGCATTCTGTTTAAGATCAGTGATGTTGTCTCCCGACGTTTGTGCTTTTGTTCTTCTATGATTGGGTGGAACACAGCAGGTGCCCCGCCACAGGGAGATTTGCAGAGGATGGAAGAACTGGTAGCTCAAGATGTGGTGCTCTCAACTATGAGCATCATCACGATTGCTTGCAATGCTTATATGCCCCGTAAAAAACCCCGGCACGGCACGCCACCTGTGTGCTCGTGGTCAACTCATATCGCCAAAAAGCAAATGGAGTATCTCAAGCTTTGACGTGAGAATGAACGGGCAACGGAATGAGGCATGCAACCGATTAGCAGCATGTAAATTGCCCAGGAAATGCCTCCGCAAATTGATTCAGACCAGCAAGGCTCGTTGCTGGCAAGATACAGTGAACAGGTGAACAAAGATCCGTGGGTCCTTGGCTACAAGCTAGTAATGCGGAAGCTTAGTGCCTTATGGAAACCTTGCATACATGATGCGGAAAAGATGGATGAGAAAGTACGAGCACTCTTCCCCGGCCATTGCGTCGGTATTGACGCTGTTCATGATTAAACAGCGCATTCAACGCTTGCCTATGGGATCAGGGAAGATTGACTGATGCGATTCGAGCTGCTGGAGACCTATCCCCTTGACAGTATGGCACGTCACTCAAGCACAGATGCAATTGTAGAGGTGATTCCCAAGGATCTATCTTTGGTCTGGACCTGAGAAATATGTCTTAAGATGGGCTACTGAGACTAGAGATGCCAGATGAATCAAGCTTAATTGGCTATGTGAGTGGTGTTGTGGCTCTGGTCACTGCATGCACCGTTAAACAAGCGCAATTTAGGCTAGTATGCCAATGTACTGAATGAGAGACTGGATGCCTACTCGTGTGTTCAGTTTTGCACTGGAGAAAACCAAAGCAAAGTGATCATGTTGACAAAAAAGAGAGTCTCTAGAGTAAGGCTGATCAGTATTGGAGACATACTAATTGAATTGACGCTAGTGGCTAAGTACCTAACGCTACTGATCGACTCGAAGATGAGTTTCTCTGAGCGAATCAGGGCAACAGCTGAGAAGGCTCTTTCTTATGTATCGGCAGTGAGTTGACTTTTGGCCTACGTAGGGGGATCCAGCCCATCAAGAAAACGCCTTTTGATGAGTGCTGTAACTCAGCGCTACTGCGCCGAGCAGAAAAATGGGGCAATGCTATCAGTAAGAAGGAAGGCTTAAAAATATTTGGCATAGGTACAGAGAAGAGGCGCCCTGAGAATCGTATCTTCGTATTCTACAGTTTCAGATTCAGCGATGAGAGTTATTGCAGGCATGAAACATATTGCTCTTCTTGCTAGAGAGCGCCACTCTATATGACTGCGTCAAAGCAAGGATGCATGAGAGATGGTCCCCGCAGGTAGAGACAGCGCTCACTCAATGATTAGCGGCAGTCTTGGGTGAATTGCATGAAAGGAAGGTGGACTGCACCCCTCATCTCGGATGTGAGACCGTTGCTGAATTGAAGGCATGGTGAGACTAACTTCTATCTGATCTATCTTTTTACCAGGCACGGGTGTTTTCAAGATTTGTAAGTCACGGTCATCCCATTGTCAGTTTTACCCAAGATAGGAAGACAATGCCTGCCACATATTGTGACTAGTGGCACATCGTTTGAATAGTGGCACCATCTATTTGAAACCACATTTTTTAATGTTAAGTTCATCCAAAACAATCTTTCAACATAACACGGTAGCGCTTTCCATTGACGGTAATATGGTGGTCGTTTTCATCTACAAAAAATATGGTCCAGTCACACCCCCAACACGAAAATCGCACCAAACAGTAATTTTTTGCGGATGCAACGGTAACACAAAAAGCAAATGTAGTTTGCTGCTGACCAATAACTTATGTTCGGCTTATTAACAAAGCCATTGCGCAAAAATTAGCTTCATTGCTGAAGACGATTTTTTGCTCTTAATGTCGCGATCACCGACTCAGAACCTCAGTAGCAATTTTAATAAGTTTCCAAACGTTGCGGTTTCGGCAACTTTACCATGATGAAAATGATGACTTTACATAACGCTTTGACATTTACAGTCTATTGTAAAAATTTAAGGGGGCGTTCATATAAAGAAACGAAATTGTTATGTCCCTAAGGAAAAACTCTATATGCATATGTGGGGACTATTAATAAGCTAGGTGCGATTCCCATAAGAAGAAAGAATATTTCTTTACTAAACACAAATATAACTTTATTGACAGGATTATGTACATAGAAGTGAATGTAGTGAAGGACTACATGTTGGCGCGCGCGATGTTGACTCGTCGGAGGTTGTGAACGAAGTGGCCGTCTCGTTGACATGAGTTGAGAAATTCATGGCATCCATTAACTGCTTGATGCGCTCCGTGCGGTGAGCATGTGGACGCCACAGTACTCCCTCCCAAGTGACATTTTGATGAGAACGTCACGATCGAAAAATGGCGTTGAAAAATGTCGTAAATGAGCCTGGTGCAATGGCGGGTTGCGTAGCACATGTTCAGAAGATGCACTTTCAATGTCGTGAATGTTGCTGTGGGGCTGCAGTGCGAGGTTGGGCATACGACGTAGTGCGAGGTCGGGCATGCGGCCTGGTGTGAGGTCGGGCGTGCGACACTGTCGGGCTTGCGGCCTGGTGCGAGGTCGGGCATGCGACACTGTGCGAGGTCGGGCATGCAACACTGTGCTTGGTTGGGCATGCGACACTGTGCGGGTTTGGGCATGCGACACTGTGCGAGGTCGGGCATGCAACACTGTGCGGGGTCGCCACTATGGGGGTTATTAATAAGCTAGGTGCGATTCCCATAAGAAGAAAGAATATTTCTTTACTAAACACAAATATAACTTTATTGACAGGATTATGTACATATTAGTGAATGTAGTGAAGGGCTATATGTTGGCACACGCGATGTTGACTCGTCGGAGGTTGCGAACGATGTGGCCGTCTCGTTGACATGAGTTGAGAAATTCATGGCATCCACTAACTGCTTGATGCCCTCCTTGCGGTGAGCATGTGGACGCCACACATATATATAACGTTGACTTTACATAACGGTTTGACATTTACAGTCTATTGAAAAAATTTAAGGGTGCGTTCATATGAAGATACGAAGTTGTTATGTCCCTAAGGGAAAACCCTGTATGCATATTGTCGCGTGTTATGGTTCGCGGCCAATAATTTTAATGTTCTGGCAAAGTGAAAACGCACTGTCTTTTAAATCAAATTAAAAGAGTTTATTAAATTAAATTACTTATTTTACTATTTCACAATTTTAACTAGAATCGAACTTTCACTTGTTCATAAATTTTTATCGCAATTGTCTTCTAAAATTTCTTCACAATCACGAAAATCACTTTTCTATTACTCGAACAATATCGCTTTCTACACACTATCGCAGTTTTATCAAGGTCGAATGTATGATTGTGAAGTAATTTTAGAAGACAATTGCGACAGGAATTTATGAACAAGTGAAAGTTCGATTCTAGTTAAAATTGTAAAATAGTAAAAACAGTGATTGTGCAGTTGTAATTTAATTAAATGAACTCTTTTAATTTAATTTAAAAGACAGTGCGTTTTCACTTTCCCAGAACATTAAAATTATTGGCCGCGAACCATAACAGGCAACAGTGGTATCAGAAGTGTGATGTGTTGGTCCCAGTCCCTTTGCTTCTCGTCAACCATCTTAGCCAGGTGTTTATTGAGAAAGCAGTTGAAACGTTCGACCATTCCATCGGATTGGGGATGCAGCGGTGTTGTCTTCGTTTTCCGTATTCCCAGCAGCTCGCAAATCTCGCTAAAAACTAGTGATTTGAAGTTTCGACCTTGATCTGAATGTAGTTCACAAGGTACGCCGTACCTACTGACCCAATTTAACACTAGCTGCTCGGCTACAGTAGTTGCTTCCTGGTTGGGAATGGGGTAGACCTCGGGCCACTTGCTGAAATAATCGGCTACAACCAGCGTGTATCGATTTCCCCATTCAGATTCATGTAAGGATCCTGCGATGTCAACAGCAATCCTTTCAAATGGTACTCCCACGTTATTGGTATGGATTTGTCCTCTCAGTCGTCGTTTGGACCTTTGACGGAAGCGCAAATCGTGCATCTACAGCACCAGTCCTCTACGTCTTCTCGAGCGTGGAGCCAGTAAAACCTTTCCCGCAATTTCGCTAAGGTCTTGTTAACACCAAGATGGCCTCCCGAGGATCTTTCGTGCATCTCCTTAACTACATCGTGGATTCGGCTTTTGGGAAGTATAGTTTGCATGCTATAGGAGCCCATTTCCGCTTGAGTATGCCACCCTCTACCTGAAGGGAGTTCCATTGTGCCCAATAGCTTTTCAAGGTTGCGCCATGCATTGAAACGTCCTTCCAATCCGGTCGCCCAGTTGTCTCCTTCCATACGAGCAATGGTCCGATGTCTTCATCGGCTAACTGGGCATTTTGAATCTCCTCCGGTGACCAACCTTCATCGAATTCGGTCGTTATCAATCGCAGATCAACGGTCGGCACCTTTTCCTCAATCCGTCGGCAATGCTTGCAGTTAGCTTGACATGGACGGTGGGATAGGGCGTCAGCATTTCCATGAACTCTGTCCTTGTGAAGTAGTTGGGGCCTCACTTGGTCTGGTCGGATCGTCGATCGGGTTTCACCAGTGTCGTTTGTTATGGTGCAATATTCGTCGCCAACTTGACCAGGAAGCATAAGTCTGCTTCTCCACGATGTAGTTTTGACACAGTGACGGGGGTGATAGGGATGTCGATCCTACTAGCCAACGTCCGCCCGACAAAGTTGGCCCCCTCAGTTTGATGGGCTTCCATTCTAGGCTCCTGACTCGGTCTGAATCTTCACCACCCTGGACCATAGCTCCGTTTTCTTCGCTTCTTGCAGTCTCTTTGCAGGTGCCCCTTCTCTCCGCAATTCCAGCATCTAGGCGTGCCGTTTGCATATGCGTTTCGCTCTATTTCCACGCGCTCACACCTGTACTCACCTGCCACTACTTCACGGACCCGGGCAGTGGTACGAGTTGCAGTTTTCGCTGCTTTAAAGTTCAGACTATACACAAATGCGTCCTTAACCGTTTGCTTTTGAGCTAAACGCACGGCTCGTTGCAATTCCTGATCCTTTAAAGCGCTGATGAATGCTTCTGATGCTACGTCATCTCGATGTTCTGGGTCGTACGCTGGGTAAGCCAAAAGTGCCAGTCGCTCAATGTCTTGTGCTAGCTGCTGTAAGGTTTCGCCAGACTTCTGCATCCGATTCCGTAGCTGTGCCCGATAAATCTGCTTCAGATGGTCGTCTCCAGAACGCATGTAGAGCGCATTCATTATACCAGCCGGGTTTGAGTGCGACTCGGCGGCGATAGTCTGCAAAAGCTCTTAGAGCAAGAATTAATGCAGTTGCTCGTTTCTGCTCATTCTAGTGATTTGCCCTAGCAGCGGCTTCAAACTGGGTTTTGTAAATGCTCCAGACCGTTTGCCCATCGAATATTGGTGCTTTCACATTTCTGGATGTGCTTCGCGCTGCGGTTATAAGCGGGGCTGGTGAGGTGGTTACTATTGCCTTCGCTGCTTCTGATTCCTTTTTCATGTTTTCCACCTCATGGTTGATTATTTCCTCGACCTGGCTGACCTCTTCCTCGACCTGGCTGACCTTTTCCTTGACCTGGTAAACCTTTTCCTCGAACTGGTCAACCTTTTCCTCGACTTCTTTAATTAGTTTGTTCGGACTGCCGAGCTCCGCTTTTATTTCGGTGGACTGTTTTTGAAAATCTGCCTTGATTTCGATCGCTTGTTGATCCAGCTTCGCTGATTGTTCATCTAGCTTCGCAGTTAGACTGGATGACATCAGCATTAACATTTGCATCAGTGCATCTTCTGGTTCCTTTGATTTTCGCGTTTCCGCGTCTCCCTTAAGCTCCGCCATGGGAAATTAATTTATTTTTATTATTTCGGCTTTTATTAATTTTTTTTCATCAGTTTCCACGTTAATTATCACTATTGTGCATTTTTCTTTTTTTTTTGTTTAACCGTTTTTCACTTTCAAAATTTTCTTTCTCACTTCTCGACACCACTGTTGCGTATTATGATTTGCGGCCAATAATTTTAATGTTCCAGGGAGGTGAAAACGCAATGCCTTTTAAATTAAATTAAATGCACAATCACTTATTTAACTATTTCACAATTTTAATTAAAATCTAACTTTCACTTGTCATTAATTCCTCTTACAACTGTCTTCTTAAAATCACTTTGCACTCAAACAATCGTTCATTCATTACAACCGCGATAGAAAACTGCGATATACAGATAGTTGAACGCGAAGTAAAGGCGATTGATTGTTTGAGTTCGAAATGATTTTAAGAAGACAGTTGTAAGAGGAATTAATTGACAAGTGAAAGTTAGATTTGAATTAAAATTGTGAAATAGTTAAATAAGTGATTGTGCATTTTTAATCGATTTAATAAACTTTTAATTTAATTTAAAAGACATTGCGTTTTCACTACCCCGGAACATTAAAATTATTGGCCGCGAACCATAACACGCGACAATATATATATATATATATATATATATATATATATATATATATATATATATATATATATATATATATATATATATATATATATATATATATATATATATATATATATGTATAGGTATCCATATATATATATATATGTATCCATATGTATATATATATATATATATATATATATATATATATACATAGATATATATATATATATATATATATATATATATATATATATATATATATATATATATATATGTATATATATACATACATACATGGATATATATATATATACATATATATATATATATATATATATATATATATATATATATATATATATATATATATATATATACGAGTATATATATGTAACTCTAAAAAGTATTGAGCCTTTTTTGTCATTTTTCAATTGAATATTTCTTTCATTTAAAATGCATTTTGTTGAAATTCATAGTATCCATTATTATCTACCACTTTTTGACATTTCTCGGGTAGAGCCACTGTTCCATCTGTGTAGAACTTCTGTGGTTTATCGGCGAACAACTTGGCAAAGTGATTTTCACAGGCCCTTTTTGAAGTGAATTTCTTTTCATTAAGGAAGCTTCGCAGAGGTCAAAACAAATAATAGTCTGAAGGTGCAAGGTCTGGACAATACGGTGGATGCATCAAAACTTCCCAGCCAAGCTCGGTCGATTTTTGCCGGGTCATCAAAGATGTGTGTTGTCTGGCATTGTCATAATGGAAGACAAGCCCTTTCCTACTGATCAATTCTGGCCGGTTTTTTTAAGTGCTTGTTAAAATCTGGTTAATTTTTGACAGTACAGAGCCAAATTGAGGGTTTGGCCAGGATCTTACATATCATGATAAACAATTCCTTTACAATCACCATACCATACCATTCACACAGCATAACCTTACTTGGTGTCAATCCTGGCTTTGTAGTCGTTTGTGGTGATTCACCTTATTTTGACCATGATCTTTTCCGAACGAAATTCTCTTGTGGTACCCATTTTTCATCGCTCATATAATTTGCTTGAAAAATAGCTCAATTTCGTTGCGTTTCATTAGCATTTTGCAACTGGAAATTTGATGTCGATCAAATTTTTTTGTGTGAATTCATGCGGCACCCAAACGTCGAGCTTCTTTGTGTATCCAGCCTTATGCAAATGATTCGAAACTATTTGGTGATGTATATTCGGTTCCTTAGCAATGTTGTGGCTACTTATGTGCCGGTCTTCTGCAATTCTTTGAGAGATTTCATCGACTTTTTTAGTGGTTGGTCGACCTGAGCGAAGTGCATCTTTGACATTAAAATTTTCAGAACGAAACCGAGCGAACAATCTCGTGGCTGTGGCTTTTGATAAAAAATCCCTACCATAGACACCACATATTTTTTTACGAGCCTGCGATGCATTTTCACCTTGATCGTAGTGATATTGTAAAATATAAAGAATTTCTTCAGAAATTTCACTCATTTTTAAATGAATACAACTTGTGACACGATTGATGAAATACAAAACTGTCCATATGAAAATATGGACTAGAATATCACCTTTCAAACGCATGTCAGTTTGACTCAATCTGATTAGTATTGTCCGATATATGACAACGAACACCATCTAGTGACAAAATGGGCTCATTACTTTTTAGACCACCCAATATATATATATATATATATATATATATATATATATATATATATATATATATATATATACTCGTATATATATATATATATATATATATATATATATATATATATATATATATATATATACACATATATATATATATATATATATATATATATATATATAAATATATATACATATGTATATATATATATATATACATATACATATATATATATATATATATATATATATATATATATATATATATATATATATATATATATATATATTTTCAGCAGTACGAATGTTGCGATGATACACAGACTTTGCAATATGAATAACCGATCCAGTCTCTTCAAATTTTCTCACTGTGTTCGAAATTGTTTGCTGTGTATGTCGATTTTGTCGACCGTAATCGGCTTGTAAAGCCCTAAGTGTTGATACAGCAGAATCACAATTTTTATTAAAAAATTTAATAATTTTAAAGCGTTTTTCGACTGTTAAAGGATCCTAATTTCTAAATAGCAGACCTTCTGATAAAAATACACGCTTTGGATGACATTTAATTTTAACAAATGTCAAATCGCAGGGTTATACTTTCCCAAAAACGAAATGGATAACCCTGTATGTATAGATATATAAGTTACGTTTATCGCAATTCGGTTTTATAGAAAAAACAATATTTCCGCTTTTAAGTAAACTTTATTATTCGACAATCACAAATCCACCGATTAATTACAACTGGCCTAATCTTATTGCTTGCCTCTATTTATGATTTTAATTGAATTACTTTAATCATCAATAAAATTTTATGCTACATTCGCATTCATTTGTACCATACAATAGCATTTGCAACATTTGCATTAATTACGAATACCTATAGTCAATATGCTTTGCTTTGATCGGGTCATTGGTTCAAGTAAGAAGGCTCGTGCAAATATTTATCGAGTATGCAAAAATGCGCGGAACAATGTACTTCAACAGGTGTTAGCGGTCAACGTTCGGAAAGGTGCATATGAAGGTGAATGTGATAGCTAAAGGTGAGTATGAAGATGAGTGTGATAACTCCTCCCTCCTTAAAATCTGTGTCCCACAGATCAAAAGGACAATTTAATTGGGACAGGATATGAGTAGGCTAGATCTGATTGCATCGTGTGCTTAGACCGTTTTGAGCGAAGGATGAAAACTAAAAGGATTATTGCCAAACTTATAACTATTACGAGAATAAAAATGTCTGAAGTTAAAGATAAAGTACTGCCAAAAGATAAGTTGCTTAATTTTTTCACATTATCGAGATGCAATTTGTGCAGGTATTGAAAATCTAATATAATTTTGTTTAAGGTTATATTGTTATTTAAGATGGGGGCAAGGGGTGAAATGATGTGGTCTCTTTGCTAACGTAGCTTACTTCATTAACACGGAGTGTATCATTCTGGAAGTTGATTAGAAAAGTACCGTTGAGAAATCTAGTTGAATTTCCGTAGTCAACGTTTCCTCTGAAATTTGTGAGATATAAGGTATTGCCGTTGATGAGTTCAATTATCGGCTTTTCATAGAATTCGTAATCACAGGATGCGACTACTCCTTTTAATACTTGGGAAAGACAATCACTTGGGCTTAGTTTTTCCAATTGATCCCTACGGCAGATGGTGATTCCTTGGATCTCGAGGCATTTATCTATAATGCTATACTTTTCCTTTTGTGTTATAAACAAACTAGAGTAATTCAGATGAATCCTAATATTATTTTTTATGGTAGTACGAACGAAGACATGATTGTAGTCTGTGGTTTCAGTTTTCGGTATACAAATGACGTACAACAGGGCGGTACCTTTTACTAACATCATAGGTTCCGCATATTCAATTGCCTGAATTTCGTTGCTAAAAGGAAGGGTTTCAACCTGAGAAAGTATTTCATTGATTTCCGTGTTACCTAGCAGGTTTGAATTTACTATACCTTTTTTTGCCATTTGACTAGCTAAGACTATTTCCTGGATTTCATCTTTAAGGATTAGCATTTTGCTAAAGAGCATCTGCTCGAATTTGTCATTGTTATGAGAGCTAATTTCAGAGACAATTCTATTGTAATTATCTACTAGTTGCGTAGATACGCTTGTAACATATTCGTTAATTTTGAACTGCTTATTGTTGTTATTTACCATATTGTTCTGGCTTTTCACTATTGTGTCCCAGTCTGTAGCGTCTGGGCTTCCTGCGATCCATTTCCAGGTTGATCATAGCCAATTTATGGACCGTTTAGTTTTTGCTGTTTTCCTATCTCGCAGTTGGTCAATAAGCCCTTTAATTACCGAAAGTTGATGGTGAAGTTGAGGTACCAGGATGCTCGATCTGTTGATTTTTTTATGTATGGTTGATTCCGTGTATGCTATAACTTGGTCGTATTTATTGAGGTCAATAACATGGATGATCTTGAAATTTCCATCTGTTATTTTTCCAAAGCCTTTTCTCATTGTTATTATTGGACTATCGTATTCGTAGACGTCGACGGATGCGTGCGCGCTGCACAGGATTAATCTGAAACAGAAGGAATATGTTTGATGTCAGACTTATGGATTTTCTTCCCCGTGGCTGTCGTGATAGTGGTTTGGTTGTTTTGAAGGACTGTTTCCTTTTTAAAAAGCGGTTTGTTTTTAGACTTAATCTGTTCATTGGAAATGAAAACGGTATCACCGGGCTTGTATGTTTTAGGTTTAACCCTTTTGGCGTTGTGGTTTTTCAACTGGTGTTTTTGTTTTCGCATGATTTCATGTTTTACGTCTCTATTTAGCTTGTCCCTAAAGTTTAACAAATTTTGAAAGTTAATTCGCTGTTCCCTTGCTAAAAATATATCAACAGGTTTTTTTTTAGTTACAGAATGTATGGAGTTATTATATCTGTCAACAGCTATATTTACGATTACTTCCAAGGAAAGGTCGAGGTATTCACGTTGAAGACATCTCACTATTTTCAGTATTGTAGAGTGAAGTCTTTCGATCGCACCATTGACTTCACTTTTTGGGTTGGCGTTAGATAAACGGTTATTCCCAGTGATTCTAAGTAGTTGAGAATAATGGGACTGATGAAACTGCCCTCATTGTCTGAGACTAGGATTTTTGGAACAGAAAAGTAGTGTAATATTTTTATAATTTCATGACGAAGATATACTGCAGATTTGTTTTTATATGGAAAAATTTTCCGAATTTGCTAAATTTGTCAATACAGGATAAAAATTTTTCACCAGAAATTTCGAAAATATCAAGGTGCAGAATTTCGGCTGGATAATTGGGGGTTGGTGTTTCCTGTAGATGTGGTTTTTGTGGATGACGGTCATACTTATTCAAGTTGCATATGTCACAATTTGCGGTGTACCTCTTAATAAGTTTGGTCATTCCAGGGAAATAGTACCTTTCCAGAATTTGTTCTTTATTTTCAAGATGGTTCCTGTGTGCTCGACGATGTTCTTGCTGTATCACCTGTAATTTATTATTTTCGTCTGCTATATCCTGAACAATTCTTTGCGTGATTCGAATTCTGAAGTTTGAAAAATGTTCCTTATAGACTTCTTGCAGTAGTTAAATGTATTCTTCTGGGATCTTCATGCCATTAATCACATTAGGATTTAGCTTCTCACGCAATAAATCAACCAATTTAGATTTATTTATATCATTAACTTGGATGTAATGTCTATGATACTTAAGATGTGGTTGTTCTTGAGCGCTGAGTTCTTTGCCTACGGAAATAACTATCTGATTCTTGAATACATTCAAAGGGACTTCGCAGTGCGGTATAAGGTCCGAGCTATCCTCGCTTGCGCTATGAGCTGTTACTTGGTCAGATGTTAGGATATTTACCTCGATTGGGTCAACTGGTAGCCTAGACAATGCATCAACCAATTTAGATTTATTTATATCATTAACTTGGATGTAATGTCTATGATACTTAAGATGTGGTTGTTCATGAGCGCTGAGTTCTTTGCCTACGGAAATAACTATCTGATTCTTGAATACATTCAAAGGGACTTCGCAGTGCGGTATAAGGTCCGAGCTATCCTCGCTTGCGCTATGAGCTGTTACTTGGTCAGATGTTAGGATATTTACCTCGATTGGGTCAACTGGTAGCCTAGACAATGCATCAGCCACGACGTTGGTTTTGCCTGGTTTATACACGAGTTCATAGTTAAACTCCTCAATCCGAGCCTTCCAACGCTTTAGTTTTGTATTATGATTTCTGTTACTTAGAGCAAAGGTGAGTGGTTGGTGATCCGTAAGGATTCTCACTTTTTTCGCTCCGTACAGGTAAGTTCGAAGCTTATCTAGTGCCCGGACGATTGCCAACGTTTCCTTCTCGTTTGTGGCATAATTTTCTTCCATTTTGTTTAACGAACGAGAAATGTAGGTAATCGGTTTATCTTTCCCAGATCGCCTTGGGATAACACTGCTCCAATCGCCTGATTTGATGCGTCCGTTGTTAAAATAAATGGCTTCTCGAAGTCTGGGAATGTTAATACCTCTGAGGATGTTAGCAATTCTTTGATGTCATTAAACGCCTTCAGTTCCAGTTTTCCAAGCTCAATTTCCGTTTTCCTGCTTTGGTTTGCTTTTACTTGCGCATTTTCACCTCTCGTCAGATTGGTCAAGGTTTTGCGACCTTTGCAAAGTCTCTTATAAATCTTCTATAGTAAGAGGCGAGACCAAGAAATGCCTTTAACTCTTTTAAATTAGTTGGCGGCTTGATGTTCTTAATTGCAGAAATTTTCTTAGGATCCGGCAAAATTCCTTCTTGGGAGATGATATATCCCAGAAATTCGACTTGCTTTTTCAAAAAGGTTGACTTAGCTAGGTTAACTTTCAGATTCGCCTTAGTTAATTGTGCGAGTACTGTTTCCAAATTCCTTAAATGTTTTTCTTCTGTTTCGCCTAGGATGATAATGTCATCTATATAGACATAACTGATCTTCCCAACGAATTGTTTCAGGACATCATCTATCATCCTTCGGAAGATAGCTGGGGCATTCTTGAGTCCGAATGGAAGCCTCGTAAATTCGTATTTCCCATTGGCTGTTGAAAATGCAGTTTTGGCAATATCACTTTCTTCCATCTTAATCTGATGAAATCCCGACGTTAAGTCTAATGTGGTGAAGTATTTCGACTTCCCGAAACTTGCCAAAGTGTTTGTAATGTCTGGGATTGGGTAAGTATCAGACACTGTTACCGCATTTAGTCGCTTAAAATCGACTACGAGTCTATATTGTTTTTTGCCTGCAGAATTAGGTTTTTTGGGTACGACCCATATAGGAGAGTTGTACGGACTCTTAGATGGACGTATTATTCCATCTTCAAGCATCTTCGATACTTGATTGTCGACTTCTTCTCTCATGCAAACAGGATAAGGGTATGACTTGGTATAAATTGGGTCAGGTGTTAACGTTTTGATCTCTGCCCTGATGACGGTGTCTACTATTTCGCTATCACTTATTGGACCAAAGAGGTTCAAAAATCTATCCAATAAAGATTGCAGTTTATGCCTTGTCTGCTGGGTTAAATGCTCAGAACTGAATTCGATTATATTACTTGTCTTGATTCTTTAGCCTTCAATGGAATACGGATGTTAGGTTTAATGACGAGTTCGTCATTTTTCCTGTCAATAATAGCTTCTAAATCCTTCAATGTATCATCTCCAATGATACAATCGAATGATTTCAGCCCTGGTAAAACGTAAAAATCTATGGGTGTGTTGTTCCCTACACTTTTAAAAAATGGCCCAGTAACCTTTTTGGCTATGGGTATTTGTCCGGCAGCGGATCGAATTGTAAACGGTTTCTCAACAGGTTTAGAGTTATAAGCTAATTTAGGGGAAATAAAATTTTTATTAGCGCCAGTATCTACAAGAAATTTTAAAATCTGGCCATTTCGGTCAGTATATTCTATATATGGTACGCTAGAGAGGCGCCCATTGTAAAATTTAGATGATTCTCTTCGGAATCCTCCAAAGAATCTTCAAGCTGATCCAGATAAGTGGCTTCCTCATGATTTGCGTCTTCTGTCTGGTAGAAATTTCCAACGTGATCTTCCTCTGCTTGCTCCTGAACCTCTAAATTGTAAAGACGTTGAGCTTTCCTAGGGAAATTCGAAGACTCGTTCGACGTCTTGTTGGGAACATCAGTAGGTCTGTTGATATAGTCCACTTGGCGTGTGCGGATGGATGGATCGATTTCCATAGGAACTGGGGGTTTAGGGTGAATAGGCCTTGGTGGTGGCTGGTTTTGAGGCGTTGATGCAATAGCTCCTTTGTGCATTCTGTTGTAGATTTGATTCCGTTCCTGAAAACCTATTTGTTGACGGGGGAATGGTGGCTTGGGAGAGTTAAGGCTAAATCGGGGATTTTCGATTTGGTTAATGGGTGCAGGAATTGAATTGGCAAAATGTCCTGTTTGGATTGGGTAATTCCTGAAATTAAGATTCTGAATCTCCAAGCAAGAAGCATAAGCTTCGGGGAGCGTTTGGGGTCTCTGAATAACCAACATTCGCGACAAATCTCCATTTAATCCTCTAATGAACACATCCAAAGCTCTGTTTCTATAGTTTTCGGTGAGCGCAGAGATAGTTTCACTAGAATGATCTTCAGTTTTAATTTTATTCACTAACAGTGAGAGTTGATGATTTACAGCAGCGCAAAATTCATCTACGCTCCTGTTTCTTTGTTGCATCGAATGTAACTGATGCTCTAGTGTACGCACGTCACGTTTATCTGAATAATGAAGTGATAAGCATTTCTTTATGCTAGACCACTCATTATCAAATATATTATACGATATGAGAGCAGCATCTGCTGGCCCTCGTATCTTTTGCCGAATGTGTTGCAAAATTGCCCTATAAATCGGTTTATTGCGCACAATACTGTAATCGTTTAAGATTGATTCAACGTTGTGAATCCAGGACACGTATTGAACTGGATTCCCTTCAAAAACCTGAAGGTCCCTCACACAATCTGGGAGCTTCTTTATCTCTTCCAGGTCCTTTTCTGTTTGGGGGGGGGGCGCGAGCGGTTGTAAAACCGAAGAAGAAGAATGAGGCTGAGGAGTTGGATTCTGTTCCAACAAGGACACTCTAGCTTCTAACCTTTTGATTAACTCGACACTCGCATTGGCCGCACCAGTTAATTCTCTAATGGATTGCTGTATAGCTTCCATTTTCCTTTCACCGAAAATGAATTTAAAGCGGAGAGGAGAAAAACTGAAGCTATTGAAATAGTTTTACACAAAAAGATATTCACGGAACACTTCTTCTAAATTCACGGACGCTTGCACGAGATCACGTTTTTAGATTTTGCACACGAAATTTAGATTTTGCACATTGACTATGGTTCACACAACAAATATTTAATAAAGTTCAAAAAATATATAGATGAAGCATATATTGATATATAATGAAATGATTTAATAAGATTCAGAAATATATATATGTAGATAAAATATATTGGTATATTATTAAATTATTTAAATAATATTTAAGGATCAGTTTTGAGGTTTTCCTAACCTCATATGAAGGTAAAAATTCGTTTAATTGGTGAATTTAAAATATTTAATAAATTGAAATATTGGATTTCAGAAAATATTTAATAAATTGGCAATATATAATAAATTTAAATATTTAACTTTTTTTCTTTTAATGAGAAAAATAGAGGTAAGCTTACATTAAATATAAGAACTCCATTGGTATGCAGCTTCTTGGGGCACTCCGTATTCTTCCTCTTTGGTGAAAGCCGTTGGATTTTTGGTCAACACCTACTGCGGTACGGTTGATGTCACTCCTGTGATACGATTGGATGCTTTCCCTCGATGGTAGCAGCTTACTCCTTTTCTCTTTATCGTGAAATATATTCCAATGAGTTGTATTTCGTGGTGTGGATGTTGTCAATCACTATGTTCTCACGGGTATAGCGTTAAAAACTTAGCGGACTACCGAACAATTACCGTGTTCTCATGGGAACAGTATTAAATACCGGTAGTTGATAATTGTTTAAAAAACCGAAATTACTTTAACGGATTAATATGGGTTCTCAATCACAACAATGATTGGACTGCTCGGGCGCCAGTTACGTTTATCGCAATTCGGTTTTATAAAAAAAACAATATTTCCGCTTTCAAGTAAACTTTATTATTCGACAATCACAAATCCACCGATTAATTACAACTGGCCTAATCTTATTGCTTGCCTCTATTTATGATTTTAATTGAATTACTTTAATCATCAATAAAATTTTATGCTACATTCGCATTCATTTGTACCATACAATAGCATTTGCAACATTTGCATTAATTACGAATACCTATAGTCAATATGCTTTGCTTTGATCGGGTCATTGGTTCAAGTAAGAAGGCTCGTGCAAATATTTATCGAGTATGCAAAAATGCGCGGAACAATGTACTTCAACAGGTGTTAGCGGTCAACGTTCGGAAAGGTGCATATGAAGGTGAATGTGATAGCTAAAGGTGAGTATGAAGATGAGTGTGATTACTTAGATATATATATATATATATATATATATATATATATATATATATATATATATATATAATAATATATATATATATATATATAAATATATATATATATATATATATATATATATATATATATATATATATATATATAAATATATATATATAAATATATATATCTATATATATATACAGGGTCCGAATAATAAGTAAACTCAGGAAATTTGATACCGGATTTTTCAATCCCCGAACGCTCCCTAGAAGTCAGCAACCTGGGTGCTGTCTAGAGCCCTCGTCGTAGGACGTTGAACGCTTTCCAGAGTCCCGAACCGCGTCCCCTTAAGGTGTCTCTTGATCTTGGGGAACAGAAAGAAGTCCGCTGGTGCCATATCCGGGCTTTAAGGAGGCTGTGGCAACGTTGCCCTCGACTGTTTGGCCAACTGCTCGGTGACGAGCAGGCAGGTGTGCGACGGAGCATTGTCGTGCTGGAGGATCCACGAATCGGCAATCTCCAGACGGACTCGGCGAACGCGGGTGGTTAGTCCACGGAGCATCTCTCTGTAGTACTGGCCGTTTACAGTTTGGCCGGGTGGCACAAACTCTTTGTGAACAATGCCTTACACGTCAAAAAAAGCAATGAGCATCGACTTCACCTTCGATTTGCTCATGCGCACTTTTTTCGGTCGTGGTGACGCCGGTGCGTGCACTCCGAACTCTGCCGCTTCGTCTCAGGATCGTATTCGAAAACCCACGTCTCGTCTCCTGTAATAACGTGGTTAAAAAACTCTGGTTCGGTTGCTCGATCGTACGCTCCATTTTCACTCCGACGACGTAACTGAACACGCACTCTGCTCTATGTCGATGCCTTCTCTCCAAGCACTTAGAGGCAACTGCTGCAGCCCGGTTCCCTTAACCTAGACCCCCGCCACTACTACAGCACCAGATTACTTATTATACCGGCCCTGTATAGATATATATATATATATATATATATATATATATATATATATATATATATATATATATATATATATATATATATATATATATATATATATATATATATATTTTCTTATATATATACATATATATATAAATATATTCATATATATATATATAGATATATATATATATATATATATATATATATATATATATACATATATATATATATCTATATATATATATATATTTATATATATATATATATATATATATATATATATATATATATTTATATATATATATATATATATATATATATATATATATATATATATACATATATATAAATGTATATAACTATAACTTAATTCGAGCGGCTTTTTTTTCTAAATTTGAACGTTTATTTAAGAAAAAAATTGGAGAATAGTATGAGTTAAAGTATTGCACATCTGAAGCTATGACTTTTTCTCATCTTTCTGGCAATTCGTGGATCCCATCCCAAAGGAACTTCGGCGGCTTGGCAGCCAAGAATGAATCAAGTCAATTTTTGATATCCTGCTCTGATGTGAGCCGTATTCCACTGAGGGAGTTTTGCATTGATCGGAACAAATGGTAGTCAGTAGGACTAAGGTCTGGGCTAATGCGCGTGGGGTAAAACTTCCCATCCACTGTTTCCCAAATAGTTCTTAACCGGAAAAGCGTTGTCATGATGGAAAATTATTACCTCGTGTCTGGTCATGTATTCCGGGCGTTTTTCGGCTACTGCTCTCTTCAAACGGATTAATTGTGTTCGGTAGCGTGCTCCATTGATGGCTTCACCTGGCCTTAGCAGCTCATAGTACAGCACACCCTTCTGATCCCACCAAATACAGAGCAATACCTTTGCCCCATGGATATTCGGCTTTTCCGTTGATTTGGCTGGTTGGCTAGATTTCACATCTGATGTTTTGCACTTGAGGTTGTCGTAATAGATTCATATTTCATCATCAGTAACAATCCAATACAAAAATGACTCCCTTGTGTTGCGTTCCAGCAGCATTTCGGACATGCAAAACCACCTTTCGACGTCTCTCGGCTTGAGTTCATGTGGAACCCAATTTCCTTGCTTTTGAATATATCCAGCTGCTTTTAAACGTTTTGAAATGGCTGCCTGAGTGACTCCCGAAAATTCTGCGAGCACTTCTTGTGTTTGGCAACAATCTTCATCGGGTAATGCTTCCAGTTCTTCATCTTCAAACTTTTTTGGCTGCCCAGGACGTTCATCGTCTTCCAAGCTAAAATCACCACTTTTGGCAGGTTCGCTCAGCTAGAGCATGCTCACCATAAATTTCCACAAAAATACGATGACTTTTGGCTGCAGTTTTCTTCATAATAAAGTAATGAAGAAGAAATCCCCGCAAAAACATTTTTTCAGGAACAAAGTTCGACATATTTGAGTGAAAAAAAATTATTGTTCGTAACGCTTCAAATGTATGGCAAACACTGAAAAGACGTACAATGACAGTAGCTTTCCAACGCAGGTTCGGAATATTGGAAAGATGTAATATTATACAAGTTACGCCATCTCTTAGCAAACCACACGAATTAAAATGCAATGAGCCTTTTTGTGACTAGATGATGTTCGTTTTCATATATCGCGCAATGCTAATCAGATTTAGTCAAACTGACATGCGTTTGAAAGGCAATATTCCAGTCTACGATTTTCACACGGAGAGTTTTGTGTTTCGTCAATCGTGTCAAAAGTTGTACTCATTTAAAAAGAAGTGAAATTTCTGAAAAAAATTCGTTATATTTTACAATATCGCTACGATCAAGGTGAGAGTGCATCGCAGGCTTGTGAAATTGTATGTACATATATATACACACACATATATACGAGTATATGTACATATATATATACACATATGTATATATACATATATATATATATATATATATATATATATATATATATATATATATATATATATATATAAACTTATATATATATATATATATATATATATATATATATATATATATATATATATATATATATATATATATATATATATATATATATGTGTGTGTGTGTGTATCTATATATATATATATATATATATATATATATACATACATATACATATATATTTATATATATGCATATATATAAGTATATATATACTCGTTTATATATATATATATATATATATATATATATATATATATATATATATATATATATATATATATATACATATATATATATATATATATATATATATATATATATATATATATACTTATATATGTGTATATATATACATATATATCTGGTGACTGCATTTTGTAAATTGAAAACAAAACCCTTCTGACATGAGCGTAGGTCTGTTTACCCAACTTGTTTTTTCAGGGGCCACTCTCCTATACTGTTATCATCGATTAATGGCCAATTTTGTCGAATCCTAGAGTGGTTACAAAACCCTTTTGCTAGGAGCTCTCTCCCACCTCCTTGACTTATTTCACTTATGAGCATAAATTGTAGGTACTCATTCTGAGTCATTCATTAAATTGATCAAGTGTTCAAAGCATGCACCTTCAACGTTGAAGTTGGGAAAAAATAACTCAAAATTATTCAATCTTCGCATTTAAAACAGCCACTATTTTGTTTCACGATTGCTGATACCACTAGCTGAACCGGTTCTCAAGGATGTATATGACACCTATGAGTCCTGAATTTTCATGCAAATCCTAGCAAAATCGTAGTGTCTGAGTCGGTAAAAAGCGCATGTTGTTCCATAGCCATATGTAACCATAGTAATAAATGCAGCGCATACTCGTATTGTTCCATAGTAATACAGGAATATTCAAACCGCTATAACTTCGCTAAATATGATTCAGTCTTTATGAAACTTTCAGGATAGATCAATCTTATAAATAGACATCTACGTACTGAATTTCATTGAAATCGGTAAATCACACTATTACTAACAAAGTTGAGTGTATTGCGACTTCTAACGTATTTGTTGTTGTTGTACTCGCCAAGGCCTACATTCCTGATTTTTTGCAGATTTTTCGGATCACAGGTGTCCAATCGCGAGGGGGGACACAAATTTTTCGTGTATTTCCCCTCCCTGTGCGCCCCTCGAAACAAATTTTGCCAAACTAAGACCTGTTTTGAAAAGTTCTCATCAAGACCTTTCATTTGATACCCATATCGGCTACCTTCAATGAAATTTTTTTCGGGGGGTCACTCTCTTTTATGGGGAGACCCCCCTTAAATATCTTATAAAATTTTTTTTTTGTTGAACTTTGAAGAGATCACCACTTTACAACTACGCACAAAATTTGATGTTTCTAGCTTAAGTAGTTTTCGAGAAAAACTGCTGTGACACACGGACGGACGGACGGACAGACGGACAGACTGGTCGCGATTTTAGTAGGGTTTTGTAAAATTATTTTATAAAACCCTAAAAAGGCTCTTTGCATTTTAGACTAGGTCTATAACTTAATTCGTGCGGTTTGCTAAGAGATGGCGTAACTTGTATAATATTACATCGTTCCAATATTCCGAAGCTGCGTTGAAAAGCTACTGTCTTTTCAGTGTATGCCATTCATTTGAAGCGTTACGAACAATAATTTTTTTTCACTCAAATATGTCGAACTTTGTTCCTGAAAAAATGTTTTTGCGGGGAATTTCTCTTCATTACTTTAATATGAAGAAAACTGCAGCCAAAAGTCATCGTATTTTTGTGGAAATTTATGGTGAACATGCTCTAGCTGAGCGAACCTGCCAAAAGTGGTTTGCACGATTTAAAAGTGGTGATTTTAGCTTGGAAGACGATGAACGTCCTGGGCAGCCAAAAAAGTTTGAAGATGAAGAACTGGAAGCATTACTCGATGAAGATTGTTGCCAAACACAAGAAGTGCTCGCAGAATTTTCGGGAGTCACTCAGGCAGCCATTTCAAAACGTTTAAAAGCAGCTGGATATATTCAAAAGCAAGGAAATTGGGTTCCGCATGAATTCAAGCCGAGAGACGTCAGAAGGCGGTTTTGCATGTCCGAAATGCTGCTGGAACGCAACAAAAGGAAGTCATTACCGGATTTTTCAATCCCCGAACGCTCCCTGGAAGTCGGCAACCTAGATGCTGTCTAGAGCCCTCGTCGTAGCACGTTGAACGTTTTCCAGAGTCCCAAACCGTGTCCCCGTAAGGTGTCTCTTGATCTTGGGGAACAGAAAGAAGTCCGCTGGTGCCATATCCGGGCTTTAAGGAGGCTGTGGCAACGTTGCCCTCGACTGTTCGGCCAACTGCTCGGTGACGAGCAGGCAGGTGTGCGACGAAGCATTGTCGTGATGGAGGATCCACGAATCGGCAATCTCCGAACGGACTCGGTGAATGTGGGTGGTTAGTCGACGGATCATCTCTCTGTAGTACTGGCCGTTTACAGTTTGGCCGGGTGGCACAAACTCTTTGTATGCCTTTCACGTCAAAGAAAGCAATGAGCATCGACTTCACCTTCGATTTGCTCATGCGCACTTTTCTCGGTCATGGTGACGCCGGTGTGTGCCACTCCGAACTCTGCCGCTTCGTCTCAGGATCGTATTCGAAAACCCACGTCTCGTCTCCTGTAATAACGTGGTTAAAAAGCTCTGGTTCGGTTGCTCGATCGTACGCTTCATTTTCACTCCGACGACGTAACTGAACACGCACTCTGCTCTCGGTCGATGCTATCTCTCCAAGCGCTTGGAGGCAACTGCTGCAGCCCGGTTTCCTTAACCCAGACCCCCGCCACCGCTACAGCACAAGATTACTTATTATACCGGCCCTGTATATATATATATATATATATATATATATATATATATATATATATATATATATATATATATGTATATATATATATATATATATATATATATATATGTGCTTATATATACACATATATGCATGAATATATTCATATATATATATATATATATATATATATATATATATATATATATATATATATTTATATATATATATATATATATATATATATATATATATATATATATATATATATATATTTATATATATATATATATATATATATATATATATATATATATATATATATATATATATATATATATATATATATAAAGATATGTATATATACATATATATATATATATATATATATATATATATATATATATGTATACATATCTTTATATATATATATATATATATATATATATATATATATATATATATATATATATATATATATATATATATATATATATATATATATAACTTAATTCGAGCGGTTTTTTTTCTAAATTTGAACGTTTATTAAAAAAAAAAATTCTAGAATAGTATGATTTAAAGTATTGCACATCTGAAGCTATGACTTTTTCTCATCTTTCTGGCAATTCGTGGATCCCATCCCAAAAGAACTGCGGCGGCTTGGCAGCCAAGAATGAATCAAGTCAATTTTTGATATCCTGCTCTGATGTGAGCCGTATTCCACTGAGGGCGTTCTGCATTGATTGGAACAACTGGTAGCCAGAAGGACCAAGGTCCATACAAAATCCAACTCACTCAAGAGCTTAAGCCTCAAGACCATACACAACGCAGAATGTATGCGAATTGGGTAGTTGAACAACAAAGCATAGATAACGATTTTTCGAACAAAATTTTCTTAAGTGATGAGGCTCACTTTTCACTCACTGGTTACATGAATAAACAGAATCGCCGCATGTGGGGCTCTCAAAAACCTCAGGTGATCGCAAAAAGGTCTTTGCATCCGGAAAAAGTGACCGTTTAATGTGCATTATGGTCTGGTGGTGTTATTGACCCATATTTTTTTGAAAACGATCAAGGGAGAGCCATTACAGTCAACTCTGACCGCTATGGACCGAAGTTAAACGATTATTTTTGGAGCAAAATTGAAGATTATGATCTCGAGAACATGTGGTTCTAACAGGAGGGAGCCACAAGCCACAAAACACAGGCCAATCGAGCACTTTTGCAAGAGAAATTTCCAGGACGCGTAATTTGGAGATTGAGTGATGTCAATTGGCCCGCAAGATCCTGCGACCTAACACCTTTTTTTTTGTAGTAGGGAGGTGAACGCTATTGACGCACAGAGTGTGGGACTCCCATGCTCGACTTGACTGCCCACTAAACACCTCCCCTGTCAACCTGAGACCTCAGGATGGAACCGTTTGACACATTACTTCGGGCCAGGTCCCGTTTTGTTACGCCATGGAGCGCCTTCAAGCTGGGGAATCCCTTTCCTAGCGGGAGGGGAGAGGGGGAGAGGAATTGCCAGAAGAGTGATCCCCCAGCCCCAGCGCCCTCGGCTGCTGTGAGTCCCTTTTCTATTTTAGGACTGCCCGAGCATAATGTGCCACCTGGTTCCATTTGTCAACCGATTCGAGCATCACCGCAATTATATTTTCCGGGGTGAGCTCTCCCGTCTCCCTGTAAAGTTCCCTTCGCAGCCTGGCCCATTTTATACACGCAAAAAATGTGCGACAGGCATTGTCCTCCTCTCCTGGGCAAAAGCGACAATCGGGGGACCGTGACGTACCGATTTTGTGCAGGTAAGACTGAAAACACCCGTGCCCGCTCAAAAGCTGGGTCAGATAGAAGTCAGTCTCACCATGCTTTCGATTTAGCCACGGTCTCACATCCGGGATGAGGCGCGCAGTCCACCTTCCCTTCGTGCAATTCCTCCAAGACTGCTGCCAATCGTTGAGCGAGCGTTGTCTCTCTTCGCGGACAACCGTCTCCCTCACATCCTCGTTTCGGCGCAGGTAAATAGAACGGCGCTCTCTAGCAAGGAGGGCGACAGGTATCACGCCTGAAATCACTCTCACCACCGAGTCTGAAACTGTTGGATACGAAGATGCATTTCGCAGTGCTCCTCTCCTCTGCACCCGTGCCAAACGTTTCCGGTATACCTCCTTGCTGAGAGCGTCGCCCGATACCTCTGCTCCGTATAGTTGCACCGACCCTACAGCACTCATCAAGAGGCGTCTTCTTGATGGACTGGGTCCCCCTACGTTGGCCATAAGTCGACTTAGTGCCGATATTCCCGAAGCAGCTTTCTCAGCCGTTGTCCTGATTTGCTCAGAGAAACTCATCTTCGAGTCGATCAATAGCCCCAGGTACTTCACCGCTGGCTTCGATTGGATTTGTTTGTCTCCAATACTGAACATCCTTACTCTAGGAATTCTCTTTTTTGTCAAGATGACCACTCCGGTTTTCTCCAGTGCTAAACTCAGCCTGCGAGCAGTCATCCAGTCCCTCACTCGGCGCATTAGCATACCTAGCCTAAGTTGCGCTTGTTCAACGGTGCATCCAGCGACCAGCGCCCCAACATCATCCGCATAGCCAACCAAGCACGACTCATCTGGCATCTCAAGTCTCAGTAGCCCGTCGTAAGACACGTTCCACGAACCGGACCAAGGATAGATAGATATAACTACAAGCAAACAGGACGCTAGCACGGAGAACCCTTTCAGGCAAAAACCGCTGTTGGCAAGAACACCGATAAAACAAGTCAACGATTGCGGGGGGAGGCAGCAAACCCCAGAAACACTGGCAAAGTCAACATCACAGGTTAAATCATCGGAGGCAGACCACAGACGGAGTAACGAACGAAAGAAGGCAGAGTGCGTTGTGCAACCTGGCATCATTGCGGCCTTTGGGCGCAGTAAAAGGACTATGCGCACCCCGGAGCGTCCAGTGCAAGACGTACACAATCCGGATCAAGCTGCGACACCAATAGAGGCCAGTGTAAGACTGGGGGAGGGAGAAGTTTTGCCGTTGGCCGACGCCACTTCAAACGCGACCCAAGCTATAGAAGCAAAAGGGCTAGGAAACGGGGGTTTCTCCCAAGAGGTGGCGCCAAATAACACAATCGCCCTTGACCGCGCCGAAGAGGAGCGGCTTACTCGGAAAGCAGGGACTATCGTCAAACAACTAAAGGCTGCCTGTGAAGTACAGAAAAACATAGGCAAGAGTGTCAAAAATGACATTCTTGAACTGGAGGAGCTTTGTGGCCGCATAACGCACTACAGGTGGAGGTGGCTTGCAACCGAAAAGCACCAAAAAGACACGCTCTCCCTCGAGGCATCAGTGGGTCCTAGCAGCAGCAAAAGAATGGCCGGTAGCCCAATTGAAGGCAACCGTGAGAAAAGGAGGAAGGACGAGACCATAAACGAAGTTGACACTCCAGGCGAGGAGTTTCATGTGGTGCGAAACAAGGCAGCGAAAAAAGTGGCCAAAAAGCTACTCCTAGAAAAAACAGACAAAGAGCTCAACCACGAAAAGAACAAAGAACCCCCCAATATACCGCAGAAAACAAAAAGCGAACCGCGGCGCAAACCCTTGCGAGAGGCACTACTTATTAAACCCACTAAGGGCCGAACCTACGCAGATGTCCTCCGTGAAATTAAAGGAGCGGTCAGGCCAGACGACACCAAAACTGCCATCAAAGCAGTTCGACCAACCCGGACCGGTGGCCTGCTGGTGGGATTCGGGCCAGAGGCTACAAACAAAGATGTATTCCATGACGCGGTAACGCGGCAACGGTTGCCTCGCTCGAACCAATGACCACCCTGGAAATCAGGGACCTCGACTGCGTCACGGACAAAGCTGAAGTAGAGGATGCTATTAGGAGGGAGTTCCCCAGCTTAAGTGAAGTCAAGGCAAGATTGACACGTGAAAACACAATGGGGCAACGCATGGCTATTATCGAACTAGCTGATAAAGACGCCCAGCAAATCCTGGCGAAGGGCAAAATTAAGATAGGTTGGGTTATCTGCAGGATACGGAGAAGAGCGATCCCTATTCGCTGCTTCAGATGCTTCGAATACGGACACACCGCGTATGGCTGTAGGGGACCCGACAGGAGATCTCTGTGCTACAAATGTGGTGAAACGGGGCACAAAAGGAAGGAGTGCACGAACGAGGCAAAATGCATTCTTTGCAAGGATGCTAAGCTAGCATCCGGCGACCTCAAACCTGAGCCGGGGACAGGGAGATGCTGGATTTTCAAGGAGGTCCTAACTAAAGCCAAATCGATACTCAAATGATCCGTATCCTGCAGGTCAATTTGCACCGAAGCACAAACGCCCAGGACCTACTTGAGCAGTTTGGGAGGGATAAGAAAGCTGACCTCCTGTTGCTGAGTGAGCAACACCAGAGCAAGAACTCGCAAGCGTGGTACCCTGACAAATCTGGTACCTCGGCCATCTGGGTTCGAGACAGCGCCCGCCTGCAGGTGCAGGGCCATGGACGCGGGGATGGTTTTGTGTGGGTGCGGTGTTCAGGGATAACATATTTCAGTGTTTATTGGACGCCTAACGAGGCAATGCGATCTTTTCGAACCAAACTCGATGCCCTGGAGGACGCTGTCTCGAACACAGAGGGCCAGATGCTGGTCGGGGGAGACTTCAACGCTAGAGCCATTGAATGGGGTATGCCACAATCCGACCCAAGGGGAAAGCAAATTTTGGACATGGCGGCCAGAACAGCGCTTTTTGCCCTAAATACTGGTAGCACCCCTACTTTCCGCCGCTGGGGTTGCGTAGGAACCATACCCGATGTGACACTCGCTTCGGAAACCCTGGTACACAGAGAACACAACTGGCGAGTACTAGAGGACTACTCGGCTAGTGATTACCAGTATATAGCGGTTGAGATTCACGACAGCGCCACTCTGCGTGCATATGCCCAAACTTCAATCCTCGGATGGAGGACTGGGAGGATGGACGTTGAGAGGTTCGCTGACGCGCTTACGGCAGGCGCACCGTTGCTGGGAGCTCCACCAGGGAGTGGAGGGCCTACAGCTAAGGACTTGGTAAACTCAAAGATGAGTACCATCATAGCTGCTTGCGAGTCTTCCATGCCCCGTCGGAGACCCCAACACGGTAAGCCTCCAGTATACTGGTGGTCAAACGAGATCGCCGAACAAAGAAGCGAGTGTCACAAACTTCGGCGAGAGGCCCAGCGGGCGCGAACACGGGAGGAGGCAGTCACTAGGCTAGCAGCATACAGGTCCGGCAGGAAATATCTTCGCAGGCTTATTAACAAGAGCAAGGCCCGATGTTGGCAAGACCTCGTGGACGATGTAAATAGGGATCCGTGGGGCCTTGGCTACAAGCTGGTCATGGGGAAACTTGGTGCCCTACGGAAGCCTTGTATACATGACGCGGAAAAGATGGACGCGATAGTGCGGGGACTCTTCCCCGCCCATCCCGTCCGTGTTGACGCTGTCCATGGTGAAACAGCAGTCGAGTGCCCACTCTTCACACAGCTGGAACTGGAGGAGGCAGTCCTCTCCCTGAAAGCGAGGAAGGTTCCAGGTCCAGATGGTGTTCCAGCTGAGGTTTTGCAGCTCGTCTATCACCATTGTCCTGACTTGCTGCTCAGCACATTCAACGCTTGCCTACGGGACGGGAATTTCCCGGTACGATGGAAGGTGGCGAGGCTCGTGCTGGTCAGCAAGGGGAAGGGAAATCCCGAATCGCCGTCTGCATACCGCCCGTTATGCATGCTAGACACGGCTGGGTTTGCTGCCTCCCCCCGCAATCGTTGACTTGTTTTATCGGTGTTCTTGCCAACAGCGGTTTTTGCCTGAAAGGGTTCTCCGTGCTAGCGTCCTGTTTGCTTGTAGTTATATCTATCTATCCTTGGTCCGGTTCGTGGAACGTGTCTTACAACGGGCTACTGAGACTTGAGATGCCAGATGAGTCGTGCTTGGTTGGCTATGCGGATGATGTTGGGGCGCTGGTCGCTGGATGCACCGTTGAACAAGCGCAACTTAGGCTAGGTATGCTAATGCGCCGAGTGAGGGACTGGATGACTGCTCGCAGGCTGAGTTTAGCACTGGAGAAAACCGGAGTGGTCATCTTGACAAAAAAGAGAATTCCTAGAGTAAGGATGTTCAGTATTGGAGACAAACAAATCCAATCGAAGCCAGCGGTGAAGTACCTGGGGCTACTGATCGACTCGAAGATGAGTTTCTCTGAGCAAATCAGGGCAACGGCTGAGAAAGCTGCTTCGGGAATATCGGCACTAAGTCGACTTATGGCCAACGTAGGGGGACCCAGTCCATCAAGAAGACGCCTCTTGATGAGTGCTGTAGGGTCGGTGCAACTATACGGGCGACGCTCTCAGCAAGGAGGTATACCGGAAACGATTGGCACAGGTACAGAGAAGAGGAGCACTGAGAATTGCATCTTCGTATCCAACAGTCTCCGACTCGGTGGTGAGAGTGATTTCAGGCGTGATACCTGTCGCCCTCCTTGCTAGAGAGCGCCGCTCTATTTACCTGCGCCGAAACGAGGATGGGAGGGAGATGGTTGTCCGCGAGGAGAGACAACGCTCGCTCAACGATTGGCAGCAGTCTTGGAGGAATTGCACGAAGGGAAGGTGGACTGCGCGCCTCATCCCGGATGTGAGACCGTGGCTAAATTGAAGGCATGGTGAGACTGACTTCTATCTGACCCAGCTTTTGAGCGGGCACGGGTGTTTTCAGTCTTACCTGCACAAGATCGGCAAGTCACGGTCTCCCGATTGTCGGTTTTGTCCAGGAGAGGAGGACAATGCCTGTCACACATTTTTTGCGCGTATCAAATGGGCCAGACTGCGAAAGGAACTCTACAGGGAGACGGGAGAGGTCACTCCGGATAATATAGTCGTGGTGATGCTCGAATCGGTTGACAAATTGAACCAGGTGGCACATTATGCTCGGGCAGTCCTAAAAGATAAAAGGGACTCGCAGCAGCCGGAGATGCTGGGGCTGGGGGATCGCTCTTCTGGCATTTCCTCTTCCCCTCTCCCCTCCCGCTAGGAAAGGGACTCCTCAGCTTGAAGGCGACCCACGGCGTAACAAAACGAGACCTGGCCCGAAGTAATGTGTCAAACGGTTCCAGGCTACGTTCTCAGATTGACAGGGGAGGTGTTTAGTGGGTAGTCCAAGGGTATCCTCCATGGGAGTCCCACACTGCCAGACTCGGCGGGCGGAAATGCCTTCACCTCCCTACCACAAAAAAAAAGGATAGATCCCTGGGCAACACCCGATGTAATTTCCATCCTTCGTTGGCCTTGTGTCGTGTCGTAGAGCAGGCTTCGGTCCTTAAGGTAGTTCCCCAAAAGCCCCATTAGATATTCTGGAACTTGAAAAGAGTTTTCCAGCGTATCCAGAATATCCACCCATCTAGCGGAGTTGAAGGCATTCCTGACGTCGAGTGTCACCAACAAGACGATCCGTCGCTTGGTGCGACTATATGCCTCTGCCTTTTGGACCACGTTCACCACCTCTGCAAACACGTTTGGATTACATATTTCTATATATATGTATATATGTAAAGTATATTTATATATATATATATATATATATATATATATATATATATATTGATATATACAAATATATTTATATATATATATATATATATATATATCTATATATATACGAGTATATATATAGATATATATATATATATATATATATATATATATATATATATATATATATATATATATATATATATATATTTATATATATATATATATATATATATTTATACATATAAATATAAACATATATATATATATATATATATATATATATATATATATATATATATATATATACATATAGATATATATATATATATATATATATATATATATATATATATATATATATATATATATATATATATATATATATATATATATATATATATATATTTATATATATAAATACATGTATATATATATATATATATATATATATATATATATATATATATATACATATATATATATATATATAAATATGTACATATACATGGTCGCAACCACGGGAGTCACCGCAGTTGCAGACATTAGGTTTTGGCAGAGGGATGTGTAGCCCGGGGTGGCATACTGAGGCCGGCTAGCTCTCAAGAAAAGAAAGAAAAGAACAGAATTAAAAACTACTCACTCTTTTTTACGGCTACGGAGCGCTCTGCAACAGAAGGGGAACTGTGCAACTACCGAAAATATAGAAAAAAATTAATAAATTACTTCAACTGGATTATTAATATTGTTTATTGCTAAGGGTCGTTTGATAACGAGTTGTTTTAGTTCTTATTACCGATTTAATTTCACTCCACGAAGAGACACAACCAGCTTAATCCATATTAAACAAAGGAATTTTCTCGTTAATGTATTTAAACACCTTCCACTATTCGTAATTTTAAACGGATGAAGTCATTATTTACGAGACCCACTTGAATCGCCAAATCTTTGCTGCACTTCTAATACAATAAATTGCTTGTCGTTCCTAAGTATTCCATTCACTTTCACGACCGCTAATCACTTTGCCCTCATTCAACGAAGTCAATCCTTTTCATTTTCAATTACCGCTGCCGCATCTGGGTAATGTAATCGAAGTTCATTACACTTTGATTCTGCTACCCACACATCTTTTTTCCCGTATCGACAAACACAATAGTATCCATTGATTTGCATATATGGCAATTTGCATCATCAAAGAAGCACTTGATTGAATGCAAAGTGTCACATATACATATACGGAAACTATTGATTCTGCTGATACCTCAAAAAGAGTGTGGATTCGAGCAGACCCCGGTCGAGAACTCACGAGTACACAATGGAGCCATATCTTGTCGATCTCCCATTCATCTAATAAGTAACTTTAACGATGCATCTGGGTATGAGATTGAATTTTGTTAGTAGGGAAACGTGAATTAATTTTTGTTAGTATAAAAAAATAAAATTTGTTAGTGGGAACTAGTGAAAAGAATTAGTTTGTATGAAGGAAGGAATCAGGTTTTGTTAGGAAAAATGTATAGAATGAAATTTTGTTAGTGAGAATTAATGAATGGAATGTTGTTACTGGGAAAATTGAAATAATTAGTGTATATTATTTATTGTAGTTGGAACTAAAGGAAAAGGGTAGGATTATGATGATGGGGAGATAATAGTTCGGGGGAAATTGGAAAATTATTAATGAAAATAAATAAATACACAAAGAAAAAAGTGGCAGTGCCCAAAGGAAGGTGGAAATGTTGTGGTGGCAATTTGAAGTTGTGAATGGGAGAAAGTAGGTACGCTGGAATTCGCAACAATCGTGGGGACGACCCAGACGCTGAGTCTCTCATTCAGCTGGGCAAACAAAGAATGTCGGAAGTGGTAATTATGAATCGAATCGGATGTCTTTAACGTGAAAGGTCCCAAGCAGCTTACCTGATTCATCCTCAAGTTCATATGCCACTTGTCCAATATGACGACGGACCATTGCAGGAGTGAATCGTGGAGCGAATTTGGCAGCAAAGCAATCTGCTGCATTGCTCACAGTGAAATTACGCACGAAAACCTTCTGACCCTGAAGTAGCTCACGAGGACGAACAGGATGTAGCGTTGAGCTCCCTTTTGGTAGGCCTCTTGCAATTCACATCTGACTTGGTCCCGTACAGCTCGCAGTTGATCACTGTTAGCACTTAGCTGTACCTCACCATCGTCAAAGGCGTTAAGGCTTCTGAGGGGGGCGTACTCAGAGCCATGTTGGATTGGGTGATACTCGAACATAATAAAGTAGGGCGAATATCCCGTGGACTCATGAATCACCTTGCGGAAGGCAAAACATGAGGCTGGAAATGTTGAACTTGTAACAAGCAAACAAATACGTTGTCCTGCAGGTCATGCGGTATTACCTTATGCATCAACCGACACATCGTTTGGGGAGCATTGCATAAACTGAACGGTATGACCTTGAAATGGTAGAAGGGCCTGCCAGAGAGAGTAAAGGCCATTTTCTCTTTACTTCCAATGGTATTTGCTAAAAGGCATCCTTCAGGTTTAAGCTGGTATTGAACCTGGTACTCTGCAACCGTGCCAAAAGGCCTTCAATCAGTGGCAACGGATAGGCGTCCTTAACCGTCACCTCATTGAGGCGTCTAGCGTCAAGGCAGAAACGCACCTTGCCGGGTTTTCTGACAAGGGTCACAGGAGAACTCTACGAGCTCTGACTTTCCTGTACTACCCCCAAAGACAACATACGATCGAGTTCATCATACAACAGTTTCTGTATAACAGGCGAGACAGCACAATGCCGCTGCTTAATGGGTCGAGCAGAACCAGTGTCAATGTGATGAGACACGAGACTGGTCCTACCCAACCCTTTCTCATTATATGACGGAAACTGTTGTTTGACGAGGTCCAGTCTTTGCTGATCTTTCGGAGACAAAAGATGGAATTCAGGGCTTTGAGGCTCCGAGGCTGCTTCGATAGCGTTGACCTGGATTGGTGCTATTTTGAAGAGATCCTAGAAGTCAATCCCAAGATACACTGCGTGCGTCAAGGAAGGAACAACCAGGAATCTCATCAATTTGGTGATGATGTTAAATCGCACCAATGTGGTGACGTATCCCAGAACTGGATCCTTGTGCCCTGATGCAGTCTGGACATGAGCATGCATGGTATGCATATGCAAACCCAAGTCTGACAGCAGGTCCAAGGCTCCAGCTCTGAAGATACTAACACTGGCTCCACTATCAAGCAAGCCCTTCAATTTGCGACCCTTGACGGAAATCTCTGCGTAGGGCCTATTGTCGCCAGGAGTTGCAACAATTGACTCCACAAATACAAGGAAATACCTCCAGGATCTCCGGAACCGATCTCGAAAAGGTCGTGCTCTAAAACCAGCGGGTGATTCACGATCATCGCCCACCTTTTCATTACATTTGACGTAGTTCGGTAATCTGCCTGGAGCAATCACATTGCTAGAAAACGTTGATAAATCGGACATACGAGGCGAAGTGAAGAAACTTGCCGACGGGCACCGGACTGGTATCTGGTTATTCATTGTGTTATGGTATTCCTGGAAGGACAAAGGGATCCCACTTGGAGACTACTCTAGAAGCGTGCATGGTATCCTGCAACAGATCTCTCTTGAGGATTACACCAGGCGTTCTCCAACTTATCAACAGCGTCAATGTTGGGAGGATACCTACTTTGGCGGTCAACCACAGGTCTTCCGGAGGGATACCACACAGCTTCCACTCTAGTGCAATGACGAACTAACTCTGCTTTCGATGTGAATTTCAAGCCTGCCAGATGATTCCTCATTCGTTCGTCCATGTTCCGCAATAGGATGGCCTGCATGTCAAAATCAGATATCCGATTTTTAAGACGCAAGACCATCTCCATTATGGAGCCATGAAACTCACGGAAAGATTCATCTGGCTTCTGGAAACGGGCATCGATTGCCCGCCGCATATCTATGTCGGTCCAATGAGATCCATAATGCTCCTTCAACGCAGCTTCCAAATCCGACCACATAAAATTGGGGTTGAGCTGCCGGAATAACCAGTACCATTCTTCCGCTGGTCCTTTCAGGAGAATATATGGGCTAGATGCCACTTCCTTCAGGTGAAATTTGTAGTTTCTTGCCAAGGTAGTGGCTCGAAAAAGGAACTGCTCAACATCTAGACCAGCAGAAGTACCATCAAATTGACCCTCCACTTATGCATTGGTGGAGAGGAATAAAATTCGTCATCGGAACTAGAGTACTCGTATGTAGAGTAAGAGGCCTTATGCGATACCATAATTGAGAATTAATATTATAATACTGAACAACCGAACTGAAAAATCAATAAATCAAATAAAAATTAACGGACGGACACACTGACGAAACCAGAGATATCAATAAATAGCAGATGGACTACACCGACAATTTGAATAAAATAAATAATTAAACATATCACAGACGGACAAACAAACAATACAATAAAAATAAATTAGAAATTGAATACAGACAGAAAAACGGACAAGTAAATAAGTACATAAAATGTTAACACCTAACGTGTGCTAAAATGGAAATCAATTAGAATTTCCTAATCTTAATCTCTATCGGTCAAACTATTTATAATTGAAATCCTATTCAAACTGATAATTAACTAAACTAAACTCAATGACCAAACTCAACTTAAAATTACTCAAAACCAACAACTGTAAAACCAAACTCTAGCATTAAAATTAAAACTAACAAAAACCGTAAACTCAATTGTCTAAAACTAATCTAAATCATAAACCCTAATTAAGCCCTAATAATCTACAACTGAACTAAACCCAAATTTAAGGGCTTTAAAATCAACCCGAAACTAATACTGTCTATAAAACAATCAATGATAAAACTTTAAATGTTCAATGAGGTGGAAATGTATAATCACAAGCATGTGGAGTAAGCGGTCAATTGAACTATAAAAATTGACTTGTGCTTTCATTTCTCAAAATGAACCTCCCCATTAATGGAAAAGGATCAGAAAAGGTAATTAAATGGGATGGAGGTTAAAATCTTACGAGGCACAAAGCAGACAACCGCAACAGTGCCTGACTCAGCGAGGAGATCTGAAGGCAAACTCCGCTCTAAATGTCACCGCAAAGGCCCAACAATGATACCATTATAAGTCATTAGCGCCTTCATAATGGCTCAGACAAGAGCTGCACAAATCTCAACGCTAATATCAGGACGAATTGGAACTAAGTCCAACTATCCCGTGCAGGGAGATATAGCCAACGTCTTGAGATTCGGATAATGCCAACCAACACTCATACTATCGCAGCATGACCACTATCATAGCCGGTGAAGACTGGTAAACACAAAATTCAGCACGGTAGGCACCACTGCAACTGCGGCGAACCCCGTGATCAAAAATCTATAAATTAATATCAAAACTAAAAATTCTCAAGCTTAAAACAGTCCATGAAATTATGAATAAAATATAAATCATTTGAACCATAACCGAAACATTAAATCGAAGATAATAACTAAAATCGTCGCAAAGAAAAGAGAACGAGAGAGAAAAAAAATATATTTCCCTGGAATGCACAAACCACTATTCAAGTTAGACACTCCAGGTACCCAGCCCAACAAATCAAAAATTGAAAAGTAGTAGTTTTTAATTGTTTTTTTCTTTCTTGGTTTCTCTTATGATATGACAAAGTGAATTCATTAATTGATTGTTTTCTTGGTGTAAATTTTAGTAGTAGCATTAATTCAAAGTAAATTTTCATTTATTTTTATCTTTGAATCAAATTAAAATTTGTTAAAGAAAGAAAGAGGGCCTATAGAATTGATTTTTTTTGATAAATTGGTGCCTTGTAAACTAGTTGAAGAAAAAATATAAGAGATGAAGTGTTAAAATAATTATTTTTCATTTCTCTCTCCTTTCCCGTCCTTTTCCCTTCGTGTTAGTGTTTTTATGTAAGGTGGCTCAGTACGAGCAGAGGGTGACCAAGAAGTCCCACGACACGAATGAGCGCTAGCCGGCCTCAGTATGCCACCCCGGGCTACACATCCCTCTGCCAAAACCTAATGTCTGCAACTGCGGTGACTCCCGTGGTTGCAACATATGGCGCCCCAACTTGGATTTCTAATGGTTTTCGTTAGTTTTATTAGGTTTTGATTATAATTTAAATTAATCAGTTTTAGATTTGTTGGGCTGGGTACATGGAGTGTCTAACTTGAACAGTGGTTTGTGCATTCCAGGGAAATATATTTTTTCTTTCTCTCTCTTTCCCTTTTCTTTTCTTTGCGACGATTTTAGTTATTATCTTCGATTTAATGTTACGGATAAAACAGAAGGGCATCATCATTACCTCATCCCGAACACTATCGTAGCATTCGCGTGACTCAGTAGATTCAGAAAGCTAAGCCGCACTCGACTAGGGTTTGTTTGCCACTCCAAATTGTACTCACAATAGTAGGTTAAGTACGAATATTTGTAATTTTAAATAACCAGAATTGTCATCAGGCGAAGGGCAGACTATCGGTTATTCGAATCTGCAAAAGCAGGATCTATCACAGCTGCATATCACCAAGTCGACGTCACTTTCGCCGACGCAATTTCCCGCCAGGCAACCATCAATATTGGCATTATCGGGCGCACGGCAAACCAACTGTGGTCAAAGCCACTTCGGGCATACCGACTGTTCGTTTCAAGAAGGAGCTCAGAAGGAATAACACTATCAAATCAGAACGTTTAACTGATAGTAAATTGACCGAATTGACAAATTTGCCGAGTAAACTTCGTAAATTTATATCAAAATCAGTACGAAGTACGTCACTACAACAAGTGAAAATCTGCCAATTTAACATTATCATCAGAAGTCAATGAAATGTTCTCTGGCTTTAAATCACGTGGATAACATTGTTCATGTGACAAAAGTTTAAAGCATCTGCCACTTGATATGTGTTCGAAGTTCACCGAAACGATGCATAGGAGATATTTATACAATTCACCCTGAGTAGCTAGTTCAAGAGCTAGATAGATTCTCTTTTCATCATGGAACCAGGTATACAAGCGCAGAATATTTGGATGCTTTAATCGGGATTGAATTTCAATTTCATGGAGAAGCTGCCACTCTACTCGTCCTTTGCTGAGTTCTGACTCGAACATAATTTTCATTGCAACCATGAAACGAGTGGAAGGTGGCGAGGCTCGTGCTGGTCAGCAAGGGGAAGGGAAACCCGGAATCGCCGTCTGCATACCGCCCGTTATGCATGCTAGACACGGCTGGGAAAGTGCTAGAGAAACTCATCAAGGGAAGACTCACTGACGCGATTCGTGCTACTGGGGACCTATCTCCTCGGCAGTACGGCTTTAGAGCAGGACGTTCTACCATCGATGCGATTGCAGAGGTGGTGAACGTGGTCTAAAAGGCAGAGGCATATAGTCGCACCAAGCGACGGATCGTCCTGTTGGTGACACTCGACGTCAGGAATGCCTTCAACTCCGCTAGATGGGTGGATATTCTAGATACGCTGGAAAACTCTTTTCAAGTTCCAGAATATCTAATGCGGCTTTTGAGGAACTACCTAAAGGACCGAAGCCTGCTCTACGACACGACACAGGGCCAACGAAGGATGGAAATTACATCGGGTGTTGCCCAGGGATCTATCCTTGGTCCGGACCTGTGGAACGTGTCTTACGACGGGCTACTGAGACTTGAGATGCCAGATGAGTCGCGCTTGGTCGGCTATGCGGATGATGTTGCGGCTCTGGTCGCCGGACGCACCGTCGAACAAGCGCAACTTAGGCTAGGTATGCTAATGCGCCGAGTGAGGGACTGGATGACTGCTCGCGGGCTCAGTTTAGCACTGGAGAAAACCGAAGTGGTCATCTTGACAAAAAAGAGAATCCCTAGAGTAAGGATGATCAGTATTGGAGATATACAGATCGAATCGAAGCCAGCGGTGAAGTACCTGGGGCTACTGATCGACTCGAAGATGAGTTTCTCTGAGCAAATCAGGGCAACCGCTGAGAAGGCTGCTTCGGGAATATCGGCCCTGAGTCGACTTATGGCCAACGTAGGGGGACCCAGCCCATCAAGAAGATGCCTCTTGATGAGTGCTGTAGGGTCAGTGCTACTGTGCGGAGCAGAGGTATGGGGTGACGCTCTCAGCAAGGAGGTATACTGAAAACGATTGGCACAGGTACAGAGAAGAGGAGCACTGAGAATTGCATCTTCGTATCCAACAGTCTCCGACTCGGCGGTGAGAGTGATTGCAGGCGTGATACCTGTCGCCCTCCTTGCTAGAGAGCGCCGCGCTATTTACCTGCGCCGAAACGAGGATGCGAGGGAGATCGTTGTCCGCGAGGAGAGACAACGCTCGCTCAACGATTGGCAGCAGTCTTGGAGGAATTGCACGAAGGGAAGGTGGACTGCGCGCCTCATCCCGGATGTGAGACCGTGGCTTAATCGAAGGCATGGTGAGACTGAATTCTATCTGACCCAGCTTTTGAGCGGGCACGGGTGTTTTCAGTCTTACCTGCACAAGATCGGCAAGTCACGGTCTCCCGATTGTCGGTTTTGCCCAGGAGAGGAGGACAATGCCTGTCACACATTTTTTACGTGTACCAAATGGGTCAGGCTGCGAAGGGAACTCTACAGGGAGACGGGAGAGCTCACCCTGGATAATATAGTTGCGGTGATGCTCGAATCGGTTGACAAATGGAACCAGGTGGCACATTATGCTCGGGCAGTCCTAAAATATAAAAGGGACTCACAGCAGCCGGAGGCACTGGGGCTGGGGGATCGCTCTTCTGGCAATTCCTCTTTTCCCCTCCCCTCCCGCTAGGAAAAGGACTCCCCAGCTTGAAGGCGCCCCACGGCGTAACAAAACGAGACCTGGCCCGAAGTAATGTGTCAAACGGTTCCAGGCTAGGTTCTCAGATTGACAGGGGAGGTGTTTAGTGGGTAGTCCAAAGGTATCCTCCATGGGAGTCCCACATTGCCAGACTCGGCGGGCATAAATGCCTTCACCTCCCTACCACAAAAAAAAAAAAAAACATGAAACGAGTGTTAACTTCGCGCGCAATGTAAACACGTCCAAATCTTTCCACGTTCTAATGGTGTTCCGAGGTCAAAGTCTGCTGTCGACCTTTCATACGGTTTCCCAGACGCGGGATGAACCATCATTTTCATTGCCATAGCCGAGGCTGTTTCTTTATACATAGGCGAAACATTTTTAATTAGTCCAGGCAAATCATCAATTGTGGGAGCAACAGTAATCATTTTCAATCCTGTTTCTCTAATTTACGTAGATAAACTCACAAATCCACCTAAATGAATTCCCAAACCGTCGAGCACCGACGTTGCAAAAGAGAAATAAAAATATTGCACAGCACCTTAAATATAAACATAAACACCTGAAGACTATTCCCCGGGAACATTGCAGAAAACCAAGAAACCATTGTGATACACGAAAAGCACTAATTTGGGGCGGATTCCGGAAAGAATTATAGAACACAACCACGACACGATTTCCCGAAATAAAAGTTCGAAATAAAAGTTCCTCCTCGAAACAAAAGTAAACGAACAACACTGACATGCCAAACTGTCAGTGAATTATGTTCAGCCAATTCAGCCGCACTTGCAGCGATCACCACGAGAGCGGGGCGGAAACCAAGTGGTGGTAGAGAGAAACTACCACGCTGAAGAGGTGGATGACCGGAGACAATGGTATTCGGTCGAAGAGCGGGACATTGTCCGTTAGGAGGAGATTATAAAAGCGCGCGAAGAATGACGTGCCTCCTCTTTTTCTTTCTTCTCGTTTGTGACGAAGCAGATGTGCTGGGAAGCGGCAAGCGCGCAGAAAATACCAAGTATCAAGTGCGAAGCGACGAGAAGCGGCAAGTGCGAAGAAAATATCAAGCAGCAAGGGCGAAGCAACGAGAAGCGGCAAGTGCGAAGAAAATACCAAGCAGCAAGTGCGAAGCGACGAGAAGCGACAAGCAGAGCCCAGACGTCGAAGTAATATGAAAGTGCACCAACGGATACACATAGCAAAGGGGCCCCTTATAGGTACGATTTAGAAGTAAGTTCCTTTCAGTTCACGTAAATCAGATGTTTATTTGTATATGATTTGGAATTTTATTATATGACTTGAAATTTTATTCAACCGTATTTGATTGATGAAATTTACTTTTTTAGGGAATAGTAAAGAAGAAAGGTAAAAATTTTCTGTATTACAGATTGTGACGGGTGCGGCTTTAGTGGCAAGTCGAACTGTAATATTAATAAAAAAGTGAAACCGGTGTTATGTAAAAGTATTCGGGGGTGGTGTGGTGATTCCGATAGCTGGCCAGACGGATAGGGTTAGTGTTAGAGAGGAGTGTAGGTGGGTCGCATAAGGGCAGCAAGGTTGTGAAAGTGTAAAGATTGTGTGGTAGCCAGTGTGTGCTCGGTAGATAGGGTTCGGGCGAATCGTGACGTTGGTTATTCCGGCAAGCTGCATTCTCACTTGGCGGCTTATTGGGGCCTTGAGGGACAAGCGAGTGGCGTCCCACGCCCGTCTCCGGACGAGCTAAACCGGGTCCGCAAGCCCCGCCGAAGCACCCTAATTTCCCTTTGGGCTATAGCGGCTCCCGTGGAATAAAAAGGGGGTATATCATTTGGCGCCCAACGTGGGGCAAAAGTCCGTCGGAATCCTCGGAAGGATTAATCGTCCAAGTTAAAGTTACCTTGAAGTAAAGTTACGCTGAATAGTGAGTAAATTGTGAGTGAGAAGTGAAGTGGATAAGATTGCGGGTGTGGAAAAGTGCGAAAGTGAGACTCGGTGGAAGTGCATTGTGGTGGAGGGTAGCCTTTAAGTATAGGGATGAGGTTATAGTAGAATCCGTTTATATTGTATCCATCGGTAATGTATATGAAATAAAGTACAGAAGAGGCTCCTATTTAATAATTATGTTGTGATAATAATTGTGTTTTTCGTTCAGGCCGTCGAATTAAGAAATAAGTCGTTTTCATTTTAAAGTTGTTTTCATTTTAAAGTTCGAGGATGTCGAAATCAGGATAATTTTCAAGTGGATCGACTGGTGAAGGACGAGCTAAACTATGAGTTGGTCATCCGGAATCTGCCGCAAGACACCGTGGAAGCAATGAGGAAATCGCTTTGAGCTATGTTACGCGCAGAGGACGCTCTGAACGAGTCGTTTGTGGCGAAAAATTACCCGTTTTCTTACGAGGAAGAACTGGAAGCGATAAAGGAGAAAATAGTGGAGGTCAAGGATTTGATGGCGAGCTTTTCAAATGACAAGAAGTCAAAAGAATACCTGAAAATCCGGGCTAAGGTGGAGTTTGGTTTGCGAAGAATTCGCAACACGGCTCAGCTGCCGGAGGCATCACAGGTGGAATTGGACAGGTTGCGTCAACAGCTAATCATGGCCCTGGGAATGGTGATTGATCGGTCAGGAAATGAAGGGGAGACGGAAAACGAACCCGAAGCACAGGAGCGAGAATACGAGCGCAGATTGTCCTTAAGTCCTGGAGAGCCGACGTCCTGTTCAACACCGAGACTCGGCAATGGTGATCTGAAACATCAGAACATCGCAAAGTGGGGTGTTACGTTTCCTGGAGAAGCATCGGGGAATTTGAATTCTTTTCTGGAAAGGGTAGATGAATTAAGGGGGACTCGGGGAGTGACCAAAGGACAATTATTTAGGTCAGTGGTGGAGCTTTTCGAAAAGAAGGCTCTAATTTGGTTCCGGGCCAATCGACAGTTAGTGGATGATTGGGACGGTTGGGTCAAAGCCTTGAAAATGGAATTCTTGCCGCCAGACTATGCTGATCATCTTGAAGAGGAGATCAAGGAGTGACTCAGGGCGTAGATGAGACAATTGGAGTTTATGTAGCGGTGATGGAGGGAATGTTCAAGCGATTGTTGGAAATCGGAGAAGCAAAAGCTCAAGATCATTCGGAAAAACATATCCACTTTCTATCAGACTCAGTTGAGTTTAAAGACAATCGAGAGTTTGAAAGAGTTGGTTGAACTAGGAAAGAGGTGAGAGGAGACTCGGCAAGTGGTTGAAGCCTTTGTACCACCAGTCAATCATCGAGGAAAGCGACATTTGGAGCAGGACCTGGCTTATGTGGAGACCACACCATCTGTGGAAGTAAGGGGCCAACGCGGGAATGTGAGACGGTGTTGGAATTGCCAGCAAGCTGGACACTGGGCAAGAGAGTGTAGACAACCAAAAACGTGTTACGGGTGCGGAAGAAGGGACACGACTCGAGCTAAATGTCCAAATTGTCGCCAACAGGACACGACGAGGGCACGGGGAGCAACTAATCGGCTATCAGGGAACGAGCAACGTGTCCCATAGGCGACCGTGGGGCACGGATAAAAGGTCGCAACGGAGTGTTTTAAAAGTAGAATTCGCCTTGGAGGAGAACGAGGGAAATGCTCGCCCACATGTTCTGGTGGAAGTTGCAGGAAGGAGAATGCCAGGTCTATTGGATAAGTGTGCGACCCACGCAGTACGAACAGCGAACGGCGAGAGTTGTAAGGTGGAGGGCTCCGTATGTTTGCCCTTTAGGTTAAAAGGACATACACAATACTTGGAAGCATTGGTGGTTACCTCGGTCCCACAAACACTAATCCTGGGGGTGGATTTCATAAAAAAACTTAGAATTGTCTTGGACCTTAGCAGTCAGCATTGGGACTTCGTCTCATTACTAGATGAGAAACTATCCAGCCACTTACGATCACTGAGTAGTCTTTCTCTAGAGCGTGAGTTGGAATTAAACAATCTGCTGGAGGAGGAATTTAAGGCTATGGTTGAAGGGTTGGGAGAAACATCGGTAGCAGAACATTTGATCAAGACAACTGCAGTGCCTATAAAACAAAGGTATTATCCGATGTCGCCAGCCATACTGAAGCATGTCTATACCGAGTTGGATGAGATGCTAGCCATGGGAGTAGTGGAACCTTCGAACAGTGCCTGGTCATCCCCACTCTTGCTAGTGAAGAAAAAGGAGGGTACCTATAGATTTTGCGTAGACTATCGGAAACTCAATGCAGTATCGGAGAAGGATGCGTACCCAATACCTTACGTTTCCTCGATCCTCGATAAATTACGGGATGCTCGGTACCTATCGTCACTCGACGTAAAATCAGCGTATTGGCAAGTCCCAATGGCAGCGGACTCAAAAGCTTTCACTGCATTTACCGTGCCTGGAAGGGGACTTTTCCAGTTCAGAAGAATGCCATTCGGACTGCAGAATGCACCAGTGACTTGGCAACAATTGATTGATCGCGTATTGGGACCACAACTAGAACCGTACGTATTTACGTACCTGGACGATATAGTGGTCGTGATTCAGGACTTCACAAAGCATGTGGCCATACTTAGGGAAGTATTTCGACGGCTACGAAAAGCAGGACTACGGGTATCGAGGGAAAAGTGTCAGTTCTGTCGGCTGCAGTTAAAGTACCTGGCTTACGTCGTCGATCAGCAGGGTTTAAACGTTGACCCAGATAAGGTTGAATCGATTCTGCGTATTCCGCCACCAAACACCGTGAAAAAGGTTCGGCAATTTTTAGGAATGGTATCCTGGTACCGGCGATTTATCCCGGCCGATGCCACCATTACTGCACCACTGACTGACCTTCTACGGAAGAATAACGAATTTGTGTGGACTCAAGCCAAGAAGCATTTGAAGTCTGTAAAGCAAAATTGTTATTCGCACCAATCTTGAATTGCCCAGATTTCGACCTGCCTTTTTGTATACAAACGGATGCGTCTGATGTCAGATTAGGGGCAGTTCTTAGCCAGAAGCATGCCTCAGGAGAAAAGGTAGTGTGCTATTTGAGTCGCTCCCTTAGTAAGGCGGAGAAGAAATATTCAACGACGGAGAAAGAATGCCTCACGGTGCTGTGGGTGGTGGAGAAGCTGCGGCCATATGTGGACGGCTACTATTTCCAAGTGATAACGGATCACCATTCGTTGGTGTGGTTAAATAAGCTGCGAGATCCTACCGGTCGATTGGCTCGCTGGGCGGTCAGACTGCAGCAATTTCACTTCGAAATGATCCATTGAAAAGGAAAGGAACACCTTGTTCCAGACGCTCTATGACGCTCTATGACGCTCAGTATAAGCAATGGAATTAATAGCAAATGTAGAGGACGACGCATGGTATCGGAAGATGAAACAGAAAGTAGAAGCCGAGCCCAAGAAATATGCCGCCTGGCAAGTGAGGTCAGGGGAATGATATAAGCGGATGCAAAGTTGACCGCCAGGTTCCGGGGGGGAAGACTTCTGGAAGAAGGTAGTTCCCAAACCAGAACGAAGAGAGCTCTTACTCAAACTCTATGATGACCCAACAGCAGGACACATGGGAATGACAAGAACGCGTGATCGTATTGCACAGCACTTCTAGTGGCCGAAGATGGTCGCGGACGTAAATGCATACGTGCGACGATGCAATAATTGCCAGTCAGTAAAAGCGGATCGTCAGGGATCTACGGTTTATATGGTTAGTAGGGTGAACGAGGCTAAACAACCATGGGAAACTCTTTGTGTTGATCTAATTGGACCTCTTCCCCGTTCGACAAAGGGAAACACACACATTCTGACAGTTGTCGATTACTTCTCAAAGTCCATGTTGTTATATCCAGTACAATCAGCCACAGCCAATGAGGTCACACGGATCTTGGAGGACCAAGTCTTCATGCTGTTTGGCGTACCACGTTCCCTTATATGCGATAATGGTGTGCAATTTCACTCGAGAATTTTTCGGCAAATGCTAGGGGCTTATGGGGTCCACGCGAAATTTACCGCATTCTACCATCCTCAAGCTAATCCCACCGAGCGAGTGAATCAAGAAGTTAAGTAAATGCTGAAGGCGTATAGTACAGAGAACCACCGGAAGTGGGATATTAACTTGGCAAAAATTGGATGTACGGACGGTTATGACGGTTATGAAAGCAACTCCATATTTCGTCAATTTTGGAAGGAAGATGGTCACAGATCCACGACAGTACGAGGTAGGTGGAGTGGAGAATCCAATTCCGTGCATACAAGAGAAAGCTAGGGCCCTGCAGACTATACGGGAAGAAATTGCCCAGCGGATGAAGTAGATGGTAGGAAAGGTCACGGCCCGGTACAATTTCCGAAAACGTCCAGCATCTTTTAAAGAAGGTGACAAAGTTTGGAGACGAAATTTCGTGCAGTCGGACGCTGCAAAATATTTTTCCGCGAAACTGGCTCCAGAATATAAAGGACCTTTTGTGGTGGAGAAACAAGTATCAGCGAGCTCCTACAACCTCAGACACATGGATGGGAGAGCTACCGGCGTCTGGCATGCGAAGGACCTCAAAGTGTATGTCTCGTTAAGGTAGAAGCGGATCGACAAAGGGAAGATTACGGTAACATAGACACGAGTGAGTTACGCATTCTAAAACAAGGCGGATTGTAATAGGAGTTTGTTTTCCGAGTGAAAGACATGAATGGAGAACTAGCTTACATGGGTTGCAATATATAGGAAAACCGCGAATCAGAAACTAAGCGATAAATGGATAGAATTCGCGCAAGCATCAGTCGAAGTTCAAAATGAGTATATAGCTTGCATAACTAGTTAAAATTATGAATGAAAAACATGAAAGGATTACCGTTGACAGCATACTTCAGTAACGTCGTTGAGGGCGGGTCGCTTCCGGGGCGGTTACAGTGTTTTTTTTTCCTTTTGGCCTTCTTCTTACGACTCTTCGGATGATCTTGCGGTGTTGTTCCCAGAGGACCTAAAATGGAAGGTTGTCTTAGAGCTAATAATAAAAGTAGAGAGTCTCCACGGATGACGACACAACGTAGAATAGAAGAAAAACCGGTATGAAAGAGATATTTACATATAGTGAGTTAAGTTTTCCTTTTTGGGCTCTTCCGTTTCTTTCTTTTTGGGTCTTCTTTTGATTTTTTTCCCCCTCTTTCTTCCCTTTTCTCTTCTCGAGTCTCCTTACGTGCTTGGAGGACCTAAAATCACAGGAATTCGACAGAGAAATGAATTAACAAGTTACGAGGAGGGAATGGTTACAGGATAACGGAGTAAGAGACATCAGTGAAGGGAGTCTTGTCCGTAAAAAGTTCAATGAAGCACACACGAAGTACATCTAGGAAAGAACATGGAGATTTAGACGATAAACAGGAAGGATTTATGCAGTTTAAAGAAGGATAATGTTGAATATCCGTAGTTTTAAGGGAAGTCGAGGTTTTCAAGCTTGGTTCTAGTCGTTTTCATATTGTTTGGTACTGATATTAGGTTAGGTTGAGGGGTCCAGAAGTCTTAGTATTAGTTTTCTTTTTTTACTACTCAGTACTCGTAGTCTTTAGGTGGGTGGAGGTCGTAATATTAGTTTTCTTTTATTTGTTTTTCCTACTTAGAACTCGTAGTCTGTTAGGTTGGCAGAAGTCTTAGTATTAGTTTTCTTTTTTTCTACCCAGTACTCGTAGCCTGTTAGGTTGGTGGAGGTCATAATATTAGTTTTCTTTTATTTTTTTTCCTGCTTAGTATTCGTAGTCTGTTAGGTTGGTAGAAGTCATAGTATTAACTTTTTTTTCTCCTCCTTTTCTTATTAAAACTAGAATTATGTGAGACTTGTGGGCCATGCTAGCTCAATTGGTAGAGCATGAGACTCTTAATCTCAGGGACGTTGAGTGGTTAGTATTAAAGGGGTGGATTTCAGGGAAATCCACTAAAAGTAGGGGGAGAAATGTTACGGATAAAACAGAAGGGCATCATCATTACCTCATCCCGAACACTATCGTAGCGTTCGCGTGACTCAGTAGATTCAGAACGCTAAGCCGCACTCGACTAGGGTTTGTTTGCCACTCCAAATTGTACTCACAATAGTAGGTTAAGTACGAATATTTGTAATTTTAAACAACCAGAATTGTCATCAGGCGAAGGGCAGACTATCGGTAATTCGAATCTGCAAAAGCAGGATCTATCACAGCTGCATGTCACCAAGTCGACGTCACTTTCGCCGACGCAATTTCCCGCCAGGCAACCATCAATATTGGCATTATCGGGCGCACGGCAAACCAACTGTGGTCAAAGCCACTTCGGGCATACCGACTGTTCGTTTCAAGAAGGAGCTCAGAAGGAATAACACTATCAAATCAGAACGTTTAACTGATAGTGAATTGACCGAATTGACAAATATGCCGAGTAAACTTCGTAAATTTATATCAAAATCAGTACGAAGTACGTCACTACAACAAGTGAAAATCTGCCAATTTAACATTATCATCAGAAGTCAATAAAATGTTCTCTGGCTTTAAATCACGTGGATAACATTGTTCATGTGACAAACGTTTAAAGCATCTGCCACTTGATATGTGTTCGAAGTTCACCGAAACGATGCATAGGATATGTTTATATAATTCACCCTGATTAGCTAGTTCAAGAGCTAGATAGATTCTCTTTTCATCATGGAACCAGGTATACAAGCACAGAATATTTGGATGCTTTAATCGGGATTGAATTTCAATTTCATGGAGAAGCTGCCACTCTACTCGTCCTTTGCTGAGTTCTGACTCGAACATAATTTTCATTGCAACCATGAAACGAGTGGAAGGTGGCGAGGCTCGTGCTGGTCAGCAAGGGGAAGGAAAATCCCGAATCGCCGTCTGCATACCGCCCGTTATGCATGCTAGACACGGCTGGGAAAGTGCTAGAGAAACTCATCAAGGGAAGACTCACTGACGCGATTCGTGCTACTGGGGACCTATCTCCTCGGCAGTACGGCTTTAGAGCAGGACGTTCTACCATCGATGCGATTGCAGAGGTGGTGAACGTGGTCCAAAAGGCAGAGGCATATAGTCGCACCAAGCGACGGATCGTCCTGTTGGGGACACTCGACGTCAGGAATGCCTTCAACTCCGCTAGATGGGTGGATATTCTGGATACGCTGGAAAATTCTTTTCAAGTTCCAGAATATCTATTGCGGCTTTTGAGGAACTACCTAAAGGACCGAAGCCTGCTCTACGACACGACACAGGGCCAACGAAGGATGGAAATTACATTGGGTGTTGCCCAGGGATCTATCCTTGGTCCGGACCTGTGGAACGTGTCTTACAACGGGCTACTGAGACTTGAGATGCCAGATGAGTCGCGCTTGGTCGGCTATGCTGATGATGTTGCGGCTCTGGTCGCCGGACGCACCGTTGAACAAGCGCAACTTAGGCTAGGTATGCTAATGCGCCGAGTGAGGGACTGGATGACTGCTCGCGGGCTCAGTTTAGCACTGGAGAAAACCGAAGTGGTCATCTTGACAAAAAAGAGAATCCCTAGAGTAAGGATGATCAGTATTGGAGATATACAGATCGAATCGAAGCCAGCGGTGAGGTACCTGGGGCTACTGATCGACTCGAAGATGAGTTTCTTTGAGCAAATCAGGGCAACGGCTGAGAAGGCTGCTTCATTTCTCTTTCCTTTCCCGTCCTTTTCCCTTCGTGTTAGTGTTTTTATGTAAGGTGGCTCAGCACGAGCAGAGGGTGACCCAGAAGTCCCACGACACGACTGAGCGCTAGCCGGCCTCAGTATGCCACCCCAGGCTACACATCCCTCTGCCAAAACCTAATGTCTGCAACTGCGGTGACTCCCGTGGTTGCAACATATGGCGCCCCAACTTGGATTTCTAATGGTTTTCGTTGGTTTTATTAGGTTTTGATTATAATTTAAATTAATCAATTTTTGATTTGTTGGGCTGGGTACCTGGAGTGTCTAACTTGAACAGTGGTTTGTGCATTCCAGGGAAATATATTTTTTTCTCTCTCTCTCTTTCCCTTTTCTTTTCTTTGCGACGATTTTAGTTATTATCTTCGATTTAATGTTACGGATAAAACAGAAGAGCATCATCATTACCTCATCCCGAACACTATCGTAGCATTCGCGTGACTCAGTAGATTCAGAAAGCTGAGCCGCACTCGACTAGGGTTTGTTTGCCACTCCAAATTGTACTCACAATAGGAGGTTAAGTACGAATATTTGTAATTTTAAACAACCAGAATTGTCATCAGGCGAAGGGCAGACTATCGGTAATTTGAATCTGCAAAAGCAGGATCTATCACAGCTGCATGTCACCAAGTCGACGTCACTTTCGCCGGCGTAATTTCCCGCCAGGCAACCATCAATATTGGCACTATCGGGCGCACGGCAAATCAACTGTGGTCAAAGCCACTTCGGGCATACCGACTGTTCGTTTCAAGAAGGAGCTCAGAAGGAATAACACTATCAAATCAGAACGTTTAACTGATAGTGAATTGACCGAATTGACAAATTTGCCGAGTAAGCTTCGTAAATTTATATCAAAATCAGTACGAAGTACGTCACTACAACAAGTGAAAATCTGCCAATTTAACATTATCATCAGAAGTCAATAAAATGTTCTCTGGCTTTAAATCACGTGGATAACATTGTTCATGTGACAAAAGTTTAAAGCATCTGCCACTTGATATGTGTTCGAAGTTCACCGAAACGATGCATAGGAGATGTTTATACAATTCACCCTGAGTAGCTAGTTCAAGAGCTAGATAGATTCTCTTTTCATCATGGAACCAGGTATACAAGCGCAGAATATTTGGATGCTTTAATCGGGATTGAATTTCAATTTCATGGAGAAGCTGCCACTCTACTCGTCCTTTGCTGAGTTCTGACTCGAACATAATTTTCATTGCAACCATGAAACGAGTGTTAACTTCGCGCGCAATGTAAACACGTCCAAATCTTTCCACGTTCTAATGGTGCTCCGAGGTCAAAGTCTGCTGTCGACCTTTCATACGGTTTCCCAGACGCGGGATGAACCATCATTTTCGTTGCCATAGCCGAGGCTGTTTCTTTATACATAGGCGAAACATTTTTAATTAGTACAGACAAATCATCAATTGTGGGAGCAACAGTAATCATTTTCAATCCTGTTTCTCTAATTTACGTAGATAAACTCACAAATCCACCTAAATGAATTCCCAAACCGTCGAGCACCGACGTTGCAAAAGAGAAATAAAAATATTGCACAGCCCCTTAAATATAAACATAAACACCTGAAGACTTTTCCCCGGGAAAATGGCAGAAAACCGACAAACCATTGTGATACACGAAAAAAACTAATTTGGGGCGGATTCCGGAAAGAATCATAGAAAATAACCACGACACAATTTCCCAAAATAAAAGTTCGAAATAAAAGTTCCTCCTCGAAACAAAAGTAAACAAACAACACTGACATGCCAAACTGTCAGTGAATTATGTTCAGCCAATTCAGCCGCACTTGAAGTGATCACCACCAGAGCGGAGCGGAAACCAAGTGGTGGCAGATAGAAACTACCACGCTGAAGAGGTGGATGACCGGAGACAATGGTATTCGGTCGAAGAGTGTGACATTGTCCGTTAGGAGGAGATTATAAAAGCGCGCGAAGAATGACGCGCCTCCTCTTTTTCTTTCTTCCCGGGTGTGACGAAGCAGATGTGCTGGGAAGCGGCAAGTGCGCAGAAAATTCCAAGTATCAAGTGCGAAGCGGCAAGTGCGAAGAAAATATCAAGCAGCAAGGGCGACGCGACGAGAAGCGGCAAGCGCGAAGAAAATACCAAGCAGCAAGTGCGAAGCGACGAGAAGCGACAAGCAGAGCCCAGACGTCGAAGTAATATAAAAGTGCACCAACGGATACACATAGCGAAGAAGTGGGTTCCTTTTAATTCACGTAAATTAGATGTTTATTTGTATATGATTTGGAATTTTGTTATATGACTTGAAATTTTATTCAACCGTATTTGATTGATTAAATTTACTTTTTTAGGGAATAGTAAAGAAGAAAGGTAAAAATTTTCTGTATTACAGATTGTGACGGGTGCGGCTTTAGTGGCAAGTCGAACTGTAATATTAATAAAAAAGTGAAATTGGTGTTATGTAAAAGTATTCGGGGGTGGTGTGGTGATTCCGATAGCTGGCCAGACGGATAGGGTTAGTGTTAGAGAGGAGTGTAGGTGGGTCGCATAAGGGCAGCAAGGTTGTGAAAGTGTAAAGATTGTGTGGTAGCCAGTGTGTGCTCGGTAGTTAGGGTTCGGGCGAATCGTGACGTTGGTTATTCCGGAAAGCCGCATTCTCGCTTGGCGGCTAATTGGGGCCTTGAGGAACAAGTGAGTGGCGTCCCGCGCCCGTCTCCGGACGAGCTAGACCATATCCGCAAGCCCCGCCGGAGCACCCTAATTTCCCTGGGAGCCATAGCGGCTCCCGTGGAATAAAAAGGGGGTGTAACAACTTAATGTTTCGGTTATGTTTGAAATGATTTATATTTTATTCATGATTTCATGGACTGTTTATAGCTTGAGAATTTCTAGTTATGAGCTTTGATATTAATTCATAGATTTTTGATCACGGGGTTCGCCGCCGTTGCAGTGGCGCCTACTGTGCAGAATTTTGTATTTACCAGTCTTCACAGGCTATGATGGTATATATATATAGATATATATATATATATATATATATATATATATATATATATATATATATATATATATATATATATATATATAAATCTTTATATATATATATATATATATATATATATATATATATATATATATATATATATATATATATATATATATATATATATATATATACTTACCATAATACATATTTTTATACATATATACACGAAGCATTCCAAAAGAAAGGAGACCGAGTTAAAGTAGAAACGACAGGAGCTTTGTCGTGATAAATTCGAGGTTGTTGATTCAAAATAGTCTCCCCCGGTCTCGATACACTGACTTGCGCGATCCAAAAGCTTTTCGAAGGAGTGTTTCAGGTCATTGGCCGGAATGTCCTTCAGGATGTCGAAACAAGCCTTTTGGATGCCCTCTACGGACGCAAAGCGTTTTCTTTTCATGGCCAAATGCAATTTTCCGAAAAGGTAAAAGTCACAGGAAGCCATATCAGGCGAATACGGTGAGTGATTGATGGTTAAAATGCGATTTCTAGTCAAAAACTCAGTCACAAGAGTGGATTTTTATGACAAAAGTCTCTTTTATTTTGGAACCAAGCATGCACAGACCTTTCGTAAGCCCAAATGATTGGTTAAAATGTAATAAATCGATGTTCTGGAGATATTCAACTCCAATTCCATGAATTTCAACAATGATTTTTGCTCATTTTTGATAAATTCATGCACAATTACGATGGAGTTTTCGGTGATCACTGATTTTGGGCAGCCCGTATATCCATCGTCCTCGCGACCATCTCTGAAACGTGTAAGCCACTCATGAACTCTGGCACGAGATAGACAATCATCATCATAAAATTTTTTCATCAATTCAATTCTTGCGGTAAACGTTTTACCGATTTGAATACAAAATTTGATATTAGCTCTTTGTTCGAAACTCACTTGTGTACCGATGACACAAACATACTGTCACTTCGCTTCCACTGAACCGAATGTCACCAAACTTTCATTGGAAGTCAAAGAGGAATGTAACTTCCTAACGCACAGAAGGCACCAAAAAAAAATTTATGACAAAACCCTCGATTATTTTCGTAAGTATCTGAATATATACACGCATAGATATATATATGCATATGCACATATATAGATATATATATATATATATATATATATATATATATATATATATATATATATATATATATATATATATATATATATATATATATATATATATAGATATATATATATCTATATATATATATATATATATATATATATATATATATATATATATAGATATATATATATATATATATATATATATATATATATATATATATATATATGCATCGATATATATATATATATATATATATATATATATATATATATATATGTATATACACATATGTGTGTGTGCGTGTGTATATATATATATATATACTCATATAGAGATGTATATATATATATATATATATATATATATATATATATATATATATATATATATCTATATATATATATATATATCTATATCTATATACATATAGATATATATATAGATATAGATATATATATATATATATATATATATATATATATATATATATATATATATGTATGTATATATATATAAATATATATATATATATATATATATATATATATATATATATATATATATATATATATATATATTATATGTATATGTAGATTCCTATATTTATATATATATATATACTATGTATATATATATATA
>OZ017741.1:127362995-127447995 GCA_963969285.1 Odontomyia ornata | reverse complement strand
ATATATATATATATATGTATATATATATATATGTATGTGGCGGCACCCTCAACAACTCCTTCTCGCCGCAAGCAGATCCTGTTCCCGCGGCAGATTTTCGCAGCGCATCGCGGCTGAGCAGCATCTACAAAATCGCCGCCAGAAAATACAAAATAGCTCGTTCCGTTCTTCTCGATTCTCATAAGCTGATATGACGGCACGAGCTCAACGCAAATTCGCTTCTCTTCTTTGCTTCGCTTCAATCAAGCTACAAAGCTGTACAAAATAAATTCACGTTCTTGTTTCTGCCGAAATAAAAGTTGTTGCTAAATAAAATCCTGAGTTTTGTTACCTCGACGCAGGAACTTGAGCCAAGAGTCCTTATCAGGACTACTTGGCAGCGCCAGACATTTCTAAAGAGTAGGGTCCTTATCAGGACCGAACGCTCAGACACTCCAAAGAGTAAAGTCCTTATCAGGACTGAACGTGCAGAGTGAAGGCCCACTTACGAGGAGTCCTCATCAGGGCCGGACGAGAGGGCCGACACCAAAGTGGTGACCCCGACGTGATATGAAAAACACCTGCAAAATTGCCAACATGGTCCTTGGACGAGACAAAGGCGACTCACGCAGCACCGCGCAGATCAACCTGGAGCTCCGTCAGCAACAGCCCAGTTAACCGACAGCTCCAGAGGTCAGCGTCATCAGCCAGTGCAAGCTGCCTCAATTCTGGCGAGCCAATCCGGAGCTTTGGTTCTTCCAGATCGAGTCCCAGTTTGAGGTGCACAAAGTCGCACGGGACTCGCACAGGTATCATTTGACAGTCTCCGCACTCGATCACGACACCATCGCGGATGTAGCGGATATTATCCGCGCGCCACCAGAGACCGATAAGTTCAACTTGCTCAAGGCAACCATCATCTCTCGCCTCACAGACTCCCCCGACGCCCAGCTACATAAGCTTCTCACGGGTGTCGAGCTCGGGGACAGGCGACCATCACAGTTGCTGCGTCACATGCGCTCTCTAGCTGGCACACGCGTCAGTGACGACGTGCTCCGGATCAAATGGTTGGACCTGCTGCCGCAATCAACGCGGCGCATGTTGCTTCTGATCAAAAATCAAAAGCTGGAGGAACTTGCCGCGGTCGCAGATGAGGCACACGACATGGGCCTGGCAGTAATGGCCACGTCTTTCGAGCCAAGTGTGCGCACCGCAACCCCCTCATCTGGCTATTCGTCAACATCACCCGACCAGATCGCCGTCGAGCTGGCGGCCCTACGTCTAGCGATCGCGTAGTTGGCCAGTTTGACTTGTGAGGTGCTTCAGCAGCCGCACGCCAGCAACAGCACACAATAAAGGCGCTCCTCAACCCGAAACCGCCTCAGTCATATAGAACGGTCTACTAACCTAGGCCCTGCTGCGCGCTCGGGCCTTTGCTGATATCATAGCAAACATGGGGCCCTAGCAATCCACTGCAAGCAGCCTTGCACATTTCCCGCTTAGGCCACTGCCTCCAAATACTCAGAAAACTAAGTTTGCCGGCGGTGCACTCAGCGGACACCACCAGCGACACCTCAGAAAAACGCTTATATGTCGTCGACCGATATACTAAAAAGCGTTTTCTGGTTTACTCCGGTTCCGCCCTATCGATAATTCTGAGGCATTTCATCCCCAAGCCTATGCAGAAACAAAGCCCCACACTACAGGCAGCCAATGGCATGCCTATTAACACTTTTGGCTTTCAGGAACTCGTATTGGACTTTGGGCTGCGTCGCCCGTTTCACTGGCCGTTCGTCATAGCGGACGTCCAGACGGCTATCCTAGGAGCAGACGCACTTAATCACCACGGGTTGTTAATTGATCTACGAAACCAGCGCCTCTTGGATGATCGGACCAACCTCTCGACAAGCTGCGTCCTCGGTCCAGCGCCACCGGTACATAGCATCAGTGTTAGCACTATGGTCCAACCATCGAAGTTAGTGCGCACCGTCGGAGACCCGTACGAGATAATCATCGCCAAATTCAGTAGCTCAACCATCCGACCTGGTGAATTAGCCTCAATAGCCGACCTCCCCGTGCACCACCAAATAATAACGCATGGCCCACCCGTCTTCGAACGACCACGTCGCCTCGCAGGAGAACGCCTTATCGCCGCAAAAGACGAGTTTGATCTCTTCTTATCACGAGGCATTATCCGACGCTCATCAAGCCAATGGGCTAGTCCAATGCATACGGTTCTCAAGAGTGGGGGCCGTTGGCGGGCTACGGGAGACTACCGTTAACTCAACGCTCGCACTCAGCCGGACCGCTACCCGCTACCTGTCGAGGACCTGATCCAGGAAGCGAGAGGCTCGGTTTTCTCAGTAATCGACCTCCAACACGCTTTTTATCAGATCCCGGTCGCGCCCAGGACGTCTGCAAGACGGCAGTTACCACGCCCTTTGGGCTCTTTGAATTCCTGGGCATGCCGTTGGGTCTACAAAATGCAGCCCAAACCATGCAGCGAACTCTAAACCACTTACTCAGAGGTTTCGATTTCGTTTGCGTGTATCAGGGCGACATCCTAGTGTTTTCAACCGACCACAACCACCACCAGCATCACCTTAAGTAGCTTCTATCAACGCTGCAAAATGCAAAGCTCCAGGCTAATTGGGATAAGTGCCAAATCGGACAGGCCGAGTTGATCTTTGCCGGCTACCACGTCTGCAAAACTGGATTTCGGCCACCAGCTCCCAAGACGCAAGCCATCGGAGACTATCCAAAGCCAACCGACTCCTCACAGCTAAGGCGTTTCCTCGGTATGCTCAATTTTTACCGACGTTGCATGCCACACGCTGCCGAGTTTCAGGCACCACTTTTCGAGCTCTTGAAAGGTTGCACGACCAAAAGAGCACCACTCAGTTGGACACCCGAAGCTGAAGCTGCCTTCAAACTGTGCAAGCTAGGAATCGCCGAGGCAGCCACGTCGGCCTTCCTTTCGCCACCAAGTCCATTAGCCTTACACACCGACGCTTCTAGCACCGCCATCGAGGCAGCCTTAGACCAGCAACGGGAAGCCGGTACATGGGTACCCCTCGGGTTCTTCTCGAGGAAGCTATCTGAGACCGAACAGTGGTATTCAACATATGACCGTGAGCTTCTGGCGGTCGTCACCACCATCAAATATTTCCAGCGTATGCTAGAAGGAAGGAGTTTTGTCGTATACACCGAACACCGACCCCTCACTTTCGCGCTAACGCAGCGCTCGGATAAAGCCTCACCCCGCCAAATCAGACAGCTAGACTTCATCTGCCAGCTCGACACAAGGCTCGAATATACACCAGGTCAGGAAAACATCGTCGCCGACGCGCCGTCACGGGTGAAAACAGTGACAGTACCCACCACATTCTCCGCTCGTACCATCAGCGAAGCTCAAGCCACAGACACTCAGTTGCCTCGGCTCCTAGCAAACTCCCGCCTCGGGCTCCGACTGTTGACGCTAGAAGGCCAACAAATGCATGTGATCGAAATCAACGGTATCATCAAGCCCTATCTGCCAGTTATGCTCCGCCGCCAAGCCTTCAACATGGTTCACCAGCTCTCGCACCCTTGTGGGCACGCCACCGCGAGAAGCGTTGCGCTAAAAATTTTCTGGCTGAGCCGAGACGTCTTTCGTTGGGCTCAACAATGTGTACCGTGCCAGCAATCCAAGGTCCATCGCCACAACCGTGGCGAGCTAGGCAACTTCAAGACGCCGGACGCGCGTTTTGACCACATCCATGTGGATCTGATCAAACTCCCGCTATGCGAAGGCTATGAGAACTGCCTAACCATAATTGACCGCTATACGCGCTGGCCTCAAGCAATACCAGTGCGCGACTGCAAGGCCAGTACCATCGCCAGAGCTCTATTCGACGACTGGATATCCATTTTCGGCACGCCACTCCAGCTTACGTCGGATCAAGGCCACCAGTTTGAAGCCGACCTCCTTCACCAACTCAGCCGACTCCTAGGCATCAATCAAGTTCACACCACACCATATCACCCTCAGGCAAACGGTATGGTGGAACGAATGCACCGTACGCTTAAGACGGCGTTAAAACGTGTCCCCGAAACACCGTGGTTGCAGGCTCTACCAGCTATTTTGTTGGGCATGCGCACCATATTCAAGCTGCAAGCTTCTCCAGCAGAGATGGTTTTCGGAACGTCACCGCGAATTCCAGGTGAATTTTTCGCGCCACAGACGACCTCAGCCAGCGATCCACATGACTTCGTCGCCGATTTATGCCACCTGTTCAGGGAAATTCGCCCGGTTCCGCCAGCTGGGCACACAGCTCACCACCCCTTCGTCTTCAAAGACTTGAACAGCTGCGAATATGTGTTCCGCCGCATCGACGCAATCAAGAGGCCGCTCGACCAACCATACTCCGCGCCCCATCGAGTGATTGAAAGGATCAACGAGCGCACCTACGTCGTGGATGTAAACGGTGATGCCAAGACCCTTTCTACCGACCATCTCAAACCAGCGTACTTGGAGCACTGCGATGTCCAGCCTTCAACTCCATCACGAGCATTGCCACAGCTACCGTCCACTTCCACGAAGAAGAGCGTCACGTTCTCATTCCCTTCAACTAACATGAAGCCCACTGGGGAGGGACGCCCCACCCTCAACAACTCCTTCTCGCCGCAAGCAGATCCTGCTCCCGCGGCAGATTTTCGCAGCGCATCGCGGCTGAGCAGCATCTACAAAATCGCCGCCAGAAAATACAAAATAGCTCGTTCCGTTCTTCTCGATTCTCATAAGCTGATATGATGGCACGAGCTCAACGCAAATTCTCTTCTTTTCTTCGCTTCGCAATCAAGCTACAAAGCTGTACAACTTAAATTCACGTTCTTGTTTCTGCCGAAATAAAAGTTGTTGCTAAATAAAATCCTGAGTTTTGTTACCTCGACGCAGGAACTTGAGCCAAGAGTCCTTATCAGGACTACTTGGCAGCGCCAGACATTTCTAAAGAGTAGGGTCCTTATCAGGACCGAACGCTCAGACACTTCAAAGAGTAAAGTCCTTATCAGGACTGAACGTGCAGAGTGAAGGCCCACTTACGAGGAGTCCTCATCAGGGCCGCACGAGAGGGCCGACACCAATTATATATATATATATATATATATATATATATATATATATATATATATATATATATATATATATATATATATTTATATATATATATATATATATATATATATATATATATGTATATATACATATACATATACATATATATATATATATATATATATATATATATATATATATATATATATATATATATATATATATATATATATATATATATATATATATATGTATATATATATATATATATACATATATATATATAAATATATATATATATATACATATATATATATATATATATATATATATATACATATACATATATATATATATATATATATATATATATATATATATATATATATATATATATATATATAGATATATATATATATATATCTACATCTATATATATATATATATATATATATATATATATATATATATATATATATATATATATATATATATATATATATATGTATATACATATATATATACGATACGTAAATTAAAATTCTAGCTAAAATGTTTTCCAATAAGAATTGCTATTTGGAATAGCCCGCTATTTCAGTAGATGTTACTTTTAAGGCTGTCATTTTTTAACGTTTGACAATTGAAAACTACGCTATTAAAAAAAATGGAACGACACATGCTTCAACAATGCATTAAAGCTATTAGAGTTCACTATCAAAATGGTGAAAATTTGGCAGAGACGGTTCGTAAAACTCGAACATTTTTGGGTCATCGTGAAGCACCTTGTCGGACCGCAATACAGTAATTGATGGGAAAATTCGAGCTGTTGGGATGACTTAGTGATGTGAAGTATAAAACCCGTGCATGTCACTCAAGTTTAGCCGAGAATATTGCTGCTATAGCCTAAAGTGTAGAAGAAAACCCAGGTTTGTCCATTCCTCGTAGTTCTTTGGAATCAGGCGTCCCATAAACAGCATGACACCGTACTTTGCATAAAGGTTTGGGTCTTAAGGATTATAAAGTTCAATTAACACAAGAACTCAACCCAGTCGATCATCAACAACGTCGTATCTTTGGTGATCGGGTCCTTGAAATGCATGAAAATGATCCGGAATTCCATCGAAAAATTATCTTGAGTGATGAAGCCCATTTCCACCTCGGTGGCTTCGTCAACAAGCAAAACTGTCGCATCTGGGGCTCGGAAAACCCAAGAGTTATTGTTAAAAAGCCTCTCTATCCTAAACGTGTGACTGTTAGGTGCGGTTTATGGTCCGGCGCAGTCATTAGACCTTACTTTTTCGAAAATGAGGCTGGAGCAACAGTTAAGGTGAATGGATTGCGCTTTTGAGAGATGGTCAATGATTTTTTTTTATCTGGACAACGTTTACTTTCAACAAGGCGGCGCTACGTGCCACATAAGCAACGAAACCATTGATTTTTTGCGAGAAATGTTTCCGGACCGTGTAATCTCTCGAAGAGGAGATCACAATTGGCCACCGAGATCTTGTGATTTAACACCTTGCGACTTCTTCGTTTGGAGCCACGTGAAAGAGAACGTCTACGTCAACAGCCCAGCATCGATTCAAGACCTCAAAGATGGAATTCGTGAAGCTATCGAGGACTCAGGGCAGCCACTATGTGATTTGGTTATGGAAAATTTCATGAAAAGGATATGGTCCTGTAAGCGTGGTCGTGGTGGTCATTTGTCTGATATTATTTTTCACTATTAACTACATGCCTTCTTCTTTATAATAAAATAAACATCCGACCATTTATATTAAAAAATGGCATTATTCTTTTGATATCAAAATAACACCTCTTATTGGAAAACCCTGTATATTTGATGTGAATGTTCTTTTTTTCCAGATAGCTTAAGCATTTTTTTTAATCTAATACCCTGAACTGCCTTTATATATTTACATAAATAAAAACAAACTTCATGTAAAACTCAAGAAAAATCAATATGTTTTGATAATGTGCACTTATTCAGTTTTTTCCAAATTGATTGTTGTTATAAATTAGTATTTCGTCCAAAGTCCTTTATTTGCTAAAACACTTCCGATGTGGTTTAGCATACTCTCTACCAGGTTTTGAATTGTTTGATCCATTCAATCTGAACTCTTTCCTAGAGTTCAGTTAAAAGTTGTGGGAGCACCTTCATAATGGGACGGCATCCTTCACACAATTGCCCATAAATTTTCAATACGATTTAAATCCGGGCTTTGTGCTGGCCACTGCAAAGCCTGAGATGCTTGCTCAGTAAGCCATTTATTGACAATAATTGCAGTGTACTTTGGATGTCCGTCCTATCGAAAAGCTACCTCATCTGTCGGATACGTACATTCATCAACGATATCGGGTAAATTCTCTTGTAAAATCTTCAGGTAGTCTTCCTTTTTCATTATCCCACTGATTTGCACCATATAAAGCAGCCTCAAAGCATAAATGTCCACCACTGTGCTTAAAAGTTTGTTTAATTTTATTCTTTTGAACCCTTTCTTTGGGTCGGTGCCAATAATACTCCACTCCGTCTGGCTGAAAACGATTTATTTTAGTTTCATCTGATCAAATAATGCATTTTCAGTCTTCAATAGTCCACAGACTACGCTCTTTGCAAAACTTCAACCTTGCTTTTATATTCTTTTCGAAAAACGCAGGTCTCTTGACAGCGGACACTAAATCAATTCTGTGCAGGGCTCTCCTTACTGTACGGTCGCTTACATTTTATTAAGGGCCTCTGCAGCAAGTTCGGGTGCCCTTACTCCCTTTGCGACCATCAACCGTCCCAAGAAGTGAGCATCGCCATCAGATAACCGCCTTGACCAACCACGAAGATTTCTGACCACAACTTACTGTCCGGTGACATATTTTAAGATTTGTTGCTATTTTCCGACAAGAATATCCATTCTGAATTAGTAATATTATCTCTAATTTATCAGTAACTAAGTTTCACTTGAATGGTAGTATCGTGAAAACGAAATGAATATTAAGAGAACCGGTTTATTAAAAAAAACTGCCACAAACCCTCTTGCAACCAACTGAACTCAATGTGGACAAAACTGGATACATGCGCTTCTAGAAGAATTAGAGTGCATTTTCTATTTTGTCATTTTTTAGGGGTTTTGCAAAATAATTTTGCAAAACATTACAAAAATCGCGTCTGTCCGTCCGTCCGTATGTCACAGCACTTTTTCTCGCAAACTATTTAAGCTAGAAACATTAAACTTTGTATGCAGGTTTAAAGTTCCCCCGCAGGGGGAATGCCGGTCAACAAGAGCACCCTTGGAGGCTAGCATTCTTTGGGAAGCTCTGCCCCCACGTACCCGAGGAAATTCCCGCAGGGAGAATGCCGGTCAACAAGAGCACTCTTGGAGGCTAGCATTCTTTGGGGAGCGCCACCCCCACGGACCCGAGGATATGGGGGGCGCCATGAGGTTCCCTCCTGGGATGACACGTAACGACTCTGATTGGATCTGGACTACGCTTTGGACAACGAACTGGAAATGACGCTTTGGGCTGGCGGATGTGATGGTTTGGACCTAGTTGCTTTGCACAGTAGCGCCGAGGTGAAACTCGTGTGTGAACGACTCCAATTCTACTATCATACCGTCCCCGTCCCGGTAAAACCTTGGCAGGCCTCGGAGTACGTTCGAAGTTCACACCATTGGGTTCGTGGTGTAGGTTCGGTTGAGACGGACTCCCGATTAGCGCTGGTCTGGCTCTGAGCACTTGTCCCCATAAGGGCTTGTGCCAACCCTCGCATGGCCTCCCTGCTTTGCAAAGATAACCATGGGACCAAAAAGGCGACTGCACACACGAACGGAGATAGCGGCTCCGAGGGGGACCCAACAAAACTGGAGCAAACAAAATCAAAAGACCACAAATACCCAGAAAAAGAAACGAAGAATAATAACGACGACGCAACCAGCAGTTGCAGCCACGATGTCAACACTACATCGTGAGCGATACTAACAACGACAAAAACGAAGACTAACTCAACGACAGTGAAGACGGACGAAAAACGGAGAATACAGACTGAGATTCCTGCGGCGTTCGGGCGCAGCAAAAAAATGATGCGAACGCCGGAGCGTCCTATTAAGGAGAAACGGGAAACACTGCAGGACACTTCAGGTGTTCAGGCGGTGGGAAATAACATAAAGAACACCGAAAATCCGATTGTCACTGCTGCAATCGTTACCGTAGCGACCGATGTAAGGGTCGCTAATCCTGACATTGCAACGAAAAATCCAGAAGCCAACGAGGAGATTACGGCACTAAAAGCAAAGTGTGACCAGACACCGCGTGAATGCACCGCCAAAGTTGAAAATGTGGCGGAAGTACTGCACTCAGAAACGGAACGCGATAACCTCTCCCAATGATGGTTGCAAGGTACAATTGCGGCCCAGCGATATGAAGAAGAAATACTACTCCAAAAAGCGGGAGATGTTCTGAAAAGAATACAAGCTGCATGCGACTCCCCAAAAATTAGCAAAGTAGCAAAGGAAGGGCTCCCTGAACTAGAGGAGCTCCTAGATCGCATAGGGCACTATCGGAGAAGCTGGTTAAGGGCCGAAGACGAAGAGAAGGCTAAAGGGGCGCTTGGGGCGAAATCTAAAGGCAACACGCAGAGAGCTCCACCATTAAAAGTCAATAAAAGAATGACGTCTAGCCCAATCGAAGGAGATCGGGATAAAAGAAGGAAGTAAGAGGCACCTGAAGGGCGTGGAGCACCAGATAAAGGGTTCCAGACAGTGCTTACAAAAGGAGCGAAGAAAGCTGCAAAGAAACTCCTTCAAAAAAAGCCAGAAAGTAAAGTTCGTACGGACGCCTAATTACAAAAAGGATCTGATGCAAAGCAGGAGAGGCAGAAGCCCCGACAAAGACCCCGGCAGCAGGCACTGCTTGTAAAGCCCCAAGATGGCCGATCCTACGCGGAAGTACTGCGGGACATCAGGGGAAACGTAAGGCCCGAAGACACCAATACTACAATTAAAGTAGTACGATCAACGCGGTCGGGCCACATACTGGTCGAATTCAGAGCAGAGGCCGGCAATAAAGATGCATTCTGTGACGCAGTAAAGAAAGTCCTCGGCAAAAGCGCAACTATAGCCCCGCTTGAGCCGATGGCAATGATCGAAATACGAGACATAGACTACGTGACGGATCTGGCCGAGGAAGTAGAGGCCATCAAAGAGGAGTTCTCTAGCGTGGCAAGGATCAAAGCGAGACTGACACCAGAAAACAACAGGGGACAACGCATGGCCATGGTTGACTTGACCGAAAAGGACGCCGAACAATTCCTGAACAAGGGCAAAGTTCGAATTGGGTGGGCCTCTTCAATGTTTCAAATGCCTTGGTTATGGTCACACCACACAAGTATGCAAAGGACCCGATAGGAGTTCCCTATGTTACAAATGCGGTGAAACAGGTCATAAAAGAAAAGAGTGTACGAAGGAGGCACACTGTTTCCTTTGTAAGATTGCTGATCCAAAACTTGATTTTGGACACGTCTTGGGATCAGGAAAATGCCGAGTGTTCCAGGAAGCCCTTGCCAAGGCAAAATCAGAGCTTCGATGACCCGCATCCTGCAGCTAAACCTACACCGCAGTTTATCCGCCCAAAATCTGCTTGAGCAGTTTGCGAGGGACAGGGAAGCCGACTTCTTGCTGCTGAGTGAGCAACACCATAATAAAAGTCCTGCATTATGGTACTCTGATGAAACTGGTACTGCCGCTATCTGGGTTCGGAACAGTGACTTTCAAGCGGAGAGTTGTGGACGGGGGGATGGTTTCGTGTGGGTTGGGTGCTCAGGGATCACCTTCTTTAGTGTGTATCTAACGCTTAACGAGTCGATATCATCTTTCCAAGCCAAGCTTAATGCTCTGGAGGGCGCTGTCTCGAACGCAGACGGTAAAATGCTCGTTGGGGGCGACTTCAATGCTAAAGCAATCGAATGGGGCATTCCTCACACGGATCCGCGGGGAAAACGAATCCTGGAAATGGTGGCCAGGACGGCCCTCGTCGTACTAGGTTCCGAGAACACGCCGACTCTCCGCTGTATTGGCTGTGAGGGTACCATACCGGACGTGACATTCGCCTCGGAGTCCTTAGTACAGAGGATACACAACTGGAAAGTATTAGAGGACTACTCAGCCAGTGATCATCAGTGCATTCTGCTTGAGATAAGTGATGCTATCTCCCGACGTCCGTGCTCTCGGCATTCTACAACTGGATGGAACATTGGAAGAATGGACGTCGAGAGGTTCGTCAAGTTTCTCACAGCATGTGAGCCACTGCAGAGAGCTCCGGAGGGGACGGAAGAACTGGCAGCTCAAGACGTGGTGAACTCTACTATGAGCATGATCACGACTGCTTGCTGCGCTTCTATGCCCCGTCAAAGACCCCGGCACGGCAAGCCCCCAGTGTACTGGTGGTCTACTGAAATCGCTGAAAAGCGGAGAGAGTGTCACAAGCGTCGGCGTGAGGCTCAACGGGCGCGGAACCGTGACGAGGCATGCAACCAGGTGGCAGCATAGGTAGACGCGATAGTACGGGGACTCTTCCCCGCCCATCCCGTCCGTGCTGACGATGTCCATGGTGAAACAGCAGTAGAGTGCCCACTCTTCACACAGCTGGAACTGCAGGAGGCAGTCCTCTCCTTGAAAGCGAAGAAGGCTCTAGGTCCAGATGGTGTTCCAGCTGAGGTGTTGCGGCTCGTCTTTCACCATTGTCCTGACTTGCTGCTCAGCACATTTAACGCTTGCCTACGGGACAGGGTTTTCCCGGTACGATGGAAGGCGGTGAGGCTCGTACTGATCAGCAAGGGGAAGGGAAATCCCGAATCGCCGTCTGCATACTGTAGTGAATAATAGATTTTCATATGTCCGTGAAGGACCGCAGCGATGTTCTGCTGCCTCGGCAGAGGAAGGTGTTGATTCCTGCCGAGAATGCCCTCGTCCGGAGACGCGTGAATGCGCTGGCAGGCTAGCATTGCGGTGTCGTGGGGCGGGTTCGTTTCCCCGGCACGAGGACTCACTACAAAACATTTCGCATTCACGAATTGCTTGCAGAGTTCGAGAGGACGACCGAAGTCGCAAATCAGTAGATAACCTCCACGAAGGAATTACGACTTGTTGCGAGAACAAGTGCAACCTGACAAGAAAGACTAATTTGGGGGTGACCTCGTCCTTACCCAAATACATTCAGGGCCCACAAATGAAAGAGGGGCAACCGGGTGGTGGTGGAGCCCCTTCATGCCCACCCAACCGGAATAAATCCAATGTTAAATCGTTGAAGTGGCCAGGTATTCCTCTTCTGAGTGGAAAACTCATACAACTTGAATTGTATGAACCTTCCCATCAGAAGGGGAGTACCCCGGTGACCAATTTATGTCATAGAATTATACAATGGAATTGCATAACTTTATGCCATAAAAAGGCACTTGGCTTGGGCCACTCAACCCATTAAGTCACCTGAAATAAAAAGGATTAAATTGTACCCGGTGACTGGCTCATATTTTGAGGGGGAAGCCTGCCACCGTACCGGGTCCTATACCCGGTTAGAAATGGAGGAAAGGAAAGACCCTCGGGTACGTTTTTAATTCATTTTTATTTTTTTTCTTTCAATTTTCAATCAATTCATTAGATCATCTATACCTAATCTAACTTATTGGTTTCTAACAGGTTAAATTCCGGTATTACACATTTTCTGATACTCTATAGCTGACCACAAAATCTTATTTGGAATTTGAATATAAATGAACTATTTATGTTACACTTATGTACATTTTGTATGGTGATAAATAATACTTAAATAAAAGGCAGAATTTTAGTAATGAATCAATTTGAGAAAGATAATCTTCAACACAGGAAATGTTTCAATTCCAATCTACCTTTCTGACGAGCGATGTTAACAGGGTTTTCAAAATTGCAATCTCTGGTTGAGAATTAATTCCAAGCTCTTAGAGAGCGATTTAATAGACTAAAATTATCGCCCTTTATTAAATTTTTGACTTTTAATTATAAGAATAATGTTCAGATACTGTTACATTACAGACTTCTGCGGAAAATGCCAGAACAACGATGTTGCAAGTGATTATTTTGCATGTCCCATAATTATCTCTTTTTGTTGCAACAAATACTCGTTTATACTTGTATTTTACCTGAACTGTCATTCTAAAATCCCAGTTGAGAAATTACATCATTATTAACTCTCGTTAAACACAAAAGCTTCGAATTTAATCTAAATTTTTTATCTGTCATTTATAATACCTTTTTATATTTTTGAATGGTGCAAAATTTATTGTTTATATTGTCTTTGATTTTTATCATTTCAAATTGTTATTCTTTTTATTGAATGGGTTTAGGCTATTATTTTAGGTGTGATATTTTATCTTATGGTTTAATTTTACTAAGAATTTGAATCAGTGCTGTCATATAAATGGGTAGTAGAAAGATTTATAGGGTAAATAATTAGGTAAATTTGTTTATTTAAATAAATGAATCAGTATTATTTTATAATTATTATTATTAAATAATAAGGTAATGTTATCTTATTTTTTTATTCAAATTTCGGGAACTTTTAACGGAGTATCACTAAATGCAAATGATATAATGCCTTTGATGTTCAAGTACATCGACAAAGCGTAAACTGAACATACTCTTTATTATATTAAAAATCCAAAATTTTTCATGAAATTGAAAAAAATGTTCACTTTCAAGAACTGATTAAAATATGTATGAATATAAAATTAAGCCTTCAAAATTAGACCAATAAGTATGCTCATTTACATATCCGGTATCGAAAACTAGTAAAGTGCAGATATTTGAGAGTGCCAAAAAAAAATCTATAGCAAGAAATACATTGAAGTTCACGAACAAGAATTACTAAAACCAGGCGTAATCTCTGGATGCACAACGTAATCAGTATAAAAATGGATACATGCAAATTAATCGCTCTGAACTCAGACAGATTCATTCAAATTAATCGTGTGATATCAAAGTTCTATATGCAATTGATTACATCATGGTGCTATAATTTTCATGCGAACTTTATCCAAAAATATTTCGACAAAATTCATTGAATGCCACATAACATTCTATAGAGAAAATTATCTCTTCAAGATTATGTTTCTTAATGCTCAGGTCGTCTTGTATCTGAACACGACAGATAAGCTTTTCTTACAACTACACTTTCAATCGACGCTTTTAATTCTAAGGTTTTGTGACTTGAACTTCATACGGGATTCCAATAAGACGCGAAAATGAATATGCATGCAAAAGCTAATATGAATTTTCTATTACTTGAAATAATGTGAACTACTCAAGTTATGTCTGCGCCGAATAATGTGAAAGCCTCCTCTTCTCCCGACAATTCTGCAACCTTTCCTTGCAATTCCCGAAAAGCATGGACAGCCTCGATTTCCTGCTTCAGCTCTTTGATCGTTTTGCTAGGATCAATTTCCACGGTGAGCGTGCTGTGTGGCAATGTCTGGACCGTTATTATCACTTTGTTGTTTAGTGCAACTGGCCGACGTGCTTTAAATTTGGGCCTTCACTTCACTTCTTGCTACAGAATCTTCGCAAGCATTACTTTGTGCATTTCTATCGCGATCAATTTACTCCGACCACACACGCACTTTTATTTTTTCCACGCAAATATCCACCGTGTATTTACTAGTTTTTTCTCTTGTGTCTAATTAAATCTACATTTGCGAACTACCGTACTTTTCTTTTTCGTTGCCACATAGGGAAACGTGAGAAGATTCGAAGAGATATTTGTCGATCAAACGCGTATTTATTTTGTTCGGGTTGCCGGTTTTTCTTCGAAGACTTGCTCTCTGATCCTTCACTAGTTCATTTCACCCCAAGCATGCACCATTCAAACACAGAAATTATTCCATGAAAGTGTTCTGTGTACTTCTGTGAAACGTTCCAGTTTGTTTGTATTCTCACGATTCATCTCTGTGTGCACGCTTCTTCTAACAAGTATTGTGGAGGAGTTTCCGAATTTGTATTGGAACATGTACAGTACATTAACAACAACGATTCCACGCGAACCGACTTCCTTAATCGATGAAGCGAAGTTGCATCACAGCATTTCGAAAAATTTCCGACAAAAGAGCTAACGGTTAATTACAAATCCGTTACATGCTAAGTGCATTGAGTAACTAATTGTTACTAAATTCGGGGGCAAATCAATGACGCCTTTTTCCACATTTTCAAATTGTTTCTTCGTTTCATATCTCCTTTGGGGACCTGATTATTTCTGGGAACTAAAGAATAACTTTTCGACAAATGATTTAAGGGAGGGAGAAACCTTTGGACACCCAAGCGAAAACACTTCCACTAGATTTTGACGGAACACGAGTTTTATTCCACTTTTCGCTAACCCACACGACTAACAAGGTGTTCACAATTTGCACGATAACTTTATCGTCTATTTTTTTTACAATATTTCACTGTCTTTTACGCGAGAAACTTTTCCACGTGTCTCGGCGATATTCTGATCAGCCCGCAATCTCCTCTCACTCCCAACTCGCTTCTTCTTTACGCGGCGTCCGCGCTGTCTGGCGGTTTCGAGCAGACTCCTGATCTCCATCCCATTCCTCGTTTGTCAGACGAAGCATCAGACTCGACTTGCCGGCGCCACTCTCCCCGATAATTCCAATTTCCAATGTTGTTATGTAGTTATCACCCATTTTCACGATTTACGACGCAATAGCATGCAAATTTCGCAAGCACAATTTAATATTCTCCACACTCAAGCAACTACGACACTTTATGGGCAAGTAGAACAATACGAACCCATTCAGAAAGGGGGAAATCACACAATTGAAGGTCCTTGCTGCTATCAAATGTACTTTTTCCTTATCATTTGTAGTTTATGACGGCGGCATTTGCAATTTCCCTTTTCACTGTCTTTTGTAGGTTCAATTAAGTTATCAATTGAAGGCAATTTGTCGTTTATGATAATTAGGCGTAATTAGGTGGGAAAAATCGGAAGAACCAGACAAACTTTAAGGGGTTTAAATGATACAATGATTCCAGCGTTCATATAATTAACAGGTTAAATGATACAATGATTTTAGCATTCATAATTAAAAGGGGCCAACCGTTTCGCTCCAAGCATTTGCATACCGCGTTACACCGCAATTCGTTAAACTATCTTCAAAAGATATTGTAATAAGATACTACACATTAGAAACCTTTAAACATTTTTAGAATTTTGCTTCCCGGGTGTTAAGTACAAAGGAAATTTTTCCACTTATTATTCCTGCGAAAAAAAAAAACGAGCGTTGCGATGGGGAAGGTGACTGAATCGACTGAATCCCCACCAAATCGCGTTCGTGCCGTGTGCCTGTGTCAGCGCTGCTTTTAGAGCCATCGTTCCTAGATTACTACAGGGCAGCCAACTCTCTCGTGATCCCAAGGCAATGCGGATTACGAAAAAGGAGCTGAAGGATCCTTCTGTGTCTCACGGGCTGCCTTCGGCGTCGGGACCAGAGATGACGAACAATAAAAGAACACAATTAACAGACGGACGGACTGACTTATGTCTATGTTTGCCTGGAAGTATACAATCTTTGCGCGTTTTTGAAAATATATGCGGACGGACAAACAGACGTGCCCAATTATCTATCGGCGCAGGTCTTTCGCGTGGTATATCCCCACTTCTTTTCCCGATGGATCCGCCATCAAGCAACGGCTAGGTCCCATCACCCTCTCCACGCGGCCTTTCAGGAATCGCCTATCCAGCTTGGCGTTGTAATGCCCCGCGGCGTCACTTTGGCGGAAATTTCGCCGGAAAACTTCATCTCCTTCTTTGAAATTAGCAGATCGTGACCGGAGATTGTACTGCGCTTCATTTGCACTACCTGCGGCCTTAATCTTCCGTCCGATCTGTTGGCGGAGGTCTCCTAAACGTTCGTGGGGCTCCAGCGCAACGACCGGGTCTCCCAAACACTTTAATTGCCGTAACAGTCGGTATGATTTACCATGGCAAATCATGTGCTGTCCAAAGGCGGCAAAGTAAGGGGCGACACCGGTGACGGAATGATACGAGGATCGCAGGGCGCATGTGATGGCAGACAATCGCCGATCCCAATCCTTTTGAGATGGGTGGACGTAGGAACGGATCGCGGCCAATAGGGTGCGGTTCAACCGTTCTGACGCGTTGGACTGAGGAGAGTATATGGGCGTCAGTTGGTGTTCAATGCCATACTGCTCAAGTAGGCTCTTAAACTGCCGAGACCGGAACTGTACTCCATTATCTGAGTACACACTCTCTGGAACTCCGAACACATGGAATACCCGGTTCTCTAAGAATTTCACGATCGATGGAGTTGTGAATTTACGGATAGGTTCCACCATTGGGAATTTTGAGAGCTGATCTAGAACGACTATAGCTCCGATGTGTCCCATGGAAGACCGAGGATATGGACCGAGTAGATCGATGTATAGACGCTGGAACACGCGTTCTGGGACGTTGAGTTGACCCATAGGAGGTCGAAGAGGCTGGTTGGGCGCTTTGGTGCCTTTACAGGTATCACAGGCGCTCACGTAGTCTTTGACCTGGGATGCCATTTTAGGCCAAAAGAAGTATTTTTTTAGTCGCCGTAGTGTTCGACCGTAACCTCCGTGGGCACTTAACGGATGATCATGTGCGCGGAGGATCAGCTGTTGTGTCATTTCCTCCGGTACCCAGAGTTTCCAAGACTCTTCTTCCTGCCATGGATCACCAGTGGCGTATTCGTTTCGTCTATACACATAGCCGTCTATTACCTTCAAGTCAGGCAGCTGTGTCTGTTGGGTCGCTATGGTTTGCCTCAACTCTTTGTAGCTATCTGATTCGAAATGTGGGCTGTCCAAATCTATTTCGATGGGGTCCTCGTCATTTATTGTTATTTCGGCTCCCTCTGGGGAAAACATCCGTGAGAGAGTGTCGGGTACGATGTTCTGGGTTCCTTTCCGATGTTTGATGGAGAACTTGAACCCTTGCAGTTTAAGAGCCCATCTGGCTAGGCGTCCACTTAAATCTGCCTGGTTCATCAACCATTGTAGTGACGCGTGGTCCGTGATGATCTCGAATTGGTGGCCCTCGATATAAGCTCGGAATTTCTTCACAGCCATTACCGCTGCCAAACATTCTTGCTCGGAAACAGTATAGTTCCTTTGGGCCGAATTCAGCTTATTGGACATGAAGGCGATGGGAGCTTCCTCCCCTTCGTCGGTCAATTGCACCAGCACGGCTCCTACTCCATGTTGACTTGCGTCACAATGAATGGAGAAGGGCTTCGTGAAGTCGGGGCTGTGCAAGACAGGAGCTGATGTGAGGGCTTGTTTAAGCTCTTCAAATGCCTTTCGGCTGAGTTCGGTCCAAACGAACTTCCCTTTCCGCAACATGTCTGACAGGGGCGCTGAAACTGTTGCATAATTCCGAACAAACCTTCGGTACCAACCGCACACACCAAGGAAACGTCGTAGCTGCTTCACAGTTTTTGGTAAGGGGAACTCATCAATCGCACGCGTTTTGTCTGGATCCGTTTTGATAGTGCCATGTCCTATGACATGGCCTAAGTATCGGACTTCTTTCATGACAAACTTACTTTTCTGTACGTTGATGGTGAGTCCCGCCTTACTGATGTGCAGGGCTACTTCTTGTAGAAGTAGGAGGTGTTGATCGAACGTTTCCGTGATGAGTAAAAGATCATCGAGGTACACGAACACTTGGTGTTTCAGGTGAGGTGGGATGACCTTGTCCATCAACCGGGTCATCGTTTGCGGCGCATTACACAGGCCAAAGGGCATTGTGACGAACTGATATAATGGTCGTCCAGGCACTGTGAAGGCGGTCTTGTCCCTCGAGCCCTCATCGAGTGGAATTTGCCAGAAGGCGTCTTTTAGGTCGAGACTGGTGATATAATTGGCTTTCGGCAGTCTCCCTAGTATTCCATCGATGAGTGGAAGAGGGTACGCGTCCTTGATGGTAACCGCGTTTACCTTACGGGCATCAAGACAGAGGCGGACTTTACCTGGCTTTACAACCAAGGTTACCGGTGAGGACCAGGCACTTTGGGACTCTTCTATGACCCCCAACTCGAGCATCCTATCTAATTCCGCATACACCAATTTCTCCATGGCTGGCGAGATGGCGTAGTGTCTCTGTTTAATCGGTTTACTATCGCCAACGTCAATGGCGTGTGAGACTAGGGTGGTGCGGCCAAGGCCTTGGGTAGCGTAAGATGGGAAAGCAGCAATGGATGCTTCCAGGCGTTGCCGTTGGTTAGACGTCAGGTCATGCCTATCGGGAGTAGAAGTGATTTCGTTGACATTTCTGGTTTTTAAAGACAAATCGGTGAATAAATCGGAGGCCAGTCCAAAGCGAAGGACGAAATCGACACCAAGGTATACGTTCTGAGTCAAAGACGGGATAATGTAGAAGGTAATATCCTTCGTCTGACCCCTGAACGTCACGGGTGTTGTTAGTTTACCTCGTATAGGGTGTTTGGTGCCATCAGCTGTACTGATTTCAGTGCGCCAGGATTTAATCAAGTTCGGGTATTCTTGGAGCACTTTCGAGCCAAAGCTCGAGGCAAGACAACTGATACTGGCACCCGTGTCGATCAATGCAAACACGGTCTCGCCCAACACTTTAATTGGATGATAAGGTCTGATCTCATTCTCAGCAACCTCCGAGATGTTACAAGAGTTTACGGTTTGACGGCAGGTGCGCACTCTCTTGCGGAAATTCCGCCAACGACGGGTTGACCATTTTGTCGTGCACGGACGGGAAGTGACAACTTCGGAAGCAAATATTCGCTCTCGAGCCACCCGATATTCCTGCAGTCTAACATGATAAGGTTTTAGAGTGCGTACTTGAGGCTGCCGCGGTTCTTCTGGCAGTGACTGCGATGGTCGTTTTAATATTGTCGTTGGTGAGGTCTCCGGAAGAGAGTGAACATCCGCAGTCGTAATGGTTATGGCTGGTGGGTTAACGTCAGGTTGGTTGGGGTGAGCCGCTGACTGAGGAGCTACTGCTGGGGTTTCGAGTACCGCTGAGGTGGTCGGGTACTCTTTTGGCCGTTTTTTCGTGCGGCACATTCAGAACAGTCCGGGAAGTAAGTGTCCGGCTTGCCGCAACCGTAGCAGAAAACCTTACGTTCTGCGCGGCATGAAATGAACCGGTGTCCGGTTTGGTGACAATTCCAGCAGGTCGTAAGACTTCCCACTGCCGCTACAGCAAGCTGGTCTGGGTCCAAATCATCCTCCAGATCTAGGGTGGTATAATCTGGGGCCAATTCCGCGATTCCTCGTCGAGGACCCGTCCTGGTTAGTAAGTATGGCCGGTCCCGTAGGTCTTCCTCAAACCCTTCTATACGACGCACATTTCTCAGCAGGGCCTCCATACTCTGTGGATCGGAGTTCACGATATGCCGACGAATCTCCGGTCTTAGATTGCGCTTTAGCAGGCGAAGAATTTGGGTAGAAGACAATGGCTCTGACAGCTGGTCATTCAACCGAAGGATATCGGCTCGATATTTATGGAAGGACTCGTCCGGACGCTGCCATCTAGCATTCATCTTATCCAGGACTAATTCGTCCATGTCGACCGTAGGGTATTCCATGCGGAGTACCTCCTTCAGCCGTGACCAGCGTATGGATGGTGGAGCTGAATGTATCCTCCAATATGTCTCCAGGGCTGCTCCCCTAAGCAGCATTGGCAGGTATCCTGCGAGCGCTGTGCGGTCTCCTGCTAGCATCTGCTCAATCAGTGACTCCACCCGACTTATGAAAACCTCCACCGTTATCGTATTGGGTTCCCCACTGAAATGTAGATTCCATCCCTGGATGATGCTGGGGATCTGTGTCGGCTTCAGCCGATACATGTCGTGTGGATGGAAGCGTTGGTCCGGCGGAATCACGGGAGCCTGATTTGGTGGCGGTGCTTGGCTCAATCGGGGCCGGTAAACTGGAGCCAACGGATTCATGGCTGTACCTGGCCGGATCCGTTCGGGATCACGCCGCGAGTCTACTGGGAAGTCCCACGGATTTGGGTCCGAATCCCACATAGGAGGAGTTCTTGGCCGGGATGGTGCGGGGTTCTCTCTCTGGCTCTCTAGAGAGGCGAGCCGGGTGGACATGTCCTGTACGAGCGCCATTAGATCTCGTAGAACTGTGGCTTCCACAGCCACCGGTGGACTCGCTTCTTCTGCAGGCGGAACTGCTTCAGCCCTGTAGTCATCGTCTCGTGCACTCCTTGTAGTGGATGGAAGGGGTCCGCTTTTGGGGACAGCTCCACTTGTACTGGAGGACTGAGGTCGTTCTGTTGCTGGCTGTGCGATTTCCAAAGGCTGTCGACAGAGCGGGCACGTGGATGAAGTTTGCCGCAGTTGTGCCAAACACAGCTGATGTAGCCTGTGTCCGCACTGCAACCTCTGGCTTGTAGTTTCGTCCATGTCCTCGTGACAGATGGAACACAATAGAGCTGGTCCGGCATCCGACCGCAACTTTCTCCTTTCGGGAGTTCTTTTGGTGGGCATGCTAAAAGAAATTTAAATTGCTAACTAAAAACCTAAATAAATATATATATATATAAATAATGAAAATGTGAAAAAAAATGATGCAAAATTTATGATTTGTAAGTGGCCGTCAGTGGCGAACTATAGTCGAACCTCACAAAAAAAAAAAATGTATGATAAAGTTTCAAAAAAAGTTTTAAGTTATCAAAAAAAATAATCGGTCTTTCCTTTCCGTCCTTCCTCCCAAGTATGGACACCATGGCACAATCCTTCTAAAACGTTTCAGGGACACTCTCTTGTGGCACCATGAAAATCAGGGTTCCGAAGTGATCCCTCATTAGCAAACTTCTCAAGTTACAGCTTGTCAGCCCAGGGTGGGATTCTAATCCACAAGCAGCGCGTGTCTTGTCATGGATAGTCATGGATTAGCTAATCAGCCAATCACATGAAATCAAAATCCATGTAATTTAAGACACTTAGGCACCGCTGGTTTGGGGAGCGGATCAGAATCCTCCGCAAAATAGATGTTGGGATAATAACCTCCGAACACAAAAAGGGACTCTAATATAATTTGGCCTTACTAGTTATACAATGGTGGTAAACCACCAAGGTATAAATCAAAAGAAGGACCAAACGATATTGATGTCCGAAGACAACACACGTTCGGAAGTTACTCGGCTGCTGGGGCACGATTAGTGCAAAAACCCTCGGGAGTTATCTACCCGCCAAAATTTCTAACACCTTGTGGGGACACCTAGAGACGATGGACTGTCTCGTGCTCACGACTGATGATACAGCCGGGCTTTTCGGGCCCCACGTTGGGCGCCATTTGTAGTGAATAATAGATTTTCATATGTCCGTGAAGGACCGCAGCGATGTTCTGCTGCCTCGGCAGAGGAAGGTGTTGATTCCTGCCGAGAATGCCCTCGTCCGGAGACGCGTGAATGCGCTGGCAGGCTAGCATTGCGGTGTCGTGGGGCGGGTTCGTTTCCCCGGCACGAGGACTCACTACAAAACATTTCGCATTCACGAATTGCTTGCAGAGTTCGAGAGGACGACCGAAGTCGCAAATCAGTAGATAACCTCCACGAAGGAATTACGACTTGTTGCGAGAACAAGTGCAACCTGACAAGAAAGACTAATTTGGGGGTGACCTCGTCCTTACCCAAATACATTCAGGGCCCACAAATGAAAGAGGGGCAACCGGGTGGTGGTGGAGCCCCTTCATGCCCACCCAACCGGAATAAATCCAATGTTAAATCGTTGAAGTGGCCAGGTATTCCTCTTCTGAGTGGAAAACTCATACAACTTGAATTGTATGAACCTTCCCATCAGAAGGGGAGTACCCCGGTGACCAATTTATGTCATAGAATTATACAATGGAATTGCATAACTTTATGCCATAAAAAGGCACTTGGCTTGGGCCACTCAACCCATTAAGTCACCTGAAATAAAAAGGATTAAATTGTACCCGGTGACTGGCTCATATTTTGAGGGGGAAGCCTGCCACCGTACCGGGTCCTATACCCGGTTAGAAATGGAGGAAAGGAAAGACCCTCGGGTACGTTTTTAATTCATTTTTATTTTTTTTCTTTCAATTTTCAATCAATTCATTAGATCATCTATACCTAATCTAACTTATTGGTTTCTAACAGGTTAAATTCCGGTATTACACATTTTCTGATACTCTATAGCTGACCACAAAATCTTATTTGGAATTTGAATATAAATGAACTATTTATGTTACACTTATGTACATTTTGTATGGTGATAAATAATACTTAAATAAAAGGCAGAATTTTAGTAATGAATCAATTTGAGAAAGATAATCTTCAACACAGGAAATGTTTCAATTCCAATCTACCTTTCTGACGAGCGATGTTAACAGGGTTTTCAAAATTGCAATCTCTGGTTGAGAATTAATTCCAAGCTCTTAGAGAGCGATTTAATAGACTAAAATTATCGCCCTTTATTAAATTTTTGACTTTTAATTATAAGAATAATGTTCAGATACTGTTACATTACAGACTTCTGCGGAAAATGCCAGAACAACGATGTTGCAAGTGATTATTTTGCATGTCCCATAATTATCTCTTTTTGTTGCAACAAATACTCGTTTATACTTGTATTTTACCTGAACTGTCATTCTAAAATCCCAGTTGAGAAATTACATCATTATTAACTCTCGTTAAACACAAAAGCTTCGAATTTAATCTAAATTTTTTATCTGTCATTTATAATACCTTTTTATATTTTTGAATGGTGCAAAATTTATTGTTTATATTGTCTTTGATTTTTATCATTTCAAATTGTTATTCTTTTTATTGAATGGGTTTAGGCTATTATTTTAGGTGTGATATTTTATCTTATGGTTTAATTTTACTAAGAATTTGAATCAGTGCTGTCATATAAATGGGTAGTAGAAAGATTTATAGGGTAAATAATTAGGTAAATTTGTTTATTTAAATAAATGAATCAGTATTATTTTATAATTATTATTATTAAATAATAAGGTAATGTTATCTTATTTTTTTATTCAAATTTCGGGAACTTTTAACGGAGTATCACTAAATGCAAATGATATAATGCCTTTGATGTTCAAGTACATCGACAAAGCGTAAACTGAACATACTCTTTATTATATTAAAAATCCAAAATTTTTCATGAAATTGAAAAAAATGTTCACTTTCAAGAACTGATTAAAATATGTATGAATATAAAATTAAGCCTTCAAAATTAGACCAATAAGTATGCTCATTTACATATCCGGTATCGAAAACTAGTAAAGTGCAGATATTTGAGAGTGCCAAAAAAAAATCTATAGCAAGAAATACATTGAAGTTCACGAACAAGAATTACTAAAACCAGGCGTAATCTCTGGATGCACAACGTAATCAGTATAAAAATGGATACATGCAAATTAATCGCTCTGAACTCAGACAGATTCATTCAAATTAATCGTGTGATAGCAAAGTTCTATATGCAATTGATTACATCATGGTGCTATAATTTTCATGCGAACTTTATCCAAAAATATTTCGACAAAATTCATTGAATGCCACATAACATTCTATAGAGAAAATTATCTCTTCAAGATTATGTTTCTTAATGCTCAGGTCGTCTTGTATCTGAACACGACAGATAAGCTTTTCTTACAACTACACTTTCAATCGACGCTTTTAATTCTAAGGTTTTGTGACTTGAACTTCATACGGGATTCCAATAAGACGCGAAAATGAATATGCATGCAAAAGCTAATATGAATTTTCTATTACTTGAAATAATGTGAACTACTCAAGTTATGTCTGTGCCGAATAATGTGAAAGCCTCCTCTTCTCCCGACAATTCTGCAACCTTTCCTTGCAATTCCCGAAAAGCATGGACAGCCTCGATTTCCTGCTTCAGCTCTTTGATCGTTTTGCTAGGATCAATTTCCACGGTGAGCGTGCTGTGTGGCAATGTCTGGACCGTTATTATCACTTTGTTGTTTAGTGCAACTGGCCGACGTGCTTTAAATTTGGGCCTTCACTTCACTTCTTGCTACAGAATCTTCGCAAGCATTACTTTGTGCATTTCTATCGCGATCAATTTACTCCGACCACACACGCACTTTTATTTTTTCCACGCAAATATCCACCGTGTATTTACTAGTTTTTTTCTCTTGTGTCTAATTAAATCTACATTTGCGAACTACCGTACTTTTCTTTTTCGTTGCCACATAGGGAAACGTGAGAAGATTCGAAGAGATATTTGTCGATCAAACGCGTATTTATTTTGTTCGGGTTGCCGGTTTTTCTTCGAAGACTTGCTCTCTGATCCTTCACTAGTTCATTTCACCCCAAGCATGCACCATTCAAACACAGAAATTATTCCATGAAAGTGTTCTGTGTACTTCTGTGAAACGTTCCAGTTTGTTTGTATTCTCACGATTCATCTCTGTGTGCACGCTTCTTCTAACAAGTATTGTGGAGGAGTTTCCGAATTTGTATTGGAACATGTACAGTACATTAACAACAACGATTCCACGCGAACCGACTTCCTTAATCGATGAAGCGAAGTTGCATCACAGCATTTCGAAAAATTTCCGACAAAAGAGCTAACGGTTAATTACAAATCCGTTACATGCTAAGTGCATTGAGTAACTAATTGTTACTAAATTCGGGGGCAAATCAATGACGCCTTTTTCCACATTTTCAAATTGTTTCTTCGTTTCATATCTCCTTTGGGGACCTGATTATTTCTGGGAACTAAAGAATAACTTTTCGACAAATGATTTAAGGGAGGGAGAAACCTTTGGACACCCAAGCGAAAACACTTCCACTAGATTTTGACGGAACACGAGTTTTATTCCACTTTTCGCTAACCCACACGACTAACAAGGTGTTCACAATTTGCACGATAACTTTATCGTCTATTTTTTTTACAATATTTCACTGTCTTTTACGCGAGAAACTTTTCCACGTGTCTCGGCGATATTCTGATCAGCCCGCAATCTCCTCTCACTCCCAACTCGCTTCTTCTTTACGCGGCGTCCGCGCTGTCTGGCGGTTTCGAGCAGACTCCTGATCTCCATCCCATTCCTCGTTTGTCAGACGAAGCATCAGACTCGACTTGCCGGCGCCACTCTCCCCGATAATTCCAATTTCCAATGTTGTTATGTAGTTATCACCCATATCTACTGATTTGCGACTTCGGTCGTCCTCTCGAACTCTGCAAGCAATTCGTGAATGCGAAATGTTTTGTAGTGAGTCCTCGTGCCGGGGAAACGAACCCGCCCCACGACACCGCAATGCTAGCCTGCCAGCGCATTCACGCGTCTCCGGACGAGGGCATTCTCGGCAGGAATCAACACCTTCCTCTGCCGAGGCAGCAGAACATCGCTGCGGTCCTTCACGGACATATGAAAATCTCTTATTCACTACAATACCGCCCGTTATGCATGCTAGACACGGCTGGGAAAGTGCTAGAGAAACTCGTCAAGGGTTCTACCATTGATGCGGTTGCAGAGGTGGTGAACGCGGTCCAAAAGGCAGAGGCATATAGTCGCACCAAGCGACGGATCGTCCTGTTGGTGACACTCGACGTCAGGAATGCCTTCAACTCCGCTAGATGGGTGGATATTCTGAACAGGCTGGAAAACTCTTTTCAAGTTCCAGAATATCTAATGCGGCTTTTGAGGAACTACCTAAAGGACCGAAGCCTGCTCTACGACACGACACAGGGCCAACGAAGGATGGAAATTACATCGGGTGTTGCCCAGGGATCTATCCTTGGTCCGGACCTGTGGAACGTGTCGTACGACAGGCTACTGAGACTTGAGATGCCAGATGAGTCGCGCTTGGTCGGCTATGCGCATGATGTTGCGGCTCTGGTCGCCGGACGCACCGTTGAACAAGCGCAACTTAGGCTAGGTATGCTAATACGCCGAGTGAGGAACTGGATGACCGCTCGCGGGCTCAGTTTAGCACTGGAGAAAGCCGAAGTGGTCATCTTGACAAAAAAGAGAATCCCTAGAGTAACGATGATCAGTATTGGAGATATACAGATCGAATCGAAGCCAGCGGTGAAGTACCTGGGGCTACTGATCGACTCGAAGATGAGTTTCTCTGAGCAAATCAGGGCAACGGCTGAGAAGGCTGCTTCGGGAATATCGGCCCTGAGTCGACTTATGGCCAACGTAGGGGGACCCAGCCCATCAAGAAGACGCATCTTGATGAGTGCTGTAGGGTCAGTGCTACTGTGCGGAGCAGAGGTATGGGGCGACGCTCTCAGCAAGGAGGTATACCGAAAACGATTGGCACAGGTACAGAGAAGAGGAGCACTGAGAATTGCATCTTCGTATCCAACAGTCTCCGACTCGGCGGTGAGAGTGATTGCTGGCATGATACCTGTCGCCCTCCTTGCTAGAGAGCGCCACGCTTTTTACCTGCGCCGAAACGAGGATGCGAGGGAGATGGTTGACCGCGAGGAGAGACAACGCTCGCTCAACGACTGGCAGCAGTCTTGGGGGAATTGCACGAAGGGAAAGTGGACTGCGCGCCTCATCCCAGATGTGAGACCGTGGCTACATCGAAGGCATGGTGAGACTGACTTCTATCTGACCCAGCTTTTTGCGTGTACAAAATGGGTCAGCATGCGAAGGGAACTCTACAGGGAGACGGGAGAGCTCTCCCCGGATAATATAGTTGCGGTGATGCTCGAATCGGTTGACAAATGGAACCAGGTGGCACATTATGCTCGGGCAGTCCTAAAATATAAAAGGGACTCACAGCAGCCGGAGTCGCTGGGGCTGGGGGATTGCTCTTCTGGCATTTTCTCTTCCCCTCTCCCCTCCCGCTAGGAAAGAGACTCCCCAGCTTGAAGGCACCCCACCGCGTAACAAAACGAGACCTGGCCCGAAGTAATGTGTCAAACGGTTCCAGGCTGGGGTCTCAGATTGACAGGAGAGGTGTTTAGTGGGTAGTCCAAGGGTATCCTCCATGGGAGTCCCACACTGCCAGACTCGGCGGGCGTAAATGCCTTCACCTCCCTACCACACAAAAAAAAAATTGTGCTCTCTTCAAAATTCAACTACAAAAAAATTTATAAGGTATTTAAAGGGGTCTCCCCAAAGAGGAGAGTGGCCTCCGAAAAAAACAATTTAATCAAAGGTGGCCGATACGGGTATCAAATGAAAGGTCTTGATGAGAACTTTTCAAGACGGGTCTTAATTTGACATTTTTTGCTTCGAGGGGCGCGCAGGGAAGGGAAATACACGAAAGATTTGTGTCTCCCCCCCCTCGCGATTGGACAGCTGTGATCCGAAAAATATGAAAAAATTATGGAGGTAGGTGTTTATGAGTACAATAACAACAAATACCTTAGAAGTCAAAATACCTTAGAAGTAAAATTAAACTGAACGAATTTCGATACTTGAGTAATCCTAAATAGGTCCTTTAATTTTGGAAGTATGATGAAAATCGAATGATGTACACGGAAGTTATAGCCATTTAAAATTTCTCCAATTACAACAACAATAGCACATGATTTGGGTATTTTATGGACTTTCCATCGAATCAGTGCCTGCAGTTTTGATTTGATCTTCTCGAAATTTGCAATTAAGGTTAATAACATAGATACTTTTGGGGATTCATGATTTGAGTGATTTTTGTTAGTTTGCAACAAAATGGCGACCGTTGAATATAGAAAAACAATGGATTTTATTTTAAACGTGCTAATCTCTTTGGTATGTTTCTTGACTTTATTCGCTGCACATCCGAGTAGTTGGATACAAAAGCTTTCTGACATGAGCGTAGGTCTGTCTACCTATGTAGCTTGTTTATGTTTTGTGTTTGAAATAATCGCAGGTAAGAGCTTCGAAAATTCAAAACAAAAGCAATTACTTCGATAGGAGTTACAAAAAAAATGTTATAACAAATTTACCTTAGTTATATGTCCAGTTTTGTCCACCACTGTTAGCACTATATATATATATATATATATATATATATATATATATATATATATATATATGTATATATATATATATATATATATATATATATATATATATACATATATATATATATATATATATATATATACATGCATATATATATATATATATATATATATATATATATATATATGTATATATATTCCCCTTCAGTGGGTGCTTGGAATAAAAAGGTGCGAGTCCGCGATAGGTGCGGGTTTCTTGGGTGGTTGCCGAGAACGATGTGTATCTAGGATGTTCGTTTGTTCCGTTTCATTTCGTTCCCATTTAGAGTGGCATAAGTGGGTGCCTGGGATAGTAAGGAACTAGTTCGCGATACGTGTGGATGTCATGGATGGTTGCGGCGAGGATGTGTGTCTAGGGTATGTAGGTGTATGTATCAGAATAGCTTAGGTATAGGCGGATACCAGGTATGAGAAGGTGCGGGTTTAAGGTAAGCAAGAGATCAGTGTCTTTTTTTTTTTGTGGTAGGGAGGTGAAGGCATTTACGCCCGCTGAGTCTGGCAAAGTGGGACGCCCATGGAGGATACCCTTGGACTACCCACTAAACACCTTCCCTGTCAATCTGAGAACCTAGCCTGGAACCGTTTGACACATTACTTCGGGCCAGGTCTCGTTTTGTTACGCGAGGGGAAGCTAGAAGAGCGATCCCCCAGCCCCAGCGCCCCCGGCTGCTGTGAGTCCCTTTTATCTCTTAGGACTGCCCGAGCATAATGTGCCACCTGGTTCCATTTGTCAACTGATTCGAGCATCACCGCAACTTTATTATCCGGGGTGAGCTCTCCCGTCTCCTTGTAGAGTTCCCTTCGCAGCCTGGCCCATTTGGTACCTCTCCTGGGCAAAACCCGCAATCGGGAGACCGTGACTTACCGATCTTGTGCAGGTAAGACTGAAAACACCCGTGCCCGCTCAAAAGCTGTGTCAGATAGAAGTCAGTCTCACCATGCCTTCGATTCAGCCACGGTCTCACATCCGGAACGAGGCGCGCAGTGCACCTTCCCTTCGTGCAATTCCCCCAAGACTGCTGCCAATCGTTGAGCGAGCGTTGTCTCTCCTCGCGGACAACCATCCCCCTCGCATCCTCGTTTCGGCGCAGGTAAATAGCGCGGCGCTCTCTAGCAAGGAGGGCGACAGGTATCACGCCTGCAATCACTCTCACCGCCGAGTCGGAGACTGTTGGATACGAAGATGCAATTCTCAGTGCTCCTCTTCTCTGTACCTGTGCCAATCGTTTTCGGTATACCTCCTTGCTGAGAGCGTCGCCCCATACCTCTGCTCCGTACAGTAGCACTGACCCTACAGCACTCATCAAGATGCGTCTTCTTGATGCGCTGGGTCCCCCACGTTGGCCAGAAGTCGACTCAGGGCTGATATTCTCGTAGCAGCCTTCTCAGCCGTTGCCCTGATTTGCTCAGAGAAACTCATCTTCGAGTCAATCAGTAGCCCCAGGTACTTCACCGCTGGCTTCGATTCGATTTGTATATCTCCAATACTGATCATCGTTACTCTAGGGATTCTCTTTTTTGTCAGGATGACCGAGCAGTCATCCAGTCCCCTACTCAGTGCATTAGCATACGTGGCCTGAGTTGCGCTTGTTCAACGGTGCGTCTGGCGACCAGAGCCGCAACATCATCCGCATAGCCGACCAAGCGCGACTCATCTGGCATCTCAAGTCTCAGTAGCCCGTCGTAAGACACGTTCCACAGGTCCGGACCAATGATGGACCCCTGGGCGACACCCGATGTAATTTCCATCCTTCGTTGGCCCTGTGTCGTGTCGCAGGCTTCGGTCCTTTAGGTAGTTCCTCAGAAGCCGCATTAGATATTCTGGAACTTGAAAAGAGTTTTCCAGCGTGTCCAGAATATCCACCCATCTAGCGGAGTTGAAGGCATTCCTGACGTCGAGTGTCACCAACAGGACGATCCGTCGCTTGGTGCGACTATATGCCTCTGCCTTTTGGACTGCGTTCACCACCTCTGCAATCGCATCAATGCTAGAAAGTCCTACTCTAAAGCCGTACTGCCGAGGAGATAGGTCCTCAGCAGCACGAATCACGTCAGTGAGTCTTCCCTTGATGAGTTTGTCTAGCACTTTCCCAGCCGTGTCCAGCATGCATAACGGGCGGTATGCAGACGGCGATTCGGGATTTCCCTTCCCCTTGCTGACCAGCACGAGCCTCGCCACCTTCCATCGTACCGGGAAAACCCCGTCCCGTAGGCAAGCGTTGAATGTGCTGAGCAGCAAGTCAGGACAATGGTGATAGACGAGCCGCAACACCTCAGCTGGAACACCATCTGGACCTAGAGCCTTCCTCGCTTTCAAGGAGAGGACTGCCTCCTCAAGTTCCAGCTGTGTGAAGAGTGGGCACTCTACTGCTGTTTCACCATGAACATCGTCAGCACGGACGGGATGGGCGGAGAAGAGTCCCCGCACTATCGCGTCCATCTTTTCCGCGTCATGTATACAAGGCTTCCGTAGGGCACAAAGTTTCCCCATGACCAGCTTGTAGCCAAGGCCCCACGGATCCTTGTTCACATTGTCCTTTAGGTCTTGCCAGCAGCGAGCCTCTCTACTGTTGATCAGTTTGCGAAGGCATTTCCTGGCCGACTTATATGCTGCCACCTGGTTGCATGCCTCGTCACGGTTCCGCGCACGTTGAGCCTCACGCCGAAGCTTGTGACAGTCCCTCCGCTTTTCATCGATTTCAGTAGACCACCAGTACACTGGCGGCTTGCCGTGCCAGGGTCTTCGACGGGGCATAGAAGCGCAGCAAGCAGTCGTGATTATGCTCATAGTAGAGTTAACCACGTCTTGAGCTGCCAGTTCTTCCATCCCCTCCGGAGCTCTCTGCAGCAGCTCACCTGCTGTGAGAACTTTGACGAACCTCTCGACGTCCATTCTTCCAATGTTCCATCCAGTTGTAGAATGCCGAGAGTACGGACGTTGGGAAATAGCATCACTTATCTCAAGCAGAATGCATTGATGATCAATGGCTGAGTAGTCCTCTAATACTTTCCAGTTGTGTATCCCCCGTACTGAGGACTCCGAGGTGAATGTCACGTCCGGTATGGTTCCCTCACAGCCAATACGGCGGAAAGTCGGCGTATTTCCGGGGTTTAGTACGACGAGGGCCGTCCTGGCCGCCATTTCCAGGATTCGTTTTCCCCGCGGATCCGTCTGAGGCATGCCCCATTCGATTGCTTTAGCATTGAAGTCGCCCCCAACGAGCACTTTACCCTCTGCGTTCGAGACAGCGCCCTCCAAAGCATTAAGCTTGGCTTGGAAAGATGATATCGACTCGTTAGGCGTTAGATACACACTAAAGAAGGTGATCCCTGAGCACTGAACCCACACGAAACCATCCCCCCGTCCACAACTCTCCGCTTGAAAGTCACTGTTCCGAACCCAGATAGCGGCAGTACCAGTTTCATCAGAGTACCATAATGCAGGACTTTTATTATGGTGTTGCTCACTCAGCAGCAAGAAGTCGGCTTCCCTGTCACTCGCAAACTGCTCAAGCAGATTTTGGGCGGTTGAACTGCGGTGTAGGTTTAGCTGCAGGATGCGGGTCATCGAAGCTCTGATTTTGCCTTGGTTAGGGCTTCCTGGAACACCCGGCATTTTCCTGATCCCAAGACGTGTCGAAAATCAAGTTTTTGATTCCATCCTTGCAAAGGAAACAGTGTGCCTGTGCTGGTTCATGTTTTGTGGTTGTAATAATCGCAGGTAAGAGCTTCGCAAATTCAAAGCAAAAGCAATTACTCCGATAGCAGTTATAAAAAAAATGTTATAACAAATTTACCTTAGTTATATATCCAGTTTTGTCCACCACTGTTAGCACTATATATATATATATATATATATGTCTATATATATATATATATATATATATATATATATATATCTGTTTATATATAAATATATATATATATATATATATATATATATATATATATATATATATATATATATATATATCTGTTTATATATAAATATATATATATATATATATATATATATATATATATATATATATATATATATATATATACATGTATATATATATATATACATATATATATATATATATTTATATATACATATATATATATATATGTATATATATATATATATATATATATATATATATATATATATATATATATATATTTATATATATACATATTATATATATATATATATATATATATATATATATATATATATAAACATATATATATATATATATATATATATATATATATAAACATATATATATATATATATATATATATATATATATATATATATATATATAAATACGAGTGTATATATATAGTGCTAACAATTCTAACTAAGAAATATTAGCGGAAAAAAAGATAATTGTTATCCTTGACCAGCTAGTGAACACTCAGGTAGTAATTGAGCAGCCCGCCTAGGCAAAAATTACATAACTCTAAATTAAAGAAAAGGAAAAAACTTTAGGTTAATCACGACCATAGGACAAAGACTGGAGACGCATGATCTACCCAACAACCGGAGACTTCTGCGACTACAAGTAGGGATGGCTAAACTAATAGATGGACACAAAGCCTTCGTACACATCATACGGCTGGAAACTTACCAACCTTAAATAAAATTGAAGAAACGCTTTCCAAACTCGACAACATACACCAACCATATATTAAATACAACGAAGCTTAAACTGCACGAATTAAAAACTAAATTAGGGTCACTTTTACACAAATATCGAAACAAGCGTGGACTAACCAATGGCCTAGCAATAGCCATACAATTTCTTACCGGTTATATGGACGCAAATAATGCTGTCAATTTAAACGAGGAAACCCAAAAGCTTCTCTCAGATAAGCTCCCCTTTAAGACACCGCAAAACACCAAACATTCCTCAATCACCAAATGATTCAACGGTTTGAAGAAATCACAGATTATATAAGCCCCCGACAAAAAATGGTTTCCAACTACTTTAGGCTTAATCAAGACCAAATTTATAATCACATAAGTAAAAACTGCGATCTTCTTTAGCACATTCAATTCCTTATTCAAGTAAACTGCCAAATAGACATACTATGTAATCACCTATCTGAAGTATGAGAAGTGGTTATATTAGGAAAACTGGGAATAATTTCAAACCAAATTTTAAGATCGGAAGAACTTTCAAAAATTTATACCACTTTAAACGAAAAAAGTATCGATTTGCAGTCAGAAGAGATACATACGAGCTTTTAAATTTACAAGCCCATCAAAATGGTACGAATATAATATTTAATGTCCAAATTCTGATTTTCCATAGGGTAACTACACTTTCTTCAACTTAATTCGAATTCCAACTCAAAATAATCTTCAAATTATGTCAAAACATAAACCTAAACATAAACAATATCCAGCATTTCGAAGAAAGATGTCCTGAAATCTAAAAAGTTTTCTACTGCATAAAACCACTCACCACTGAAAACGAAGATCATCAAAGTGCATCAGCCACCTGTTCCAAAACCAACCCGCCGAATGCGAATTTGAAGCGGCATATGCAAAAATCTAAATTCTACAACCCCAGAATAATTACGTCCCACTTATCAATAGCCCGGAAGCACTTTCCAACTCTACATATCCATTTACTCCAGAAAGCACCTCAGGAACGATACTGATCCAATTTAAAAACTGTAACATTCAAATAAACAGCATTACCTACGAACGAGTAACAAGGAAATTTTCGGACGACATTACATCACATAATCCCACCTTTGGAAAAATCAATACGGCCACTTTAAAAGAAAACTTTACATTTAATCCGCTACAGGATAACAGTTTCAATGCAATAGCATCTCTAAAGGACCTGTGAAACATCTCAAACTAGGAACATGCCATCTCTTACTCTCTGGAATCACTTCAAGGTGCTGTTGTTCTCGTCATATTCGCATTTATCATTTAAAATTACGAAACCGAATCTTCTGCTTTGTCCACAGTAGCACCAAAAGTACAGTTCCTGTTCCCTACGCTTCAGTCCGAGGGGGGAAGAGATACGTCCACAACGTCCCCGCGACCCCATTAAGCATTTTGCAACAAGAACATGTGACACTTCGCTCATACTTCATTCAATCTAAGTAAATTCCATTGAACCGAGATCATTTTTAATATTCTTCATTTTACATTTGAATTCAAAACAATAAGTATCACATTAAAATTCTACACGTTGCATAGAAATAGATCATGTTAAATTATTTCATATTTGCATTTGCATATCTGGTGCATTGTAAGCATCTTTCACCTAGACATACTTTTCAATTTTATAAAAAATTTTAGTCAGTCTTGTAACAAGTGCGGTGCAATCAAGATGTCTTAAAAATATTAAATTGTTTTTTTCTAAAGTTCGGAGCTCGGTACCATAACTCGCGCGACACTCGAGAGGATCTCGCCTTTACTATTTATACTTACGATCCCCAAATAAGAGCCATAGACTTGGCCGTTTATTTTCCATTTAAATGAAAAACTCATGCAAACATAATTCGCACGCATTTTTCCTTTAAATGAAAAGTATGAACGTTTCAGATTTATGTTAAAGTCTTACATGATAGAATCACATAACACTTTAACATAAATCGGAAATACAAGCGGAAGGCCACTCCACCCTGCGAGAGCACCTGTAACGACAAAGAAAAACCTCACCCAATGGCTTGCTCATTCAAAACAGGGCCAGCCAACGTGGCGCGTCCCATACCTGCTCAGGGTTTCATGTAAATGAAAAAAAAGCCAGAGTATTATTCAAATATCAATATTTTTTTCGCACGATAAAAATCATTGAATCAACTTTCAAGAATTTCGGAAATAAGAAGCTATTAAAATTCACGTTGCTACAAATGCAACGTCGCATTAATTTTTGCTAAAGTAAAAATGGTAAATATTGTAAGACCAAACTAAAATATCCACGGCCTGTACATTGGTGTTAATTTTTACCTCGACTGTTACTCTTTTTATTTCATTGGTCATTTTTAAATATTCAATTTTTTTAATAAGTATATATTTAATATAAAAAAATTAAATTTCATAAATGAAAGATATAATATAAATATATATTTTTCTATTAATAAACAAATGGGTACTCACCCATCCTCCTCCAACGAGCGCTCGTGTTTTGGGGCGAGTAAACATCTGTAACAGTTTTAAAAGCAATTCGAAAATTTCACTTAAATTCTTTTTAGGGTTTTGTAAAATAATTTTACAAAACCCTACTAGTTTCGCAACCAGTCTGTCCGTCCGTCCGTCCGTCCGTGTGTCACAGCAGTTTTCCTCGGAAACTACTTAAGCTAGAAACATCAAATTTTGTGTGCAGGTGTAAACTGCTGATCTCTTCAAACTTGAACTACAAAAAAATTTTATAAGGTATTTAAGGGGGGTCTCCCCATATAGGAGAGTGACCCCCCAAAAAAAAAATTCATTAAAGGTAGCCGATATGGATATCAAATGAAAGGTCTTGATGAGAACTTTTCAAAACAGGTCTTAGCTTGGCAAAATTTGCTTCGAAGGGTGCACAGGGAGGGGAAATACACGAAAAATTTGTGGCCCCCCCTCGCGATTGGATACCTGTGATCCGAAAAATCTGACAAAAATCAGGAATGTAGGCCTTGGTGAGTACAACAACAACAAATACGTGAGAAGTCGCAATACACTCAACTTTGTGAGTAATAGTATGATTTATCGATTTTATGTTTTCTTGAATAAAATCTTAACGGTACCCTTAAATTCAATGAAATTCAGAACGTAGATGTCTGTTTATAAGATTTACCTATCTTGAAAGTTTCATAAAGATTTAATCATATTTAGCGAAGTTATAGCGGTTTGAATTTTCCTGTTTTACTATGGAACAATATGCGCTGCATTTATTACTATGGCAACATATGGCTATGGAACAACATGCGCTTTTTACCGACTCAGACACTACAGTTTTGCTAGGATTTGCATGAAAATTTCAGGAATGATAGGTATCATGTAAGTCTTTGAGAATCGGTTCAGCTAGTGGTATCAGTAATCGTAAAACAAAATAGTGGCTGTTTTAAATGCGAAGATTGAATAATTTTGAGTTATTTTGCCCCAACTTCAACGTTTAAGGCGCATGCTTTGAACACTTGATTCAATTTGATGAATGACTGGAGATGAGTACCTACAATTAATGCTCATAAGTGAAACAAGTTAAGGAGGTGGGAGAGAGCTCCTAGCAAAAGGGTTTTGTAACCATTCTTGGATTCGAAAAAATTGGCCATTAATCGATGATAACAGTACAGCAGAGTGGCCCCTGAAAAAAAAAATTCATCAAACGTAGCCGATATGAGTATGAAATAAAAGTTTCCATGGGAGCTTTTCAAAACAGTTGTTAAACTGTCAGTTTTTGCTTCAGTGGGGGCACAGGGGGAAATACATGAAAAATGTGTTTCCTCCGTCGCGGACGGACATCTGAAATAATTATCAAGGGAGATATGTATCAGTATAACAATACCAAAAACCTCAGAAGTCAAAATTCGTTCAACTTTGTTAATAATAGTATGATCTTCGTATTTCATATTTTCTCCAATAAAATCGTCTTTGACATGTTTCTTGATTTGATTCGATCTGGTGACTGCATTTTGTAAATTGAATACAAAACCCTTCTGACATGAGCGTAGGTCTGTTTACCCAACTTGTTTAAAGTTCATCTGCTTTACTAAGATCAAATATTTATTACGAGTATCTACATGTCATCATTTACAGTCAAATAGTACATCTACTAAGTGCAGCAATCAATATTGAATCAAATGCATCACTCTTAATTAAATCTCCAGAGAGAACATCCGCTCAACTAACAAATAGCTGAGCTGCACCGTCAGCATCTCCGTTCGCAAATAGTTTTCGGTCAAGGTGAAGAATTTAATAATCTGATTTTTGGTGCTGAAGATTCTACTGCACTGTTTTAAATTTTCGAATTTCATTTGGGATCCATAAGGTAATTGAAAGCACTGCAAAATTTGCATTTGAGTACGCACACCTGCACGTGTACTTGGTATCTCTGGACGAGCCTCTTGATAGCGCTAGATTGCGTCGTAAAAGGGGTGGCCATTATCATTTTTTTGTATTTTTATTTAATTGTTTTATTTTTTCTTTTGAAAAACGTTTTACCGATAATGGTAGCGATGGTAGTGGCGGAGTTAAGTGTGGGTTAGAAATAACAATGTTAATAAGTTGCGTATCAAATTGTTCCGCACTTATTGCGTTGTTATTTTAATAAGATGGTATTTTCTTCGCAAAGGTTTGCCTAGGCGAGCTGCTCAATTACTACCTGAGTGTTCACTAGCTGGTCAAGGATAACAATTATCTTTTTTCCGCTATTATTTCTTAGTTCGAATTGTTAGCACTATATATATACACTCGTATATATATATATATATATATATATATATATATATATATATATATATATATATATATATATATATATATATATATATATATATAGGTATATATATATATATATATATATATATATATATATATATATATATATATATATATATATATAGATATATATATATAGATATATATATAAATATATATATATATATATATACACAAACGTGTATGTATATATATATATATATATATATATATATATATATATATATATATATATATATATATATATATATATATATATATATATATTGTTACATGTACAAATAATTCTGGGAGCTGCTGTCGCAATTGTTTTCATAATCAACGTCAACAAATGAATTTACTCGAACCCACGAGAACCCAACAAGCATGATCAACATCTGCAAGTGACGTCACTCCATTCATTAATTTGCTCGAATCTACCAGGTACCTCTCGGTAGAACATTCGATGATGTACGAGAAATGGGTGAATAGGTAGAGACCCTATATAAAGGCCAGCTGAATGAATGGGGGGTTTCATTCATTACAACCGCGATAGAAAACTGCGATATAGTGGAACGCGAAGTAAAGACGATTGATTGTTTGAGTGCGAAGTGATTTAGAAGACAATTGCGATAAGAAATTTATGGACAAGTGTTAGATTTTTTTCATAGTGAAAATTAAAATTAGTGAAAGTGTTAAATCGTTAAATTGTTTATTGTGCATTTTTGTAATTAAATAAATTCTTTTAACTTAAATTAAAAGACATTGCGTTTTCACTTTCCCGGAACATTAAAATTATTGGCCGCGAACCAATAACACGCGACAATGGTGTCAGAAGTGGGATAGAAAAATTTTGAAAGTGAAAATTTGAACATTTTTATAGTGCACAATAGTAAAATTTAAAGAAACATTAAAAATGCCACGAAGCTTAAACTTAAAAATTAATAAATTGACCATGTCGGAGCTTAAGGAAGAGTTGGAACAGCGAAACCTGGCTACGCAAGGTACAAAAGCCACACTGATTGCACGCTTGCGTGACGCAATTGAATCGGAAGGTGCGTATCTGGACTCGGGTGAGCCCTCAGATGCATAAAACGGCGCAGAAGGTGGTGAAGCAGAAATATCAAAACCAAAGGAACCAGAAAATGCGCTGATGCAAATGTTAATGCTGATGCAGCAAGAGCAGCGACAACAGTCATCCAATTTAACTGCGAAGCTCAATGAACAGTCATCCAATTTAACTGCGAAGCTCAATGAACAGTCGTCCAATTTGACAACGAAGCTAAATGAACAATCAGCGCAGCTAAATGAACAGACATCCAGTTTAGCTGCGAAGCTAAATGAACAATCAGCAAAAAGGGACCAACAAGCGATCGAAATCAAGGCAGACATCGCACAGAAGCTGGAAAAACAGTCAACCGAAATAAAAGCGGAGCTCAGTAGTCCCAACAGCCAAATTAAATGCGTCGAGGAGAAGGTATACCAGGTCGAGGAGAGAATCAACCTTGAGATCAGCCAGGTAAACCATGAGATGGAAAAAGTGAAAAAGGACTTGGAAGCAGCGAAGGCAGTAGTAACCGCCTCACCAGCCCCACTCCTAACCGCAGCGCAAAGCTCATCTAGAAATGTGCAAGCACCAATATTCGATGGGCAAACGGTCTGGAGTATTTACAAAATCCAGTTTGAAGCAGCCACTAGGATAAATCACTGGAATGAGCAGGAACGAGCAACTTCGTTAATTCTTGCTCTAAGAGGCCCAGCTGCCGAGCTTTTGCAGACTATCCCCGTTGAGCTGCATTCAAACCCGGCTGCTATAATGAATGCGCTGGACATGCGTTATGGAGACGATCATCTGAAGCAGATTTACCGGGCACAGCTACGACATCGGATGCAGAAATGTGGCGAAACCTTGCAGCAGCTAGCACAGGACATTGAGCGACTGGCACTTTTGGCTTACCCAGCGTACGACCCAGAACATCGAGATGACGTAGCAGCAGAAGCATTCACCAGCGCCTTGAGGGACAAAGAATTGCAACAAGCCGTGCGGTTAGCTCAAAAGCAAACAGTCAAGGATGCATTGGCTTATAGTTTAAATTTTGAGGCAGCCAAAAATGTGACCCGTACCACTGCCCGGGTTCGCGAGGTAGTGGCAGATAATTGCAGGTGTGAGCGCGTGGGGATTGAGCGAGAGCTGCAGGTGAATGGTGCGCCTAGATGCTGGAATAGCGGGGAAAAAGGGCACCTGCAAAGAGACTGCAAGAAGGGAAGAAGACCGAGCTATTGTCTAGGGTGGTGGAGATCCAGACAGTGTCAGGAGCCTAGAATGGAGGCCCATCAAACTGCAAGGGCCAACTTCATGGGGCGAACGTTGGCTAGGAGTATCGACATCCCCAGCACCGTGCCAAGGCGACATCGTGGAGAAGCAGACAGAGGCCTTCCTGGTCAAGTTGATGAAGAACATTGCACCATAACAAACGACACTAGTGCAACCCAATCGACGATCCGACCAGACCTAGTGAGGCCCAAACTACTTCACAAGGGCAGAGTTTATGGAAATGCTGACGCCCTATCTCGTCATCCATGTCCAGCTAACTGCAAGCATTGCCGGCGGATTGAGGAAAAGGAGCCGCCCGTTGATCTGCGAGTGATAACGGCCGAATTCGATGAAGGTTGGTCAGCGGAGGAGATTCGAAATGCCCAGGTAGCCGATGAAGATATCGGACCATTGCTCATATGGAAGGAGACGACTGGGCGACCTGAGTGGAAAGACGTTTCAATGCATGGCGCAACCCTGAAAAGCTATTGGGCACAATGGAACTCCCTTCAGGTGGAGGGTGGCGTACTCAAGCGGAAATGGGAAACGGCGGATGGTAGCTCCTATAGGATGCAAACTATACTACCCAAAAGCCGAATCCACTATGTGATTAAGGAAATGCATGATGGATCCTCGGGAGGCCACCTTGGTGTTAACAAGACCTTAGCGAAATTGCGGGAAAGGTTCTACTGGCTCTATGCTCGAGAAGACGTAGAGGACTGGTGTCACAGATGCACAATTTGCGCTTCCGTCAAAGGCCCAAAGCGACGACTGAGAGGACAAATGCAAGCCTACAACGTAGGCGTGCCATTCGAAAGGATTGCTCTTGACATCGCAGGACCCTTTCCTGAATCCGATTGGGGAAATCGATATATGCTGGTTGTAGCCGATTATTTCAGCAAGTGGCCTGAGGTCTACCCCATTCGCAACAAGGAAGCAACTACTGTAGCTGAACAGCTAGTGTTAAATTGGGTCAGTAGGTACGGCGTGCCTTGCGAACTACATTCGGATCAAGGCCGAAACTTTGAGTCACTAGTTTTTGGCGAGATGTGCGAGCTGCTCGGAATACGGAAAATGAGGACAACACCGCTGCATGCCCAATCCGATGGAATGGTCGAACGTTTCAACGGCACGCTCAATAAACACCTGACCAAGATGGTTGACGAGAACCAAAGGGACTGAGACCGACATATCCCACTATTTTTAATGGCGTATAGAGCCGCTGATCATGCGTCGACGGGCCAAGCCCCAGCCAAAGTCATTTTTGGAAAGACTATTCGTTTGCCAGCCGATATAAAGTTCGGAACACCCCCTGAGAAACCCCAAACGGTCTCGGAGTACGCAAGTGATCTAAGACAACGGTTGAACCAGATACATCGGACAGTGCGAAAACACCTCGAATCGGCTACTGACCGCATGAGGACCAGGTATGATCTAAAGGCTAATTCTACTGGCTTCCAGCAAGATGACTTGGTGTGGCTTTATAACCCGCAACGGCGAAAGGGTAGGTCTCCAAAGTTGCAACATAATTGGGAGGGACCATACCGAGTTACAAAGCGAATCAACGACGTCGTATACCGAATACAGGAACATCGTAAGCCGAGAGCTAAAATGAAAATCGTGCATCTGGACCGTCTTGCCCCATATTACACCCAGGAAGAATTGACTACAAATAGCGACACATCTTTTCGGGGCGAAAAGAACTGAGGTGGGGGCAGTGTTACATGTACAAATAATTACATGTACAAATAATTCTGGGAGCTGCTGTCGCAATTGTTTTCATAATCAACGCCAACAAATGAATTTACTCGAACCCACGAAAACCCAACAAGCATGATCAACATCTGCAAGTGACGTCACTCCATTCATTAATTTGCTCGAATCTACCAGGTACCTCTCGGTAGAACATTCGATAATGTACGAGAAATGGGTGAATAGGTAGAGACCCTATATAAAGGCCAGCTGAATGAGTGGGGGGTTTCATTCATTACAACCGCGATAGAAAACTGCGATATAGTGGAACGCGAAGTAAAGACGATTGATTGTTTGAGTGCGAAGTGATTTAGAAGACAATTGCGATAAGAAATTTATGGACAAGTGTTAGATTTTTTTCATAGTGAAAATTAAAATTAGTGAAAGTGTTAAATTGTTAAATTGTTTATTGTGCATTTTTGTAATTAAATAAATTCTTTTAACTTAAATTAAAAGACATTGCGTTTTCACTTTCCCGGAAAATTAAAATTATTGGCCGCGAACCAATAACACGCGACAATATATATATATACGAGTGTATATATATAGTGCTAACAATTCGAACTAAGAAATAATAGCGGAAAAAAAGATAATTGTTATCCTTGACCAGCTAGTGAACACTCAGGTAGTAATTGAGCAGCCCGCCTAGGCAAACCTTTGCGAAGAAAATACCATCTCATTAAAATAACAACGCAATAAGTGCGGAACAATTTGATACGCAACTTATTAACATTGTTATTTCTAACCCACACTTAACCCGGCCATTACCATCGCTACCATTATCGGTTAAAACGTTTTTCAAAAGAAAAAATAAAACAATTAAATAAAACTACAAAAAAATGATAATGGCCACCCCTTTTACGACGCAATCTAGCGCCATCAAGAGGCTCGTCCAGAGAAAGGTCGAGCGGAATAGCTGTCGCGTTATCCAATTACTTTGGAATAAACAGACTAATTGCAATAAACGTATTCGCGAGATAATGCAAGTTCACGTACCGAGATGTGTACAATGCACAGTTTGGTAAAATGCAAAAGATATTGTTGAGTTATGTGATATGAGTGCAATCGAGTTGAGTATCATACTCGTATGTGTCAGACAATAGAATTCTTCAATGTGCGGTTGTGAAGGAATTTTTCGCAGATTTACGATATAAGAGTACGACAAATCGATAAAATGTAGTTTTGTTGTGAATAAATTGTGGTTTGTTGAAACGATTGGTGGAACCCTTCATGTTGTGTTGAATTGAAGGACTGAGCTCAGAAGCGGCTTCATAGACTTGGATACATCGAATTGATCAAGGGTTGATTGGGGTTTGGAACATTACAGGGTGATTTTAACGGGATCCCATTGATGTCGAAAATTAAGTGAAAATTATCTTAATAAAATTTAATGCGTGATGATGGACTAAAAGTGATTTCTTACCCATACTGCCGTGACTTTCACACTTCTGCTCAAAGTGTATATTTATGAGTGCCAAATAAGTTGAAATTCTGTTTGTCTTTTGGGTTTTTACGAGCTTTTGGCATACGTACGCCTCCCACCCTGAAAGTGACAGTTCCATTTGCATCTTTCACGATACCAAGTACACGTGCAGCTGTGCGTACTCAAATGCAAATTTTGCAGTGCTTTCAATTACCTTATGGATCCCAAATGAAATTCGAAAAGTTAAAACAGTGCAGTAGAATCTTCAGCACCAAAAATCAGATTATTAAATTCTTCACCTTGACCGAAAACTATTTGCGAACGGAGATGCTGACGGTGCAGCTCAGCTATTTGTTAGTTGAGCGGATGTTCTCTCTGGAGATTTAATTAAGAGTGATGCATTTGATTCAATATTGATTGCTGCACTTAGTAGATGTACTATTTGACTGTAAATGATGACATGTAGATACTCGTAATAAATTTTGATCTTAGTAAAGCAGATGAAATTTAAAAAAGAATTTAAGTGAAATTTTCGAATTGCTTTTAAAACTGTTACAGATGTTTACTCGCCCCAAAACACGAGCGCTCGTTGGAGGAGGATGGGTGAGTACCCATTTGTTTATTAATAGAAAAATATATATTTATATTATATCTTTCATTTATGAAATTTAATTTTTTTATATTAAATATATACTTATTAAAAAAATTGAATATTTAAAAATGACCAATGAAATAAAAAGAGTAACAGTCGAGGTAAAAATTAACACCAATGTACAGGCCGTGTATATTTTAGTTTGGTCTTACAATATTTACCATTTTTACTTTAGCAAAAATTAATGCGACGTTGCATTTGTAGCAACGTGAATTTTAATAGCTTCTTATTTCCGAAATTCTTGAAAGTTGATTCAATGATTTTTATCGTGCGAAAAAAATATTAATATTTGAATAATACTCTGGCTTTTTTTTCATTTACATGAAACCCCTGTTTTGAATGAGCAAGCCATTGGGTGAGGTTTTTCTTTGTCGTTACAGGTGCTCTCGCAGGGTGGAGTGGCCTTCCGCTTGTATATCCCATTTATGTTAAAGTGTTATGTGATTCTATCATGTAAGACTTTAACATAAATCTGAAACGTTCATACTTTTCATTTAAAGGAAAAATGCGTGCGAATTATGTTTGCATGAGTTTTTCATTTAAATGGAAAATAAACGGCCAAGTCTATGGCGGATGGAGGGCAAGTGCGAGGGGGTACCGTTTCAATCTGGATACCCCACTCTTATTTGGGGATCGTAAGTATAAATAGTAAAGGCGAGATCCTCTCGAGTGTCGCGCGAGCTATGGTACCGAGCTCCGAACTTTAGAAAAAAACAATTTAATATTTTTAAGACATCTTGATTGCACCGCACTTGTTACAAGACTGACTAAAATTTTTTATAAAATTGAAAAGTATGTCTAGGTGAAAGATGCTTACAATGCACCAGATATGCAAATGCAAATATGAAATAATTTAACATGATCTATTTCTATGCAACGTGTAGAATTTTAATGTGATACTTATTGTTTTGAATTCAAATGTAAAATGAAGAGTATTAAAAATGATCTCGGTTCAATGGAATTTACTTAGATTGAATGAAGTATGAGCGAAGTGTCACATGTTCTTGTTGCAAAATGCTTAATGGGGTCGCGGGGACGTTGTGGACGTATCTCTTCCCCTCTCGGACTGAAGCGTAGGGAACAGGAACTGTACTTTTGGTGCTACTGTGGACAAAGCAGAAGATTCGGTTTCGTAATTTTAAATGATAAATGCGAATATGACGAGAACAACAGCACCTTGAAGTGATTCCAGAGAGAAAGAGATGGCATGTTCCTAGTTTGAGATGTTTCACAGGTCCTTTAGAGATGCTATTGCATTGAAACTGTTATCCTGTAGCGGATTAAATGTAAAGTTTTCTTTTAAAGTGGCCGTATTGATTTTTCCAAAGGTGGGATTATGTGATGTAATGTCGTCCGAAAATTTCCTTGTTACTCGTTCGTAGGTAATGCTGTTTATTTGAATGTTACAGTTTTTAAATTGGATCAGTATCGTTCCTGAGGTGCTTTCTGGAGTAAATGGATATGTAGAGTTGGAAAGTGCTTCCGGGCTATTGATAAGTGGGACGTAATTATTCTGGGGTTGTAGAATTTAGATTTTTGCATATGCCGCTTCAAATTCGCATTCGGCGGGTTGGTTTTGGATCAGGTGGCTGATGCACTTTGATGATCTTCGTTTTCAGTGGTGAGTGGTTTTATGCAGTAGAAAACTTTTTAGATTTCAGGACATCTTTCTTCGAAATGCTGGATATTGTTTATGTTTAGGTTTATGTTTTGACATAATTTGAAGATTATTTTGAGTTGGAATTCGAATTAAGTTGAAGAAAGTGTAGTTACCCTCTTGGAAAATCAGAATTTGGACATTAAATATTATATTCGTACCATTTTGATGGGCTTGTAAATTTAAAAGCTCGTATGTATCTCTTCTGACTGCAAATCGATACTTTTTTCGTTTAAAGTGGTATAAATTTTTGAAAGTTCTTCCGATCTTAAAATTTGGTTTGAAATTATTCCCAGCTTTCCTAATATAACCACTTCTCATACTTCAGATAGGTGATTACATAGTATGTCTATTTGGCAGTTTACTTGAATAAGGAATTGAATGTGCTAAAGAAGATCGCAGTTTTTACTTATGTGATTATAAATTTGGTCTTGATTAAGCCTAAAGTAGTTGGAAACCATTTTTTGTGGGGGGCTTATATAATCTGTGATTTCTTCAAACCGTTGAATCATTTGGTGATTGAGGAATGTTTGGTGTTTTGCGGTGTCTTAAAAGGTAGCTTATCTGAGAGTAGCTTTTAGGTTTCCTCGTTTAAATTGACAGCATCATTTGCGTCCATATTACCGGTAAGAAATTGTATGGCTATTGCTAGGCCATTGGTTAGTCCACGCTTGTTTCGATATTTGTGTAAAAGTGACCCTAATTTAGTTTTTAATTCGTGCAGTTTAAGCTTTGTTTTATTTAATATACCCTCAGTTGGTGTATGTTGTCGAGTTTGGAAAGCGTTTCTTCAATTTTATTTAAGGTTGGTAAGTTTCCAGCCGTATGATGTGTGCGAAGGCTTTGTGTCCATCTATTAGTTTAGCTATCCCTACTTGTAGTCGCAGAAGTCTCCGGTTGTTGAGTAGATCATGCGTCTCCAGTCTCTGTCCTATGGTCGTGATTAACCTAAAATTTTTTCCTTTTCTTTAATTTAGAGTTCTGTAATTTCTTATCTTCATAAGTAATTATCGTTAGCCTGTTATTGCTTTTCATTTTTTGCCTACTGAATCTCGGAGTTAATTTATTACACCTATTTTCTTTTCTAAATACCGTTTCGTTTTCCTCAAATGGGATTAGGGGTTCTCTATTTTCGTTTTTATGTATTGCATCTTGAAGTTTATGTTCACTAGTTGGGAAGATTTTCTCCTGGAATACGTTGTTTTTCTTTTTTTAAATTTGTGCTCCTTGTTGAGTTGTACTTATTTTAGGAATTCATGGGTGCGTCCAGTAAAGAGTTCGTAGGGAGTATTGCGTTGTTGTACTTTATTACTGTTTCGTTAGGGATGTCGTCATTGTCTCTGTCTTTTGTTTTGCTATATATTGTATAATGCGGTAGATTTCTATTACAGTTGAATGTGCTCTTTCTACGGCAGAATTGCTGGTACTTTGGGAAAAGGAGGTTGTATGAAGTTGTATACCATATTGATAACAAAAATCAATGATTTGAAGTCAATTCCACTCCTTGATCGGTGATTAGAGTTTTCCGGACACCGTGAAGACTAATGAAAGGTTTAAGGGATTTAAATATTGTTAAGGTTTTTTGTGCATCGAATGTGTATGTCGTAAGAAGATTCGAAAATTTTTCGATGATGGTAAGAACGTATTTGTGATTGGTGGCTTACACGTCAACGTGTAGGATATCTAACGTTTTGCAAGGGTTAGGTGGTTTTTCAAATTCGTACCGTGGAGGGTTTCTGTTGTATTTTAATGTTTGACATTCCAGGCAATTATTGGTTATTCTAATGACCTTGTTTTTCTCAAATGGAAAATAATAAGTTGTTTTGAGATGATTTGTGGTTTCATTATTCCTTTCTGGTTATTTTTAATGTGGTAGTCACTTATGAATTTTATTTTGCTATTGTTTTCTTTTATATCTGTGAGTATGGATGTACAGCGAATAACTTTGAATATATTTTCTAGACCGTTTTGAATGTATTGTCATCTGTAAAAATAGCAATTGTTTTGTTTGGAGCCACAAACATTTTGAGCAGTTCTGCAATATTTTTGATAAAGCTTTAATATCGAAAATATTACAGAACTGCTCAAAGGGTTTTTGGCCCCAAACAAAACAATTGCTATTTTTACACATGACAACACATTCAAAACGGTCCAGAAAATTTATTCAAAATCCTTTTCTAGACGCAAAGTCTTCAAAGTTATTCGCTGTACATCCACTCTCACAGATATAAAAGAAAACGATGAGCAAGATAAAATCATAATCAACTACCACATTAAAAATAACCAGAGAGGAATCAATGAAACCACCAATTATCTCAGAAGAGCTTATTATTTCCCATTGATGAAAAACAAAGTCATTAAAATAATCAATAATTGCCTGGATTGTCTAAATTTTCACCAATCGAGTGGATTGTTGCACACGTGGGACTTATGTCCCGGTTGTTCACGGTGGGCAAATTGCTTTCTATTTTTGTAAGGTCAGATAATATGACTCGGCAGAGAGCATCAGCATTAGAGTTAAGTTTCTCTTTTTATGTACCACTTTATAATCGAATTCCTCCAATCTAAGTTTCCAGTGTATTAGTTTGGAGTTCGGATATTTTACGCTCATAATGATGGAATTGTTGGCCAAAGAGATAGGGGCGGAATTATTTTGTTGTCCACCCTTTAGCAAGTAATTTCTGTTCGGTTGTAGAATAATTGATTTCGTTGTCCGTAAGGGTTCTGCTGGCGTAGCGAACCGGTTTGTCTAAACTGATTGAACCTTGAGATAATACGACAGCAATCACAACGTTATTTGCATCGGTAGCGAGGACAAATGGTTTGGAGAAATCGGGATATTGGAGTGTGGGCTCGTTTATCAGCAACTGCTTGCAAAGCTCAAATGTTCTTACGTATTCTTCATTAAGATCGATAATTTTACCTATTTTCAGAAAGTTTATGGGCGGTTTCGTTAGGTGTGGGAATTTTTTCATTATAGTATCCAAGCAAGCCTATAAATACTTTGATTTACGTTCTGCTTCTAGGGATGGGGTACTTGGTAATAGCTCAATTTTTTTCTGGGTTTAGTTTTAATGCTTGATTTGTAACAATATGACCGACAAAATTTACTTCCTTCTTCAAAAATTTGGATGTACTCAGTTGAACTTTGAAATTTGATGCCCTTAGTTTGTCCAAAACTTACTTAACGATTTCCATGTGCTCCTGAAGTGACGTCAGGAAAACAATAATATCGTCAAGATACACGAGACAAATTTTCCCTTGTAAATCCTTCAAACATCGATGCCCATTTTCTACTGTGAATGCTGCTTTAACAATGTCTTGTGGGTCCACTTCGATTGGGTGAAACCCACTTGCCAAATCGCTTGTTGAAAAATATAAATACTATATTTTCCTAATTTTTCCAAAATATCGTTAATGTTAGGAATGAGATATTTGTCGCTAATGATCTTCCCATTAAGCTTTCAATAATCTATTACCGATCGTCACATTTGCTTTCCGCTTGCGTCCTTCTTTTTTCGGGACAATCCAAATCGGAGTTCCTGAATTTATGATTGAACTTCCTTTTTTTGGATGAATGGGTATTTCTATGATCGCGTATGGATAGGTATATCATCTGTTGTTCAGATACGATGCTTGATATTGTTGGTGAATGTGAGGTTATTCACTATTTTGAAGAAGATATCTTCATATTCTTTGCCTAATTGAAGAATTTTATCTTTTTCTTCTGCATTTAAATGAGAGGTTCGAATGAAGTAATTTATATCGCAAAAGTTTATTGTATGAAAGAAATTCGTAAAAATGTGCCAATTGTTTATTTCATGGAAATTTGCTTTAAAGAACTTCTGGACTTTTAGGGTTTGATCAACGTAGAAAGTTTCATTTTGGTTCGATTTGTTTATTACTTCAATGACGCTAAACCAGTTTTTTGCATAATAAATACCTTCAGATGTGATTAGGCTTTGGAATATTATAGTTTTCGGTAGATGTATTTTTCCGTTTTCGATATCCACAGGTAGTTTTGTTAAAAACTTTGAATCAGCTGAAACAGTGTATTTGGCTGAGGCAAAATTGGGTTTGAAAGCAGAGGTACGACTGAATTTTTAGTACTAAGAGTTTTATTTTCTAGATCAACTTTAGCTGCTAATTTAAATAGTGCATCTAGTCTTAAGAGGATATCGAAATACTTGTAAAATTTAAATATTAGAAAATTTTGACTTGCTTGTGTAGTTTATGCTTATTAAGAATTGTCGTAGTGGTAATAGGGCTATACTTTCCCGATCTTCCATGTGAACAAACTCCGGATTGACGAAGAATGTAGAAGCTCCTGTGTCAATAAGAAATTTAAGTGCGCGACCAAATGGGGATGAAATATTAATGTAGGGAAGGGTTGATCCGTGTTTATTAACGTCTACGTAAGAGCATTAAAATATTTTTTAACACAAGCAATCGCTTCATCAATTTTCTTTATTTCAGTAATCGTAAGAATATTAAAATATAATATTATTAATGAAACTTTAGCAATTATTTATAAAAATGTTATAATCTATTTTATATAAAAATTATTTAATTATAATTTAAATTTTTATTTAGATGTAGGTTTTAATAATAAAGGTTTAGTAATAATGATAAAATTAGTATATAATATTGTATAATTAAATACGGTAAGACGTAGACCGTTGAGGCTGTTAGTAGAAAATTTAGATTGGTAATTTTGTTATCTTGGATTTGTTTGAGATGTTGGACAAAGTCTTTATCCTATGTTTGTACAATTTGTTGGTCGAAGTATTTGACTTATGTGTCATAGCTTTCGTTGCTATAGTAGTCATCAAGATTCTGATAGTTTGTACTCAATTCTAGCTTGAGATGTTTGGAAGGATATACGCTAAATAATTATTTCGATGTGAAATTTTGTGGTTATTTTGGTCGAAAATAGTTATTTTTTTGTTGTTGGCTCTATTGCGAGTACTGCGTTTTTCTGGTGTTAGAAGAACCTATTTCCATTGGTTCGGGTATGGGTTTCTGTTCATTAGATGGTTATTGCCAGTTTGTTGGTTGTTGTCAATTAGGTGCCCTGGAAAATATTTACACTTTTCTGTAATAATTGATTAGCTTGTGAGTTTGGTATTTTAATGGAACTGTTAAATGGTGGCACTCTGGATGCGTAATTCTATGCATTAGGGAGAGAATTTTGTCGTTTATTTTCAGCTTTTACAAAAGGATATCTGTTCGCTGAATATAAACAAGTAGAGTAGACAGACCTACGCTCATGTCAGAAGGGTTTTGTACTCAACTTACAAAATGCAATCACCAGCAACGAATAATATCAAGGATCATGTCAAAGAGATTTGCTCGTTTAAAAGAAAATCCGTTGTTTCTCCATTTTCAACGAACAAAAATCACTCAAATCATTAAAACTCAAAAGCATTTATGTTAACGATCTTATCTGGAAATTTTAAGATGATCAAATCAAAACTGCAGTGTCTGGTTCGATGGAAAGTCCATAAAATACAAAAATTGTGTGTTATATTTGATGAAATCGGAAACACGGCAACAGAGAGTTCTCCGACCAAAATGTCTTTTAAACAAAATCAAACACCCTGAGACGCCCTAAATGTTATGGTTTTTTTTCCGACGAAATAAATTTTGACCAAGATCATAAGACCAATCGCAGAAATGACAGATGGCTATGTTCAAATCCTACGGAGGTTCCTGTTGTAACGCGGTTAAAATTTCCAGCCACTGTAATGGTTTTAGGTGTTGCCAGCAACGAAGGGCATTTTATGCCACCACACTTTTTTACTCAAGGACTTCGAGTGAACTCTGCTGCTTACATCGAGTTTTTGGAGACGGTAGTAAAATCCTGAATAAACAATGTAAGCGGAGCCAGACCATACATTTTTCAACAAGACTCTGCTCCTTCACATAAAGCGATGGCGACACAAGTTTGGATGGCAGAAAATTTTTATGACCACATAACACTGAACATATGGCCACCTAGCTCCCCGACCTTAATCCTTTTGATTATTTCGTATGGGGCGTAGTTGAGCGTGAGACCAATAAGCGTCTTCATAGTACCACTTCTTCGCTGAAGACTGCTATTAATGCCGTTATGGTCAACATGAACAAGGAGCATTTGATTCAGGTATGTAATCGTTCCCGGACCCGGATCGAAGAGGTTATTGCTGCTAATGGCGATTTTATTGAATAACTTTATAGCCATATATTAATTTAACGTTGTATAAAAAATTCCTAGAACTTCATCAAATTTTGTTAAAAATACAAGCTAATTAATAGTACTCTCAAGTTGTTCTTAAATACCGTACGCACCCTCTACATATTTTCTGGGTGATTTCAACGCAAAGGTTGGCAATGAGCTATCATATTGGGGAACGACTGGAGGATATAGCCTCCACAATGAAACAAATGACAACGGCTAACGCTTGATTGCCTTTGCATGTAACAGAAATCTAGTCGTACGCTCGACTTGCTTTCCACATCGACGGAATCATAAAAGGACCTGGGTATCACTGGATAGCAACACACAAAACCAGATCGACCAGGCTCTGATCCAACAACGATGGGCTTCGAGCATTCTTCACATCCATACACATCGAGGAGCCAATTGTAACTCAGATTATTACTTGATAAAATTACCCTATCGATGTTGTGTGTGAAAAGCAGATTTAGCGAAGAGCAGCCTGCTACAAACATTTGACATAAAAAGGCTCCAGGCTGCGTCTGTGGCCAAAAATTTCACGGAAATCCTCGGCAACTAGCTGGCTCCCATCGATATGTGTGATAGTATCGCTAAAGACAAGCAACAAGCTCTGGGTGGAAAGAAAGCGGCTATTAAGACCATGGCAGAACAGACAATGGGACATCAAGCCCGGCGCGAGAGAAATGATTGATTCAATGATGAGTGCCAGAATTCGTAAGCCAAAGAGGATCAGGCGGACAAAATAACGTAGGTAGGAAATCCAGGGCGAAGAGAGAGCACTGTAAAAATCTCAGAAGAGTAGCACAGAAGATAATTAGAATTGAGTAAAGAAAATATTATGACAACCAATTGAGAAGTATAGATGTAAGTCTAGCGAGCAACAACATAAGACAAGCAAAACAACACTCTATCGTGACGACATTGGCAATAACTGATTAAACCAATTTTAAAGAAACATGTGCATCATATTACAAGAATCTCTCTAATCCTCCGTACAGCTCCACAAAACCGGAGTCTTTACATGGCTGCGGCGAGCTTCCATTGGCCCCACCAACTCTGGATGAAGTTTGTTCCATCATCAAAGCTCAGAAGAATAATAAAACACCGAGCATCAATGATATTCCAGCGGCTTCCATCAAATATGGTGGCAGCAGTGTTCATAAAACTTGTCATCCAAAACATTTGGAAAGAGGGTATCTGCTGAAAAAGTGGAGCGAATCAATCATATTCCCTATCCACAAAAAGGTGTCAAGCAACAATGTGAAAATTATAGAGGCGTATCACTACTTCGTACGGTGTACAAAATATTTTCGAAGATTTTAGAAAGTAAAATTGAGTCATATGCCAACAGTATCATTTGGGAGTATCAATATGGTTTTAGAGCAAGTAAATCAACAATAGACCAACTGTTCACAGTCAGGCAGGTTATTGAAAAATACTGGGAGTTCAAAATAAAGGAAGACCAAATTTACGTTGATTTTAACCAAGCATAGGACAGTATTGATCCTAACATACTTTACCAAATAATGCTTTGCTTTGGCATCCCTGCTAAACTAGTCCATCTAACCAAAATGAAAATGATGTACACGACCTCCCAAGTCCGCATCGAAAACCAACACACCGATGCCTTTGATACAAATATCGGACCAAAGCAGGGAGATCGGCTAGCCCCATTGCGGTTCGATTTGACTCAGGAGTCCGTCATAAGGAAACTAACGGTCAATGCATGAGGTACATTACAACACAAGTCGAGCTATGTGGTAGCCTATGGGCACGACATCAACATTTTGTCACGGTTATTAACAACTGGCAAAAAGCTCTCCCTAAACTTAAATAGCGAAGCAAAGCTAGTAGGGCTACAAATCGATGAAAATAAAACAAAGCTCATGACGCAGTTGCGGAAAAATACCTCAAACATACAAATATCATACTTTTTGAATACAGTATCAAAAATGTGAGCAAATTTGTGTACTTAGCCGCCAAAATAACAAAAACCAGTAATGAAAGAGACGAAATACGTCAAAAAATACAGCTCCCAAATAAAATATTTTATTCAGTTTTAACGAACTTGAAGATCAACTGGATACACAGAAAAACAAAGCTCCAAATATACCAATCTGTGACAAGACCTGTGATATGCTATGGGTTTGAAACATGGACCCTAACCTAAACATCTGCATGTACATTGAACGCCTTTGAGCGACGGGTCTTGTGACTATAATCGAAGCGAAGGTAGGCGGGGATCAATGGCGAACTCAATACAACCATGAGCTGTATAAAATTGACGATTATCAGGCTGTGGGAATTGCAATGAGCTGTATACATGAATCGTATGGACGAACGACGGATCTCCAAAAAGGAATTCGTTGGGAGAATTGAAGGCCGGAGGCCAGTGAGGAAACCGACAAAATGCTGGTCTGACTCGGTTGACAAAGACAGTTAATGGCTGCTTGAGTTTCGAAATTGGAGGACGCGGTCAATGGACCGAGACAGTTGAAGGCACTTTTTGCAGGAAGCAAAGGCCCGAGAGGGGCTGTAGTGCTACGAAGAAGAAGGAGAAGATATATATTTATGTGTATGTGTATATGTATATATATATATATATATATATATATATATATATATATATATGTATATTTATATATATATATATATATATATATATATATATATATATATAGATATATATATATATATATATATATATATACATATATATATATATATATATATATATATATATATATATATATATATGCATTTATATATATATATATATATATATATATATATATATATATATATATATATATATATATATATATATATACATATATATACATATAAACATATAAATATATATATATATATATATATATAGGTATATATATATATATATATATGTATAAACATATAAATATATATATACCAATATATACATAAATATATATCTTCTCCTTCTTCTTCGTAGCACTACCTATATATATATATATATATATATATATATATATATATATATATATATATATATATATATATATCTATATATATATATATATATATATATATATATATATATATATATATATATATATATATTTATATATATATTTATATATATATATATATATATATATATATATATATATATATATATATATATATATATATATATATATATATACATATATATAGTCACATGTTCCGGTCTGCGACCGATGAGCTTAATGTTCATGGAAAGTGAAAATACGATGTCTTTTAAATTAAGTTCAAAGAGTTTCTTTAGTAGGAATGCATAATAATCAATTTCACTATTTTACAAATTTTTACTTTTCACTTGTCTATCAGTTTATGTTTCAACTATCTTCACGAATATCTCTTTCTTCACTATCAATTAATATCACCTTCAACTCGCGCTCTACACTATCGTGATTTTACTATTACTCCCTCTCCGATTCATTCCGCTCGGCTTTATACAGGGTCTCTGTTCAGTCAACCCATTTCTCATATCTTGGCAAATGTTCTGACGAGAACTACCTGGGATATTCGAGAAATTATGAATACCCACACTGACGTGACATTCAGATGTTGATCATGCATCTGCTTGGTCGATTCTTGTGCTTTCGAGTACATTCGTTTATTGATCATGAGGTTATCAATAGTTGCGACAACAATAGCGGCAGTAGCTCGCAGAATTGTTTGGACATATAACACTGACCCTACCTCAGTTCTTTTTGCTCCAAAAATATGTCTTGGCAATTAAAATTAAGTCTTCCTGGACTTAAAATGGGGCAAGATGGTCCAGGTGCACGATTTTCATTTTGGCTCTTGGCTTATGTTGTTCCTGTATGGGTTATACGACGTCCTTGATCCGCTTTGTAGCTCGATATGGTCCCTCCCAATTATGCTGCAACTTCGGAGACCTAGCCGATACGAGGTGCTTTTTGGGGTTTCCCAGGGGGTGCTCTGGACTTAATATCACCCGGCAGATGGATAGTCTTTCCAAAAATGACTTTGGCCGCTCTATACGCAATCAAGAATAATGGGATGTGCTAGTTCCAGTCCCTTTAGTTCTCGTCAACCATCTTGGCCAGGTGTTTAGTGAGTGTGCCGTTGAAACGTTTGACCATTCCATCGGATTGGGGATGCAGCGGTGTTGTCATCATTTTTCTTATTCCCAGCGGCTTTCACAATTCAGCAAAAACTAGTGACTCAAAGTTTCGGCTTTGATCCGAATGTAGTTCACTAGGTACAGCGTACCTACTGACTCAATTCAACACTAGCTGTTCAGCTACAGTTGTTGCTTCTAGGTTGGGAATGGGGTAAACCTCGAGCTACTTGCTGAAATAATCAGCCACAACCAGCGTGTATCGATTACCCCACTCGAATTCAGAAAAGAGTCTTGCGATGTCCATAGCAATCCTTTCAAACGGTACACCGACGTTGTAGGTTGGCATTTTTCCTCTCAATTGTCGTTTTGGATGGAAGCGGACATTGTGCATCCACGACACCAGTCCTCTACGTCTTCTCTAGCATGAAGCCAGTAAAACCACTCCCGTAATTTTGCTAAGGTCTTGTTAACACCAAGGTGGCCTCCCGAGGATCCTTCATGCATTTCCTTAACCATATCATGGATTCGGCTTTATAGTGTAGTTTGCATCCTATAGGATCTACCATCTGCGATTTCCAATTCCCGCTTGAGTACGCCGCCCTTCACCTGAAGAGAGTTTCATTGTGCCCAATAACTTTTCAGGGTGGCACCGTTCATCGAAACGTCTTTCCACTCAGCTCGCCAAATTAGTGGTAATGGTCCGATGTCTTCATCATCTAGCTGGCCATTTTGAATCTCCTCCAACGACCAACCTTCATCGAATTCAGCCAATATCACTCGCAGATCAATGTTTGGCTCCTATTTCTCAATCCGTCGGCAATGCTTGCAGTTAGCTAGACAAAGACGATGAGTTAAGGCATCAGCATTTCCATGAGCTCCGCCCTTTTGATGAACAACTGCAATCTTTCGATCCATCTCCCAACTTGCCCCTTGGGGTTTTTGAAGTTGAGCAGCCATCTAAGTGGTGCATGGTCTGTTTTTATGACCAAATTGGCCATATAGGTGCTTGTGGAACAGCTTGGTGGCCTCTTTTATAGCCAAAAGCTTCTTCCTGGTCACGCAGTAGTTCCTCTCACTTTTTGAGGGAACTCGATTGTAATACGAGAGAACTCTTTCTTCGACATCGATTTGCTGCGAGGGAATAGCGGCAACCCCTCCATTGCTCACATCAGTGTCAACTACAAATATTTTTCCAGATTTTGGATATGCCAGCACGGATGATTAACACAGCTTCTCCTTTGTGCTCTCAAAGCCTGCCTGGTATTGTTCATTCCAGACATACAGACGATTTTTCTTGGTTAGCTGATGGAGACACTTGGCTATTTTGGCAAAACCTTTGACGAATCTTCAAAAGTAGGTCACCAGACCCAGAAAACTTTCTAGTTGGCACTTTTTGTTTGGTGTTTTCACGGCTTTTATTTTCTCAGGGCCTGTTTTGACTCCTTCTACTGATGCAATGCGTCCCAGGTATCTTACTTCAGCTATAAAACGGGTACAATTCTCGGGACTGAGCTTCAGATTCACAGTTGCAATCGGGAGAACACCTCTTCTAAGTTCCGCACATGCTCTTCGAACGTTCTCCTGATACTAATGATGTCATTTAGGTACACCAAGCAGATTTTAGCAAGTTAGGCCTCGTAACACGTATTTCATCAAGTATTTGAAGGTGGTTGAAGCATTGCAAAACCCAAAGGGCATCACCATGGATTGCCACAATCCAATTCCAACTGAAAATGTGGTCTTCTCTCGGCACTTCTTGTCGATTTCTACCTGCCAAAAGCCACTCTTGAGATTGAGTATTGAAAACCATTTTGCGTCGGCTACAGTGATCATGATGTCGTCGATGCGTTGAAGTGGGTAACTATCTTTCTTGGTGACGTGGTTAAGCTGCCTATAGTCGACACAAAAACGAGTGTTACCATCCTTTTTCTTTACTAGAACTACCGATGTGGCCCATGGACTGACGGAAGGTCCAATAATACGTTGTTTTTCATGTCCAAGGTCAGTACACTCACTTCTCTTTGTTTTTCTATAGGAAGACGTATTGGTGCTTGTCGAATCGGCTTGGCTCCCTGTGTATCTATGACGTGAGTTACCTTACTCGTTCAGCCTTGATCATCCAGGTTTGTTGAGAAGATGTCACTGCACTTGGTGACCAGATCAGAGGCTTACTTGAATAACTGCCCTGTTAGTTTGGTCTGTTTCAATATTGCAGACGTTAATACCAGGGTTTTTCTCTGTGTCTTGCCTCCTTTCTCAATGATAGTCGTGAGTAGCTTCCAAAGAAGTGATGGTGGAAACGAGCTGGCAGCTGCTGATGACTTCTTCCGCTTTGATGCTTGTGGTTGAGTCTGCGGTGTTAAGGACTCTAAGTGGCACGTATCCGTTCCTTAAAGATCTTACAAGGCTTCGTCCTACAATGTAACTGCGCAATGCCGACATCTTCGTTGGCTCTATCAGATAAGATCGGTGGTCTCCAGAATCACCATAAAGCTTGGCCCTTTCAATGCTCTTGGAAGATTTCCGTACATCAGTGTCGGCACATACTACAACGTTTATCTTGGGAGTTTGAACGCTGAGATCCTCCATCAACATTCCACTATTCGCCCAAATCCAACGTGATGAAATGTGGTCCCAGAAAATCCATTCCGAGAGTGCAGTCATCCATAATGTTCGTGACCAGAAAATCACGTCGGAACGCAAGGTCTCCCAACTCTATCTTGAGGTTCACCTCTCCATGGGCAGGTGCAGTTTCTTCCGTAACTGTCCATGGTGAGAAAATCCTGCCCTTGTGAAGTAGTTGTTGCTTCACTAGGTCTGGTTGGATTATCGATCTGGTTTCACCAGTGTCGATTGTTATGGTGCCATGTTCTACGTCAACTTGACCCGGAAGGTATAAGTCTACTTCTCCACGATTTAGTCTTGCCACGATGCTGGTGGTGCTGGGGACGTCGATCCTACTAGCCAACCTCTGGCACACAAAGTTGGCTCTTACCTGTTTCCCGACCCCTCAGTTTGAAGGGCTTCCATTCTGGGCTCCTGACTTGGTCTGGATCTCCTCCCAGCTGCATGCCCTGCACAATAGCTCAGTTTTCTTCACTTTTTGCAGTGTCTTGGCAGCTGCCCCTTATCTCCACAATTCCAGCATCTCGCTCAATTTCCACGCGCTCACACCTGCACTCATCAGCCACTACCTTGCGAGCCCGGGCAGTGGTACGAGCTACATTTTTGCTGCCTCAAAGTTCAGACTATAAGCCAATGCGTCCTTAACCGTTTGCTTTGAAGCTAAACACACGGCTTGCTGCAATTTCTGGCCCTTTTATGCACTAATGAATGCTTCTGTTCCTGCGTCATCTCGATGTTTTGGCTCGTTAGCTGGGTAAGCCCAAAGTACCAGTCGCTCAATGTCTTGGGCTAGATGCGGTAGGGTGACGACAGTCTTCTGCACCCGATGACGCAGCTGTGATCGATTAGTCTGCAATAGATGATCGTCTCCATAATGCATGTGAAGCGTATTCAATAAAGCAGCCGGGTTTGAGTGGAACTCAACGGGAATAGTCTGCAAAATCTCAGCAGCTGGGGCTCTTAGAGCAAGAATTATTGCAGTTGTTCGTTCCTGCTCATTCCATTGATTTGCCCTAGCAGTAGGTTCAATGTTGGGTTTGTAAATATTTCAGACCGTCAAATATTGGTGCTTACACATTTCTGGCTATGCTTTGCACTAAGGTTATAAGCAGGGCTGGAAGCCTTCGCTGCTTCCAATTCCTTTCTCATTTCTTCCATCTCATGATTGATTCTCTTCTCAATGTGTCTGTCCTGCTCCTCGACCTGGTATACTTATTTCCGATGCATTTAATAAGATTGTTTAGACTACCGCGCTCCGCCTTTATTTCGGTTGACCCTTTTTGCATATCTGCGTTGATTTTGATTGCCTTTTGGTCTAGCTTCGTTGATTATTCCTCCAGCAGCTATGTGATGTCTGCCTTGATTTTGAATACCTATTGGCCTAGCTTCGTTAATTGCTCCTCCAGCTTCTGTGTGATATCTGCCTTGATTTCGAATGCTTGTTGGTCACGCTATACTGATTGTTCATTTAGCTTCGCAGTTAAACTGGATGATTCTTGTCGCTGCTCTTCCTGTATCAGCATCAACGTTTGCATCTGCACATTGTCTGGTTCCTTTGACTTTGGTGTTCTTGCTTCTCCCTTAAGCTGCAACATGGTCCATTCATTAATTTTTCAATGTAAGCTTTTTATTATTTCGGTTTTTACACTTTCCAAATGCTTAAAAATTTTCATTTTCATAATTGTCAATCCCTTATCTGATACCACAGTCGCATGTTCCAGTTTGCGACCGATAAATTTAACGTTCCGGGAAAGTGAAAACGCACTGACTTTTAAATTAAGTTCAAAGAGTTTTTTTTTTATCAAGAATGCACAATAATTTATTTCACTATTTTACAAATTAACTTTTCACTTGTCTATGAATTTATGTTTCAATGGCCTTCACAAATTTTTCTTACTTCACTTTCAATCAATATCGCCTTCAACTCGCGCTCCACACTATTGCAGTTTTACTATCGTGGTCTTACTATTACTCTATATCCCCCATTCATTGAGCTCGGCTTTATATAGGGTCTCTAGTCACTCAATCCATTTCTCGTATATTGGCGAACGTTTTGACGAGAACTATCTGGAATCTTCGAGCAATTCTGAATAGCCGCAGTGACGTCACCTTCAGATATTGATCATGTATCTACTTGGTCGATTCTTGTGCTTTCGAGTACATTGATGTATTGATCATAATGTTATAAATAGTTGCGACAGCAATTGAGACAGTAGCTCGCAGAATTGTTTGGACATGTAGTACTATATATATATATATATATATATATATATATATATATATATATATATTTATATATATGCATATATATATATATATATATATATATATATATATATATATATATATATATATATATATATATATATATTATATATATATACTTTTTTTTCTTTAAAAGCCGTCGGGCCTTGCTTAGTTGTGTGAACAGACGCGTTGCGACTACTTTGAGTCATCTTCAGTGTCTGTATATGAATATATATATATACATATATACTTATCTATATATATATATATAAATATATATATATATATATATATATATATATATATATATATATATATACTCGAATATATATATATATATATATATATATATATATATATATATATATACTCGAATATATATATATATATATATATATATATATATTTATATATATATATATATATACATATATATATATATATATATCATTATATCTATATATATATATATATATATATATATATATATATATATATATATATATATATATATATATATATATATATATATATATGTGTGTGTGTGTGTATAATAATCCATCGCACAACAGTCCAAATTCGAAGATTTATTATAAGGGTATCCCAATACTTGATCGTAACAGATTTCGAGGAGATATGGTCTATGTTATGCTCAACCATGTGATTATTACCTACATTTTCAATAAGTACCAGATCGACAGCAACATCAGAAGCTCAGAATCGATGCCGCCACTGAGGCTTGAACTTGGGACTTGCTACGCACTGATCCACATGGACTACTTTATACATATGTATGTATGTATATATATATATATATATATATATATATATATATATATATATATATATACTCGTATATACATGTATACATATATATATATATATATATATATATATATATATATATATATATTTATATTTATATATATATATATATATATATATATATATATTTATATATATATATATATATATATATATATATATATATATATATATATATACGTATATATATATATATATATATATATATATATATATATGTATATATATATATATATATATATATATATACACGTATATATATATATATATATATATATATATATATACCTATATATATATATATATATATATATATATATATATATATATATATATATATATATATATACGAGTATATATATATATATATATATATATATATATATATATATATATATATATATATATATATATATATATATATATTCATATGTATATATATATATAATATATATATATAGGTGTACAACTAAATAACCGGAACTTTTTAGCGAAATTTGATGCTTTATTGTGGAAAAATCTTACAATATATTTTATTCAAGGTATTGTCAATCGGAAGCTACATTTCCTCATCTTTCAGGCAATTTATGAATTCCATCCCAAAAAACGAATCTATCCAATTTCGGATGCCTTGCTCTGAAGTGAAGCGTATTCCGGTGAGGGCGTTTTGCATCGAGTGAAATAAATTAAAGTCAGACGGAGCAAGGTCCAGACTATAAGGCAGTTGGGCCAAAACTTCCCATCCACTATTTTCCAAATAGTTTTTCACGGGTCTTGCAACATGTGGCCGAGCGTTGTCATGATAAAAAATTATAGCCTCGTGTCTGGTCGCATATTCCGGGGGTTTCTCGATGATGGCACGCTTCAAACGTATTAATTGTACTCGGTACAGGTCACTTATGATTGTCTGATCCAATTTCAACAACTCATAATATAACGGCCCCTTCTGATCCCATCAAATACACAGCATAAGCTTGGCACCATTCATATTTGGCTTCGCCCTTGATTTTGCTGCTTGGCCGGGCTTCACGTATGACTTTTTGCGCTTAGGATTGTCATAATGGATCCATTTTTTATCTCCAGTCACGATCCAATGCAAAATGATTTCTTTTTATGGCACTCAAGCCGCTTTTCAGACATACAGAAGCGCCGTTCAACGTCTCTCGGCTTCAACTCATAGGGGACCCAATTACCTTACTTCTGAATGTCACTCTCAACGATTTGGCAAGTTCGTCTTGCATTTGACATGAATCCTCATCAAGTAACGTCTCCAATTCTTCGTCTTCAAACTTTTTTGGCTGTCCCGGGCGTTTTTTGTCTTTGATGTCAAAATTGGCACTTTTGAAGCGTTGAAACCGTTCAAAATACTGTGTTTTTGCTAAAACATCGTCGCCATAAACTTCTACAAGCAAACGATGACTTTCTGCAGCAGTTTTCTTTGCAAAAAATGACCCAACCTTCCGCAAATGCTGTCTTTTTCTCCTATCTTCGAAGTTATTCATCGTGAAAAATAATAATGATGCACACAAGATAAAACTGTTTTGTTGACTGATTTTGATAGCTGTCAAATATACCTTCAAAATGACATGTATACTACTGTGTCCAAAAAATAATTTGAATTTAAACTGCGCGCGTCGAAAGATTTGGAGAATTATTTATTTTTTTAGGTTGGTAGTACTGTCAGTGACATCTATGTCAAATTTGCATGTCAAAATATTCATTAGTGTTTGAGATACGCGTCGTTTTGAGAGCTGCTAAAAGTGAGTTTTTCGTTTTTTGCGATGTCGAAATTTGTTGAATTTCCATTAAATTTTGTTTACGGAATCAATTTTCTGCTACCGATACGTTGAGGATGGTGCAGAAAGCTTCTGGTGATGAGGCTTTGTCTAAAAAAGATGCTTACAAGTGGTATAGTGAGCTCCAAGCTAGCCGTGAACGTGTCAAAGACGAAGAGCATCCTGGGCGACCATCAACCTCATTTCTTCTTCGATTATCCTAGTGTTGTGCATTATGAATTCCTTTCGCCGGGCCAAACAGTCAGCAAGGAATATTATTTGAACGTTATGCGCTCCGGGGACACCGTTTTAAAACGATAGAGGAGATTCAAGCTGCAGCGAAGACTGAACACAAGGCCATCGTGGAAACGACGCGCATCTCAAACACTAATGAATATTTTGACATGTAAATTTGACATAGGTGTCACTGACAGTTCTACCAACCTAAGGAAAAATTCTCCAAATCCTTCGACGCGCGCAGTTTAAATTCAAATGTCACCTTATTTTTGGGTCGAGCTTTCACGATATATGTTACTACCGACATCTAGCGTCGAGTTCCAGTTATTATATATATATATATATATATATATATATATATATATATATATATATATATATATATATAAATATATATATTCAAAATAGTCTCCTCCGGTCTCGACACACTGTATTACGCGATCCAGGCCATTGACCGGGATTTCCTCCAAGATGTCGGTACAAGCCTTTTGGATGCTGTCTACGGACGCAAAGCGTATTCTTATCATGGTCAAATGCAATTTTCTGAATAGGTAGAAGTCACAGGGAGCCATATCAGGCGAATACGGTGAGTGATTTCCAGTCACAAAATCAGTCACAAGAGTGAATTTTTATGACAAAAGTCTCATTTATTTTGGCAGCAAACGTGCACAGACCTTTCGTATGGCCAAATGATCGGTTAAAATGCGATGAATCGATATTTTGGAGAGAATCAACTCCGATTCCATGAATTTCAACGATGATTTTTGCTCATTTTTGATAAATTCACGCACAATTTCGATGGTATAACATAGTATGTTCATCATCATTTATGTCCTCACGACCATCTCTGAGACGTGTAAACCAATCATGGACTCTGGCACAAGATGGGCAACCATCACCATAAACTTTTTTCATCTATTCAAATATTTCGGTAAACGTTTTACCAATTTTAAAACAAAATTTGATATTAGCTCTTTGTTTGAAACTCATTTTTGTACCGATGACACAAACATACTGTCACTTTAGATGCAGTAACTTCGCTTCCACTAAACCGAATATCACCAAACTTTCAGTGCAAGTAAGAAAGGGATGTAACTTTCCAACGCATTATCTCATTCACAGATTGTGTCCCCACCAAAAAACTTTTATAACAAAAGTATCGTTTCTATTGGAAAACATCTTATATATGTGTATATATATATGTACATATATATATATATATATATATATATATATATATATATATATATATATATATATATATATATATATACATATATATTCTTCTTCTTGTTTTAAGCACTACAGGGGTTGTAGTAGGCGTTCGCTTAGAGATAGTTAGAGTATCTCATTTTCATGACCGTACTGATTTTTTGGAAAGTTGGTTTGGTCAGTACCATGCTCCCGTGTGCTTGCTCAGCTACGATATGATCTGATTATTAAATAAATACGTACCACCACTGAGTTGACACTCGCAGTCTGTCCGGAAAATCCCCTGAATTAAATCACGTTGCTACCAACGAGATTTGAACGTGGGATCTTCGGCTTATGGGTTCATATATATTTATATATATATATATATATATATATATATATATATATATATATATATATATATATATATATAGATATATATAGATGTATATATATATATATATATATATATATATATATATATATATTATATATATATATATATATATATATATATATATATATATATATATATATATTTTTATATATATACATATATATATATATATATATATATATATATATATATATATATATCTGTATATGCATCAATATTTTCTTTTAAGTACATAACAATTTCATCTATAGCTCAATGGGCACGGAGCCGTGACAAAGAATGCAGCCAAGTGCAAAGGCGTTTCCATGCAATTCAGTCAGGAAACGCATTTGCAAACTGATTAGCAATAGCAAGGCTAGCTGCTGGCATAATTTAGAGGACAATGTGAACAAGGATCCTTGGGATCTTGGCTGCAAAATAGTTATGCGGAAACTTGGTGCCCTATGGAAACCTTGCACACATGGTGCGGAAAAAATGGAGAGGATAGTACGGGCACTCTTCTCCACCCATCCCGTCCATGTTGACACTGCCCATGGTGAAACTGCAGTCGAGTGTTCACTCTTTACACAGCTGGAACTAGAAGAGGCAGTTCTTTCACTGAAAGCAAGGTAAGCTCCAGGTCCAGATGGTTTTCCGGCTGAGTTGTTGCGGCTTGTATATCACAATTGTCCTCAATTGCTGCTCAGCACATTCAACGCTTTCCTACTGACCAGGATTTTCCTGGTAGGATGGAAGGTGGCGAGGCTCGTGTTGATCAGCAGGGGAAAGAAAATCCCGAATCGTTATCTGCATACCGCCCGTTATGCATGCTAGACACGGCTGGGAAAGTGCAAGAGAAACTCATCAAGGGAAGACTCACTGACGCAATTCGTGCTGCTGGGGACCTACCTCCTACGGCTTTAGAGCAGAACGTTCCACCATTGATACGATTGCAGAAGTGGTCAGCACGGTCCAATAGGCAGAGACATATAGTCGCGCCAAGCAACGGATCATCCTGTTGGTGACACTCGACGTCAGGAATGCGTTCAACTCCACTGAATGGGTGGATATTCTAGATAAGCTGGAAAATCATTATCAAGTTCCAGAATATATAATGCAGCTTTTGAAGGACTACCTGAAGAACCGAAGCTTGCTCTACCACACGACGCAGGGCCAAAAAGGATGGAAATTACATCGGGTATTGCCCAGGGATCTAGCTTTGGTCTGGAGCTATGGAATGTGTCTTACAACGGGCTTTTAAGAGTGGAGATGACAAATGAGTCACGCTTGGTCAGCTACGCGGATGATGTTGGGCCTCTAGTCGTTGGACGCCCCATTGAATAAACACAACTTAGACTACGTATACTAATGCACCGAATGCGAGCCTGAATGACTGCTCGCGGGTTCAGTTTAGAACCGTAAAAAACCAAAGTGGTCATCTTGACAAAAAAAAATCCCTAGAGTATGGATGAGTAGTCCGCGTGGCTTAGTGGTTGGAACACTAAGCCTGTAAGCCGAAGGTTTGAATGCTTCTTTGGACGGACTATAAGCCTGTCCAGTTATGATACATGCTGGTTGAAAATCAGAACGTATCGCACGGACGGACACACGGCAAAAGCGTGATAATGATCATATCACCTTGTGGAGTGCCGATACATTAGATCATGGCAATGAGATACTCTAACTATCTCTAAGCGAAGGCTCAAAAGGGGCTGTGGGGCTAGGAAGAAGAAGAAGGGTATGGATGATCGGTATTGGAGGCATATTAATCGAATCGAAGCCAGCGGTGAAGTAACTGGGGCTACTGATCGACTTGAGCATCTATTTCTCTGAGCAAATCAGGGCAACCGCTGAGAAGACTGCTCCGAGAGTATCGGCTCTGAGTCGACTTATGGCCAACGTAGGAGGACCCAGCCCATCAAGAGGACGGCCTCTTGATGAGTGCTGTAGGCTCAGTGTTACCGTACGGAGCAGAAATATGGGGCGATGCTGGATGATGACTGAAGGGAAAGTGGAGTGGGCACTCCACCCCGAATCTGAGGCGTGGCTAAATCGAAGGCATGGTGAGACTGACTTTTATCCGACCCAGTTTTTGAGCGGGCATGGGTGTTTTGAGTCTTACCTGCACAAGATTGGTAAGTCATGGTCCCCGATTGTCAGTTTTGCCCAGGAGAGTAAATAATGCCTGCCTCACCTTTTTTACTTGCATAAAATGGGACAGGTTACGAAAGGACCTCTGCAGGGAGACGGGAGAGCTCACCCCGGATAATATAGTCACAGTGATGCTCGAATCGGTTGGCAAATGGAACGAGTTGGCACGTTATGTTCGGGCAGTCCTAAAAGATAAATGGGACTCACAGCAGTAGGGGGAATTGGGGCTGGGGGATTGCTTGTCTGGCACTTCCTCTTCCCCTCTCCCCTCCCGCTGGAAGAGGGATCCCCCAGCTTGAAGGCGCCCCACGTTGTTACAAAACGAAAGGTGCCAGGCTCGGTTCCCAGGTTGACAGGGGAGGTGTTTAGTGGGTAGTCCAGTCACCTTCTTGCAAGCATGGGAATCCCACACTCTGTACGTAAATGCGCATTCACCTCCCTACCACAAAAAAAGATTGATAAAAGACATAAATATTTGAGATATTGTGTTCAAATTTGCTATGGCTATGGAGGGCGAAAATGAAACTGAATTTTGGTCATATGACCACTAAGACCCCGATTACAGCGGACAACTCTTTGCGCCTAGTTTCCTAAGACTTTGGCACACATTTTCACAAGAACGTTGGCAATTTTGAACTTGTCTAAAATTGCTAGTTTACTGGCATAGACCAGTGACTTGATATAGCCCCAGAAACGAAACTCGAGACCGTTAGATCGCATAAACGGATGCAACGATGCTTCAAGAAGCACATTTAGGTTTGTTTCTGACCAATTTTGCATATTTGGCTTATTAAAAAGGCCACTGAGCCACAAATGAGCTTCATTGCTGAAAATGATTTTTGCAATGAAATTCTTCATTTTCTTCAAGCTTTGCCAGAGCCCAGTCGCAGTAGTTTCAGCGTTTTGAATGATCAAGTGGCTTTACTTCTTAAGTCAATTTGATCTTCTAACTATGTAAGCCAAGATCTTTTTGGAATATATTTCACAGTGTCGTTTGAGCGATACTCAATTCTTCAGAACGACATGGAATCGACTGATTTGGCTCAATTTGAGTCGATGCCCTTACGGCTGCGGTATTTCCTTTGCTTGAGTAGTACGACGTCTTTTGGTACCAAAACGTCCAATAGTGAAAATTTGAACTCAAATTTATCCCCTATAGGATGCACAGCCGGTCGGGTGAGAGGATTATTACGCCCGAAAATTGAATAAAGCACTTTTAAAGTTAAGACCACTGACTCAGAATTTCGGTAGTAATTTTCAATATCTTCCAAACATTGCTGGCTCGTAAACTTTTCAAAATAAGAATGCTGACTCTAACTAACATTCTCACAGTGACAATTTATTAAAAAGTTTAAAGGTGCGTTCATATAAATATGCAAAATTGTTATGTCTCTAATGGAAAACCCTAGATATATTTGCATATCTTTATGATTATATCTTTATATATTTAAATGACTTTTCACAATAGGCGAATTTTTGTCAGAAAATTCAATTGATATCTCAGTAACCCACTATTGGAGAATAGTTTCATTTCAAACCATTGTAATCTTATTCGTTTGGCTATCATATATTTATTCTTATGAGCGCAAATCAAAAAACCGATAAAATATGCCAAAAACACCTGTCGGATATGCCAAAAAACTACCTCGAACGTCTTAAAAAAATCCATTTCAATGGTCTCTGTCTTTTATTGTTGTTCACATGGCACGTAATAGTATGTAAACCCAACAATAAACTGACCTGTAGGTTTCCTCTTCCAAAAAATCCCGTTGGCCTCACTAGCCGGAAAGGCAAATTTCTCGTAGATACCCTTATTTTTCAACGAAAATAACTATTTTATTGGCGCCCACTTTGAAACTGAAATACTTTTTAAGGACAATAAAAAGTAGCAGGAGAATCCTCTTAACTGAAGGGTATTGTATAATAATTAGTTAATCAAACAACTTCTTCTGAACATCAAAACAGATCCACAGGTAATGTCCATTAATCAAGCTCGGAAAAATAATATATGGTTATTATGTATTTTAATTTGCCTCAATTTTATTTTTAGTCTGTTGACCTCAATGTTTGAGTAGTCATGATAATACATCAATGTGTCAAAATATTGTAAAAATATTTTGCGATTCCTTAAAAATGGTCTGTTGTATAAATACCTTCAAGTTAAGACATTTCCTACGTTTCAACGAAGAATACTTTTTATTCCAGTTGCTCCTCAAATAGCGTATTTCGCTCACCTTCTAACCCTTGGCGGCCAGAATTTTGAGCCCATGCATTTGATTTTGGATGTTTTGAAATATTTGCCTCTTAGGAATTCATCAACAATGTCCCAAATCTCGTTCAAATCATATTTTAAACAGGGCAAAAGTATCCAATTTTAGCGAGAATGGTAGCTAAACATATTAGGTTTTTGATTTTCAATATTTTAATTTTTCATCCTATTTTACCAATTTTTTATACGAAGTATAAGCATAGCAAAAGAATTCATAATTTCAAGTTTCATCGAAATTCATTGGAAACTGTGGCCACTAGAGGGCCGCGAAAATCTGAAAAATTGCATATTCATACCGCTGCCATTTTGGAATTTGCTCATAAACGATCACCAAAATATTCAAATCTTTACTAAAATGTCGAAATCTTTAGACTTGATTAATTTCTATCAATGAACTAACTTTCATATACATCGGGTCATAATTGTGATTTTTAGAAGCCTTTGAAATTTTGACCTTCAACTAGCTGCCATTTCGTTTTTTGAAACCTGACCTCTAGTTTTTACGGTTTTGTATCACCCCCTATATAGGGGATTGGCCCCAAAAAAAAATTTCTCAAAGATAACTAACATGGGTATCAAATGAGAGATCTTGATGAGAACTTTTCAAAGCAGGCCTTAAACTGGCATTTTTTGCTTCAATGGGCGCACAGGAAGAGGAGAAATACGACAAATTAATGTCCTCCCTCGATATTGGAAAAAGTTGAGTTGAAAAATTTAAAACATTACGGAGGTAGGGGTCCATGAGTACAGTAACAGCAAATAGCTTAGAAGTCAAAATTTGCTCAACTTTGCTAATAACAATATGATCTACGAATTTAATATTTTCCCCTATAAAACCATATGGATAATTTTAAAATCAACGAAATTCAATATTTAAGCAGCCTTACAAAAGATTCTAATACTCTGTAAGTTTGATGGAACATTGGAAGAATGGGCGTCGAGAGGTTCGTCAAGGTTCTCACAGCAGGTGAGCCGCTGCAGGGAGCTCCGGAGGGGACGGAAGAACTGGCAGCTCAAGACGTGGTGAACTCTATCATGAGCAGAATCACGACTGCTTGCTGCGCTTCTATGCCCCGTCGAAGGCCCCGGCACGGCAAGCCCCCAGTGTACTGGTGGTCTACTGAAATCGCTGAAAAGCGGAGGGAGTGTCACAAGCTTCGGCGTGAGGCTCAACGGGCGTGGAACCGTGACGAGGCATTCAACCAGGTGGCAGCAGATAAGTCGGCCAGGAAATGCCTTCGCAAACTGATCAACAGTAGCAAGGCTCGCTGCTGGCAAGACCTAGTGGACAATGTGAACAAGGCTCCGTGAGGCCATGGGGAAACTTGGTGCCCTACGGAAGCCTTGTATACATGACGCGGAAAAGATGGACGCGATAGTGCGGGGACTCTTCCCCGCCCATCCCGTCCTTGTTGACGCTGTCCATGGTAAAACAGCAGTAGAGTGCCCACTCTTCACACAGCTGGAACTTGAGGAGGCAGTCCTCTCCTTGAAAGCGAGGAAGGCTCCAGGTCCAGATGGTGTTCCAGCTGAGGTGTTGCGGCTCGTCTATCACCATTGTCCTGACTTGCTGCTCAGCACACTCAACGCTTGCCTACGGGACGGGGTTTTCCCGGTACGATGGAAGGTGGCGAGGCTCGTGCTGGTCAGCAAAGGGAAGGGAAATCCCGAATCGCCGTCTGCATACCGCCCGTTATGCATGCTAGACACGGCTGGGAAAGTGCTAGACAAACTCATCAAGGGAAGACTCACTGACGCGATTCGTGCTGCTGGGGACCTATCTCCTCGGCAGTACGGTTTTAGAGCAGGACGTTCTACTATTGATGCGATTGCAGAGGTGGTGAACGCGGTCCAAAAGGCAGAGGCATATAGTCGCACCAAGCGACGGATCGTCCTGTTGGTGACACTCGACGTTAGGAATGCCTTCAACTCCGCTAGATGGGTGGATATTCTGGACACGCTGGAAAACTCTTTTCAAGTTCCAGAATATCTAATGCGGCTTTTGGGGAACTACCTAAAGGACCGAAGCTTGCTCTACGACACGACACAGGGCCAACGAAGGATGGAAATTACATTGGGTGTTGCCAAGGGATCTATCCTTGGTCCGGACCTGTGGAACGTGTCTTGCGACGGGCTACTGAGACTTGAGATGCCAGATGAGTCGCGCTTGGTCGGCTATGCGGATGATGTTGCGGCTCTGTTCGCCGGACGCACCGTTGGACAAGCACAACTTAGGCTAGGTATACTAATGCGCCGAGTGAGGGACTGGATGACTGCTCGCGGGCTCAGTTCAGCACTGGAGAAAACCGAAGTGGTCATCTTGATAAAAAAGAGAATCCCTAGAGTAAGGATGACCAGTATTGGAGACATACAAATCGAATCCAAGCCAGCGGTGAAGTACCTGGGGCTACTGATCGACTCAAAGATGAGTTTCTCTGAGCAAATCAGGGCAACCGCTGAGAAGGCTGCTTCGGGAATATCGGCCCTGAGTCGACTTATGGCCAACGTAGGGGGACCCAGCCCATCAAGAAGACGCCTCTTGATGAGTGCTGTGGGGTCGGTGCTGCTGTACGGAGCAGAGGTATGGGGCGACGCTCTCAGCAAGAAGGTATACCGAAAACGCTTGGCACAGGTACAGAGAAGAGGAGCACTGAGAATTGCATCTTCGTATCCAACAGTCTCCGACTCGGCGGTGAGAGTGATTGCAGGCGTGATACCTGTCGCCCTCCTTGCTAGAGAGCGCCGCGCTATTTACCTGCGCCGAAACGAGGATGCGAGGGAGATGGTTGACCACGAGGAAAGACAACGCTCGCTCAACGATTGGCAGCAGTCTTGGGGGAATTGCACGAAGGGAAAGTGGACTGCGCGCCTCATCCAGGATGTGAGACCGTGGCTACATCGAAGGCATGGTGAGACTGACTTCTATATGACCCAGCTTTTTGCGTGTACAAAATGGGTCAGCATGCGAAGGGAGTTCTACAGGGAGACGGGAGAGGTCACCCCGGATAATATAGTTGCGGTGATGCTCGAATCAGTTGACAAATGGAACCAGGTGGCACATTATGCTCGGGCAGTCCTAAAATATAAAAGGGTTTCAGAGCAGCCGGAGGCACTGGGGCTGGGGGATCGCTCTTCTGGCATTTCCTCTTCCCCTCTCCCCTCCCGCTAGGAAAGGGGCTCCCCAGCTTGAAGGCGCCCCACGGCGTAACAAAACGAGACCTGGCCCGAAGTGATGTGTCAAACGGTTCCAGGCTGGGGTCTCAGATTGACAGGGGAGGTGTTTAGTGGGTAGTCCAAGGGTATCCTCCATGGGGGCCCACACTGCCAGACTCGGCGGGCGTAAATGCCTTCACCTCCCTACCACAAAAAAAAAATACCCTGCAAGTTCAATACAATCGAATAATATCCGCGAAATTTAGAGCCATTTGAAATTTCTCCAATCACAACGACAATAACACACGATTTTGGTATTTTATAAACTGCGGTTTGGATACGATCCTCTTCAAACTTCCAAATAACATCAATAATGTAAATTTTTTTGAAATATCATGATTTGAGTCACTTTTATTACAATAGTTTGCAGCGAAATGGTGACCACTGAAAACAGAGAAACAATGAATTTTCTTTTAAATGTGCACATCTCGTTGGAATGTTTTTTGACTTTATACGCTGCTGGTGACTGCATTACGTATGTTCTGTACGAAACCCTTCTGACATGAGCGTGGGTCTGTCTACCCAACGTATTTTACAAAGTTTTAAACTTATAATTTCTACAAAATTCTTAAATTTTACTATCTTCGGTTGAAAGGTTTGGTAACAACTACAACAACAAATTTTTGCACGTTTCTCGAACTTTGACGGCCGTTTTTTAGGGTTTTGTAAAATAATTTTACAAAACCCTTCTAAAATCGCGTCCTGTCTGTCCGTCTGTCCGTCTGTCCGTCTGTCTGTCTGTCCGTCCGTGTGTCACAGCAGTTTTTCTCGGAAACTACTTAAGCTAGAAGCATCAAATTTTGTATGTAGGTGTAAAGTGGTGCTCTCTTCAAAGTTCAACTGCAAAAAAAATTTATAAGGTATTTTGGGGGGTCTCCCCATGCAGGGGAGTGACCCCCCGAAAAAAAAATTTCATAGAGGGTAGCCGATATGGGTATCAAATGAAAGGTCTTGATGAGAACTTTTCAAAACAGGTCTTAGTTTGGCAAAGTTTACTCCGAGGGGCGCACAGGGAGGGGAAATACACGAAAAATGTGTGTCCCCCCCCTCGCGATTGGACACCTGTGATCCGAAAAATCTGAAAAAAATCAAGAATATAGGCCTTGATGAGTACAAGTACAACAAATACGTGAGAAGTCGCAATTCACTCAACTTTGTTAGTAATCGTATGATTTATTGATTTTATGTTTTCTTGAATAAAATCTTAACGGTACCCTTAAATTCAATGAAATTCAGTAAGCAGATGTATATTTATAAGGTTGATTAACCCTGCAAGTTTCATAAGGATTGAATCATATTTAGCGAAGTTACAGCGGTTTGAATTTTCCTGTATTACTATGGAACAATATGCGCTGCATATATTACTATGGCAACATATGGCTATGGAACAACATGCGCGTTTTGCCAACTCAGACACTACAGTTTTGCTAGGATTTGCATGAAAATTTCAGGAATGATAGGTGTCATGCATATATTTGAGAATCGGTTCAGCTAGTGGTATTAGTAATTGTAAAACAAAAAAGTGGCTGTTTTTAATGCAAAGATTGAATAATTTTGAGTTATTTTGCCCCAATTTCAACGTTTCAGGTGCATGCTTTGTACACTTGATTCAATTTAATGAATGACTGAAGATGAGTACCTATAATTAATACTCATAAGTGAAACAAGTCAAGGAGGCAGGAGAGAGCTCCTAGCAAAAGGGTTTTGTAACAACTCTAGGATTCGAAAAAGTTGGCTTTTAATCGATGATAACAGTACACCAGAGTGGCCCCTGAAAAAAAATTCATCAAACGTAGCTGATATGAGTATGAAATGAAAGTTTTCATGGGAGCTTTTCAAAACAGTTCTTAAACTGTCAGTTTTTGCTTCAGTGGGGCACAGGGGGGAAATACATGAAAAATGTGTTTCCTCCCTCGCGAATGGTCATCTGAAATAATTATCAAGGGAGATATTTGTGAGTATAACAATACCAAAAATCTCAGAAGTCGAAATTCGTTCAACTTTGTTAATAATAGTATGATCTTCGAATTTCATAGTCTCTCCAATAAAATCGTCATTGACATGCTTCTTGACTTTATTGAATCTGGTGACTGCATTTTGAAAATTGAATACAAAACCCTTCTGACATGAGCGTAGGTCTGTTTACCCAACTTGTTTGTTGCAGATGCTTCGTCTTTGAATTTTTTATTGTGAGATTCATCACACAGTTCAATGTATCAAATTTCATCCAGACCGGAGCTATACTTTGACTAGAACAGAAATCAAGATTTTTTGTCTAAAATGGCCTCCATTTTGTTTGCGACTAGCTGATATAGCTGGTTCACGAGTTTAAATGAGGTTTCTATTTAATACACCTTACCTGAAGATTTTGTGAAAATTGGAGCAAAATCGCAACCTCTAGCGTGGTCACAAATTTCGTAAATCCCAAATATACATGCATATTCATATATACACACACACATATGTTTATATATATATACATATATATATATATATATATATATATATATATATATATATATATATATATATATATATATATATATATTTATATATATATATAATTATATATATATATATATATATATATATATATATATATATATATATATATATATGTATTCATATATGTATATATATATATATATATATATATATATATATATATATATAATATATATATATATATATATATATATATGTATATACGCAGTTAGACAAAAAAGTCTCCGTACGACGCTACTTTTTCTTGATTTTTATGGACATCTCTCATGTAATTCAATGTTTTTTTACTTTAATGATTGTAATGTTTTCTACAGCTCTTTTGTAACAAAGTTCAGGGATAAATGCAGGAATTCATCCATTTCTTAATATATAGTTATTCAATTTAGTGAATTTTAGAAAATTTTGCATCAAAATGAAATTTTTTAAACAATGCTGTGCATTGTTTACATAGTTATGTAAACAATGCTTTGCGCAAACAAAAGTTCACAATTTTTCCTGGAGTACACTAGTATAGTTTCAGCCGCGTGCAGATTTGTATCAACATCAGAAAATCCAATATTCTGCCATGAATAAAGAAATTTGTGTAGATACGAGGAAATTAATCATAAAGCAATTATTGCGAAGGCAAGTCGATGGATGAAATTTTGAAAGTAATTGGTAGACCTAAGTCAAGTGTCCAATATGTTATTAAGCAATATGAAGAAACCGGTTCGTTCAAAAGTAAGCCACGTTTGGGACGGCCAAAAAGTTTAGGTGATATAGCGCGGCGGTCAATAGTAAGAAAAATAAAAGATAATCCTGGAACCAGCGCATGTAAAATAGCAGACGAGGTTAGAAAAGACTTTAATTTAACGGTAAGTGATGAAACCATTAGATATGTTCTACGGGAAGGTAATTTCCATAGTCAAAAGCCAAGGCGAAAGCCATTGGTCTCAGAACTTAGTCGCAAGAAGAGATTAGACTTTGCGAAAATGAACCAAAATAAGGTCGCTAATTTCTGGAATTGAGTTGTATTCTCCGACGAGAGTAAATTCAATATATTTGGATCAGATGGCAAGGGAAAAGTTAGGCGCAAAACAAATGAGGAATTCAATTGCGAAAATCTAATTCCAACAGTCAAGCATGGCGGTGGTAATGTAATGGTTTGGGGGTGTATGGCAGCTTCAGGAGTTGGAAAATTGCACTTTATTGAGAGCACAATAGACTGGTTGGATTACCTAAACATTTTTAGAACGAGTTTGCGCGAAAGCATATCATCTTCAGGCATGGAAAGTGATTTCATTTTCCAACAAGACAAAAATCCTAAGCATACATCAATGATTGTTAAGGAATGGCTACAATATAATGTACCCAAGCAACTAGACAGTCCACCACAATCACCCGACATAAACCCAATAGAACATTTATGGGATAAATTGGAGCGTAGAGTACGTAACACGCAATAAAAAAGACGCAACAGCTTAAAGCTAAACTCCAAGAAGAATGGTACTCTATAGGATCCGAAATAACATCCAAACTAGTCTCTACAATGCCCAGACGATTGACAGCAATCATCAAAGCTATGGGGAATCCTACTAAGTACGAAAATTTTTTTTACAAAATTCCTTTTTTTTATAATTTCGTTAAGATGTAATACCGTACGGAGACTTTTTTGATGTTAAATGTTGATAAATTTACCGTCCGTGTGTCACAGCAGTTTTTCTCGGAAACTACTTAAGCTAGAAGCATCAAATTTTGTATGTAGGTGTAAAGTGGTGCTCTCTTCAAAGTTCAACTGCAAAAAAAATTTATAAGGTATTTTGGGGGGTCTCCCCATGCAGGGGAGTGACCCCCCGAAAAAAAAATTTCATAGAGGGTAGCCGATATGGGTATCAAATGAAAGGTCTTGATGAGAACTTTTCAAAACAGGTCTTAGTTTGGCAAAGTTTACTCCGAGGGGCGCACAGGGAGGGGAAATACACGAAAAATGTGTGTCCCCCCCCTCGCGATTGGACACCTGTGATCCGAAAAATCTGAAAAAAATCAAGAATATAGGCCTTGATGAGTACAACAACAACAAATACGTGAGAAGTCGCAATTCACTCAACTTTGTTAGTAATCGTATGATTTATTGATTTTATGTTTTCTTGAATAAAATCTTAACGGTACCCTTAAATTCAATGAAATTCAGTAAGCAGATGTATATTTATAAGGTTGATTAACCCTGCAAGTTTCATAAGGATTGAATCATATTTAGCGAAGTTAAAGCGGTTTGAATTTTCCTGTATTACTATGGAACAATATGCGCTGCATATATTACTATGGCAACATATGGCTATGGAACAACATGCGCGTTTTGCCAACTCAGACACTACAGTTTTGCTAGGATTTGCATGAAAATTTCAGGAATGATAGGTGTCATGCATATATTTGAGAATCGGTTCAGCTAGTGGTATTAGTAATTGTAAAACAAAAAAGTGGCTGTTTTTAATGCAAAGATTGAATAATTTTGAGTTATTTTGCCCCAATTTCAACGTTTCAGGTGCATGCTTTGTACACTTGATTCAATTTAATGAATGACTGAAGATGAGTACCTATAATTAATACTCATAAGTGAAACAAGTCAAGGAGGCAGGAGAGAGCTCCTAGCAAAAGGGTTTTGTAACAACTCTAGGATTCGAAAAAGTTGGCTTTTAATCGATGATAACAGTACACCAGAGTGGCCCCTGAAAAAAAATTCATCAAACGTAGCTGATATGAGTATGAAATGAAAGTTTTCATGGGAGCTTTTCAAAACAGTTCTTAAACTGTCAGTTTTTGCTTCAGTGGGGCACAGGGGGGAAATACATGAAAAATGTGTTTCCTCCCTCGCGAATGGTCATCTGAAATAATTATCAAGGGAGATATTTGTGAGTATAACAATACCAAAAATCTCAGAAGTCGAAATTCGTTCAACTTTGTTAATAATAGTATGATCTTCGAATTTCATAGTCTCTCCAATAAAATCGTCATTGACATGCTTCTTGACTTTATTGAATCTGGTGACTGCATTTTGAAAATTGAATACAAAACCCTTCTGACATGAGCGTAGGTCTGTTTACCCAACTTGTTTGTTGCAGATGCTTCGTCTTTGAATTTTTTATTGTGAGATTCATCACACAGTTCAATGTATCAAATTTCATCCAGACCGGAGCTATACTTTGACTAGAATAGAAATCAAGATTTTTTGTCTAAAATGGCCTCCATTTTGTTTGCGACTAGCTGATATAGCTGGTTCACGAGTTTAAATGAGGTTTCTATTTAATACACCTTACCTGAAGATTTTGTGAAAATTGGAGCAAAATCGCAACCTCTAGCGTGGTCACAAATTTCGTAAATCCCAAATATACATGCATATTCATATATACACACACACATATGTTTATATATATATACATATATATATATATATATATATATATATATATATATATATATATATATATATATATATATATATATTTATATATATATATATATAATTATATATATATATATATATATATATATATATATATATATATATATATATATATATGTATTCATATATGTATATATATATATATATATATATATATATATATATATATATATATGTATATACGCAGTTAGACAAAAAAGTCTCCGTACGACGCTACTTTTTCTTGATTTTTATGGACATCTCTCATGTAATTCAATGTTTTTTTACTTTAATGATTGTAATGTTTTCTACAGCTCTTTTGTAACAAAGTTCAGGGATAAATGCAGGAATTCATCCATTTCTTAATATATAGTTATTCAATTTAGTGAATTTTAGAAAATTTTGCATCAAAATGAAATTTTTTAAACAATGCTGTGCATTGTTTACATAGTTATGTAAACAATGCTTTGCGCAAACAAAAGTTCACAATTTTTCCTGGAGTACACTAGTATAGTTTCAGCCGCGTGCAGATTTGTATCAACATCAGAAAATCCAATATTCTGCCATGAATAAAGAAATTTGTGTAGATACGAGGAAATTAATCATAAAGCAATTATTGCGAAGGCAAGTCGATGGATGAAATTTTGAAAGTAATTGGTAGACCTAAGTCAAGTGTCCAATATGTTATTAAGCAATATGAAGAAACCGGTTCGTTCAAAAGTAAGCCACGTTTGGGACGGCCAAAAAGTTTAGGTGATATAGCGCGGCGGTCAATAGTAAGAAAAATAAAAGATAATCCTGGAACCAGCGCATGTAAAATAGCAGACGAGGTTAGAAAAGACTTTAATTTAACGGTAAGTGATGAAACCATTAGATATGTTCTACGGGAAGGTAATTTCCATAGTCAAAAGCCAAGGCGAAAGCCATTGGTCTCAGAACTTAGTCGCAAGAAGAGATTAGACTTTGCGAAAATGAACCAAAATAAGGTCGCTAATTTCTGGAATTGAGTTGTATTCTCCGACGAGAGTAAATTCAATATATTTGGATCAGATGGCAAGGGAAAAGTTAGGCGCAAAACAAATGAGGAATTCAATTGCGAAAATCTAATTCCAACAGTCAAGCATGGCGGTGGTAATGTAATGGTTTGGGGGTGTATGGCAGCTTCAGGAGTTGGAAAATTGCACTTTATTGAGAGCACAATAGACTGGTTGGATTACCTAAACATTTTTAGAACGAGTTTGCGCGAAAGCATATCATCTTCAGGCATGGAAAGTGATTTCATTTTCCAACAAGACAAAAATCCTAAGCATACATCAATGATTGTTAAGGAATGGCTACAATATAATGTACCCAAGCAACTAGACAGTCCACCACAATCACCCGACATAAACCCAATAGAACATTTATGGGATAAATTGGAGCGTAGAGTACGTAACACGCAATAAAAAAGACGCAACAGCTTAAAGCTAAACTCCAAGAAGAATGGTACTCTATAGGATCCGAAATAACATCCAAACTAGTCTCTACAATGCCCAGACGATTGACAGCAATCATCAAAGCTATGGGGAATCCTACTAAGTACGAAAATTTTTTTTACAAAATTCCTTTTTTTTATAATTTCGTTAAGATGTAATACCGTACGGAGACTTTTTTGATGTTAAATGTTGATAAATTTACCAGTTTGAACTACTATATCGAAACGAATGGATAAGTTTTTATTTTTTTGTTGTATCTTGTTATTATAAATTTAAAGAGAACATATTAATTATGAACGGTATTCTTACTAATACAGAAAAATAAGCACCGCACGTAGAGTTTTTTGTCTAACTGTATGTATATATATATATATATATATATATATATATATATATATATATATATATATATATATATATATATATATATATATATATATATATATATGTATATACATATATATATATATATATATATATATATATATATATATATATATATATATATATATATATATATATATATATATATATATATATATATATATGTATTCAATAACTTTGTTTATTTGATAACCGCAGGCCAATCCTCTTTTTTCTTTAAAAGCCGTCGGGCCTTGCTTAGTTGTGTGAGCAGACGCGTTTCGACTACTTTGAGTCATCTTCAGTGTCTAAAGGATGTGTTGAAGGGAGCGACTTTATATAGTCGTAGGATGGGTAATTAGCGAATAGGTAATTAGCGGGTGGGTAATTAGCGGATGGGTAATTAGCGGATGGGTAATTAGTGGATGGGTAATGAGGTCAGGAAGTAACTTACTCAATTATGCCACGTAGGGGGATATTATGTTTTTGTTTTTTTGCTTGTTGGCTGTCCGTTTGTTCTGTTTCATCTCGTTTCCGTTTTCGTCTAAGAGTGTGGTCTAGGACTGAGAAAATTGCGTCGGAATTGGTAACAAGTTGTTCGTTGATAATGTCACCGTCTGTCTTTCTATGTTTATAAATTTCAAGCCTTTCTAGGATGTCAAGTCTTGGTCCTTTGTTTTGTTTGTGTAGCAATTTCATAGAGTTTGTCATAGCATCAGGCTCATGTGCGTGGTTTTGAAGGTGCGTCGCATAATTGGAGTCTGCCTTGTTGTATAAGAAAGATCGTAGGTGCTCTTTGTATCTTGTCGTTAGTTTTCGTGTTGTCCTTCCTATATATACCATGTCGCAGTCCTTGCATGTCAGTTTGTATATGCCGCTGCCTTCGTATATCGATGTGTCATTCAGTTTTGGCTTCAGTTTGTTTCCAATGTTGTTGTTCGTTTTGAATGCAGTTTGCAATTTGTATTTCCTAAGGAAGTTTGATAGTTTGTATGTCTCTTTGCCTACGTATGTTAACGATACCCACTGTTGGTCGTTCTTATGAGTTTCCGTCGGTTGGCGTTCCTGTTTTTGTTTGTACTGTGTGACTAGTTTGTCAATGTCGCATTGTTTGTATCCGTTATTATTAGCTATTCTGTAAATGTTGTTTAGTTCGTTGGAGTAGTTAGTAGGAGTCATGGGGATGGAGTGAAGCCTCTGCACCATTGATCTGTACGCTGCTAGCTTATGTTGTGCGGGGTGGTTAGATGTTTCATGTATGGTATGATCAGTTGTGGTTGGTTTTCTGTATATTTTGTAGTCCAATCGTGTTTGTTCACGTGTCACAGTTAGGTCCATATAGTTGAGTTGTCCGTTTGTTTCTTTTTCCATAGTGAACTTTATATTCGGGTGAATTTCATTCATATAGGCAAGTAGTTCGTCTTGTTTATTTTCTTGTGAGTCAATAACAATGAAACAGTCATCCACATATCGTCTGTAAAATATTACATTGAATCTTTTGACAACTTTGGGTATAAAGACTTCTTCCAAAGATTGTAAGAATATTTCTGACATTATTGAGGACATTGGATGTCCCATACCCAGACCGTCTTTGGCAATGTACGTGTTGCTATTGAACTTAAAATAGTTCTGTTTGATTGTGGTCTTTATGAGATTGAGTATTTGATCTGTGAATCGTCGGCTGTTGTTGAATGAAAGTTTTTCTTTTAGTATGGCCAGTGTTTCATCGACAGGGATAGACGTATAGAGGTTGGTGATGTCTAATGATAAAAGTTGACAATTTTCAGTCAATTTTAAAGAAGTGGTAGAATTTGCTAGCTCGCGGCTGTTCTTTAATGCGTATTTGTCGTCAAGGTGCACGACATCAGCCATTATCGTTGCCAAGTACCATGCTAATTGGTATGCAGGAGCTGGGCGGTAGTTGACGACAGGACGGATAGGAATATTGGGTTTGTGGAGCTTAGGTTGTGCTTTAAGGGGTGGTGTGCATGGATTTGGGTTTATGTAGCGTTGCTTAGTATTAGGAGGAATAATTAGTGGGGATTGTATAATGGCGGTACGTAAGTCCGCTTGGAACCTATTGGTGGGGTCTTTGTTTACCAGTTTGTAGCCGTTGGCGTTAATGAAGTCTATTGTTTTTTGTACATAGTCCGTTGTTTTTAGGATCACCGTTGTATGTCCTTTGTCAGCCTTCGTCACTGTTAGTAGGTTATCCGTTAGCTTTGTCTGAATGTGTCTTAATATCTTATGGTCTTCGTGGAAATCCGTTTTGTTTATGCTAGTGCGTATTTTTTTGTAGTATGTCTACTGCAGTATGTCTTGCATGTGTCTGTTGTTCCTGCGGCAGTTTGTTAATGGCTAGTTCAGTGTCGATTATTAGTTGTTCTAGGTCTTTGTTGCGGTTTGTATTATGTAAGTTGTGTTTCAGTCAATTATTTAATAGCTCCATTTCTTGTGTCGTAAAAGGCGTATCTGATAGGTTTACAGTCCGTGGATAGAAAGTTCTGTTCGCTGGTGTGGTCATTTTGTTTTGTTTTTTCATCAATTTGTCAAGTTTTTTCGTCATGGTCTCATATTTAGTTTTGAGCTGAATATCAATGTTTTGCCTCACGTCATTATAAAACTGTAGAAAGTTTTCAGTTTGTATAGTGCTAGTTAATTGTAAGTGTGAGTGTAGTAGTTGTCGGTTGATTTCGTCCTTTTTTATGTACAGTGTTCTTATTTCGTTTTTAATGCGGAGCATCTGTGCGCTACGTTGTGTGTTACGTGCAGCGATTGTGTTTTGTTTTATCACGATTCTTGCAAATGCTGGTGTAATGTTGTTTTTCAAGCACTGTTTGTTGAACCATATGTTTGCTATTGTTTGATGAAGTTTTAAGGTAAGGTATTGGAATGAACGCAACAGTTTTGCCTGGCTGGCAGTGTTGTAGTCAATAACTTTGTTTATTTGATATCCGCAGGCCAATCCTCTTTTTTCTTTAAAAGCCGTCGGGCCTTGCTTAGTTGTGTGAGCAGACGCGTTTCGACTACTTTGAGTCATCTTCAGTGTCTAAAGGATGTGTTGAAGGGAGCGACTTTATATAGTCGTAGGATGGGTAATTAGCGAATAGGTAATTAGCGGATGGGTAATTAGCGGATGGGTAATTAGCGGATGGGTAATTAGTGGATGGGTAATGAGGTCAGGAAGTAACTTACTCAATTATGCCACGTAGGGGGATATTATGTTTTTGTTTTTTTGCTTGTTGGCTGTCCGTTTGTTCTGTTTCATCTCGTTTCCGTTTTCGTCTAAGAGTGTGGTCTAGGACTGAGAAAATTGCGTCGGAATTGGTAACAAGTTGTTCGTTGATAATGTCACCGTCTGTCTTTCTATGTTTATAAATTTCAAGCCTTTCTAGGATGTCAAGTCTTGGTCCTTTGTTTTGTTTGTGTAGCAATTTCATAGAGTTTGTCATAGCATCAGGCTCATGTGCGTGGTTTTGAAGGTGCGTCGCATAATTGGAGTCTGCCTTGTTGTATAAGAAAGATCGTAGGTGCTCTTTGTATCTTGTCGTTAGTTTTCGTGTTGTCCTTCCTATATATACCATGTCGCAGTCCTTGCATGTCAGTTTGTATATGCCGCTGCCTTCGTATATCGATGTGTCATTCAGTTTTGGCTTCAGTTTGTTTCCAATGTTGTTGTTCGTTTTGAATGCA
>OZ017741.1:127110495-127357995 GCA_963969285.1 Odontomyia ornata | reverse complement strand
ACCGATTCTCAAATATATGCATGACACCTATCATTCCTGAAATTTTCATGCAAATCCTAGCAAAACTGTAGTGTCTGAGTCGGCAAAACGCGCATGTTGTTCCATAGCCATATGTTGCCATAGTAATATATGCAGCGCATATTGTTCCATAGTAATACAGGAAAATTCAAACCGCTGTAACTTCGCTAAATATGATTCAATCCTTATGAAACTTGCAGGGTTAATCAACCTTATAAATAGACATCTGCTTACTGAATTTCATTGAATTTAAGGGTACGGTTAAGATTTTATTCAAGAAAACATAAAATCGATAAATCATACGATTACTAACAAAGTTGAGTGAATTGCGACTTCTCACGTATTTGTTGTTGTTGTACTCATCAAGGCCTATATTCTTGATTTTTTTCAGATTTTTCGGATCACAGGTGTCCAATCGCGAGGGGGGGGGACACAAATTTTTCGTGTATTTCCCCTCCCTGTGCGCCCCTCGAAGTAAACTTTGCCAAACTAAGACCTGTTTTGAAAAGTTCTCATCAAGACCTTTCATTTGATACCCATATCGGCTACCTTCAATGAAATTTTTTTTTCGGGGGGTCACTCCCCTGCATGGGGAGACCCCCCAAAATACCTTATAAATTTTTTTTGCAGTTGAACTTTGAAGAGAGCACCACTTTACACCTACATACAAAATTTGATGCTTCTAGCTTAAGTAGTTTTCGAGAAAAACTGCTGTGACACACGGACGGACGGACGGACGGACAGACAGACAGACGGACAGACAGGACGCGATTTTAGAAGGGTTTTGTAAAATTATTTTACAAAACCCTAAAAAAAGGCGAACTAATCTGGTGGGGACGCCCAAAGCAAAGCATTATTTGGTACAGTACGTTACGATCAATACTGGCCTATGCTTGCATCAATTCAACGGTGCATATCGATGTCCATGTTTATGTCTTTCTGGTGTTTATTTATGTTGAGCTCCCAGCATTTTTCAAGTACCTGCTTGACTGTGAAAAATTGGTCTATTGTCGATCTACCTACTCTAAAACAACATTGGTTCTCCCAATAATACTGTTGGCGTATCATCCAATTTTATTTTCTAAGATTTCTGAAAATATTTTGTACGCCGTACAAAGTAGTGATCTGCCTCTTTAATTTTCGCACCGCAACTTTTCACCTTTTTTGTGGATAAGGAATATAATTGATTGGCTACGTTCTTTTGGCATATATTCTTGTTGCCAAACGTACTGGTTGTCTTTGTATATAGCTTTATGAACACTGATACCCCCATATTTGATGACCATCACATGAATATCATTGATACCCGGTTCTTTATTATTCTTTTGGGCTTTGATAATGGAACAAACTTCACCCAGAGCTGGTGAGGCCAATGAAAGCTCTCCGGAGACATCTATAGGCTCCAATATCTTGGAGCTGTGCGGAGGATTAAGGAGGGTCTTGAAATATGATGCTTACCTTTCCTTAATCTTGGTTCATCATCATGTCATCACAATTAAGCGTGGTTTAGGGCTGATAACCACGTTTCAGACTTTTCACTACTTTGTTTGCTTGTCTTGTATTGCTGCTCGCCAGACTTACATCTGTACTTGTGAATTTATCAGATGGTTTTCTCAAACTTTCATAGTGTTCTCTCTTTGTCCTGGTTTTCCTACCTACGTATTTCTTTGTACGGCTGATCCTTTTTGTGTAACGCTTCCTGGCACTCATCATTGAATGAAACATTCCTTTCGCACCGGGCTTGATGTCGAATCGTATGTTTGGCCATGGTCTTAATAACTGCTTAAACTTCCTTCCAGAGCTCGTTGTTTGTCCTTAGCAATACGTCTGACGAGACGGGAGCCAGCTGATTGTCGAGGGTCTTCGTGAAATGTTTGGCCACACATGCCGTTTGGAGCCTTTCGATGTCAAATTTTTATAGTGGGTTGCTCTTCGCCGAATAGGCCTTTGACATACGACATCGATAAGTTAATTTGATCAAGTATTAATCAAGCAATGACCCTTGCCATTTATTTCATTGTGGAGATATATTCTCCAGTCTTTGTCCTATGAGATATCTCATTGCCCACCCATAATTATTGTTGTGTTGTGTGTAGGCAATGAGTCGACTAGTCTTACCGGGGAATCGTAGAACGTTTCCTTCATTTCTCAGTCCTTGCCTTTGGTCGGGGCGTGTACATTTATCAGCCAGATTTTGAAAAATTTCGCTTTAATATGTATCAACAAAACTGCTCATACACTATCTTAAAAACAATAACGTGCGGTTTGAACTCCCTGCCCACAATGAGGGCCACTCTGAACTCTTGTTTTACAGTAGGTTTCCCACTTTTGAATATTGTGTGACCTCACTGCTTGAATATGATTTCAAGTCCAGTGCGTTTCCTGGATTGCCAGTACTATTAGTTTATATTGAATGGCCTGTTGTAAAAGGTACTTGACAGCGCAAGGTAATTGAATGATCTCACATTTTAGGATTCAATGCCTTATCATTCTTCAGTTTGCGAGGTCTTTGCTATGAGTCCAATCAATTCTGAGGCCCTCTTGTAGGTTTTGAAACATTGTAGGGTTTTCCGGGGACGGGGAGTTAATCTATCGTCCAACCTCCATTATGTGGGCATGGTTATTACTTCGATTCCGTTATCAGGCATGGAATATATGCTTACGCCCTCGTACGTCCCCACAAAGGAGGTGTAAGTAGGATTTAGCAGCAAAGCTGTAGATGTATTTACAGTTATCAGCATTTCTCGGCATTTAATGTCGTATTATTGGGGAACCAGTAAACCCAATGTATGATCCCGAGAGCATTACTACCATTTAGTTGGGGGCTTGGGGTGAGGAATCATGGAAGCTATGAGTTGGGGAAGCAAGGTGTTCCCTCCTCCTTCCCCAAGTGGGCTTGTGAGGAGGAGTTATTGTAAAACTGTAGTTTAATTTTTATTCCGTATTGTTTGACAAATCATCATGTAAACACTTACACCTCAACAACGTATCAAAAATTGTCAGCCGTATTACGAAAATCTGCATTCTTTGAAAAAATCGTGCTATTAGAGCAACTTATGGTGTGCATCGTCAAATTACTGGAGCCACTATAGCCAAGAACATCCGCAAATTTGAAGCCAAGCATAGATTATTCGGTGATATTCACCCGATTAAACCATATCCAGCACGTAGTGAAGAGAATTAGCGGCTGTAGCTGAGCAAATGGCTGAAGACCGTGACAAATTGAACGCGTCGTCCAAAATTGGACCCTCAGTATGGACCATTTACGGTGTAGTCGGGTTAACTTTTAAACAAGATAATCTTTGAAAAGTAAATGCCATAGACTGTTCTTTTGATAAACAATACAATTTTTACAATAGAATGAAAATTTATGCCTTTTTATGTGTAAAAACGAAACATAAATATATATATCTATATATATATATATATATATATATATATATATATATATATATATATATATATATATATATATACATAGATATATATATGTATATATATATATATATATATATACACATATATATATGTATATATGTTTATATATATATACTTTATATATATATATATATATATATATATATATATATATATATATATATATATATATATTTTATATATATGTATAAATATATGTATATTTATATATATATATATATATGTATATATATATATATGTATATATATATACATATATATATATATATACATATATATACATATATATATATATATATATATATATATATATATATATATATATATATATATACATATATATATTGTCGCGTGTTATTGGTTCGCGGCCTATAATTTTGATGTTCCGGGAAAGTGAAAACGCAATGTCTTTTAATTTAAGTTAAAAGAGTTTATTTAATTAACTAAAATGCACAATAATCCGTTAACAGTTTCACTAATTTTAATTTTCACTGTTAAAATTAAAATCTAACACTTGTCCATAAATTTTTTATCGCAATTGTCTTCTAAATTACTTCACTATTACGAAACACACTTTGAACTCAAACAATCAATTGTCTTTACTTCGCGTTCCACTATATCGCAGTTTTCTTATCGCGGTCGAATGAATGATGATGCTTCCCCCATTCATTCAGCTCGCCTTTATATAGGGTCTCTACCTACTCACCCATTTCTCGTACATTATCGAATGTTCTACCGAGAGGTACCTGGTAGATTCGAGCAAATTGATGAATGGAGTGACGTCACTTGCAGATGTTGATCATGCTTGTTGGGTTCTCGTGGTTTCGAGTGAATTCGTGTTCTTCATTGTTGGGAAAACAATTGCGACAGTAGCTCGCAGAATTATTTGTACATGTAACACTGCCCCCACCTCAGTTCTTTTCGCCCCGAAAAGATGTGTCGCCAGTTGTAGTCAATTCTCTCTGGATGTAATATGGGGCAAGACGGTCTAGATGCACGATTTTCATTTTGGCTCTCGGTTTACGGTGTTCCTGTATGCGATATACGACGTCGTTGATTCGCTTTGTGACTCAGTATGGTCCCTCCCAGTTATGTTGCAACTTTGGAGACCTACCCTTTCGCCGTTGCGGGTTATATAGCCACACCAAGTCATCTTGCTGGAAGCCAGTAGAATTAGCCTTTAGATCATACCTGGTCTTCATGCGGTCAGTAGCCGATTCGAGGTGTTTTCGCACTGTCCGATGTATCTGGTTCAACCGTTGTCTTAGATCACTTGTGTACTCCGAGATCGCTTGGGGTTTCTCGGGGGGTGTTCCAAACTTTATATCAGCTGGCAGACGAATAGTCTTTCCAAAAATGATTTTGGCTGGGGCTTGGCCCGTCGATGCATGTTCGGCAGCTCTGTACGCCATCAAAAATAGTGGGATATATCGGTCCCAGTCCCTTTGGTTCTCGTCAACCATCTTGGCAAGGTGTTTATTGAGCGTGCCGTTGAACCGTTCGACCATTCCATCGGATTGGGGATGCAGCGGCGTTGTCCTCGTTTTCCGTATTCCGAGCAGCTCGCACATTTCGCCAAAAACTAGTGACTCAAAGTTTCGGCCTTGATCCGAATGTAGTTCGCAAGGCACGCCGTACCTACTGACCCAATTTAACACTAGCTGTTCAGCTACAGTAGTTGCTTCCTGGTTGCGAATGGGGTAGACCTCAGGCCACTTGCTGAAATAATCGGCTACAACCAGCATATATCGATTTCCCCATTCGGATTCAGGAAAGGGACCTGCGATGTCAACAGCAATCCTTTCAAACGGTACCCCCACGTTGTAGGTTTGCATTTGTCCTCTCAGTCGTCGCTTTGGGCCTTTGACGGAAGCGCAAATTGTGCATCTGCGGCACCAGTCCTCTATGTCTGCTCGAGCGTGGAGCCAGTAGAACCTTTCCCGCAATTTCGCTAAGTTCTTGTTAACACCAAGGTGGCCTCCCGAGGATCCTTCATGCATTTCCTTAACCACATCGTGGATTCGGCTTTTGGGAAGTATAATTTGCATCCTATAGGAGCTGCCATCCGCCGTTTCCCATTTCCGCTTGAGTACGCCACCCTCCACCTGAAGGGAGTTCCATTGTGCCCAGTAGCTTTTCAGGGTTGCGCCATGCATTGAAACGTCCTTCCACTCAGGTCGCCCAGTCGTCTCCTTCCATACGAGCAATGGTCCGATGTCTTCATCGGCTAGCTGGGCATTTCGAATCTCCTCCGATGACCAACCTTCATCGAATTCAGCCGTTATCAGTCGCAGATCAACGGGCGGCTCCTTTTCCTCAATCCGTCGGCAATGCTTGCAGTTAGCTGGACATGGGCGACGAGATAGGGCGTCAGCATTTCCATGAACTCCGCCCTTTCGATGAACAATTTCGTAATCGTATGACTGCAATCTTTCGATCCATCTCGCAACTTGTTCCTCGGGGTTTTTGAAGTTGAGCAACCATCTCAGTGATGCATGGTCCGTTCGAAGAACAAATTTCTGGCCATATAGATACTTGTGGAACTGCTTGGTGGCCTCTATTATAGCCAATAGCTCCTTCCTGGTCACACAGTAATTCCTCTCACTTTTTGAGAGAACTCGACTGTAATAAGAGAGGACTCTTTCTTCGCCATTGATCTGCTGGGAGAGTACAGCTCCAATACCGCCGTTGCTTGCATCGGTGTCAACTACAAACATTTTTCCGGGTTTCGGATACGCCAACACGGGTGATTCACACAGCTTTTCCTTCAGGGTCTCAAAGGCTGTCTGGCATTGTTCATTCCAGACATACGGACGATTTTTCTCGGTTAGCTGATGGAGACACTTAGCTATTTTGGCAAAGTCTTTGACGAAATCTTCGATAGTAGGTCGCCAGACCCAGAAAACTTCGTAGTTGGCGCTTGTTGTTTGGTGTTGGCCAACTTTTCACGGCTTCAATTTTCTCAGGGTCTGTTTTGACCCCTTCTGCTGATACGACGTGTCCCAGGTATTTTACTTCATCGGCGAAAAGAGTACACTTCTCGGGACTAAGTTTCAAATTTGCCAGTCGTAATCGGGAGAAAACCTCTTCTACGTTCCGCACATGCTCTTCGAACGTTCTACCGATGACGATGATGTCATCTAGGTATACCAAGCAGGTTTTCCAGGTTAGACCACGTAGCACATATTCCATCAAGCGTTCGAAAGTGGCTGGAGCATTGCAAAGCCCAAACGGCATCACTACAAACTGCCACAATCCGGTCCCAACTGAAAATGCGGTCTTCTCTCGGTCCTTCTTGTCGATCTCTACCTGCCAGTAGCCACTCTTGAGATCGAGTGTAGAAAACCATTTCGCGTCGGCTAAAGTGTCCATGATGTCATCGATGCGTGGAAGCGGGTAACTATCTTTCTTAGTGACGTCGTTAAGCTGCCTATAGTCGACACAAAAGCGTAAAGTAAAGTAAAGAGTGCTACCATCCTTTTTCTTTACTAGAACTACAGGCGCGGCCCATGGACTGACAGAAGGTTCAATAACGCCTTGTTTTTCCATGTCCGAGATCAGCGCGCTCACTTCTCCTTGTTTGGCTATAGGGAGACGTCTCGGTGCTTGTCGAATCGGCTTGGCTCCCTGTGGCACATATCCGTTCCTTAAAGATCTTACAAGGCTTCGTCCTACAATCAAGCTGCGCAATGCGGATGTCTTCGTTGGCTCTATCAGATAAGATTAGTGGTCTCCAGAATCACCATCAAGCTTGGCCCATACAATGCTTTCGGAAGAATTCAGTACATCAGTGTCAGTATATACCACTACATTCATCTTGGGGATTTGGACGCTGGGATCCTCCATCAGTACTTCGACATTCTGCCATTTCAATACACGTTTGCCCAAATCCAACGTGATTCCATGTGGTCGCAGAAAATCCATTCCGAGAATGCAGTCATCCATAATGTTCGCGACCAGAAAATTATGTCGGAACACAAGGTCTCCCAACTGTATCTGGAGGTTGACCTCTCCATGAACAGGTGCAGTTTCTCCCGTAGCTGTCCGTAGTGAGAAAATTCTGCCCTTGTGAAGTTGTTGCTGTCTAACTAGGTCTGGTCGGATAATCGATCGGGTTGCACCAGTGTCGACTGTTATGGTGCAGTGTTCTCCGTCAATTTGACCCGGAAGGCATAAGTCCGCTTCTCCACGATGTAGTCTTGAGACGATGATGGTGGTGCTGGGGACGTCGATCCTCCTAGCCAACCTCTGCCCCACGAAGTTGGCTCTTTCATGTTTCCCGACCCCTCTGTTTGAAGGGCTTCCATTCTGGGCTCCTGACTCGGTCTGGATCTCCTCCTAGCTGCACACCCTGGACAATAGCTCGGTTTTCTTCGCTTCTTGCAGTCTCTTTGCAGGTGCCCCTTCTCTCCGTAATTCCAGCATCTAGGCGCACCATTTACATGCGGATCTCGCTCAATTTCGACGCGCTCACACCTGCACTCGTCTATGACTACCTCACGAACCCGGGCAGTGGTACGAGTCACATTTTTCGCTGCCTCAAAGTTCAGACTATAAGCCAGTGCGTCCTTAACCGTTTGCTTTTGAACTAAACGCACGGCTTGTTGCAATTCCGGGTCCTTTAGTGCGCTGATGAATGCTTCTGTCGCTGCATCATCTCGATGTTCTGGGTCGTAGGCTGGATAAGCCAAAAGTGCCAGTCGCTCAATGTCTTGGGCTAGCTGCTGTAGGGTTTCACCAGACTTCTGCATTCGATGCCTTAGCTGTGACCGATAAATCTGCTTCAGATGATTGTCTCCATAACGCATGTCGAGCGCATTCATTATAGCCTTCGGGTTTGAGTGCAATTCAACGGGGATCGTCTGCAACAGCTCGGCAGCTGGGCCTCTTAGAGCAAAAATCAATGCAGTTGCTCGTTCCTGCTCATTCCAGTGATTTATGCGAGCGGCTGCTTCGAACTGGGTTTTGTAAATAGTCCAGACCGTTTGCCCATCGAATATTGGTGCTTGCACATTTCTAGAGGAGCTTTGCGCTGCGGTTATAATTGGGGCTGGTGAGGCGGTTATTACTGCCTTCGCTGCTTCCAAGTCCTTTTTCACTTTTTCCGTCTCATGGTTTACCTGGCTGATCTCAAGGTTGATTCTCTCCTCGACCTGGTATACCTTCTCCTCGACGCATTTAATTTGGCTGTTGAGACTGCTGAGCTCCGCTTTTATTTCGGTTGACTGTTTTTCCAGCTTCTGAGCGATGTCTGCCTTGATTTCGATCGCTTGTTGGTCCATTTTTGCTGATTGTTCATTGAGCTTCGCAGTTAAATTGGATGACTGTTCATTGAGCTTCGCAGTTAAATTGGATGACTGTTCATTGAGCTTCACAGTTAAATTGGATGACTGTTGTCGCTGCTCTTGCTGCATCAGCATTAACATTTGCATCAGCGCATTTTCTGGTTCCTTTGGTTTTTTTGTTTCTGCTTCACCACCTTCTGCGCCTTTTTCTGCATCTGAGGGCTCACCCGAATCCAGATACGCGCCTTCCGATTCAATTGCGTCACGCAAGCGTGCAATCAGTGTGGCCTTTGTACCTTGCGTAGCCAGGTTTCGCTGTTCCAACTCTTCCTTAAGCTCCGACATGGTCAATTCATTAATTTTTAAGTTTAAGCTTCGTGGCATTTTTAATGTTTCTTTAAATTTTCCTATTGTGCACTATAAAAATGTTCAAATATTTACTTTCAAAATTTTTCTTTCGCACTTCTTGACACCACTGTCGCGTGTTATTGGTTCGCGGCCTATAATTTTGATGTTCCGGGAAAGTGAAAACGCAATGTCTTTTAATTTAAGTTAAAAGAGTTTATTTAATTAATTAAAATGCACAATAATCCGTTAACAGTTTCACTAATTTTAATTTTCACTATTAAAATTAAAATCTAACACTTGTCCATAAATTTTTTATCGCAATTGTCTTCTAAATTACTTCACTATTACGAAACACACTTTGAACTCAAACAATCAATTGTCTTTACTTCGCGTTCCACTATATCGCAGTTTTCTTATCGCGGTCGAATGAATGATGATGCTTCTCCCATTCATTCAGCTCGCCTTTATATAGGGTCTCTACCTATTCACCCATTTCTCGTACATTATCGAATGTTCTACCGAGAGGTAACTGGTAGATTCGAGCAAATTGATGAATGGAGTGACGTCACTTGCAGATGTTGATCATGCTTGTTGGGTTCTCGTGGTTTCGAGTGAATTCGTGTTCTTCATTGTTGGGAAAACAATTGCGACAGTAGCTCGCAGAATTATTTGTACATGTAACAATATATATATATATATATATATATATATATATATATATATATATATATATATATATATATATATATATATATATATATATACATATATATATATATATATATATATATATATATATATATATATATATATATATATATATATATATATATATATATATGATATATATATATATATATATATATATATAGATATATATATATATATATATATATATATATATATATATATATATAGATATATATATCTATATATATATATATATATATATATATATATATATATATATATATATATATATATATATATATATATATAGATATCTATATATATATATATATATATATATATATATATATATATATCTTCTTCTTTTAGTGCTAAAAGGAAGAAGATATATATATGTATATATATATATATATATATATATATATATATATATATATATATGTATATATATATATATATATATATATATCTAAATATATATATATATAAATATATATATGTATATATATATATATATATATATATATATATATATATATGTATAGATATATATATATATATATATATATATATATATATATATATATATATATATATATATATATATACATATATATATCTTCTTCTTTTTAGCACTACAGCCTTTCTCGGGCCTTCGCTTAGAGATAGATAGAGTATCTCATATATATATATATATATATATATATATATATATATATATATATATATATATATGTATATATATATATATATATATATATATATATATATATATATATATATATATGTGTATATACATATTTATTTACATATATACATGTGTATATATGTATACACACATACATTTATATTTTAATATATATATATATATATATATATATATATATATATATATATATATATATATATATATAGATATATATATATATATATATATATATATATATATATATATATATATATATATATCTATATATATATATCTATAATAAATATATATAAAATATATATATATACGAGTATATATATATATATATATATATATATATATATATATATATATATATATATATATATATATATATATATATATATATATATATATATATGTATATCTACATGTATATGTATATATATATATATATATATATATATATATATATATATATATATATATGTCTATATATATATATATATATATATATATATATATATATATATATATATATATATATATTTATGTTTCGTTTTTACAAATAAAACGGCATAAATTTTTATTCTATTATAAAAATTGTATTGTTTATCAGAAGAACAGTCTATGGCATTTACTATTCAAAGATTATCTTGTTTAAAAGTTGGCCTGACTACGCCGTAAATGGTCCATACTGAGGGTCCAATTTTGGACGACGCGTTCAATTTGTCACGGTCTTCAGCCATTTGCTCAGCTACAGCCGCTATATTCTCTTCACTACGTGCTAGATATGGTTTAATTGGGCGAATGTCATCGAATAATCTATGCTTGGCTTCAAATTTGCGGATGGTCTTGGCTATAGTGGCTACAGTAATTTGACGATGCACACCATAAGATGCTCTAATAGCACGATTTTTTCAAAGAATGCAGATTTTCGTAATACGGCTGACAATTTTTGATACGTTGTTGAGGTGTAAGTGTTTACATGATGATTTGTCAAACAATACGGAATAAAAATTAAACTACAGTTTTACAATAACTCCTCCTCACAAGCCCACTTGGGGAAGGAGGAGGGAACACCTTGCTTCCCCAACCCATAGCTTCCATGATTCCTCACCCCAAGCCCCCCAACTAAATGGTAGTAATGCTCTCGGGATCACACATTGGGTTTACTGGTTCCCCAATAATACGACATTAAATGCCGAGAAATGCTGATAACTGTAAATACATCTACAGCTTTGCTGCTAAATCCTACTTAGACCTCCTTTGTAGGGACGTAAGAGGGCGTAAGCATATATTCCATGCCTGATAACGGAATCGAAGTAATAACCATGCCCACATAATGGAGGTTGGACGATAGATTAACTCCCCGTCCCCGGAAAACCCTACAATGTTTCAAAACCTACAAGAGGGCCTCAGAATTGATTGGACTCATAGCAAAGACCTCGCAAACTGAAGAATGATAAGGCATTGAATCCTAAAATGTGAGATCATTCAATTACCTTGCGCTGTCAAGTACCTTTTACAACAGGCCATTCAATATAAACTAATAGTACTGGCAATCCAGGAAACGCACTGGACTTGAAATCATATTCAAGCAGTGAGGTCACACAATATTCAAAAGTGGGAAACCTACTGTAAAACAAGAGTTCAGAGTGGCCCTCATTGTGGGCAGGGAGTTCAAACCGTACGTTATTGTTTTTAAGATAGTGTATGAGCAGTTTTGTTGATACATATTAAAGCGAAATTTTTCAAAATCTGGCTGATAAATGTACACGCCCCGACCAAAGGCAAGGACTGAGAAATGAAGGAAACGTTCTACGATTCCCCGGTAAGACTAGTCGACTCATTGCCTACACACAACACAACAATAATTATGGGTTGGCAATGAGATATCTCATAGGACAAAGACTGGAGAATATATCTCCACAATGAAATAAATGGCAAGGGTCATTGCTTGATTAATACTTGATCAAATTAACTTATCGATGTCGTATGTCAAAGGCCTATTCGGCGAAGAGCAACCCACTATAAAAATTTGACATCGAAAGGCTCCAAACGGCATGTGTGGCCAAACATTTCACGAAGACCTTCGACAACCAGCTGGCTCCCGTCTTGTTAGACGTATTGCTAAAGACAAACAACGAGCTCTGGAAGGAAGTTTAAGCGGTTATTAAGACCATGGCCAAACATACGATTCGAAATCAAGCCCGGCGCGAAAGGAATGTTTCATTCAATGATGAGTGCCAGAATGCGTTACACAAAAAGGATCAGCCGTACAAAAAAATACGTAGGTAGGAAAACCAGGACAAAGAGAGAACACTATGAAAGTTTGAGAAAACCATCTGATAAATTCACAAGTACAGATGTAAGTCTGGCGAGCAGCAACACAAGACAAGCAAACAAAGTAGTGAAAAGTCTGAAACGTGGTTATCAGCCCTAAACCACGCTTAATTGTGATGACATGATGATGAACCAAGATTAAGGAAAGGTAAGCATCATATTTCAAGACCCTCCTTAATCCTCCGCACAGCTCCAAGATATTGGAGCCTATAGATGTCTCCGGAGAGCTTTCATTGGCCTCACCAGCTCTGGGTGAAGTTTGTTCCATTATCAAAGCCCAAAAGAATAATAAAGAACCGGGTATCAATGATATTCATGTGATGGTCATCAAATATGGGGGCATCAGTGTTCATAAAGCTATATACAAAGACAACCAGTACGTTTGGCAACAAGAATATATGCCAAAAGAACGTAGCCAATCAATTATATTCCTTATCCACAAAAAAAGGTGAAAAGCTGTGGTGCGAAAATTAAAGAGGCAGATCACTACTTTGTACGGCGTACAAAATATTTTCAGAAATCTTAGAAAATAAAATTGGATAATACGCCAACAGTATTATTGGGAGAACCAATGTGGTTTTACAGTAGGTAGATCGACAATAGACCAATTTTTCACAGTCAAGCAGGTACTTGAAAAATGCTGGGAGCTCAACATAAATAAACACCAGAAAGACATAAACATGGACATCGATATACACCGTTGAATTGATGCAAGCATAGGCCAGTCATTAACAACTGTCAAAGAATTCTTCCTGAAACTCGACAGGGAAGCAAAGCTAATAGGGCTACAAATCAATGAAAATAAAACAAAGTTCATGACGCAACGCAATTAAGGAAAAATACCTCAAGTACATAAAATATCACGCTTCTTGAATACAGTATCAGAAACTTGAGTGAATATTTTATTTATGCTCCCAAATAACGAAAACCAGTGATGAAAGAGACGAAATACGCAGCAGAATATAGCTCACAAATGAAATATTTTATTCAGTTTTGATGATCTTGAAGACTAGCTGCATATACAGGTAAACAAAGCTCCAAGTATACGATCCAATGATAAGACATTTATAATGCCACGCGTGTGAAACGTGGACACTAACCCAAGCATCCGCAAATATATTGAACACCTTAGAGCGACGGATCCTGAGGCAAATAGTCAGAGTGAAGCTAGACGGAAACCAATGGCGCATTCGAAACAACCTTGAGCTATATGAAATTGTTGACGAGCCGGACGTCTCAACGATTGTAAGACTACGGAAGCTGCAATGGGCTGGCTACATGTATCATATGGGCAAACAACGGATACCCAAAAAGGTATTCATTGGGAGAACTAAAGGCCGGAGACCAGTGGGGAAACCGAAGAAACGCTGGTCTGAATCAGTCGACGAAGACAGTTCGTCGCTGCTCAGAAATTGGAGGACGCAGTGAATGGACCGAGATAGTTGGAGGCACTTTTTGCAGGAAACGAAGGCCCGAGAGGAGTTGTAGTGCTACGAAGAGGAAGAGGAAGATGACTGTTGGACAGGAGTCAAACGTGGTTTGTCAAAGAAAGCCTATTAAAAATCAAACCTCATAATGAATCATAGACTGGCATAAAAAAGGGACTTCGGAATCTTTCTAGGGTCCCAAGTAGCTTTTCTGATGACATAGATCGAGGGTTGAGTTACATATCCATTTTACTTATGAACAAGTTTGGTAGACAGAAGTATACGACTCCCAGACACGTTTTGACCTCAGCCTATGAAATACAAACACCAACAAAGAATTTACTCAAGAGGTAGTGCAATGACATATACTATATATCAAATATTTAGTGTTAAGGGGAATCTGTTGGTTGTCCATTTTATACTACCGCCATTTTGTTTGAATTTTATAAGCATCATTGACTGAATAGAAACTTGAAGATATTTACGAGTATGCGAGTTTTGAGGAAACTCAATCGAAACAGAAGCATCTTTTTTGATAGAAAGTAATTGGAGAACATTTGAATGTCTAAAACTTCCACCAATGTGGTTCCATTTTATTAAACATACTACTTAAACACCCGATTTTATTGCGTTTAAGGGTACCCATGTGGCACTATTGGGGAAAATTTGTAATAGAAAAATCGGGCTATTATCAGCACAGTTGAGTAAATTTTGTCTTCTGAGGTATTTGTTGTTATTGCACTCGTAAGAGACTATCTTCATGGGTTTTTTTACATTTTTAAGCATCAAGTGTATCCAATCGTGGGGAAAGAAACCAAATTTTCATATATTTCAATATTATAGAAATCGGAGCAGATTCAAGCGATTATAATTCGATTTCTTTGAAATTTTACGGATCTTATATTAGAAAACATAATTATTTAATTTTGTGAAGTTTAATGTACCATTGGGGTTTTATGCGCGAAAGCTTAAAGTTGATAAATTATACTACTACTAAAATGTTGAATGATTTGAACGCATTTACGGGCAAATTAATAGTCTAAAGATCAATAAAATCACGTTTTGATCAAATATTTTTGCAATATGTTTATTTATTAATTGCAATTGTTTAAAAATTGTATCTAATAGTGCATATTTATAGAATCAGATGCGATGCCCTTGGCCTTATTTCCAAATTCTCAAACTGAGAGTCGTAATTATTCTCCACAGAATATTTTGAGCGTTTAATTTATCATGGGAACTACCGGGTCAAACAAAGCAAATCAATACTAACACAGAAGCAATTATAAAACCCAGATACACACCAAGCCTCAAGTGTGAGGGATCCGTTTCAATATCTTACAAGGTGCAGAAGTTAAATCCCTAAATGACAAAAGACTACGAGATTGTCAACATTGTAGGGTGCCTAGAATAAACGTAACCACCTCGACAGAAAAGTGAAAACCCCAACGAAATCTTCAATTACGATGATGATAACGATAATGGTGATGATGAGAAGGACGATGGTAATCGTAATAGACTCAGAGATTCCGAAGTCTCTGACAGACTGCAGCACGCTAAAACAAAACACGCTCGAGGATAGAATGTTCCCTATCGCTTATGTGGTATCATCTGGAAGAATGGAGTATCCTGCTTTTACCAGGATCATTGTGGATGAGAATGTTATTTGGTGAAATTGAGGCGGAATTCGTTCTTCGTCAATTTACTGAATAAATATGCAAATATATGGTAATTTCCTAATTGCATGAAATTGATGCATAAGGATAACAGACACTTTGAACAAGATGCCAGATTCGAGAGAATGAAATGGAGAAACAAGTAAATTTAAAGTGAAGAGTACGCATAATGCAATAGATACAAATCTACATCAGGCTCTAGCTATCGTGGACAGAGTGTGATGGATGACGAGTTGATTAAATGGTGAAGCTGAGGGAAACAAAGATAAATCGAAGTTGTGTCGCATGCTGATTGATATTCCAAGATTTTGGGACTTTCTTTGTAAGTCCTAGATAAATTTTTGGGCCTCAAATTTGTACAACAATTTGATTTCTCGATATCAAAAACCGTTTTTATTCTTTTATGATAATGTATCATGAACACCATTGCCAGGCATAATAAAAGAGTCGCACTTGAAACCAGTCAACGTAGTAGGATAGTGCCAGAGGAGGTTTTGTAAGTCTTTTAGTTAACCAAACAATGTCCTTCAAATAGCAGTTTAGCTCAAATGTATTATCCGTCAATTGGCTTAGAAAAAACAAAGAACAATAAGTTTTAATGAAATATCAATACTAAGAGCCATTTTCGTAGTTTTCCTGAAAATATGAATAAACCTATAGTGCTCAGGCCTCTCAGAAGCGCTTGCGTATCCATTATCATAATTTTTTGTTTGTTGTAATTGCAAAATTTTTAATCGGCGTTTGAAACATTATATATATATATATATGTATATATATATATATATATATATATATATATATATATATATATATATATATATATATATATATGTATATGTATATATATATATATATATATATATATATATATATATATATATATATATATATATACATATATATATATACATATATATATATACAGGGTTTTCCAATAAGAGGTGCTATTTTGATATTAAAATATAAAATGCCATTTTTTAATATAAATGATCAGATGTTTATTTCATTAGGTAAGGTTATGCCGTTAATCGTGAAAAATAACGTCAGCCAAATGACTACTACGACCACGTTTCCCGCAGCACTCTTGGAGGCTAGCATTCTTTGGGGAGTTCCGCCCCCACGTACCCGAGGAAACTCCGCAGGGTGAATGCCGGTCGACAAGACCACTCTTGGAGGCTAGCATTCTTTGGGAAGTTCCGCCCCCACGTACCCGATGAAATTCCCGCAGGGAGAAAGCCGGTCGACAAGAACATTCTTGGAGGCTAGCATTCTTTGGGGAGTGCCGCCCCCACGGACCCGAGGATATGGGGGGTGCCGTTAGGTTCCCTCCTGGGATGAAAGGTAATGACTCTTATTGTATCTGGACTACGCTTTGGACAACGAACTGGAATTGACGCTTTGGGCTGGCGGATGTGATGGTTTGGACCTAGTTGCTTTGCACAGTAGCGCCGAGGTGAAACTCGTGTGTGAACGGCTCCAATTCAACTATCATACCGTCTCCGTCCCGGTAAAACCTTGGCTGGCCTCGGAGTACGTTCGAAGTTCGCACCATTGGGTTGGTGGTGTAGGTTCGGTTGAGACGGACTCCCGATTAGCGCTGGTCTGGCTCTGAGCACTTGTCCCCATAAGGGCTTGTGCCAACCCTCGCATGGCCTCCCTACTTTGCAAAAATAACCATGGGACCAAAAAGGCGACTACACACATGAACGGAGATAGCGGCTCCGAGGGGGAACCCAATAAAATGGAGCAAATAAAATCAACAGATCAAAAACATCCAACAAATGAAACCAAAAATAATAACGACGACGCAACCAGCGGTTGCAGCCACGTTGTCAACAGTGCATCGAGAGCTGTACTAACCACGAAAAAAACGAAGACTAACACGACGACAGTGACGGTAGACGAAAAACGGAGAACAGCAGACAGTCTGGTGCAGACTGAGATTCCTGCGGCGTTTGGGCACAGCAAAGAAATTCTGCGAACGACCGAGCGTCCTGTTAAGGAAAGTGGGAGACTCAGCAAGATGCTTCAGGTGTTCGAGCAGTGGAAGATAACGTAAAGAGCACCGAAAATTCGATTGTCATGGCTGCGATCGTTACTAAAGCGACCGATGCAAGGGTCACAAATCCCGACATTGCAACGAAAAATCCCGAAGCAAACGAGGAGATCACGGTACTAAAAGCAAAGAGTGACCAGACACCGCGTGATTGTACCGCCATCGTTGAAAATTTGGCGGAAGTACTACATCGGAAACAGAACGCGAAAACCTCTCCCAAGGATGGTTGCAAGGTACAATTGCGGCCCAGCGATACGAATGGGAAAGACTACTTCGAAAAGCGGGAGATGTTCTGAAAAGAATACAAGCTGCATGCGACTCCCCAAAAATTTACAAAGTAGCAAAGGAAGGGCTTCTTTAACTAGAGGAGCTCCTAGATCGCATAGGGCACTATCGGAGGAGCTGGTTAAGGGCCGAAGATGAACAGAAGGCTAAGGAGGCGCTTGGGGCAAAATCTAAAGGCGACATGCAGATAGCTCCATCATTAAAGTCAATAAAAGAATAGCGTCTAGCCCAATCGAAGGAGATCGGGATAAAAAAAGGAAGGAAGAGGCACCAGATCAGGGGTTCCAGACAGTGCTTACAAAAGGAGCGAAGAAAGCCGCAAAGAAACTCCTTCAAAAAAAGCCAGGAAATAAAATTCGCACGGACGCCCAATTAGAAAAAGGACCTGATGCAAAACAGGAGAGGCAGAAGCCCCGACGAAGACCCCGGCAGCAGGCACTGCTTGTAAAGCCCCAAGATGGCCGACCCTACGCGGAGGTGCTGCGCGATATCAGGGGAAACGTTAAGCCCGAAGACACCAATACTACCATTAAAGTAGTACGACCAACGCGGTTGGGCCACATACTGGTCAAATTCGGAGCAGAAACATTCCTGAACAAGGGCAAAGTACGAATAGGGTGGGTTGTCTGTAGGATACGGCGAAGAGCAACGCCTCTTCAATGTTTCAAATGCCTTGGTTATGGTCACACCACACAAGTATGCAAAGGACCCGATAGGAGTTCCCTGTGTTACAAATGCGGTGAAATGGGACATAAAAGAAAAGAGTGTACGAAGGAGGCACACTGTATTCTTTGCAAGGATGCTGATCCAAAACCTGATTTTGGACACGTCTTGGGATCAGGAAAATGCCGGATGTTCCAGGAAGCCCTAGCCAAGGCAAAATCAGAGCTTCGATGACCCGCATCGTGCAGCTAAATCTACGACGCAGTTCAACCGCCCAAAATTTGCTTAAGCAGTTTGCGAGGGACAGGAAAGCCGACTTCTTGCTGCTGAGTGAGCAACACCATAATAAAAGTCCTGCATTATGGTACTCTGATGAAACTGGTACTGCCGCTATCTGGGTTCGGAACAGTGATTTTCAAGCGGAGAGTTGTGGACGGGGGGATGGTTTCGTGTGGGTTGGGTGCTCAGGGATCACCTTCTTTAGTGTCTACCTAACGCCTAACGAGCCGATATCATCTTTCCAAGCCAAGCTTAATGCTCTGGAGGGCACTGTCTCGAACGCAGAGGGTAAAGTGCTCGTTGGGGGCTACTTCAATGCTAAAGCAATCGAATGGGGCATGCCTCGGACGGATCCGCGGGGAAAACGAATCCTGGAAATGGCGGCCAGGACGGCCCTCGTCGTACTAAACTCCGGAAATACGCCGACTTTCCGCCGTATTGCTGTGAGGGAACCATACTGGACGTGACACTCGCCTCGGAGTCCTTAATACGGAGGATACACAACTGGAAAGTATTAGAGGACTACTCAGCCAATGATCACTAGTGCATTCTGCTTGAGATATATGATGCTATCTCCCGACGTCCGTGCTCTCGGCCTTCTACAACTGGATGGAACATTGGAAGAAAGGACGTCGAGAGGTTCGTCAAGGTTCTCACAGCAGGTGAGCCGCTGCAGGGAGCTCCGGAGGGGACGGAAGAACTGGCAGCTCAAGACGTGGTGAACTCTACCATGAGCATAATCACGACTGCTTGCTGCGCTTCTATGCCCCGCCGAAGACCCCGGCACGGCAAGCCCCCAGTGTACTGGTGGTCTATTCAAATCGCTGAAAAGCGGAGGGACTGTCACAAGCTTCGGCGTGAGGCTCAACGGGCGCGGAACCGTGACGAGGCATGCAACCAAGTGGAAGCATATAAGTCAGCCAGGAAATGCCTTCGCAAACTGATCAATAGTAGCAAGGTTCGCTGTTGGCAAGACCTAGTGGACAATGTGAACAAGGATCCGTGGGGCCTTGGCTACAAGCTGGTCATGGGGAAACTTGGTGCCCTACGGAAGCCTTGTATACATGACGCGGAAAAGATTGACGCGATAGTGTGGGGACTCTTCCCCGCCCATCCCGTCCGTGTTGACGCTGTCCATGGTGAAACAGCAGTAGAGTGCCCACTCTTCACACTGCTGGAACTGGAGGAGGCAGTCCTCTCCTTGAAAGCGAGGAAGGCTCCAGGTCCAGATGGTGTTCCAGCTGAGGTGTTGCGGCTCGTCTATCACCATTGTCCTGACTTGCTGCTCAGCACATTCAACGCTTGCTTACGGGACGGGGTTTTCCCGGTACGATGGAAGGTGGTGAGGCTCGTACTGATCAGCAAGGGGAAGGGAAATCCCAAATCGCCGCCTGCATACCGCCCGTAATGCATGCTAGACACGGCTGGGAAAGTGCTAGAGAAACTCATCAAGGGAAGACTCACTGACGCGATTCGTGCTGCTGGGGACCAGTACGGCTTTAGAGCAGGACGTTCTACCATTGATGCGATTGCAGAGGTGGTGAACGCGGTCTAAAAGGCAGAGGCATATAGTCGCACCAAGCGACGGATCGTCCTGTTGGTGACACTCGACGTCAGGAATGCCTTCAACTCCGCTAGATGGGTGGATATTCTGGACACGCTGGAAAACTCTTTTCAAGTTCCAGAATATCTAATGCGGCTTTTGAGGAACTACCTAAAGGACCGAAGCCTGCTCTACGACACGACACAGGGCCAACGAAGGATGGAAATTACATCGGGTGTTGCCCAGGGATCTATCCTTGGTCCGGACCTGTGGAACATGTCTTACGACGGGCTACTGAGACTTGAGATGCCAGATGAGTCGCGCTTGGTCGGCTATGCGGATGATGTTGCGGCTCTGGTCACTGGACGCACCGTTGAACAAGCGCAACTTCGGCTAGGTATGCTAATGCGCCGAGTGAGGGACTGGATGACTGCTCGCAGGCTCAGTTTAGCACTGGAGAAAACCGAAGTGGTCATCTTGACAAAAAGGAGAATCCCTAGAGTAAGGATGATTAGTATTGGAGGTATACAAATCGAATCGAAGCCAGCGGTGAAGTACCTGGGGCTACTGATCGACTCGAAGTGAGTTTCTCTGAGCAAATCAGGGCAACGGCTGTGAAGGCTGCTTCGGAAATATCGGCCCTGAGTCGACTTATGGCCAACGTAGGGGGACCCAGCCCATCAAGAAGACGCCTCTTGATGAGTGCTGTAGGGTCAGTGCTACTGTACGGAGCAGAGGTATGGGGCGATGCTCTCAGCAAGGAGGTATACCGTAAATGATTGGCACAGGTACAGAGAAGAGGAGCACTGAGAATTGCATCTTCGTATCCAACAGTCTCCGACTCGACGGTGAGAGTGGTTGCAGGCGCGATACCTGTCGCCCTCCTTGCTAGAGAGCGCCGCGCTATCTACCTGTGCCAAAACGAGGATGCGAGGGAGATGGTTGTCCGCGAGGAGAGACAACGCTCGATTGGCAGCAGTCTTGGGGGAATTGCACGAAGGGAGGGTGGACTGCGCGCCTCATCCCGGATGTGAGACCGTGGCTACATCGAAGGCATGGTGAGACTGACTTCTCTCTGACCCAGCTTTTGAGCGGGCACCGGTGTTTTCAGTCTTACCTGCACAAGATCGGTAAGTCACGGTCTCCCGATTGTCGGTTTTGCCCAGGAGAGGAGGACAATGCCTGTCACACATTTTTTTCGTGTACGAAATGGGTCAGGCTGCGAAGGGAACTCTACAGGGAGACGGGAGAGCTCTCCCCGGATAATATAGTTGCGGTGATGCTCGAATCGGTTGACAAATGGAACCAGGTGGCACATTATGCTCGGGCAGTCCTGAAATATAAAAGGGACTCACAGCAGCCGGAGGCGCTGGGGCTGGGGGATCGCTCTTCTGGCATTCCCTCTTCCCCTCTCCCCTCCCGCTAGGAAAGGGACTCCCCAGCTTGAAGGCGCCCCAAAGCGTAACAAAACGGGACCTGGCCCGAAGTAATGTGTCAAACGGTTCCAGGCTAGGTTCTCAGATTGACAGGGGAGGTGTTTAGTGGGTAGTCCAAGGGTATCCTCCATGGGAGTCCCACACTGCCAGACTCGGTGGGCGTAAATGCCTTCACCTCCCTACCACAAAAAAAAAAAACTACGACCACGTTTACAAGACCATTTCCTTTTCATGAAATTTTTCATAACCAAACCGCAAAGTGGCTGCCCTATGTCCTCGATAGCCTCACGAATTCCATCTTTGAGGTCTTGAATCGATGCTGGGCTGTTGGTGTAGGCCTTCTCTTTCACGTGGCCTCAAAGAAAGAAGTCGCTAGGTGTTAAATTACAAGATCTCGGTGCCCAATCGTGATCATCTCTTCGAAAGATAACATGGTCTGGAAACTTTTCCCGTAAAAGATCAATGGTTTCGTTACTTATGTGGCACGTAGCGCCACCTGGTTGAAAGTAACCGTTGTCCAGATCAATACCATCCAATTTCGGCCATAACAAATCATGCACTATCTCTCGATAGCGCAATCCATTCACCATAACTGTTGCTCTAGCCTCATCTTCAAAAAAGTAAGGTCCAGTGACTCCGCTGGACCATAAACTGCACCAAACAGTTCAACGTTGAGGATAGAGAGGCTTTTCAACAATAACTCTTGGGTTTTTCGAGCCCCAGATGCGACAATTTTGCTTGTTGACGAAGCCACCGAGGTGGACATGGGCCTCATTACTCAAGATGGTTTTTCGATGGAATTTCGGATCATTTTCATTTGTTAGTTGAACTTTATAAGCCTTAAGACCCAAACCTTTATGCAAAATACGGTGTAATGACGTTTGTGGAATGACTAATTCCAGAAAACGACGAGGAATGGACAAACCTGGGTTTTCTTCAACATTTTCGGCTACAGCAGAAATATTCTCGGCTGTTCCTGAGTGACGTGCATGGGTTTTATTCTTCACATCACTAAGTCGTCCCAACAGCTCAAATTTTCCACCGATTTCTGTATTGCAGTGCGACAAGGTGCTTCACGACGACCCAAAAATGTTCGAGTTTTACGAACCGTCTCTGCCAAATTTTGACCATTTTGATAGTGAATTTTGATCATTTCAATGCAATCGTCCCGTTTTTTTTACTAGCGTAGTTTTTACTTGTCAAATGTCAAAAAATAACTGCTTCAAAAGTGACATCTACCGAAATAGTGGGCTATTTAAAATAACGTCTCTTATTGGAAAAACCTATATATATATATATATATATATATATATATATATAAATATATATATGTATATAAATATATATAGATATATATATGTATATATATATATATATATATATATATATATATATATATATATATATATATATAGATATATATATATATATATATATATATATATATATATATATATATATATATATATATATATATATATATATATATATATATATATATATATATATATATTGTTACATGTACAAATAATTCTGTGAGCTACTGTCGCAATTGTTTTCACAACAATGAAGAACACGAATTTACTCGAAACCACGAGAACCCAACAAGCATGAACAACATCTGAAAGTGAGTCACTGCTTCATTCATTTGCAGTCGCTCGAATGTTCCCGCGAATTCGCCAATGTACGAGAACTGGGTTGAATGACTATAGACCCTATATAAAGGCGAGCTGAATGAATGAGGGGATCATCATTCATTCGACCGCGATAAGAACTGCGATAGTGTGTGGGAAGCGATATTATTCGAGTAGTAGAAAAGTGATTTTCGTAATAGTGAAATGATTTAGAAGACGATTGCGATAAGAAATTTATGGACAATTGTTAGATTTTTCATAGTGATAATTAAAATTAGTGAAAGTGTTAAATTGATCATTGTGCACTTTTGTAATTAAATAAACTCTTTTAACTTAAATTAAAAGACATTGCGTTTTCACTGTCCCGGAACATTAAAATTATTGGCCGCAAACCGAAAACACGCGACAATGGTGTCGAGAAGTGAGAAAGAAAATTTCGAAAAGTGAAAACATTTGAACATTTTTAAAGTGCACAATAGTGGAATTTAACGTGGAAAGTGTTGACAAAAAAATAAGTCGAAATAATAAAAATACCACCAAGCTAACAGTGAAAATTAATGAATTTACCATGGTGGATGAGCCCTCAGATGCGGAAAATGGCGCAGAAGGTGGAGAAGTAGAAACACCAAAATTAAAGGAGCAAGAAAATGTGCTAATGCAAATGTTAATGCTGATGTCATCGAGTCTGACTGCGAAGCTAGATGAACAGTCAGCAAAGCTAAATGAACAGTCATCCAGTTTAACTGCGAAGCTAAATGAACAATCAGCGAAGCTGGACCAACAAGCGATCGAAATCAAGGCAGACATCAAGGCAGATATCACACAGCAGCTGGAGAAACAGTCAACCGAAATAAAAGTGGAGCTCGGTCGTCTGAACAAACAAATTAAAGGCGTCTAGGAAAAGGTTGACCAGGTCGAAGAAAAGGTTTACCAGGTCGAGGAAAGGGTCAGACAGGTCGAAGAAAGAATGAACAATGAGATGGAAAAAGTGAAAAAAGAATTGGAAGCAGCGAAGGCAGTAATAACCACTTCACCAGCCCCGCTTATGACCGCAGCGCAAAGCACATCCAGAAATGTGCAAGCACCAATATTCGATGGGCAAACGGTCTGGAGTATTTACAAAATCCAATTTGAAGCAGCCGCTAGGATAAATCACTGGAATGAGCAGGAACGAGCAACTGCATTAATTCTTGCTCTAAGAGGCCCAGCTGCCGAGCTTTTGCAAACTATCCCCATTGAGCTGCATTCAAACCCGGCTGCTATAATGAATGCGCTGGACATGCGTTATGGAGACGATCATCTGAAGCAGATTTACCGGGCACAGCTCCGGCATCGGATGCAGAAGTCCGGCGAAACTTTGCAGCAGCTAGCACAAGACATTGAGCGACTGGCACTTTTGGCTTACCCAGCGTACGACCCAGAACATCGACATGACGTAGCAACAGAAGCATTCATCAGTGCCTTAAAGGACAAGGAATGGCAACAAGCCGTGCGGTTAGCTCAAAAGCAAACGGTTAAGGACGCATTGACTTATAGTCTTAACTTCGAGGCAACACAAAATGTGACTCGTACCACTGCCCGGGTCCGTGAGGTAGAGGCAGACGAATGCAGGTGTGAGCGCGTGGAAAATGAGTGAAAGCCGCAGACAAATGGAGCGCCTAGATGCTGGGATTGCGGTGAGAAGGGGCACCTGCAAAGAGACTGCAAGAAGCGAAGAAGACGGAGCTATTGTCCAGGATGGTTGAAATCCCGTCCATGTCAGGAGCCTAGAATGGAGGCCCATCAAACGGCAAGGGCCAACTTTGTGGGGCAAACGTTAGCTAGGAGGATCGACATCCCTACTACCCCCATCACCGTGCCAAGGCAACATCGTGGAGAAGCAGACAGATGTCTTCCTGTTCAAGTTGATGAAGAACATTGCACCATAACAAACGACACCGGTGCAACCCGATCGACGATCCGACCAGACCTAGTGAGGCCCCAACTACTTCACAAGGGCAGAGTTCATGGAAATGCTGGCGCTCTATCTCGTCATCCATGTCCAGCTAACTGCAAGCATTGCCGGCGGGTTGAGGAAAAGGAGCCGCCCGTTGATCTGCGAGTTATAACGGCTGAATTCGATGAAGGTTGGTCAGCGGAGGAGATTCGAAATGCCCAGTTAGCCGATGAAGATATCGGACCGTTGCTCGTATGGAAAGAGACGACTAGGCGACCGGAGTGGAAAGACGTTTCAATGCATGGCGCAACCCTGAAAAGCTATTGGGCACAATGGAACTCCCTTTAGGTGGAGGGTGGCGTACTCAAGCGGAAATGGGAAACGGCGGATGGCAGCTCCTATAGGATGCAAACTATACTACCCAAAAGCCGAATCCACGATGTGATTAAGGAAATGCATGAAGGATCCTCGGGGGGCCACCTTGGTGTTAACAAGACCTTAGCGAAATTGCGGGAAACGTTCTACTGGCTCCACGCTCGAGAAGACGTAGAGGACTGGTGTCGCAGATGCACAATTTGCGCTTCCGTCAAAGGCCCAAAGCGACGACTGAGAGGACAAATGCATACCTATAACGTAGGCGTGCCATTCGAAAGGATTGCTGTTGACATCGCAGGACCCTTTCCTGAATCCGATTGGGGAAATCGATATACGCTGGTTGTAGCCAATTATTTCAGCAAGTGGCCCGAGGTCTACCCTATTTCCAACCAGGAAGCAACTACCGTAGCTGAACAGCTAGTGTTAAATTGGGTCAGAAGGTACGGCGTACCTTGCGAACTACATTCAGATCAAGGTCGAAACTTCGAGTCACTAGTTTTTAGCGAGATGTGCGAGCTGCTGGGAATACGGAAAACGAGGACGACACCACTGCATCCCCAATCCGATGGAATGGTCGAACGTTTCAACGGCACGCTCAATAAACACCTGGCCAAAATGGTTGACGAGAACCAAAGGGACTGGGACCGACACATTCCACTATTTTTGATGGCGTACTGAGCTGCCGAACATCCATCGATGGGCCAAGCCCCAGCCAAAGTCATTTTTGGAAAGACTATTCGTCTGCCAGCCGATATAAAGTTCGGAACACCCCCTGAGGAACCCCAAAAGATCTCGGAGTACGCAAATGATCTAAGGCAACGGTTGAACCAGATACATCGGACAGTGCGAAGTCACCTCGAATCGGCTACTGACCGCATGAAGACCAGATATGATCTCAAGGCAAACTCTACTGGCTTCCAGCAAGATGACTTGGTATGGCTATATAACACGCAACGGCGAAAGGGTAGGTCTCCAAAGTTGCAACATAATTGGGAGGGACCATACCGAGTTGCAAAGCGAATCAACGACGTCGTATACCGGATACAGGAACATCGTAAGCTAAGAGCCAAAATGAAAATCGTGCACCGGGACCGTCTTGCCCCATATTACATCCAGGGAGAATAGACTACAACTGGCGACACATCATTTCGGGGCGAAAAGAACTGAGGTGGGGGCAGTGTTACATGTACAAATAATTCTGCGAGCTACAGTGCCAATTGTTTTCACAACAATGAAGAACACGAATTTACTCGAAACCACGAGAACCCAACAAGCATGAACAACATCTGAAAGTGAGTCACTGCTTCATTCATTTGCAGTCACTCGAATGTTCCCGCGAATTCGCCAATGTACGAGAACTGGGTTGAATGACTACAGACCCTATATAAAGGCGAGCTGAATGAATGAGGGGATAATCATTCATTCGACCGCGGTAAGAACTGCGATAGTGTGTGGGAAGCGATATTATTCGAGTAGTAGAAAAGTGATTTTCGTAATAGTGAAGTGATTTAGAAGACAATTGCGATAAGAAATTTATGGACAAGTGTTAGATTTTTCATAGTGGAAATTAAAATTAGTGAAAGTGTTAAATTGATCATTGTGCACTTTTGTAATTAAATAAACTCTTTTAACTTAAATTAAAAGACATTGCGTTTTCACTGTCCCGGAACATTAAAATTATTGGCCGCGAACCGAAAACACGCGAGAATATATATATATATATATATATATATATATATATATATATATATATATATATATATATATATATATATATCAGTGACGTACAGTCACATTAAGCGATTCCAGACTGCTTGCCTTGCGAAATTTGCATTTGAAATATACTTTTTTATTTCAATTGAAATTTTACTTACCAAAAATTTACTTTCAACCCAAACTGTACTTTCCAATACTTTTTCAAAAGTTTACGTCTTTCGAATTTATCGGAGCCTATAAATATGCAAAATACCAACTGATGAGGAAAAACTGAGAGTATGTTTGTAGACAAGGGATGCTTTGCTTCGATACATGTTTAGGAACACAATTTTGCAAACAGAGAATAGCGTTCAAAGACACATGTATCTTTGAATTTGTTCGTACATTTGCCGATTTTTTGTTTTCTTTTTGGATTGCTCTTTGTATAGGCATGGCAAGCAAAGTTAGAAGCGCTTTTGAAGCTGATTCTTTCTTCCTCTGTAAAATGTAGCTTGCAGCATTTATGCATCTCGTACACATTTCAGGTTCCTTACTAGAAATATATTGCCGGCATTGTGTTTCTATACATAGTGGTGTCATCGTAGCGAACATTATAACTCCACATTGGGGGAACCCATGTTTCTGATGGCGTACCTATCGCTGATAAATGTCTGAGGTAGAATATCTTTAGTGAAAACTAAACTTTTAAAGCTGCTTCGAAAGTGTTTATGAATTTTGAGATATGTGATATACATATACCAACATATTGGCAAATCCAAGCGAATGAGTTATGTAGGATGGATGTATGCTCGCTATGTGACGGCATGCCCGCGATACGTTTTGTGTGAAGATTCACCACTGCGATGTATGGCTGAAGCTTTGAGGAGCGGAACAAATGGAGAGGCTATGCTCCATAGGAAATGATATGACCACGTTCTGAGCCTGATTGTCATTTCATTTCCAGTAATTTCCAATATTTCTCCTCTCGTGAGTCGTATTGTCAATTTGACGACTAAATATGGACGCGAAATTTACCTGGCGCGTGAGATACGATTCGGAATTTAGTCATTTTTTTTGGTTCGAGAACGTGTCCGAAGGTACATATTGACTGTAGTGAAAGTAATATTACACCTGGTTTAGGGATAACAACATTTTAAGGACTGACATTGTAAATCGGAGCGAGGAACTCAATTAAAAGTGTAATGTGCGTTATTGCTAGAAAACGATGGGTTTTCTATCCTAAGTAGCCATAATGCTTTATTTGTATTCAATGCTATTTTCTTGTTCTGTGAAGTTTTATTTGCAATAAAATCATATTTGCGAGTGCATAAGCGTTTGTATACTTACTTGTCACAACCCATTGGGTTCCCCTTAACTAGCTTTAGAATCACGGTCGCAGGAGTAGGTGCATAAAGACACGTAGTTACGTAGGCAGGGATAGTTGCGACAACGTGTACATATGTTTGTCCACCCCGGTTTTATCTTGTTCCTCAAAGGGCTGAAGCTAGTTGTTAGATTTTTTTTCATTTTTCGCGGTTATAGAACATTGTAAATAAATATAAATGTTTTCGATTTTGTGTGTCCATTCATAAATTTGGGACGTGTTCATTTTATGAATGTAAGTGCCCAACTTTTTGTGAGAAATAATTTAAGAAATAATACTTTAAATGAATTTAAAAGATTATAAATTCATTATATTTAAATTGATTTTCTTTATCGCCAAGTGCTCTTTCTATGCTTTTTTTTCTAAACAATAATTTATATAAAACTAGATTGTTGAGTGTAATTCTATTTGGAAACGTCAAATATCTAACTAAGTAAGTATACATATTAGAATTAGAAATAATGATGTTAATAAAATCACAACCATAGTTTTTATTCTTGTCGATTTTAAAATTATCATTGAATAAATTGCAATGAAAAGACTTTTTGACTCTGACTCTTCTCAGTGAGAATTTTATTGAAATATTTTTCCTAAATTATTGTTACATCAAAGTATGTCTTTGCTTTATTTTGTACGACAAGGGATATCAGCTGAATGCTGACCCATGGTTGCAAGGCCTGAAATATAATTGCTTTCTTTTTAATGAATAATAATGGCACGTTGGTTTTTGTATGAAAAATGTAACATTCAAAAATTTATAGTAGCAGTATCCAATCAAACTCTTTATAGCTTTATGTCTTATTTAACTTTCAAAAGAAAAATCATGCTTTCTTTTCGTGACTTTATTTGATTAATTTTGAGCATGTACATATTTCGATGGTGATACCTGTCTCGTCAGTACAAAAAACTAATTTACTTAAGAACAAATCATTACCATCAAATTACGTACACGCTGAAAGTTTGATGAGAAATGAAAAAATGAAAATTCAATTTCACAAAAGTTAGAAAATTAATCCTGAAAAGAGTGATTTTCTTTAAGTCTTATTTGTGCTTATTTTCAAGCAATGGTAAATATAATTATTTGTCGAGCATAATTATACTTTGCAATGAGTAAATTACAAAAAAACAAATGATAAAGTCAAATCGATAGTAATTGTTGCTTTGCAATTGATTTCAATCTTGAGATTTCGATATCAGGAAGCTTTAGGAAATTGTTCTTTCAATGATCTTGTTTTGTAGGGATTTATAAAAATTATTTTTTCAACAAAATTGACAATATCAGTTTGCTCATCCGTGGGCCCATCTTTGCATCGCAGCAAGTTTTCTAAACAACTACAAAGGCTATAATCGACCTTTCGGACTCGTTCAAAAGCAATAAGCAAATGAACGTTTTAATAAAATAAAAAAAAACAACCTCATTGGCGGTTTGGGAGGCCTGAGTATATAAAATACTTTCAAGGGCTCTCCACTAGGAGGTAAAGTGCAAAGCGTGTTTTTAATGTGGTATCACCTGTATGCTTTATTCATCTCACACAACATGCGTTTAAAACTTCTGATAATCGTAATCCCTCCAATAGGCTGATCACAATAAGAAGTTTTGGATTTAATGAGGCAAATAACATGATCTTCACAAACGTCTTGACGAAAGAAAAGAGATGCAGATATAATTACTTTCTAATACAAGCAAAAATTATGAAAGCATTGCTAAGGTGTAGCGGAATGAGAAAAAGGAAGAGATATAAGTGTAGTACGTAGCTAATAATTTCTGAAGCTGAAACTCAAATATCACGCGAAGCACGCTTGGCACATGGTTGCGTGACAAAAGGATGATGCCAATCAAAAAATTAACCCCAACACGAATAACCTGCGCTTGATAAATAAAAAATAGTACACATTAGTAGAAAATAGGTGGCAAACTGATCAAACAATAGGAAACAAAGCTTCAGATCTTTGGAATGCTATGGCTTTGAAACATCACCGATTACTTAACTACCGTTTAAATCTGGATCTGAGGTGGTTATTTGCAGTGCATAAAGAATAGGGGGATAACATGCGAACATAAGTGATGTAGAATATTTAACAGACCTTACTGTTGCAATATGAAAAGACTACTTGAATAAATATTCGGCCGTACTAGTTGCACATCTCTCTTAATCGTCATTACGTTTGGAATATCCGGATTCAACAGCGGCTGAAATCGTTGCAGATACGGAATCGCTTAAGGCTTGCCTTTCTAGTTGTACTAACATTTTATCCAAGCAACTTGGGTTTATATGCACGCCCGTGAGTTTGTGAATAGTGGTGATAGCATTATTATCAAATTCACGCACCTTTCTCCATGAAAAGATTTTAATATAGCAACGGATGTTATTTTTCAGATGGATATTCCTAAAATTTTTAAGAAGTTGAAGCATATCAAAACAGTTGTATACTCGTCTACCTTCCAGTATGGATTTCAGTAGAGAACCAAATTAAGTTCAAGCATCGTCAATTTACTGCACTTTGATCACAAACCGTTCCTAATATATCTAAATCAACAATGAAAATCGAATTCATTGTTGTTTTTATATACAAAAACAGTAGATTTCCATTGGGTGAGCCAACGATTTACCCAATTCTTTGCTTTGAAATTGGAAGCAGAGTGTTGAATGCTACGTTGTTGAAGCACCCATTGTTTCCAAAATCACAAAAACCATAAATAATGTCTTCTGTCGAATTATACAAGTATTCCAGTTCCGTTTTTATTGATATCTCGTCAAAAAGTAAAACACATCGTCCATCTAAACATTCCTTTGATTTTTTTCTTAAGCACGTCTTTAATGGAATCAGCAAAACCAGTTTGGAAGTGAAGATTCAAATAGCAGTGCTGAATAGTCCTTACTGAAGGAACACTGAATCCCATGTTTAGAAATTCCCTATAAAGGGAAGGGGACTTAAAGTATATTTTCAAGTTAAAAAATTTGCTCATTTTTCCTTCGGATCTTTTCGCACTTCAAGTGGAGGAAACAACTGAGATGACAGGTTATTTATATTTAATTAATTTAATTAATTAATTTAATTTCTATATAAAAAATCTACATAAAAATTTCAAAATAAAATATAATTTTAATTCTAAAATATTGATACTTAAGCCTTTCCTCAAATGTATTCACAGATTTAAAGATCTTATGACCCATATATTGAATATTGCATTTATTCAAAACTGTCTAACGGTGAAGCCTATGAAACCTTAAATTCCATGAATTTTCCCTACATTTAGACGCTTTTCATTTAGGTATCTCGATTGTGAAAAGCGATTGCAAAAATGGCAAAAATCGTTTGAGGCGCTTTATTTTTCTGATCATGGGTTGTTAAAGATTTGCCAGAAATAAGTGTGCTATGATAGTGCACGATCGTTTTCACCAGGGGACGTGTTTTCGATACCCGGTCTGTCCACCAAGTTAGTTTTCTTTTTCGCTATTATTAGTTGATTGCTTACTTATTTAGAATACATTTTTATGCTTTCGTGTCACAATGGTAGAATTTTCTAAAATGCATCACAGGGTGCCATCCATCTTAAATCGACAATTATTATGTTGTAACTAGGTTCTCAAAGAAGATTTGATTGTGGACTATATTCCAAAATATTTCGTGAAAATTAAGATAATGTTTATTCGTAGGATTTAGAATAGGATACCTTTACTCACTAGATAAATATGTTCCCATGATGTCTCGGTAATTTTATTGAATATCGATTATCGGTCATTTTAAAAAAAATTCTTCGCAAGTTATCTAATGGGGAAAACATATCACACTACACAAATGTGAAAAAGTTTTTAAAATATCAGTGGCTTCAAAAAACGCAGTTAAATCTGAAAAAGTTTCTCGGGATCTCGCCACATCCATTTGAATTTATGATATAAATTCGCAGTTTCGACCTTTATATGGAATAAGTTATATGGAGTACTACTCTCAATTATTAATATTGTTAACTCTTAAGAGTGTTTCAGAGCCAATTTTGAATTTTTCTTAAAGTTATATTTCACAGTCTTTAGTGCTTGTGTTGCTTCGTATTTCATACACACTTATTATGTGCTCTAAAATCTCTTATCTCTTAATAAGGCATTTTTAACAGCTTCTGAATGAAACCTCTGATTCACATCAAATCCATTTTAAAACAACGCTAATTTCAATCCCGTTATTCTATTTCATTCTTTATTTTGGTGGCGTCGTAGTTATTATAAAATATCATTATGACCTTCGACAAAAAAGATGATATTGTCATTCTTTTCAACATTGTTATCATTACTCAAAATAAAATGAAAGTGACACAAAGTCAAGTAGACCTATTTTATTAAATGTGTGTTTGTATTATGAAATTAATTCGAAAAAGCTTGATATCCATTTAAGATATGGAATTCTCCAAATCAAAATCATAAGAGGAACTATTAAGTAATCATAATCTGAAAATCACATATCTAAATTGAATAACGCTGAATGCAAAATTCATTTACTTGCGTATCGTAAAACTTCTATTCACAGCTTCAAAATTTATATTACAAGTTACGAATAGTTAAAAATATCTTTGAATTCGCTTTTTACTTACCATGTTGCCTCTAACAATGATAATTCCCTCAGCTTCTCATAAAATAATGATAACCAGGCAACTTTACATCGAAGCTTCTTTCGAGTTTTATCTCGATATTGTGAACTTTTCGCCTTTGAGTCACTTGAAAACTTAAAGTTAAAGTTGATCATACCTTTTCTCTAATAACTCAACAAAAATACAAGTATCGCATATTTCCTAGATGTTTCAAATAAGGAATTGCGACAATGAAACGATACAAAGCAAACTCTTTTCACTAATTGATACGAGAGATTACGGGTCTCCCTCTAAATTTAAAAAAATGTGCTTTACTTTACCGGAAAATAACTATAAAGTACAATATGAAAAATTGTACCTGAAAAACTATATAATTTATTTCTTTTACATCATGCAACTGTTACCATTTTTATAAAGATATTAAAATTTACTTTCAAATATTTTGTTTTATGTTATAAAATGAATTAATTACTTCTTTCGTAATGAGTTAGTTACTTCCAACACACAAACAAATTATCCTCATTTGGAAATCATTAGTGATTTACTTTTTTAAAAGCAACTTCATTCATTCATTCAACATTCCTGTCGCAAATATTATATTCCTCGAAAGAGCCCACGAATATCATTTGCTACATTGCAATTGACCACGATAAAATTCATGTCCTTCCATAGCAGATTTGATCATTAGACAACGATGCATCGAAGTTCGCCAAAGCTATATACATCAATCTAAGGCACATTGGCTGAAAGAAACTTTTGTCGAAATGCTAAAATCGACATCGCAGCGCCATCTATCCTGCCAATTGGCGTTCACCGTGACACCACTATGTATAGAAACACAATGTTGCAGGGAATGTAGGATTTGAGATGCTAAAGCTTTTCTTTGTGCTTTCTGAGTGAAAATATATTATATTTTAAATGAGGAAAAATATTGAAAAGAAAATTAGGGAAGCTTGAAGCATGAAGCTTTTTTCCATTAGGAGTAAACTGAAATTGTTTTAGATAAACTTTAATTGGATCATTTCACCCTTTTCACATCAATTTAATGTAAATCTATACGACAAATTTGCTCTACATTGAAGCTTTCCGTTACGTCGCGCGGATATCGATCGCTCTTTCGGATGGCTCGGAATTTCGTTACGCGACAGATTTTTTATCATGGTCGGCATTTTCAACTCTTTCTTTCACGAAGAAAAAAGGGATTGTTGATTCTGATAGGCCGAAACCTAAATTAAATTCAGAATTTTAAACAAAAAATTTCACGCGATAATTTCATTTAGAGTACTATGAAAAGTGCGTTTGGCTGAATGAGAGTTGCAAAGTCAACAAACTATTCTGTTGGCCGTGCCTCCTTTTTGCTAGTGCTAGTGCCGGTGTTTTTGAGGCTGTATTCATTATAATATTCAGTCTATAAATATTTATTTCAAATGCATTGCATGCCTATCAACAATTTTCACTGCACGTTACTGATATATATATATATATATATATATATATATATATATATAGATATATATATATATATATATATATATATATATATATATATATATATATATATATATATATATATATATGTATGTATATATATATATATATAAATAAATATGTATATATATATGTATTTATGTATATATATATATATATATATATATATATATATATATATATATATATATATATATATATATATATATATATATATATATATATATGTGTATCAATCACGGCAATAATTACAGAAGAATTTTTGGTTATCTTAAGTATATCCTTTAATTTTTATGGATAAAAATGTAACATTCACAAATAAAACTATGACGAACAAATTTTACCAAGTTTTGACTTTGGAGGTTTTTTCCTTTATATCTTTATACCAATACTGTACTGAGACAATAAGAAGTGTTAATAAAATGTCCAGCTTTTCAATATGTTACTAATTTTTATTAAATAAACAGAATTCTTTAAACCTGAATGCATTGTACATATTCATTTTATGCACTTTTCCTCTTCAATTTTCCTTTGAAGCCCAAATGGGTTGAAAGTCAAGGTAACCCAAAGTATGAGTTGCAAGTTGAGGCAGCAGGAGAGTGCTCTTACTTGAAGGGTTTTGTAAACCAATTATTAAATCGAACAATGTCTCCTAAATACGAACAAAACCACTCATATATAAAGACACTTGTCATATATTTAAATTTACTGTCATTTTATTTACATTTTGCTGACAACATTGTTTGAAGAGTGATAACATAGCAATGTTACTCGTATACAGCATTTCTGAAACTTTCTTGTAAGTTCGTTCGTACATATCTGTTACGTCTAGACCCTTTGGTAACGTGTACTTCCCCTGTATCGCGTGTTGTTGGTAAAATTCTAAAATATTCAATCGGTTGCAACTTTGCTGTTTGTTGCTTGATTGTTATAAAATTTTCAAAGTGCAGGTATCTGTAAACAAGACACTGACAAACGTTAGGGTCTGCTGCTTTCTGAAAGAAATTTTGCAAAAACCTACTTGTTTCCCGTCTGTCCGTCTATTCATGCGTGAGAATAAATTTTTCCGAAACTCCAGACGCTACAAAGCTTAAACTTTGTAAAAAGGTCAAAAATGGTGATTGTTCAAACTAATAATTATTTGCGTATTCGACACGTGCACGCATATGCACATTCCATACAATTCGTTGTCTATGAATTGCAATGCATGCACGGGTGAACCAAAATCCAAGCATTCATAGCAATATACGCAAATTCTTATTCTCCAAATGCAAATGTGATGTTATCATTTTTAAGGGTATTGTAAAATCATTTTACAATACTCTATTAAAATTGCGTCCAGTCAGTCCGTCTGTCCGTCCGGCCGTGTGTCACACCACTTTTTCTCGCAGACTACATAAGCTAGAAACACAAGATTTTGTAAGTAGGTGTAAAGTGATGCCCTCTTCAAAGTTTCATCACAAAAAAATGTATAAGGTGTTTAAAGGGGATCTCCCCATATAAGGGAGTGGCCCCCGAAAAATGCATCGCTTGTAGGCAATATGGGTATCAAAGGAGAGGTCTTGATGAGAACTTTTCAAAACAGGTCTTAAAATGACGAGCTTTGCTTCAAAGGGTACAGGGGAAGGGGAAATGTACGAGAATTTTGTGTCCTCCTCCTCGCGGTTGGACACCTTTGAGCTGGAAACTCGGAAAAAAATCACGAAGACAACAAATACCTTTTTCTTTTGTAGTAGTGAGGTGAATGCCATTTATGCACAGAGTGTGGGACTCCCATGCGCGACTGGACTACCCACTAAACAACTCCCCTATCAACCTGCGAACGCAGCCTGGAACCGTCTGACACATTACTTTGGGCCAGGTCTCGTTTTGTTACGCCATGAGGCGCCTTAAAGCTAGGGAATCTCTTTCCTAGCGGTAGCGGAGAGGGAAAAGGAAGTGCCAGAAGAGCGATCCCACAGCACCAGCGCCTCCGGCTGCTGTGAGTCCTTTTTATATTGTAGGACTGCCCGAGCATAATGTGCCACCTGGTTTCATTGATCAACCGATTCGAGCATCATCGCAACTATATTATCCGGGGTAAGCCCTCCCGTCTCCCTGTGGAGTTCCTTTCTTAGCCTGACCCATTTTGTACATGCAAAAAATGTGCGGCAGGCATTGTACTGCTCTTCTGGGCCAAAACGACAGTCGGGGGACCGTGACTTACCAATCTTGTGCAGGTAAGACCGAAAACACCCATGCCCGTTCAAAAGATGGGTCAGATAGAAACTCCGTCTCACCATGCCTTCGATTCAGCCACGGTCTCACACCCGGGATGAGGCGCAATTGACCCAAGACTGCTGCCAATCGTTGAGCGAGCGCTGTCTCTCTTCGCGGACAACCATTTCCTTCGCATCCTCATTTCGGTGCTGGTGAATAGCGCAGCGCTTTCTAGCAAGGAGGGCGACAGGTATCACGCCTGTAACAACTCTCACCTCCGAGTCAGAGACTGTCAGAAACGAAGGTACAATTCTCAGTGCTCCTCTTCTCAGTATCTGTGCCAAACTTTTTCCGTATACCTCTTTGCTGAGAGCGTCGCCCCATACCTCTGCTCCGTACAGTAGCACTGACCCTACGGCACTCATCAAGAGGCATCTTCTTGATGGGCTGGGTTCCCCTACGTTGGCCATAAGTCGACTGAGAACCGATATTCCTGAAGAAGCCGTCTCAGCCGTTGCCCTGATTTGCTCAGAGAAACTCATCTTCGAGTCGATCAGTAGCCCCAGGTAATTCACCGCTGGCTTCAATTCGATTAGTATGTCTCCAATACTGATCATCCATTCCCTAGGGATTCTCTTTTTTGTCAAGATGACCACTTCAGTTTTCTCCAGTGCTGAAATGAGCCCGCGAGCAGTCATCCAGTCCCTCATTCGGCGCATTAGAATACCTAGCCTAAGTTGCGCTTGTTCAACGGTGCGTCCAGTGACCACAGCCGCAACATCATCCGCATAGCCAACCAAGCGTGACTCATGTGGCATCTCCAGTCTCAGTAGCCCGTCGTAAGACACGTTCCACAGGTCCGGACCAAGAATAGATCCCTTGGCAACACCCGATGTAATTTCCATCCTTCGTTTGCCCTGTGTCGTGTCAAAGAGCAGGCTTCGGTCCTTAGGTAGTTCCTGAAAAAGCCGCATTAGATACTCTGGAACTTGGAAAGAGTTTTCCAACGTATCCAGAATATCCACCCATCTAGTGGAGTTGAATGAATTTCTGACGTCAAGTGTCACCAACAGGACGATCCGTCGCTTGGTGCGACTTAATGTCTCAGCCTTTTGGACCGCGTTGTTATTTTTTAATTTTCTTTCAAATACTCTTTCAGTTCATCTCTTAAGTTTTGTGCAGGAAAACAATTTATGGAATTCGTAAGCACTCTCCATTTTGCTGCTAGAATGCCAAATGTATATTCAATTTTCAACCGTGCTCTAGAGAGCCTTTTATTGAAAATTTTTTTTTCATTCGGAAGCCGCTCTCCTGGATACGGTCTTATCAAATTCTTTTTGAGTGAAAAAGCAGCATCTCCAATGAAATAGTTCGGGAATATTGTTAGCGAGTTCGGAAAATTTAAATTTTCCTGAAGAATATGTTTTCCAAAACCACTTAATTGAAATATACCACCATCGCTCTGGCTCCCGTAAGTACCTACGTTCACAGCAGTGTAAAGGTAGTCACTATCGGAAGCAGCTAGCAATACAATACTGTAATATTTCTTGTAGTTGTGGTACAAGGTTCCAGAGTGAGGTGGACATTTCAATTCAATGTGGTTTACATCGATTGCACCAACTACGTTGGGTATTCCCATCCTGTCGTAGAACTTGTCGGCTATTTTCGCCTATTCAGCCTATTATGGCGGTGCTAAGTAAATCCCTCTCAACTCATCCCAAATTACATCGCACACTTAGTATATGATGTTTCAGATGGTTGTAACTCCAACACGAAAGGATCACGCTAACGTTTGGCAACCAGCGCCCAGTGATAAATATCTGGAAATGTGAAAATTAGTGAATGCTTCATTTAATCCCATTTTAAACTTACAACAACGTAATTACTAGGTGACACTCTGGTGAAGTCGGATTCCACACGCAGTTTTACGTTTTTATTTTATTTTTTCCTGTACTACAAAGTTCAATGTAACTCGTGTAAGCCACTAATATTATCACTATTAGCTTGCTCATGAAATTGAATCATTCCGCTCCTCTTTCTAATACCAAATGTCAAACATGACAAATATCAGACTAAATGCTGCACGCAGCGATTCTACACATGTAATTCAGCCTCTATGCTGCATGCAGCGATGCACGCAGTGATTCTGCTCATGTAATTCAAGCCTTATTTTCACATAAATAAAACATCTACTTGTTGAGTTGTTTCTTATCAGAATTTTTCGGCAAGATGCTTGTTTGACTTTTTTATATGGTTGAGAAGATCTGATTAGTTTTCAACATAGGGGATATGTTTTGGGTTAGCACACTGCTACTATAGATCACTTACGCTAATGATTATGTAAGATATTTCGGTATAGATAACGATGTGTGGTAGCATACGAGTTTATGGTAGGCTATTTTTAGATAGATCTCATCGTACTATGTATGTATAGACAAGTAGCTTATGTTATAGGGTGTTCTTGATAAGGATGGCCGCGAGTCGTTGTAGGCTGTTAACGGATGATTATTACATTGAGGGAGTGTTTGTTTGCTGGTAATTTGATGAACAGATGTACACATTGAGTTGAATGAACCCCTGAAGAATTTTTTGGCCATTGTTTGATATTTATGAATGGTTTCGGGTATGCTAGGAATGTTTAGATCATTATGCTTGGGTGTTTGAGATATTTGTTTGCTTGAACAGTGGTAAAATAGTTGGTAATATGAAAAACTGTATTTGTTTCTGATAAAAATAATTTATTGAGTAATACTATGGTTTGACATATATCAATGAATGTTGATACAATTTTTAACAGCACATCTGATAAATAGCTTTATGCAAGTATATTTATGAATTCCATAGCACAGTGTGCGTACGGTTGTAATGATTTATGCATTTTACGTCCGAACGCGGAACCGACCTCTCATCGGTTCTAGACGTTAAGTCTGAGTAGTGCCAACGGATGGTACCAACCGGTCAACCAATCTGTGCACCGTAACCCATTCACGCGGTGGCTGCTTGTCGGCCAGCTAGTTCGGAGAGGATTTCGGTCGCGGGTTTCCGAATGGGTTACGCTCATTTACATAATTCAGCCACCTATACACGCCCGTTTTTAAACGCGTTACAAAACAAAACCATACGGAGAAGAAACCTACTTTACGTTACTCCGTATTTCTTCCTATAACCAGTCTAAGAACAAAATCTCCTTTTTACTTCGCGTTCCCGAATTTCCGACGCGGTACCGTAAAGTATACTACGTTAACTCATCCCGACGAAAGCTACTCTAATAAAATGGCAAAACAACAAAGGTACCGCGTACCGCGCGTGACGCGAAACCGACCTCAGCGGATTTTTCCAAACCCTACCCTCGCGACGCATACCCACCCTGCACTTTCTTTCCCGCTGAAAAAGAAGAACCACTGAAAAGGAAAGTCGTTAATTAGCTAGCAATTCATGATTTTATTAATATAAAAACAGCGAAGGCGAACTCTATCTGCTATCGTTCCAAATCAAATTCAAAAAAATATTTACTACAAAAAATGTTATGTTTAAATTACTGTACTATGAAAGCTATTAATCATTGTAGTATCCCTATCCTTACTCGGCTTGCCGTTCTACTTTCACTTAAATCTGCTTTTGTCATCTTCTATATTTTAACTTTCAATATTTTAATTGACTAAATTTAGGCTTTCGATTACAATTATTTAGCTTAGTTTGTAAATACGTCGTTTTTCTAGTTATAATTTCTGACATTCAAACCTCATGTTTGCAGATTTCATTTAAATAAGGCAACCTATTTCCTTTGCTATTAGTTGATAACGTGGCAGTGTAGTCAAGAAAATATCTTTGGTTCAAATTCATTAATTGCCTTTACAATGTAACATTTTTTTTTATAGTTTTTAACAATTAAATTTTCTTGACATTGTATAAGTTTGATCTTTTAAGGGTTTTGTAAAATAATTTTACAAAACCCTTCTAAAATCGCGTCCTGTCTGTCCGTCTGTCCGTCTGTCCGTCTGTCTGTCTGTCCGTCCGTCCGTCTGTCCGTCCGTCCGTCCGTGTGTCACAGCAGTTTTTCTCGGAAACTACTTAAGCTAGAAACATCAAATTTTGTATGTAGGTGTAAAGTGGTCATCTCTTTAAAGTTCAAATATAAAAAAATTTTATAAGGCATTTAAGGGGGGGTCTCCTCATATAGGGGAGTGACCCCCCGAAAAAAAAATTTCATTGAAGGTGGCCGATATGGGGATCAAATGAAAGGTCTCGATTAGAACTTTTCAAAACAGGTCTTTGTTTGGCAAAGTTTGCTTCGAGGGGCGCACAGGGAAGGGAAATACACGAAAAATTTGTGTCCCCCCCCCCTCGCGATTGGACACTTGTGATCCGAAAAATCTGAAAAAAATCAAGGATGTAGGTCTTGATAAGTGCAACAACAACAAATACGTTAGAAATCGCAATTCACTCAACTTTGTTAGTAATAGTATGATTTATTGATTTTATGTTTTCTTGAATAAAATCTTAACGGTGCCTTTAAATTCAATGAAATTCAGTACACAGATGACTATTTATAAGATTGATCTATTGTGAAAGTTTCATAAAGATTGAATCATATTTAGCGAAGTTATAGCGGTTTGAATTTTCCCGTATTACTATGGAACAATATGCGTTGCATATATTACTATGGCAACATATGGCTATGGAACAACACGCGCTTTTTACCGACTCAGACACTACAGTTTTGCTAGGATTTGCATGAAAATTTCAGGAATGATAGGTGTCATGTAGAGCTGGTAGTATCAGTAATCGTAAAACAAGGAAGTGGCTGTTTTTAATGCGAAGATTGGGTAATTTTGAGTTATTTTTTCCCAACTTCAACGTTTAAGGTGCATGCTTTGAACACTTGATTCAATTTGATGAATGACTGTTAATCAGTACCTACAATTAATGCTTATAAGTGAAACAAGTCAAGGAGGCGGGAGAGAGCTCCTAGCAAAAGGCTTTTGTAACCATTCTAGGATTCGAAAAAATTGGCCATTAATCGATGATAACAGTACAGCAGAGTGGCCCCTGAAAAAAAAAATTCATCAAACGTAGCTGATATGAGTATGAAATAAAAGTTTACATGGGAGCTTTTCAAAACAGTTGTTAAACTGCCAGTTTTTGCTTCAGTGGGGGCACAGGGGGTAAATACATGAAAAATGTGTTTCCTCCGTAGCGGCTGGACATGTGAAATAATTATCAAGGGAGATATTTATGAGTATACCAATACCGAAAACCTCAGAAGTCGAAATTCGTTCAACTTTGTTAATAATAGTATAATCTTCGTTTTTCATATTTTCTCCAATAAAATCGTCTTTGACATGTTTTTTGATGTGATTTGATCTGGTGACTGCATTATGTAAATTGAATACAAAACCCTTCTGACATGAGCGTAGGTCTGTTTACCCAACTTGTTTAAAATATTGGCTTTATTTGCTAATTGATTCAATAATAAATAAAAGATGCAAATTCTTTTAGAACTATCATGAAATTCAACTTGGAATATTTATACCGAACTAATTGAATATTTTCTACTAATGATGCATACTTTGACCACTATGTTTAGCTAGAAACCATTTACTAATAAATTTGTGATTTTATTGAGTTTTGTTTTATATAAACATTATTTACATAGGTATGTCCCCATTTTCGAACCCCTTTTTTTTTTTTTTAGAGTAATATTATTAAACAGTGGAATAGTAAGTGCACATTTGAAATACACGTTAGAATACCTTGTATAATTTGGTTATTTGCTTGGTTAATGGTCATCTAAATGCCGCTCGAAAAGTGATGGAATGATGACAAATTTAAGAAAAAAATAGTTCTTACACGTTTTTTCTATTGCTTGCTATATGAATCTCAGAAAAATAGAAAATTTGTGATAAACTTTCTAAGTTTGTCAGTAAAAATTGGGGGAAAACTACATATTTTCACATTGATCCACAACTTTTTGTGTTACCTTTTTGGGTTTCTCGAAGGGTCTTAGACTTATCCCGTCCTTGACGAACGTTTTCACGATGAATCTTATCGTTTGCGGTTTCCTTGGTTAATGATTCCAATCCATACAAGAAAATCATCATTAAAAATGCATTTTCCTGATTCCGGATGCAGAATGTAAAAGTCTTCCATGTAGAATGTAAAAGTCTTCCATACTAGTAACCGGATACACCATAACAGCTTCACGAAAATTCAATCTTTTTTTGTTAATCCATTCAGATCTTTAAACAACTTAATATTTTCTAGCTTGTAAGATGGAATGCCGATATCCCACTTTTCCACCGGCGAGCGTTCGTTGATAGGTTAGGTAAGGCCTTCAGTTCTTGCTATGGGCCACTAGGCGTATATTAACACTGCGATTCAAAGAATACTTATAAGTTCTCAAAACTCTCAACGCAGAAGGCTTTTAATATCAGCACGTACATAAGATTAGATTGCATTTTAAGGGCGGTAGCGATTTAGATACTATTTAACACCAATAAGCTCCGTTGCATCGCCTTGACCGCGTCATTCTTACGGGTAATCGATTTATATATCCCCAGCGACTTGAGGGTGCAAATGTTTTATTTTTCCACGAAAAAGTTTCACACTATTGCACGAAAATCCCACTTCCACGTTGGCATTTATATGGCGAATTTGTTTAGCACTAAAACTGTCTTGGGTTTAGTATGATTAAAAAGTGTAATATTGTAAAATTGGTAAGAACAGCATTCATTATCTAAACTTTAGAGCACTTGTTTGGTTTCTAGTCTTGGGCTGTAAAAATGTATATAGTACCGATGCTTGTATTATGATGGAAACAACTAAAAATAAGATTAACGATGATCGTATGCAAAAGCTGTGACATCGCCCTAGTATGGAGCAATGGAAGGGGTATTCGATGCCCTCTCATTGTATACACGAACAGAGCAGGAGAGCCGTAATATCATGTTCTAACTTATTTTTGTGGATTATTTTATGTTTCTTCGTTTAAATTTCAATGTTTACCTATTCACGAGCCTTGGTCACTTTCTATTTTATCCGACGCGGCGAAATCAAAGGAACACCTGTTTTTTTGTTTCCATAATTACTTGTTTGCTGCTCTGCTTTCAGCTTTATTCTCCGTATCATTCACAAATACTCCATGGCCCCATTGGTCATTTTCCACGGCCACACCACTCGCGAACAAACTGCAAGGTCTAATCACCCGGGGAACAAGCACCTGATTGATATTATCTCAATTTCCTTCTTTGCGGAAACCCCTTAAACAGAAATATCGATTCATAATTTATTTTCTGTGTGGCATCATTGCACCTACCTTCCGAAACGGAGAAGCAACCAGCCCTCCATTAGCTGCAGCACCGCTAACACGCCCGAAAAGCCCTCCAAAGGACATCAGACAGACACTCAAATGATATCTGAGGTTATCTTTCCCACGTTTTTCCTCCACCTGTTGCGTCGGACTGTCACTTTGACAACCCCCGACAAAACAGATGTGGACTGGGAGTCGTCGCAACTGACGCGGAATGGAACGCCACATGGCGGCAATGTGCATTTTTATTGGTCGCCAGTGGCATAGGGTTTTGATGGCAACAGAGGGAGGCATTGCCAGATAGATATGCTGCGAAATGTATCGGTGTTTAATTAATATTATTTTTCAAATATTTATATCCACAGATATAAATATTTGAAAAAAAATATTTTCTGCGCAACGATATCCGCACGAAAGATGAAGTCTGCTTGCACTTCGAAGTCATACATATCTGGCCGGTTGCCAGGGTTCGGGATCGGAATCACTTCGATTCCCGGGCGTAGGCGTGACATTACACGGTCTTTGAGGACAACTTGGTTGTATAATTAATCAGCTTGTATTTTTAACAAAATTCAATAAAATTTCAGGAATTTTTGATACAACGTTAAATTAATATATGGCTATAAAGTTGTTCAATAAAATCACCATTAGCAGCAATAACCTCTTCGATCCGGGTCTGGAAACGATTATTTGCCCGAATCAAATGCTTCTTGTCCATATTGACCGCAACGGCATTAATAGCAGTCTTCAGCGGAGAAGTGGTATTATGATGACGCTTATTGGTCTCACGCTCAACTACGCCCCATACGTAATAATCCAAAGGATTAAGGTCTGGGGAGCTAGGTGGCCATACGTTCAGTGTTATGTGGTCATGGAAATTTTCGGCCATCCAATCATGTGTCGCCATCGCTTTATGTGAAGGAGCAGAGTATTGTTGAAAAATATATGGTCTGCCTCAGCTTACGTTGTCTATCCGGGATTTCATTACCGTCTCCAAAACCTCAATATATGCAGCAAAGTTCACTCGAAGTCCTTGAGTTAAAAAAGTGTGAGTTCTTTGCTGACAACACCTAAAACCATAACAGTGGCTGGAAATTTTGTGTGCATAACAACAGGAACTTCAGTAGGATTTGAACATAGCCATCTGGAATTTCTGCGATTGGTCTTTTGGTCTTTGTAAAAAATTGTTTCGTCGAAAAAAATAACATTTTGGGCGCCTCAGGGTATTTGATTTTGTTTAAAAGACGTTTTGATCGTAAAACTCTTTGTTTTCGTGTTCGTCCCGACATGAACTGTCCTCTGCGCATCACTTAAGACTTATATCGGAGGTTTTCGTGGACAACTCTACGAATAAGGCGCTCAGAAACATGAAGCTCACTCGTAAGGACTCATATTTCCTTTGAAGTATACTGTACAATTTGTACTTAATATTCTTAGCATGTCATTGTAGCTTATGTCCCCTTCACTCTAGTGCAAACTGTTGATTTTCAATTCCAATATCGCTTTGTTTGTATGATTTTGAAGAGGAGCTTGGTATGATAAAGCATCCAGAATGGAGGAGCAGTATGTTTATCGACGAATTACTGATAAACACATCCCGATGCAAATTGAATATCGATGATAAACTTTTTCATTCCGATGCAGGCTGCAGGAGTATGTTCTATTTTATTAGTGTGAAAATATTTCTTGTATCTCTTTCATATGAATGGAAAAGCATGTATCTCAATGCCTGGTGTCGGATTTGAGTTGGACCACTCACATATTTGATAGTGTATTCCCTGTTTATTAGATACTTTCTCACTCATATTATCATATTTAAGCATATACGTATTTGATGTTCAGGAAAAATATCACAGTACTCTTCCGTGAAGTATTGGATGACATTGTAATATATCTTACAGCGTTCAAAGTGTATTGATCTCAGTCTTATTAGTTTTCTTGACGCCGTTTACCAGAATTTTGCTTTTGAATGGATGCACTTAGGACCACTGTTTTGCTCAATTTTGAAAACCTTATAATAATCCGTAGAATAATACGTAGTCTACTGATAGAAAAAATGAAGTGCTGCGTTTAAGTTAACATACATTCATGTATTATATAGACTAAAGGGATTATACTTGGTTATCAAGCCTTTCACAGTAGTATGCAGTCTCAATGTACAATTTCCTAATGAATAATTCCTTTTGGTGAAGTAAAACATTGTTTATAGCATTTGTAGTATTTTATTTCATCACATGGAAAATTACATCATTACAAAGTACTGGTATTTCATAAAAAAGTCTAGAGTAGTTTATGTTTACAAATTATGTTTGAAATGGAGTGAAGAAGTCGTTGATATCCAGTTTAAGTACGCTCGCGCAATATTGGTCGTAGTATTCCTTCACACAATCGGTAAAAAAATTTTGTATTACATGACAATGTCGAAAAAACCTATCAAGTTGAAAAGCGTCAAGAGCTAGGGATGTTTAAGTATACTCGTAAGTCTCTCGAGTGCAATAGGTATGTAGAAGAGTTCAAGAAGTCACGACTAAGTTGCTGTTCTGGTCAACAAATTTTGATAAGGAGGAAGCCTATCTTGATCCCTGTATAGCTAACCTATAGGGTCCCTTTTCAATAGCTATTCGATTTCATTTTCCTAGTCTTTTCATGTCTTCATAGGACTTAAGGTCCGTCATTATTTTTGAAGTTGATAATGCTTGAGGCTCTCACCACTCACTATGATGCTCCTTTGCATTGTAATCACAATGCTACACTTCTGTATTCGTTCAAAATCCTCAAAAATCGTATGATCCCTTTAATTAGCCATTTGAATCATTTTTTAAAGCACAAACCTGTTGAATTCATCGCCGCTTCATTGCTACGGTCTCAACATGAATTAATTTACCCGCAGGAAAAATGCCGCTCGACAAGAGCACTTTTGGAGGCTAGCATTCTTGGGGGAGCACCGCCCCTACGGACCCAAGAATGGGGGGCGCCGTGAGGCTCCCTCCTGGGATGACAGGTAACGACTCTGATTGGATCTGGACTACGCTTTGGACAACGAACTGGAATTGATGCATTGGGCTGGCAGATGTGATGGTTTGGACCTAGTTGCTTTGCACAGTAGCGCCGAGGTGAAACTCGTATGTGTACGGCTCCAATTCAACTATCATACCGCCTCCGTCCCAGGAAAACCTTGGCAGGCCTCAAAGGACGTTCGAAGTTCGCACCATTGGGTTGGTGGTGTAGGTTTGGTTGAGACGGTCTCCCGATTAGCGCTGGTCTATCTCTTAGCACTTGTCCCCATAAGGGCTTGTGCCAACCATCGCATGGCCTCCCTGCTCTGCAAGGATAACCATGGGACCACAAAGGCGGCTACACACATGAACGGAGATAGTGGCTCCGGGGGGACCCAACAAGACTGGAGCAAACAAAATCAAAAGACCAAAAACATCCAAAAAAACAAACAAAAGAAACAAAAAATAATAACAACGACGACGCAACCAGCGGTTGCAGCGACGATGTTAACAGTTCATCGAGAGCGGTACTCACTATGACAAAAACGAAGATTAACACAATGACAGTGAAGGCCATAGAGGTATACACTGGAGACGGCGAGCTTTCATTTCCCATATAAAATATTGAAGTCTCTTAATACATGCTCAATACGAACAAACATTTCATGTCCGTATACTCTAATTTTCGAAAGCTTTTGGACTTTTACGAATGAGCTTACGTATGATTGTCCAAATTCTATCATTGTTCGAAATCAATTTCGAAATAGCTAAAAAAGTTCATTATTTTTAGTTTTCTCTTTAATGATCATACAGCATTTACAATTGTAAACAATGCCTCCAAATATTGCTCAACAAACTTCTTTCCTTTCCATAAAATATACTAACAAACTACGAAGTGCGCCACATTCAAATCGTTTTCGATCGAAATCAACAATTGTGACACCCCTGATTTCGGAAATGATGTTTCAGCTGATAGAAAACAGGAAGTTGACAATTCCCGCGAAAATTCCATCAAATATCGTCATTTTTAAAAATTTTCAATGAAAACGCTTGTTTCGGTCGGATTCTATAAGTGATTTCGAAAATAAAGTGTTCGATGTGTAAACGTGAGCAAAAATGTGAGCGCGTTATCGAGTATTTTTCATTATTTAGGTAAGTAAAGTGCAGTCAAGGAAACAATTATGTGTCCGGGTATAATTTACGTGATGTTTTCTATGTCCGTCCAGGTTTTCGGTGCGATTCGTGAATGAAAACATAATTTCGAATGTTGTGTGAATCGTGCCTGCTAGAAACGGTATATGGGAGACGCGAGTTTAAAGATTTTCTCGGTTGAAACAGATTTGACGCCGGTCATAGAATTCCGATAACATGCAACTGAAACTCGCTTGCATTTTAAGAATTTACGCGCTTTTTTTTCTGATTTTTATTCCTACGGATTTAAATGGGCCTAAGTTATCCTTAAAGCTTCGTGTTGATGTAATTAATTGTGTTTTTAAGTAAAAGTTCGTAATTATCAAAGAGCAAATTGCATGTGAAATAGATGTTGCGCGCAAATGTTGAAGTTTTGTTGGCTCCGTCCATAATGGTGTTAAGGTTAAATTGTTGAAAATAATTCGTTTTGTTATTGCGAAGGTGCTTGTAAAAGTTTCATGTATCGGAGTAAACATTTTAATTGAAAAAATTTGAAGGTTTTCTAAAATACGTGATCTCGTACCAGTGCAGTGCACCTACAATATGGGAGCTGTTTTATTAATTTCGAAAACTGGTCGGTTGAATTTAAAAATGTTTTTCTAGGTTTCTGGAGTTGTGGTGATGGGACTGAAATTGTTGTTGAAAATCGAGCCAATTAATGCCGAAATGCATGCATGGTGGTTTAATTTGAAAATATTTGTTTCTTTACCGGAAAACGAAGAAAACCGACTTCAAAGTGCCCTACAAAGGATGAAATAAGTTTTATGAAAGTGATATTAAAGCACCATGCAATATAGCACCGCTTTTAAAAAATTTTATTCGTCTTTCTTACTTTGGAGTCGGTTTTTTTTTAGGTGAATTTCTTAAGAGATATTAACCTATTGCGTATATATATATATATATATATATATATATATATATATATATATATATATATATATATATATATATAAATGATTTATATATGATATAACGGAAATCGTGACTATGCTAGAGGTCACAATTTCGCTCCAATTTTCACAAAATTTTTAGGAAAGGCGTATTGGGTGAATTGGGTGAATATCTCAGTTAAGCCAAATCGGTCGAGGGAAAACAAAATGGCGGCCATTTTAGACAAACATTCGTGATTTCATTTCTGACCAAACCGTGGCTCCTAATTGGATGAAATTTGGTACAGAGCTTTATTGAGGTGTGCGATGAATTTCACAATAAAAAATCCAAAGTAGAACCGTTTGAAACAAAATGGTGGCCGCTCAGACGTCGAAAAGCGTGTAAGCATTGGATGTTGTAGTTGTGACCAAACTTTTCAACCGATGTTAATGAAATTCGGTTCTTTGGTAATTACTGTAAATGCCTATAGAATCGTGTTAAAAAACTGGAGATCAGGTCTCCAAACACAAAATGGCGGCTAGTTGAAGGTAGAAATTTCAAAGGCTTCTGAAAGACCCAATTTTGATTCGATGTGAATGAAATTTATTTTCAAGATAGAAAACAATTAGATCTAAATATCGGTGCACAGACATGCTCAAGTTTCAAAATGGCGGCGATTCAAATATGCGAGTTTTTCAGGTTTTTTTTGGCCCTCTAGTGGCCAAATTTTCCAATGGATTTTAATGAAACTTGAGACTATGGATAATTGTACAAAGTCCTTGTACTAAACAAAAAATCATCAAAATCGGATGAAAAATAAAGAAGTCGAAAATATAAAACCTAATATTTTTCGCTGCCATTTTCATTAAAAATTTAATACTTTTGCCATGTCTAGAGGGAAACTGATTTGACTGAGATTGGACAAATTGACTGATGAGACTCTAAGATCGAAATATTTTTAAAAATCAAAAATCAAATGCATGCATTCAAAAAGCCCACAAAGGTCAGAAGGTAAGCGCCATCCGCTATTTATCATGGAAACATTTTTAATGGCGTAACTTGCAAGTATTTATAAAACAGACCATTTTAGGGGATCCTAAAATATTTTTAACAATCCCCTATTAAAATCGCGATCGGTCTTTTCGTCCACCTGTCCATCCGTCCGTGCGTCACAGCAAGTTTTCTCGCAAACCACATACTTGAATGATGAAATTTTCTTCGTAGGTCAAAAGTGGTACCCTCTCAAGCGTTTGCAAGAAAATTCCACCAGAATAATAATATCAGCACAAATGATAATTTTTTGGCTTTCTTTTTGTAGTAAACAATTAATTTTCAACCGCTGCATTCTCATAAAGTTTATCGTCAAGAGTATGATACACCTTATCATATGATGAACGAAATTTCGACCCCAATTTCGAAATTAGCTTCGAGCCTATGCGAGTTATCACAATAGCAAAGGCAAAAGCTCGTGGCTTCATGAATTTGATCTTTCGCCGTCTCCTGTAAATACCTCTATGGTGAAGGCAGACGACAAATGAAGAATAGCAGACAGTCTGGTTCAGACTGAGATTCCTGCGGCGTTCGGGCGCAGCAAAAAGATTATGCGAAAACCAGAGCATCCTATTAAGGAAAGCGCAGGACAATTCAGGTGTTCGAGTGGTGGAAAATAACATAAAGAGCACCGAAAATTCGATTGTCACTGTTGCGATTGTTACTTGAGCGACCGATGCAAGTGACGCAAATCCCGACAAAGCAAAGAAACATCCTGAAGCCAACGAGGAGATTACGGCACGAAAAGCAACGAGTGACCAGATACCGCGTGATTGCACCGCCAACGTCGAAAATGTGGTGGAAGTACTGGATTCGGAAACGGAACGCGATAACCTCTCCCAAGGATGGTTGCAAGGTACCATTGCGGCCCAGCGATATGAAGAAGAAAGGCAACTCCGAAAAGCGGGAGATGTTCTGAAAAGAATGCAATCTGCATGCGACTCCCCAAAAATCAGCAAAGCAGTGAAGGTTGGGCTCCTTGAACTAGAGGAGCTCCTAGATCGCATAGGGTACTATTGAAGGAGCTGGTTAAGGGCCGAAGATGAACAGAAGGCTAAAGAGGCGCTTGAGGCAAAATCTAAAGGCGACATGCAGATAGCTCCACAATTAAAAGTCAATAAAAGAATGGCGTCTAGCCCAATCGAAGGAGATCGGGATAAAAAAAGGAAGGAAGAGGCACTTGATGGGCGTGGAGCACCAGATCACGGAATCCAGACAGTGCTTACAAAAGGAACGATGAAAGCCGGTAAGAAACTCCTTCAAAAAAAGTTCGCACAGACGCCCAATCAGAAAAAGGACCTGATGCAAAACAAGGGAAGCTAAAGCCATAACAAAAACCCAGGCAGCAGGCACTGCTCGCAAAGCCCCAAGATGGCAGATCCTACGTGGAGGTACTGCGGGACATAAGGGGAATGTATGGCCCGAAGACACCAATACTACCATTAAAGTAGTACGAACAACACGGTCGGGCCACATACTGGTCGAATTCGGAGCAGAGGTTGGCAATAATGAAGCATTCTGCGACGCAGTAAAGAAAGTCCTCGGCAAAAGCGCAACTATAGCCCTGCTCGAGCCAATGGCAATGATCGAAATACGAGACATTGACTGCGTCACGGATCTGGCCGAGGTAGAAGAGGCCATCAAAAGGGAGTTCCGTAGCGTGGGAAGGATCAAAGCAAGACTGCCACCAGAAAACAACCGGGGGCAACGCATGGCCATAATTGGCTTGACCAAAAAGGACGCCGAACAATTCCTGAACAAGATTAAAGTACGAATAGAGTGGGTTGTCTGTAGGATATGGCGAAGAGCAACGCCTCTTCAATGTTTCAAATACCTTGGTTATGGTCACACAGCACAAGTATGCATAGGACTCGATAGAAGTTCCCTATTTAACAAATTCGGTGAAATGTGACACAAAAGAAAAGAGTGTACGAAGGAGGCACACTGTATTCATTGCAAGGATGCTGATCCAAAACCTGATTTTGGATACGTCTTGGGATCAGGAAAATGCCGGGTGTTCCAGGAAGCCGTAGCCAAGGCAAAATCAGAGCTTCGATGATCCGCATCCTGCAGCTAAACCTACACCGCAGTTCAACTGCCCAAAATCTGCTTGAGCAGTTTACGAGGGACATGAAAGCCGATTCTTTACTGCTGAGTGAGCAACACCATGATAAAAGTCCTGCATCATGGTATTCTGAGGAAACTGGTACTGCCGCCATCTGAGTTCGGAACAGTGACTTTCAAGCGGAGAGTTGTGGACGGGGGGATGGTTTCGTGTGGGTTCAGTGCTCAAGGACCACCTTCTTTAGTACGTACCTAACGCCTAACGAATCGACATCATCTTTTCAAGCCAAGCTTAATGCTTTGGAGGGCACTGTCTCAAACGCAGAGGGCAAAGTGCTGGTTGGGGGCGACTTCAACGCTAAAACAATCGAATGGGACATGCACAGACGGGTCCGCGGGGAAAACGAATCCTGGAAATGGCGGCCAGGACGGCCTTCGTCGTACTAAATGCTGGATATACGCTGACTTTCCGCCGTATTGGCTGTGAGGGAACCATACCGGACGTGATATTTGCCTCGGAGTCCATAGTACGGAGGATACACAACTGGAAAATATTAGAGGGCTACCCAGCCAGTGATCATCAGTGCGTTCTGCTTGAGATTAGTGATGCTGTCTCCCGACGTCCATGTTCTCGGCTTTCTACAACTGGATGGAACATCGGAAGGATGGACGTCGAGAGGTTTGTCGAGGTGCTCACAGCAGGTGAGCCGCTGCAGGGAGCTTTGGAGGGGACGGAACTCTTCTATGAGCATCATTACGACTGTTTGCTGCGCTTCTATGCCCCGTCGAAGACCCCGGCACGGCAAGCCCCCAGTGTACTGGTGGTCAACTGGTATCGCTGAAAAGCGAAGGGAGTTTCACAAGCTTCGACGTGAGGCTCAACGGGCGCAGAACGGTGACGAGGCATGCAACTGGGTGGCAGCATGTAAGTCAGCCTGAAAATGCCTTCGCAAACTGATCAACACTAGTAAGGCTCGCTGCTGGCAAGCCCTAGCGGACAATGTGAACAAGGATCCGTAGGGCCTTGGCTACAAGCTGGTCATGCGGAAACTTGGTGCCCTACGGAAACCTTGTATACATGACGCGGAAAAGATGGACGCGATAGTGCAAGGACCCTTCCCTGCCCATCCCGTCCATGTTGACACTGTCCATGGTGAAACAGCAGTCGAGTGCCCACTCTTCACACAACTGGAACTGGAGGAGGCAGTCCTCTCATTGAAAGCGAGGAAGGCTCCAGGTCCAGATGGTGTTCTGGCTGAGGTGTTGCGGCTCATCTATCACCATTGTCCTGACTTACTGCTCAGCACATTCAACGCTTGCCTACGGGACGGGATTTTCCCGGTATGACGAAAGGTGGCGAGGCTCGTGCTGATCAGCAGGGGGAAGGGAAATCCCGAATCGCCATCTGCATACCGCCCGTTATGCATGCGAGACACGGCTGGGAAGGTGCTAGAGAAACTCATCAAGGAAAGACTCACTGACGCGATTTGTGCTGCTGGGGACCTATCTCCTCGGCAGTACGGGTTTAGAGCAGGACGTTCTACCATTGATGCGACTGCAGAGGTGGTCAGCGCAATCCAAAAGGCTGAGGCATATAGTCGCTTCAAGCGACGGATCGTCCTGTTGGTGACACTCGACGTCAGGAATGCCTGCAACTCCGCTAGATGTTCTGGATACGCTGGAAAGCTCCTGTCAAGTTCCAGAATATCTAATGCGGATTTTGAGGAACTACCTAAAGGACCGGATCCTGCTCTACGATATGACACAGGGCCAACGAAGGATGAAAATTACATCGGGAGTTGCCCAAGAATCTTTCTTTTGACCAAACCTACGGAACGTGTCTTACGATGGGCTACTGAGACTGGAAATGCCGGATGGGTCGCGCTTGGTCAGCTATGTGGATGATGTTATGGCTCTGGTCACTGGACGCACGGTTGAACAAGCACAACTTAGGCTAGGTATGCTAATGCGCCGAGTGAGGGACTGGATGACTGCTCGCGGGCTCAGTTTAGCACTGGAGAAAACCGAAGTGGTCATCTTGATAAAAAAGAGAATCCCTAGAGTGAGGATGATCAGTATTGGCGACTTACGAATCGAATCGAAGCCAGCGGTGAAGTACCTGGGGCTACTGATCGACTCGAAGATGAGTTTTTCTGAGCAAATCAGGACAACGGTTGAGAAGGCTTCTTTGGGAGTATCGGCTCTGAGTCGACTTATGGCCAAGAAAATCCCTCTTGATGAGTGCTGTAGGGTTAGTCCTACTGTACGGAGCAGAGGTACGGGGCAACGCTCTCAGCAAGGAGTTATACCGAAAACGTTTGGCACAGGTACAGAGAAGAGGAGCACTGAGAATTGCATCTTCGTATCCAACAGTCTCTGTCTCGGTGGTGAGGGATATTGCAAGCATGATACCTGTTGCCTTCCTTGCCAGAGAGCGCTGCGCTATTCACCTGCACCGAAATGAGGATGTGTGGGAAATGGTTGTTCGCAAGGAGAGACAACACTCGCTCAACGATTGCCAGCAGTTTGGGTCAGTTGCACGAAGGGAAGGTGGACTGCGCGCCTCATCCTGGATGCGAGACCTTGGCTTAATTGAAGACATGGTGAGACTGACTTCTATCTGACACATCTTTTGAGCGGGCATGGGCGTTTTCAGTCTTACCTGCAGAAGACTGGTAAGTCACGGTCCCCCAATTGTCGGTTTGGCCCAGGAGAGGAGGACAATGCCTTTCACATATTTTTTGCGTGTACAAAATGGGTCAAGCTGCGAAAATAACTCTACAGGGAGACGGGAGGGCTCACCCCAGATAATATTATCGCGGTCATGCTCGAATCGGTTGACAAATGGAACCAGGTGGCACATTATGCTCGAGTAGTCCTAAAAGATAAAAGGGACTCACAGCAGGCAGGAGCGCGGGGGCTTGCGGATCGCTTTTCTGGCACTTCCTCTTCCCCTCTCCCCTCCCGCTAGGAAAGGGACTCCCCAGCTTGAAGGTGCCTCATGGCGTAACAAAATGAGACCTGACCCAAAATAATGTGTCAAATAGTTCCAGGCTGGGTTGACAAGCTAGGTGTTTAGTGGGTAGTCCAGTCGCGCATGGGAGTCCCACACTCTGTGCATAAATGGCATTCACTTCCCTACCACAAAAAAAAACATGAATTAATTTAGCCTATTGTTTTTTTCAATGTATTAAGGGCTTATAGTGGAACTTATTAAGTATATTGAACCCTCTTGGTGTTCTCATGTATGATCAAACATTTTGGATTATCCGGGAAACGCAGGAAGATGAGTATGTTATGACGAGAACTACCAGCTAAACAGACGGTATTACCATCTAAATGGATACCTCAAAAGACAGTATATCAGCTAAACAGACAGGGTTTTCCACTAAAAAGACTGCTCAATAGAAGGCATTACACATAAGATAGATAGCTCATCAGCTTAAGTGACAGCTACGCAGACGGCTTTATCAGCTAAATGGATAGTTCAACAGACAACTAAACAGACAGGGTATCAGGTAAAAAAGACAGCTCAACCGAAACAATTACACATAACATAGACAGCTCATCAGCAAGAGCGACAGTTAAAAAAAAAGTTTTATAAATGAACGGACAGCTAATTAGTCTATAAGCAATCTATTGTAGCCCTGTCGTACTCCATAAAATTCTAAAGAAAATATAAAGCAAAGTGTTATTATCTGTTACTGACTCCTACTGCTGTTAGCTTGGTGGTTCAACTTAGCCCGATAGCGCTTTCTTATCTTTCAATATAAATCATAAGTATAAGAAACATTGCAGCATCAAAGGGTTAGACATGTTTACTTATAATATTATTAACACATATTGAACTTGAATCCCCCTCCATCCACAAATTCAGAGAAGTGAATATGTATGCTGGTGTAATAAATATACATCTTTAGTTTTTCCTAGAAGCAGTAAATTAAAATGATTGGAGCAGATCCAGTAAATTCATCAGCTAGTCAGAAGCAGTAAAAGGCCAGCCAGACTGATAAGGCTACTTCAGCCAGAAAAATGAATAAGAAAGAGAAGAAACTAAAAAAAGAATCGAGAGAAACAGCGAATCTATGACAAAACCTCTAGCTCAGTTATACTTGGATTTGACCCGCTGACATTTCAAGCGAAAGTAATCTTCTGATGCAGTGAACAAAACCAGTTGGAGTTAGATAACAATCAATGGACTTCACTTCACCGATACCTCATTGATCTCAAGTATAGAGTAGATGAATTCCCCGCAGATCAGATTGGACTTCTTGAGCTCTTCTACATACCTATTGGAGGTGAAAGACTAATATTTAAACATTCCGAACTCTTCAGCTTTTTATTTTAATGGATTTTTTCAACATAACCATACAATACAACAATTTGCTTACCGATTGTGTGAAGAAATACTATGATAAATATTGTGCAAGATGCAGGGAAAAGAGCGTGAAAGGTTTGATAACTAAGTACAATCTGTTTGGTCTATAAAATACTGAAGTTTATTGAGATGCAGATCCTTATCTTAGCTACACTGGACAAACTAGAACATGTATATACGTATGTTAACTTGAACACAAAGAGCATTTTAAAGGGTGCAAAACAGTGGTCCTAAGTCCATCCATTCAAATCACGCCAAGAAAACTAAAAGGTCAGAGGTTAACACACTTTCAACGCGATAAGATCTATTACAATAGTCATCCTATACTTCGTGGAAGAGTACCGTGCTATGTTTCCTGAACATCGAATACTCATCGAGAATTATATGCTTAAATATGGAAATATGGGTAGGAAAATATCTAATAAACATGCAAAACACTATCAAATATGTGAATGGCACTGACAGATACATTTGTCATTCATATCATAGAGATACAGGAAATATTTTCACACTTATAAAACAGTGCATACTCCTGCAGTCTCGAATACATACGAAAAAGTAATAATTCATGACACCGGCAAGTATAAACAGTCCAAACAAAACTTGAGCCTACTGGTGGCCAGCGCTATCAGAATGAAAAAGTTGATCATGGATTAACAATTTGTAACGGGAAATGCGCATCAGTAATTCGTCAAGGAACATACTATTCTCATATATAAATCTCTAACGCAATGCTTTATCATAAGCTGCAATGATATGCCAAGGATATTGAGAACAAATTGTACAGCATACATCAATAGAGACGTGAGAGGACTGATTAAACATCAGTACGGGCCTACGGAAAAAATAGTGCAGTTGAATAAACCTAAGTTTAGTTAGCTTGAAAGTTTTTCAATATGCTGTATAATTTTTAAAAATATAAAGCTATGTATCAAATGTGCTGTAAAAGAATTTTTCAACATTTATTTATATATGTCAAAAAAAAGTATTAGTCAATAAATTATTTTTATGAGAAAAATAAGCAATTTTTTAATTTTATCAACTGTCCTACCACTGTTCAAACAAACAAATACCTCAAACAACCAAGCATAATGATCCATACATTCCTATTGTTGATGCCGAGCAATAATCATATTAGTTTAATTAATTTTGTTTGCGCCAGAACTCCTTTGTTCTGGCCTCCTGTCCTTTAATGCAGTTATGTGAAATCCTTGTACTCGCGTGTTGCAACTTGCGTTGTAAGTTTAATCCAAATTAATCACCAATAATTAAAATTGAATGTATCTCCTTTATTTTAAATAACTCATGCACAATTTTCCTTAATAATGTTTTATTAAATATGTTATGACTGATAAATCCGTTTTAATAATCCCTGGAGCGAGCAATGCAGCTGAAGCTGATTGAAAAACAAAACAAGTTGAAGTAGCAGGAGGATGATCCACCCAGAAGGGTTTTGTAAAACAATTAGTAAATCAAACAATATATTCTGCATATCAAAACTTGACTAATATATACCTGTAGATTCCATAAATTGAGTTCGAAAAATTATTATGGTTATGATGATTTTAAGCTCGCCACCATTATGTTTCAAGTGGTTTGACCTCGTCGCTTGATTAGTCATGATAACACAAAGATATAACAAACCATTTCTAAAACTTTTATCAAAATTCCTACATATTTCTAGTGTCTCGGTCCGTTGCAAGCGTGTATCTTCCTAGTATCCGTGTTAATGTTGTTCTAATTGTTAAATATTCAATCGGCTGTAACTTAGCTGTTTATTGTTCAATTATTATGAAATTTTCGAACCATATACAATCACTTTCAGAAAATTTAAATTATAGATTTTGGGAAATCTAAGGGTCACATCTTGAAAATGTACTATTATTAACAAACTTGATCAAATTTCAACTTCTAAGGTATTTGTTGCCCTTGTGAAGGATAAATTGTCAGTTCAAGTACTATGTGTACTCTTATAAAGAACTTTCATTTGATATTCATATTGGCTACCTTTGATGAAATTTTTTTTTCAGCGGCCACTCCCCTGTACTGTAATCATCGATTCATAGCCCATTTTTCCGAATCCTAGAATGGTTACAAAGCCCTTTTGCTAGGAGCTCTCTCCTGCCTCCTCAACTTGTTTCACGTATGAGTATTAATTGTAGGTACTCATGTTCAGTCATTCATCAAATTAAATCAAGTGTTAAAAGCATGCGCCTTAAACGTTGAAGTTGGGGCAAAATAACTCAAAATTATTCAATCTTCGCATTTAAAACAGCCACTATTTTGCCTTACGATTGCTAATACCACTAGCTGAGCCAATTCTCAAAGGAATTCATGATACCCATCATTCCTGAAACTTTCATGCAAATCCTAGCAAAGCTGTAGTATCTGAGTCGGTAAAAAGCGCATATTGTTCAATAGCCATATGTTTCCATAGTAATACAGCGCATATTGTTCCATAGTAATACAGAAAAATTCAAATCGCTATAACTTCATTAAATACCATTCAATCTTTATGAAAATTTTAGGACAGATTAATCTTATTGATAGTCATCTGTATACTGAACTTTATTAAATTTAAGGGTACCGTTAAGATTTTATTCAAGAAAACATAAAATCGATAAATCATACTATTACTAACAAAGTTGAATGAATTCCGACTTCTCACGTATTTGTTATTGCTGTACTCATAAAGGCCTATATTTATGATTTTCTTCAGATTTTTCGGGTCAAAGGTGTCCAATCGCGAGAGGGGGGCACAAAATTTTCGTACATTTCCCCTTCCCCTGCACTCCTCGAAGCAAAATTTGTCATTTTAAGACCTGTTTTGAAAAGTGCTCATTAAGACCTTTCATTTGATACCCATATTGCCTACATGCGACGAAAACTTTTTTTTTCAGGGGCAACTCCCCTATATGGCGATACTCCCCTTAAAGACCTTATAAATTTCTATTAATATTGAAATTTTGAAGAGGGCGTCACTTCGGCCCTACTTACAAAATTTTATGTTTCTAGCTTATGTAGTTTGCGAGAAAAAGTAGTGTGACACACGGACGGACGGACGGAAGGACAAACAGGACGGAAAACTAGTAGGGTATTGTAAAATAATTTTACAATACCCTAAAAAAGTAATCCCTTTGCAATTGGGTAAATAACGAGAGCTTGAAAATGATCCGAACTGTATGACTGTTGACGGGATACTCCAACTCATTGACGAGCGTCAGCAGATCATGCTATACGCAAATCTGCTGACGCTCGCGAATGCGGTCAACAAATTTGCGCTTGTAAATGGATATAACCATCGCGCATGCATCTGACACGCAAATCTGCTGACACCCGCGAATGCGATAAGCAAACTTGCGCTTGCAAATGGATATGAACCAACCACGCAAATCTGCTGACGCCTGCGAATGCGATAAGCAAACTTGCGCTTGCAAGTGGATATGAACCATCTACGCAAATCTGCTGACGCCTGCGAATGCGATAAGCAAACTTGCGCTTGCAAATGGATATGAACCATCCACGCAAATCTGCTGACACCTGTGAATGCGATAAGCAAACTTGCGCTTACACATGGACTATGTTGTTTGATCATCGCATCCACAAGCGTCAGCAAATCCGCGCAGGCTAATGAATCTTACAGTGGTCTCTAAAAGTGAGAGGCCTTCAAAAAAGGTAAAATTTACAAAATTTGAAATTTAAAAATTTACATAGCATAAAAAATTAATTAAACTAATATGATTGTTGCTCGGCATCAAAATTTGTGACTGCGTCAGATTTGAGTGTGCAGTCCGGCGCCAAGTGTAGTACTCCGGAGTCGTGAACTGTCATCGTGGTGGTGTTGCCGCTGCATACCACGTGAGCCACGGTCTCACCTGTAAAGGCGAAGATCCAATCATTGGAGGACGGGATGTTCTTCCAGGAAAATAAGCCAGGCAATTCGATCAAGTGGCAGTCAGGAGGCGACGGAAATCCCTTGAGTAGGTTCACTTCATATGTGCTTACGTTGACCTCCCTGTGGTACAACGGATGAGACTGTCTGCAGATGTGCATGCTTGGCTCCATCCAGCTGCAAGAAGCGTACTCGACCTCACTCAACGGGTAATATACGGTGAGCTGGGCAGTATTGAGATGAGGCGATTCTATTTCTCTGATGGCATCGGTATCACTCTGTATATTTCGTAAGTTGAGGCACTGACCAGGTGAATCCTGAGCTGAAATAGGATGAACTCGTTATTTACCTTAGTCTTGATGGACGTTGTTTGAAAAAGTGACAAGAAGTTCTCCTGGGTCACCGGTAGACGTTGTTCTTCTAACAGATAGTCCCTCACATGAGCCATTGTGGTAGCTAGCTGCTCCTGTGATAGCAGCAGTGGATTGAGTTTCCCGTGCTGAGTATCCGTGATGACACTCAGAATGGCGGTTTGCATTCGTTGCAGCTCAAGAATCGTTAACGTCATATGAACATACATCGATCATGGCCTGCAATTCGTCCCTCACTTCCCGCTGGCTTTGATCTCATTGTGGAGTTTGGCTAGCTCTTGTTCTATGGCTGCGAATCTTTTCTGGGATGCCCGTTCGGTTTTTCAGAGGATGTTGAGTGGAGAGTCAATGATGGAGGTTTGATTCATCAGCAGGGAGTGTAGCTTGTTCCGATCCATCTGTACGGCCTTGATCGTTTGGAACATCTGGTTTGCGTAGTCATCATCGAGAATGCCAAACAAGGATCTGGCCAAACCACCCACCACATTTAAGCGAAAATTGATCACTCCACTGCTAGAAATGCTGGATCAAGGTTGAGCACCCTGCCTGCCTTGGCACGCGGTCGCACAGCTGCTTCAGTGAGCTCGTACCATTTCGGAGCACATCCAGCTCCCACCAATACGATGCCAGATCGTAGTATACCAGAATCCTCCACTCGCTCGAAGATAAGAGACCACGGTCCAGTGACTGGAAATACAGGCCAGGTTGTTCGCCAGTTGGTGTCACCTTGATAGAGTTGGTCATCACCATAGGACTCAGCAGGCAAAGCAACAGTAGTGACATAGCTGAAGTCTTCCTTCCTCCCGGAAGACGCTTGAGCCACTGATGGCTGGATTCGTCTGCTCGACTGGCTGAGTCGGCAGACGTGAGTGCCTTTGATTTCCGGTCCGCTTCTTCACCGGGAGAGCTCTGCAATATCGGTAGCGGGGCGAGACGATGGATGGGTCGCCTCACCGTACCCGACAAGGTCTTGACGTTAGCCACTCTAACGTATCCGTCCGCTCCTACGTGCGTTTGAACAATGCGTCCCATAGGCCACTTCAAGGGTGGCGTGCTATCTTCCTTGATGATGACGATTGTCTCTAGAACCGCGTTCGGTTGTATCCGTCGCCACTTTACTCAGTGTTGTAGTTGGGAGAGATACTCGCAGGACCATCGCTGCCAGAACTTGCTCCTGGGTTTGTTTACCAGTTTCCATCTAGCTTGAAGCTCACGAGTAAGCGGCTCGGCCAGAGCACTCACCACAGCCGTAATTAGTTCTCCGATGAGAAAGTGCCCCGGAGTGCGCGCCGCCAAATCGTTTGGATCTTCGGACATCGGTACCAAAGGTCTCGGATTGAGGATGGTCTCCACTCCAACCACCAATGTGTGCGACTCCTCGTAGGTGAGTGTTGCCGATGAAGCACCTCGCCGTAATAGATTTTTGGCCGACTTGACTGCTGCCTCCAATAAACCGCCAAAGTGAGGTGCGCGGGGTGGAATGAAGTGAAAATCCGTTCCTCGATCACCGCAGGAGTCGATCACCTTCTTCTGAGACTCCACTGAGTAGAGCGATTAGGAAAGGTCGCGCAATTGGTTGTGCGTGCCCACGAAATTGGTTGCGTTGTCGCAGTATAAGTCCTTGCATCACCCTCGTCTTCCGATAAAACGCCACAATGCGCCCAGAAAGGCGTCGGTACTGAGGCTGCTTATCAGTTCGAGATGGACGGCCTTAGCAGCGGAACAGCGAAAAATAGCAATGTACCCCTTTTGCGGCCACACGCCTCTGCTGCGATAATGTATCAGCATGGGCCCACAGAAATCGACTCCTGATGTGATAAAGGGGCGTGCCGGTTGTACTCGTGGACCAGGAAGATTTCCCATTATTTGCTCAAAAAGCCGTGGCTTGGCCCAAACACAGCGCACGCACTGGCGCACACTCGATCTGGCCAACTGCTTCCCCCTAATGAGCCAGAAACGCTGTCTCGTTATCGCGAGTAATGCCTGCGCACCAATATGCCAGTTGTCGCGATGGATGTTTGTCATCAGCAACCTTGTAATCGGATTTGTCGCCAGCAGCACCATGGGATGTTTAGCCTCGAAAGATAACTGCGAAGCCTCCAGCCTCCCACCTACGCGTAGGATTCCGTCCGAATCCAGGAAAGAAGAGAGTCCCGACAGAGGGCTACCTTTGGTGACCTGCTGATGGCGTCGAACTTCACGCAAGTCGCCGTAAAGGTCATCTTGCTGGATGCAATTGATGATGACGGCAGTAGCTTGGGCGAGCTCTTGACTTGTGACTGCTTGGCTGCATGTTGGAGGGGGCTGGGAGCTTGGCAGGCACTGATCCACGAAACGCCGCATGTAGGCGATGATTTGTTGTAGTCTTCAGAAGGAATTGCCGTCTTGAACCTCGTGCACGAAATGACTGCGTGCGCTGGCAGTTGTTATGATCGCCACCTTGCTGCGTTTCCGCTCAAATTCACAGGGTTCAGTACCCCTGTACAGAGGCGGCCAGTCCGCCTTAGATCCGGTCAAGAAAGATGGTCCCTGTGAATAGAGCTTGCAGTCTGTGAGCTCGGGCGGCGCCAGACTACGGGACAGCATGTCTGCTGGATTGTTGTGGGACACCACATGTCACCACTGGGTTGGTCTCGACAGCGATTGAATGGTCGAAGCGCGGTTTGCCACGAATATGCGGTAAGATGACGCGGTTGAATTGATCCACGCCAATATGACCTCGGAATTGGACCAAAGGACGTGAAAAACGTCCGCCAGCCTGAGCACCCTCTTGACTCGACTTGTTAATTCCGCATCCAGCTTGGTGGCACACAGCTCTAAACGTGGCACTGTCAACACCTTGATGGGTGCCACCCTGGACTTGGCACAGAGCAGCCGAACGTTGACTTGCCCGCTCGATGATGTTGAGCGGACGTAGACGACAGCACCATACGCCTTCTCTGAGGCATCACAAAAGGTATGTTATTGTAGTTGGACCAACCTCTCACAGCCGATGACATGTCGAGGAAAGCGAACCGTCTGCAAGGATAGGAGCTCGCTGCGAAACTGGGCCCGTCGTGAGTGTATTTCGAATGGCGATGCTGCGTCCCGGTCCAGCTCCAAGGACTACAATACCTGCAGGAATAGTTTGGCGGTTATGGTAACTGGGGCAAGGATACCCAATGGATCGAACATTCGGGCTATGTCTGATGCGATCGTCCTTTTCGTGAATTTGACTTCAGCGAGGTCCAAGTTGATGTTGACCTGAAAGTGGTCTGCCTTCGGGAGCAAGATTACCCCCAACGACTTGATGTAATCTTCGGACAGACTGTTGAAGTCCAATTGGACCTCTTGGTCCTCGATGTTGATTTGCTGCAGAAGTTGCGGATGATTGGCACACCACTTGTGCAAATACATTCCCACACTGGCAAGAATCTGGCGCAACTCCTCCTGTATTTGAACGGCCTCCATCGAGCTGTCTGCCCCTGTCATGATGTCATCTATGTTACAATCATGCTGTAATGCGCTGCTGCCCAAGGGCGCTTGATCTTGTTCGGCCTGTGCCAGAACCTGGAGATATTTGGTTGCCATATACGGGGCACTCGTTGTTCCACACGTTACGGTCTTGAGTTGGTAATATCGCAAAGGCTGGGCTGGACTCGTTCTCCAAATCACCAACTGAAATTTGCGGTCGTCATTTTGAAGCAGTATTTGCCGATACATCTTGGCGATATCGGCCGTGAATACAAAGCGTCGTAAGCGAAAAGGGGTCAAGATGGCAAACATCTCGTCCTGAACCGTGGGTCCTGTATGTAGGATGTCGTTCAGGGAAACGTTGGTTGATGTCTTGCTGGACGCATCGAAAACCACTCTCAATTTGGTGGCACTGCTATCTGGCTTCAGGACGCAGTGGTGCGGCAGGAAATAATGAGCTTCCTTAACCGCTGACCATGTGATCTGCTCCATGTGTCCCAGTTGCTCGTACTCGTCCATGAACTCGACATACTGCTGTCTTAAAACGGGATTCTTCCCCAGTTTTTGCTCGATCACCAGAAATCTTCTTATTACAATATTTTGCGAGTCGCCCAGCCTTTCCGGGTCCTCTTTGAAGAGAAGCTCAGTCACCAAGTTGATCTGTGAGCCCGGATCCAGCACCACTCGACAATCTGTGCTCTTACTGGCGGATGTTCATAGCCTGACAACTGCTGTGCTTAATAGTACGCATCCCCTTTTTCGGGCACGGTAAAAGTCGCTAAAGCCATGGACGCCGGTTCCGCCCGCTGTTTGGTGTCGTGTTTCGAATGTGTTGTGCTCCTGGGGTTCGTCTTGACCTGCTTGGGCTTGTTGCCCCCACTCAGATGGAGTAGGGTGTTGTGGTTCTTCGAGCACTCCCGGACCAACAGCTGGATGATTGATGGCCTTCTCGAAGGCAATTGATGCACAGTTTCTTCGAGCGAGTAAAATTCAGCCTCCCTGACGCATCAAGCTTTAGAAAATCGGAGCAATAATACAGCGGGTTACTCTGAGCGCAAATTAGACACTGTGAAGCAGTTGCGGTGGCTTCAGTAGACTTAACGGGATTCCGGCGACTGCTGTCCGGCTTTCTAGTCCTTTGGCCGAGAGCTTCGAGAGCCTGAAAGCGTATTCCAGGAACTACAAGAAATCCCTCAACAACGGAAGTTGACGTGGGTTAGATAGTGACTGCTCATAAAGTGGGTGAGTAGCTGGGTCTAATTTTCGGACGAGTATGTAGAGTAACAGCGGGTCCCAGTCCTTACTGGACGCCTCCAGGTTCTCCAGGCCTTTAAGACATGCAGGGCCCTTAAGGCACCCACAGATGGTTCATCGTTTGCCTGGCTCGGCTGATTCATCAATTTATGTATGAGTGTAGATTCCAGCAGCCGGTGGTTATTGAACCGTTCGTTTAACGTTGTCTAAGCCGAGTCGTAACTGTCATCTAACAATGCAAAGTTACACAGCAACAGCTCCGCTGCTCCCTGTAGACTAGACTTCAAGTACCAAAGCTTCTGGCAATTTGACATCAGCTAATTGTGCACCATGCCCAAATACAAGTCACGGAATTTTCGCCGTTTCAAGTAGTCTTCATCGAAGGTAGGCAGCTAGATTTTGGGTAACGGCAAGCTGGGCGAAGCCATGAACGGAGCTGGTGAGCGAGATGTTGAGTCGAATTTATCCAACCGTTCCTCCAACTGAATCACCCAATCCTGTACAAGTTCCTCCAGACGGATATGCTGTGGAGTATCGAATCCCTGTGTATCAGGGTCTTCATGAAGCTCGCACATAGATTGGTAGCTCTGCTCGAGCTGCTGTCATCCATGTTGTAGAGTCCTCAGCCTGCTCAGGTTCCATGCTCGCGTCATATCTTGACGATCCAAGCGAGCCATCGTCCGCTTCAGTGAATCTGCCATGGCGTTGTAGCGTCGTAGTAGTCAGATAAGGCCCTCACCTTGCATCGCTGAGGCTTCGGCAACTCGGACCTTCTGAGACTGATTTCGATGGGCTTTGGATGTCTCCAACACATCGTGCACCGGCTCCTTCCCGCTCAGCTGCTCGCGGAAGTGTTGGCCGAAACCCTCGTAATTTTGCTTGGTTGTTTCATACACCTCCTTTGCAAAATACGCGTGGGACGGGTCAATGTCCGGCAGGGATCTGGCGTGGCTGTCTGCGCCTTCAAATGCTTCCCAAGCCAATTCTAAACGCCGCAGTCGCTCCTCTTAGTACCCGGCCTCCTGGGAGAATCCTTTTTATAGTTCGCAATCACTTGATCTAACTCCCGCGCTAATTGGCGGAGATCCTCCAAAAGGGGCTTTGTGGTGGGCATTAGGATGGTGGATTCTCCGGAGGTACGGTTAACAACATGGGGATTCACGACTCAACTCGACATTGACACCGCACCTCACTACACTGTTTGCACACACGAGTTGAATCTCGCCGGGGCCTCCAATGTTTGCGCCAGAACTCCTTTGTTCTGGCCTCCTGTCCTTTAATGCAGTTATGTGAAATCCTTGTACTCGCGTGTTGCAACTTGCGTTGTAAGTTTAATCCAAATTAATCACCAATAATTAAAATTGAATGTATCTCCTTTATTTTAAATAACTCATGCACAATTTTCCTTAATAATGTTTTATTAAATATGCTATGCACTGTTTAATCCGTTTTAATAATCCCTGGAGCGAGCAATGCAGCTGAAGCTGATTAAAAAACAACACAAAAAAAGTAATCCCTTTGCAATTGGGTATAATCATGAGAGCTTGAAGTTGATGCGAACTGTATGACTGTTGACGGGATACTCCAACTCATTCACGAATGCGGTCAACAAATTTGCGCTTGTAAATGGATATAACTATCGCGCATGCATCTGACACGCAAATCTCCTGACGCCCGCAAATGCGATAAGCAAACTTCCGCTTGCAAATGGATATGAACCATCCACGCAAATCTGCTGATGCCTGCGAATGCGATAAGCAAACTTGCGCTTGCGAATGGATATGAACCATCCACGCAAATCTGCTGACGCCTGCGAATGTGATAAGCAAACTTGCGCTTGCAAATGGATATGAACCATCTACGCAAATCTGCTGACGCCTGCGAATGCGATATGCAAACTTGCGCTTGAAAATGGATATAAACCATCCACGCAAATCTGCTGATGCCTGCGAATGCGATAAGCAAACTGGCGCTTGCACATGGACTATGTTGTTTGATCATCGCATCCACAAGCGTCAGCAAATCCGCGCAGGCTAATGAATCTCACAGTGGTCTCTAAAAGTAAGAGGCCTTCAAAAAAGGTAAAATTTACAAAATTTGAAATTTAAAAATTTACATGGAATAAAGAATTAATTAAACTAATATGATTATTGCTCAGCATCAACACCTATCATATCCAAAACTTCCAAACATCAAACACTTAACTCTACCATACATAAATAACTAATGATGGACAAAAAATACTTCATGAGTTCATTCAACTCAAATGCTTTTCTGTTTATTTCATCGCCTGCAGATAAAACACTTCTCTAAAGTAATAATCATCGCTTGACATCCTACGACGACTTATCAAGAACACCGCATAACAAATGCTACTTCTCCATACATGACACGATGAGATTGATCTAAATTAGCCCATTATAAACCCATACACTACCGCATATTGTCACATAATAATCATTAGCTTAACAAAGTGATCTAAAGCAGCAGTGTGTTAACCTTAAAAATACCCTATATTTTGAAATCTAATTAGATATTTTTCAAGCCTATTAAATATCAAACAAGCATCCATTAAAAAAAATGTTGATAAGAAAGAACTCAGCAAGAAGATATTTTATTTATGCGAAAATAATACTTGACTATGTCAGTGAACACGCCTGAAAATCCCTATGATGATCAATCTAGTATATTTAAATTGTAATAAATATGTATTTTACTTAATACTCAAGTATTGGAAATGTATGCGAATATAGCAGCAATGATCGTACGCTTAATACAAGCATACAAAATATGAGGTTTGTAAATTTTCATGAAATCATGTAGGTACTAAAAGTGCTAATATGCACCCAAAAAGTATCAATTAAACGGCATCACGCAAGCACACATCATTTTCCTAAGGGGATAAATTAAAAATGGTCATACACAAAACATAAACAAGTTCCTATTGAAGAAATGGCTAAAGAAATTCGGAAATGTCGAAAAACCAAACAAAACTAAGCCGGACATAAATAATTTTTCAATACTAGAAACCTTGATGTGAAGAATATGAGACAAGCCTAAAATAACTCTTTTACTCTATGTTACGCTAACACTCTTGAAACAAGCTAAACTAAATAATACAGACCCACAATAACAACACCAAGTTTAAGGTGAATATAAAAATTCATGAAATCTAGTAAATGCATATAATGCCATCATATAGGACTAAAAATATTTTTTCATTTCTTCTGGGCATAAACAAAGAATTATAACGTAATACCAACAAACCCTTAATTTCAAGCCCTACCGCATTAGAATTTTTGAACAAAATTAATAAGCATCCTTTAGTAGAGGAAAAATATCAAAACCATGAATACAGTATCACACTTCTACATAATGGAAAAATCAGAAAATGAAGTATAGGAACTACTCTAGGGAACTAGTTCTGATGGCCAAGATAAACAAAGTGCAAGAACGCATTACAACAAACATCAAAATCTCTTTGACTGCTTCCATAGATTGGAGCAATCAGCATAGTAGTCTTACCGAACAAAAATGCATTGTAGACAATTCTTAAAGTATTTTTGATCTGAAACTGCAAAAAGCAATAATATGTAATAGCAATGAGTCTGAAAACAAAAAAACTACGTACCCAAACAAAGAGAAACCGAAAACGATCAATGTAAACAATATTCGGTAATTAGAGCAGGCTTATTTGCTTGTGAAAACATGTCTCAATCGCACGCATCACATTATCCGCAGCTCATGGGCAGTATACAACCTTAGCATTTCTAACAATTCCTATCGCCAGCCTACCCGCAATACATACGCTATTTTTGTCAAACAAACATCCCAGCCTCCAACAAGCAAAGTCATCTTACAATTCAACGTACGTCATGCCACTTCTGTTCTACGATGTAGATCCCGACGCCCTTAAAATGCCACTGATAGGCAAGTCTACGCACACACAACCCCACTCTTAACAAGCAAAATCAATTATATATGACATGCGTTCTCCACGACGATTTTCATACCGGTCACCATTCTCCAACAAGTGACACACATCATTCCTAATCGCCAACAAGGTACTTAAGAGCTGGCACCTTTTGATGAGAAACGTGGAAATCTAACCAAGCACTCACGAGGTTAATTTCTATGGTTCACAATATCCACCATCACGGAAACTTACAACTCAAATAACATTCTCCAGCAAGAAACACGCATGACGTTTACTCGCATACAACGCCGTCCATCCTTAGCCAGAGACATCAATCGAGGAGCAAAACGTACCTTAAGCAAGCATCCATTAACTAAATTCTCACGCCTTAGAACACCCGTTGAAAGGCAAACCCGTGACCCATCCATAATGCAAAGTCACCCGTCTATAGCAGCACTCTTTGTCACCACGCAACCAATCGCGCCATAAAAACTTCTCGCACGCCTTACATGATCAAGCAAATCGTTCATTTTCACACGTTGCTGTCCATCCTTAGCCAAAGACATCAATCGATGAGCAAAGCGTTCCTTAACCAAACGTCCATGAAGCAAATTTTCATGCCTAAGAACACCCGCTGACGGGTAAGCCTATCACCGCTCAATAACGCAGTCACCCATCTATAGCAGGACCCTCCATCATCACACAGTCACTCGCACCATAAAAAACGTCCAGCACACCTAATGTGATCAAGTAAATCACTCTACCCAAACGGCTTCAATAAACAATACACGCTGAAGGATCTCAAACCCTACAACCAGCAAACTAACTGCCTGGAGCTTCCCTAATTGATCAGCTGCCCTTATACTTCAAGCTAACAATCCTATACACGAATCTACTAGAGCAGAGGCCATGAATAAAAAACTATTAACAGCTAGGAGCGTATAAGACCCGAAAGACACTTCCACAAAAGATGAATAACGACTATAAGTAACAAAACAAAGCGAAGATTATAAGCAAAAAACATATGAGAAACCCTTCCGCTATGGAGAAATAACAACCATGAATAATATAAGTATTTACCGCTAAAAGCGCCAAATGTTCCTTGTCTATGGCAAATCTATGAATTGAAAATGTGGGACTAACGTTGACTTTGATTAATTTTCTAGTTTATATGGGACTCTGGCAACTAATCACCTATATCCTAATCCTGGAATCTCACCTACACAGCCAAGACACCTTATCAGGATACGGATCTATCCTTATCTAAGGCCCGCACATACTCATTCCAAGCATCCATCTATACCAACCTGATACACATACCCATACCTAAGGCCTGCACCTACACTTATCTGATACATACACACATACCCTAGACACACAACCTCCCCTGGCAACCATCCAAGAGATCCACACCTATCCCAGATTAACACCTTCTTATCCCATGCACCTACCAATACCACCCTAAAACAAGCACCCACACACCCAAGGCACACACCCTCCCCTGGGAATCACCAAAGAGATTCCCACCTATCCCTGACGCACACCTTCTTATCCCAGGCACCTACCTATACTACCCTAATATAAGTACCCAAGACACACACCCTCGACAACATTTGAAGTTTGTATGGAAAAAGTGGGTTCGAACCCGCATTCTGTACCTACTCACTCCGTATTCTAAAGTTCGTAAAAGAACGTTGGAAATGTTATTTGCAATTTTGAATACAACATGCCTTGGCACAGCTGACATGCCCCGGCTCAGCTGACCGACCCCTGGGAAAATTCAGAAAGTGTGCAACACAGGGTAAATGGAAAGTGTGGATACTATGTGAATGTTCTTTGATTCACATAGTATACATACTCCATCTAGCCTCCAAAAAAAACCAAACACAGGTCGACGAACGAACCATAAACATTCGGCAGCACGCAGGTAGGTAAATGCTGAATCGAGAATTGGCGCGAATATAAACATGTGATTCCATGAGGGATTTCAGTATTACTAGATCTCAAAAAATCATAATTTTGCAGAAAAAACAAATTCGTTGTACATAATCTTTTAGTTTTTTATAGGGTCTGGCAATGTTTCCATCTTTTAAAATGCGTAAAATAACACGTGCGCCGGAAATTTTATTTGCTTGTTATTTCGGTTTTGAATATGACAGGCCTCAGCGCAGCTGACCAGCGTCAGCTCAGCTGACCGGACCCGACTCAACTGACCGGCCCTTGGAAAAATTCAGAAAGTGTGCAACACAGGGTTAAATGGAAACTATGTGTGGATACCACAGTATACTCATTTAGTATCCACACTCAATCAACCCTTCGGAATAATCCGAACACAAGCGAAACAGCAAGCCATAACTCTTAGATAGCATGAAGGTAGGTAAATGCTGACGCGAGGATTGGCGTGAATGTAAACATATGCTTCGATGAGAGATTTTACGATTACCATATCTCAAAAAATCAATAACTTTGCAGAAAAACAAATGCCTTCCATGCAATTGTTTCTTGAACGCGCCAGGCCTAGGCTCAGCTGACGTGGCCCGGATCAGCTGACCGGCCCCTGGGGAAATTCTGAAAGTGTGCAACACAGGGTAAATGAAAGGTGTGGGTACAAGGTGAATGTACTATGGTGGATACTATGGTGTACTTAAAACTCTGAAAAAACCAGATACGGCATTTGTGCCCAAAGAATTGAATGGCAAGCCAAATTGACTGTGTATCATTGATATTACTAGCATTTAAAAACATGCGAATGAAGCAAAATTTAAATATTGTTAATGTATCGGCCACTGGCTAAATAATGAGGAATTTAAGATGCAAATGTATTGCCCAATCAAGTCACTATAGATGACGAAAATGAGAAGTTTGATTAGATCAACGAAATATAAAGAAAATTGTGGTTGGACAGTCACTGATATTTGACAAGTAAATTCTGAAAATTGTAAGAAGATTTTTCTGGAGGATTTTTAATGGTATAAAGCTGTTGTTATCGAGTAAAGAAGCAACCTTGTAACAGGGAACGAGTCGATTTTATGCACGAGCCATTCCCGAGAGTCTAATAAACCTTTCTGTACTGTAAATTGCCGGAATTATTTTTTTTAGAAGTAATCTTGTTTACCTTTGGCTCTTAGTGCATAATAAAGTATTAGCTTGATAAAAGTGCCTTATATTTGTAACTGAAGTTTGAACAATGAACTTGGACTGGTTGGTATTCCATGAGTTTTTCTTTGTATAAGTGAATGATTGGTGGATATTAGAGTTGCGGCTTCGCTTGACGAACCGTAGAATTTTATTTTATTTAACCCATAAGATAGTGTAGTGGTTATAGTATTCCTGTGTAAGCTAAAGGTCCCTGGTTCGAGTCCCGATGGTGTCAATGAAATTTGTTGTGAGTTATTCTTCCGATAATCTATAAGCCCGCTTAGTTTTGATATGTAGTGTTTTGAAATTAGGACGTTTGAGGGTAGTCCCAGAAGTACCCAACCTGACAAAGAAAACAGTAAAATAATTGCGAAAATGTTTTTATTTTTCAATATACCTGTATTCTCCTTTCAGCTGAATACACTTTTCCCAATGATGTTCAATAGCTTCGATAACCGCTTTATAGTAGAAACCGTCAAGCTCCTCACATTAGCTATTAACCGCAGACTCTACCTCTTCATTGTTGGCAAATCTTTTGCCGCCGAACCATTTTTTAAAATCCAGAAAAAGAAAATAATTCGAGGGAGCCAGATCTGTCGACTAGGGTATGTGAGGAAGCAATTCGAACTTCAACTCATTGATTTTAGCCATCGCAATAACGCACGTGTGACTGGTGCGTTGTCGTGATAAACAACATTCTCTTTTTCGTCAGATGGGGCCCGTTTTTTCTTGATTTCATCACTCAAACGCAGCAATAAGGCTGCATAATATACGCCGTTAATTGTTTTTCCTTTTTCGAGATAAGCAATAAATATTATTCCACTTGCATCTCAGAAAACGGATGCCATGACCTTGCCAGCTGACAGAACTGTCTTTGCTTTCTTTGGAGCTGGTTTTCCCTTTTCAGTCCAATGTTTTGACTTCTTTGGTCTAAAGTGTAAAATGATGGATCCATGTTTCGTCTATGGTTATGAATCGACGCAAAAACTCGGCTTTATTGCTGGGACACATTGTCATACACTGTATGCAAACATCCTCACGTTGCTGTTTTTGCTCCATTGAGAGCAAACGCGGCACCCATCTTGCGCACAGCTTTCTCATGTCCAAATTTTCTGTCAAAATGTGATGCACAGCATTTTTTGAAATGCCTGCTATGTCTGCTATCTCGCGCACTTTTAGTCGACGGTCATCCAATACCATTTTGTGGATTTTCTACACATTTTCTGACGTAGTGAACTCACTTGGTCGACCACTGTGGTGTTCATCTTGGCAGCTCGTACGACCTCGCTTAAAGTCAGCTACCCAATATTTGACCATTGTAAATGAGGAAACAAGCTTCCCCAGAGAAGAATTCAATTCGGCTTTGATATCGATTGAACTTAGACCTTTCATATGAAAGTATTGTATCACATAATGATGCCAATTTTTTCCATATTTACAAATTCACTGAGAGCGTTCACTTTGGATGTCTGTAAAAAAAAATAATTATAAACGTACCGTTATGAACTTTTCACATTAAGTTGTTGAAAGGTAGTATGGTCAATACCAGTAGTTTTTTTTTAAACTACTTGTATTCATAAAAAAGGTCGTGTACTTTTAGGACTACCCTCATATCGTAGCTGTGTGAACGGACATATGGCCAAAGCGTGGTACTGACCATATCATTTTTCCGAGTGCCAATACATTCAACCAAGATAATGAGATACTCAAACTATCTTTAAGCATAGACCTGAAAGAGGCTGTAGTGCTAAGGAAGAAAAACCCGTAAGGTATTGCTCTCTTATCGAAAAAGTTGCAGGGGTTACTGTATAATTCAGAATCCCACCACATTCTGACAACAGAATCGTTCGTTTTCCGATGCTTCTCTTGTACCGGGAGTAAGTTTTCTTTTACGGCGATATTTAACGTATTCAATTGAAAAGGAAGACATAAGAAAACCTGAAATTTTGTAGCGTACCAACGAACAGCTCAGTGGGGAAATGAAACCATGTAAAATATTAAAATCAAGCTGCCCTTATATTTGAAAAAAAAAAAAACAAAGTTGCGTGCCTGGAGGGATGAAGCGAGAATAGGTCTCTTTTCTAGCAATCCCTTCCCCTTTCTTCCTCTTGGTGCTCTTACAGCCCAGTAATATAGAAAGAGCTCAGTAGGCAGAAATATGCTTCTGCCAGCAGGTTTTTCTATTCACTATATGAAATGCAGGTACTTATATTGAACAATCAAAGAACAAACTCAAGATAACAATTTTATAATATGCATTTTGTATGAAACAGCAAATTTCAGGGGAAACTTCTTTCAGTTCAATTCAAGCATACGTAGTATCATTGCAGTATAGTACATGTATGAAGATGTGAAAGTTATGCATTCTTCCTGAAATTTTAAAGAATATCCGATCGAAAATGTATCAAATGATTTAGATGGAAGCTAAAAAAGTTAAAAACGATTAAGTTCAGAAGAAACTTACAGGAAAAAGCACCTTACATTGAACTAACTTGATAAAAAATGTCTTTGATTTTAAAGATACTTTATCGATTTTACCGGTAAAAGTATGAAGATATTAAACCTATCACTAGTCGTAAAGTTTAACTAATTTTTACCACCTTTTACTTGTTGTGCTCATTAAGAACTACGTTCATAATTTTTTCAGGTTTTCGGATCATAGGTGTCCAAAACCGAAAGGAAGGAAAACGAATACATCAAACATTTTCCATTTCCTTGCATCTTTCGATGCCGGTACCACTATTTTAAAATCTATTGTGAAAAGCTTTCATCGATATCTTTCATTTAGAACCCCGCATTATTCTTCGTATGAATTATAAGACTGTTCAGCAATTATTTGAACGGGCTGTAGACCCGTTCAGATATGATATGTACTGGTTTACGGCCAAAACATGGTACTTACCATATCACCTTGCTGACTGCCGATATATTTGATCAAGATGAGATAAGTCAACTATCTCTAAGCAAATTAATAAAAAATAAGATAATTTAACTACCTTTAATCAAAGGCTGGAAAGTACCGTAGCAAATAAAGGTCCTTAGGAGCACACATGTCCCTAAAGTCGAAATGTTACTCGTAAAACTCCTAAAACGTTGCAATTATGTACACAAGATATTGGTTCAACCACATGTGTTTATGGTTGATATATATAGTATTTCAAATGGACTTAATTTCTACAATTTTCTTAGGATTTTCATGAACATTCCAGGATAGTGATTAATTTAAAAATGTGCACGTTGGCGGTGCATTCAGGGAAACTATCCAAGCTGGAACAAAATGGCTATTTTGTGTTTATGAAATGACCTCTCATTCCTTCTGATATATTTGAACGCTGTCTTATATGTATGTGCAATGGACACATAGCTCTGGTCGTCAACTTTTGACATCAGCAAACAGGGTAAGCAGGGTAACAAAGCCTTTCTGCTTGGATCAATATTCTGCATATTTAACTTATTTCCTTTTTAACCGACGTCAAATGCAAAGAAGGTTTGGCCCTATATTGATTTTTTGTTTTGTTGCTTTTTTAGGGTTTTGTAAAATAATTTTACAAAACCCTACTAGTTTCGCGACCAGTCTGTCCGTCTGTCCGTCCGTCTGTCCGTCCGTCCGTCCGTCCGTCCGTCCGTGTGTCACAGCAGTTTTTCTCGGAAACTACTTAAGCTAGAAACATCAAATTTTGTGTGTAGGTGTAAAGTGGTGATCTCTTCAAAGTTCAATTACAAAAAAATTTTATAAGGTATTTAAGGGGGGTCTCCCCATATCGGAGAGTGACCCCCCGAAAAAAAAATTTCATTAAAGGTAGCCGATATGGGTATCAAATGAAAGGTCTTGATGAGAACTTTTCAAAACAGGTCTTAGTTTCGCAAAATTTGCTTCGAGGGGCGCACAGGGAGGGGAAATACACGAAAAATTTGTGTCCCCCCCCTCGCGATTGGACACCTGTGATCCGCAAAATCTGAAAAAATCAGGAATGCGGGCCTTGGTGAGTACGACAGCAACAAATACGTGAGAAGTCACAATTCACTCAACTTTGTTATTAATAGTATGATTAATCGATTTTGTGTTTTCTTGAATAAAATCTTGATGGTACCCTTAAATTCAATGAAATTCAGTACGTAGATGTCTATTTATAAGATTGATCTATCCTGAAAGTTTCATAAAGATTGAATCATGTTTAGCGATGTTATAGCGGTTTGAATTTTCCTGTATTACTATGGAACAATATGCGCTGCATTTATTACTATGGCAACATATGGCTATGGAACAACATGTGCTTTTTACTGACTCAGACACTACAGTTTTGCTAGGATTTGCATGAAAATTTCAGGAATGATAGGTGTCATGAATATCTTTGAGAATCGGTTCAGCTAGTGGTATCAGTAATCGTAAAACAAGGAAGTGGCTGTTTTAAATGCGAAGATTGAATAATTTTGAGTTATTTTTTCCCAACTTCAACGTTTAAGGTGCATGCTTTGAACACTTGATTCAATTTAATGAATGACTGAAGATGAGTACCTACATTTAATGCTCAAAAGCGAAACAAGTCAAGGAGGTGGGAGAGAGCTCGTAGCAAAAGGGTTTTGTAACCATTCTAGGATTCGAAAAAATTGGCCATGAATCGATGATAACAGTACAGGAGAGTAGCCCCTGAAAAAAAACATCAAACGTAATTTCTCCGTCGCGGATGGACATCTCAAATAATTATCAAGGGAGATATTTATGAGAATAACAATTCTAAAAACCTCAGAAGTCGAAATTCGTTCAACTTTGTTAAAAATAGTATGATCTTCGAATTTCATATTTTCTCCAATAAAATCGTCTTTGACATGTTTCTTGATTTGATTCGATCTGGTGACTGCGTTTTGTAAATTGAATACAAAACCCTTCTGACATGAGCGTAAGTCTGTTTACCCAACTTGTTTCCTATGTATATTCACACATAACTTCTGAACGGAGATAGATAGAAGAATCCTGTTTTTGGTAAATGGTAGAATTTACTTTCTATTAAATCCAACTTTCATGAAAATCAAATAATGGTAAAGGTCAGCTACCATTAAAACTAAAAAAAATCAAACTTTAATCCAAATTTTTTAGCATAACTGATCGGCGCATAAACGGATTTTTATTATAAAAGTTTCAAACGACGGACAACATATTGGATTAAAATATTACATTGTAGAATCGTACTCTTTCCAAGGGGTTTGTAGATATTAACAGTTGAAAATGGTACATTGACTTCGAAAAAGTGAGTTTGAATGTGCTTACGTATTTTGTAATTATTTTGCGACTCTTCAAGCATTTGATGGAGGACACAGAATCTTTTGGTGATATATGATAAGAACAATTGGTATTCTTGATTTTCTCATTAAGTGGTACATTCAAATCAATTATTTCTATCGGAAATAACTAATGAATTGATTCTAAGTGCAGTTTGAATGTTAAAATTTAAGAAGGCTTAGAACAATATTATTTGGGGAAAGCTTCATGATTGCTTCGCCTACTGATAAACGTATTAAAAGATCCTTCTTACATAATTAGATGAAGATGTGTAATGTACGTTTTGTGGAATTTTTCCAAGAAATAATAAAGATGGAAGCAGAGCAAATCAATAAGAGATTCTTGAAAATTGATACCTTATTTTAGTATTGAATATTAATATGTATGCCTAGAAATCTAAAACTAGAGATTTTCACACTATTGAATGACGTGAATCGCAACTTTAAAAAACACTACTTTTTCTTCTATAGCTAATCATAACTTTTTCAAATTGTGTAGATAGAACGACGATCATTTCAGAAGGGTTTTGTACAATGATATGCAGACACCAATAATGAATAAACTCAAGAAAAACTTCAACGATATCCACAATAATTACATACTCACTCTTATAGAAAAACCATTGTTACACCATTCTAACCTACTGCCATTTTATTGCAGTATCACTAACTGCTTTTAACAGAATGAAATGTTAAAAACATTTTTATTATTCATTTTATCTGGAAGTTAGAAGATCCAATTTAAAGCCTAGTTTCTGGCTCGATGGAAAGCCCGTATGGTAGAAAACCCGTATATTGTTTTTGTTGTACTTGGAGAAATTTCAAATCGCTTTCCAAATGTAGTCTTTGACTCGATGGAAAGCCCGTATGCTAGTAAATCCGAACATAATTTTTGTTATACTCGGAGAACTTTCAAATCGCTGTTACTTCCGTTAATGCGATTCAATTTTATTGAAACATCCAGGACTTTCCTTGGGCTATTTGAATTTAAGAGTACTCATGAATTCAATGGAAAAAATGTTGCATTTACAAATTGCCATTTTATTGCAATATCACTAGCAATCAGTGACTGAATGAAATCTTAAAGATATTGTTATCATTAATTATATCTGGAAATCCGAAGATCCAATTTAGTCTCTAGCTAGATGGAAAGCTTATCTGGTAGAAAACCCGTACATTGTTTTTGTGGTGCTCGGAAAACACTCAAATTTCTATTACTTCAGTGAATGCAATTAAACTTTATTGAACCGTCCAGACTATAGGGAACTGTTCTTGGGCTGTTTAAATTTAAGAGTACACATATGAATTTACTGGAACAAATGCTATATTTACATATTCTACTATTATTAACAAAGTTGAGTGAACTTCAACTTTTATGGTATTTGTTATTGTTGTACTCATTAGAACCTACCAGCATGATTTTTACCCCTCTAAAGTGTATGTTTTCATCAGGGCTAGTACCCTGTGCTTTCAATGCTAAATTTGGCGAAAAATAACACAAACTCACTCAATATTCTAGTTTAAAACGGCCACTTTTTAGGGTTTTGTAAAATAATTTTACAAAACCCTTCTAAAATCGCGTCCTGTCTGTCCGTCTGTCTGTCTGTCCGTCCGTCCGTCCGTCCGTGTGTCACAGCAGTTTTTCTCGGAAACTACTTAAGCTAGAAGCATCAAATTTTGTATGTAGGTGTAAAGTGGTGCTCTCTTCAAAGTTCAACTGCAAAAAAATTTTATAAGGTATTTTAGGGGGGTCTCCCCATGCAGGGGAGTGACCCCCCAAAAAAAAAAATTTCATTGAAGGTAGCCGATATGGGTATCAAATGAAAGGTCTTGATGATAACTTTTCAAAACAGGTGTTAGTTTGGCAAAGTTTACTTCGAGGGGCGCACAGGGAGGGGAAATACACGAAAAATTTGTGTCCCCCCCCCTCGCGATTGGACACCTGTGATCCGAAAAATCTGAAAAAAATCAAGAATATAGGCCTTGATGAGTACAACAACAACAAATATGTGAGAAGTTGCAATTCACTCAACTTTGTTAGTAATAGTATGATTTATCGATTTTATGTTTTCTTGAATAAAATCTTAACGGTACCCTTAAATTCAATGAAATTCAGTAAGCAGATGTCTATTTATAAGGTTGATTAACCCTGCAAGTTTCATAAGGATTGAATCATATTTAGCGAAGTTACAGTGGTTTGAATTTTCCTGTATTACTATGGAACAATATGCGCTGCATATATTACTATGGCAACATATGGCTATGGAACAACATGCGCGTTTTACCGACTCAGACACTACAGTTTTGCTAGGATTTGCATGAAAATTTCAGGAATGATAGGTGTCATGCATATATTTGAGAATCGGTTCAGCTAGTGGTATTAGTAATTGTAAAACAAAATAGTGGCTGTTTTTAATGCAAAGATTGAATAATTTTGAGTTATTTTGCCCCAATTTCAACGTTTCAGGTGCATGCTTTGTACACTTGATTCAATTTAATGAATGACTGAAGATGAGTTCCTACAATTAATACTCATAAGTGAAACAAGTCAAGGAGGCGGGAGAGAGCTCCTAGCAAAAGGGCTTTGTAACAACTCTAGGATTCGAAAAAATTGGCTTTTAATCGATGATAACAGTACAGCAGAGTGGCCCCTGAAAAAAAATTCATCAAACGTAGCTGATATGAGTATGAAATGAAAGTTTTCATGGGAGCTTTTCAAAACAGTTCTTAAACTGTCAGTTTTTGCTTCAGTGGGGCACAGGGGGGAAATACATGAAAAATGTGTTTCCTCCCTCGCGAATGGTCATCTGAAATAATTATCAAGGGAGATATTTATGAGTATAACAATACCAAAAATCTCAGAAGTCGAAATTCGTTCAACTTTGTTAATAATAGTATGATCTTCGAATTTCATAGTCTCTCCAATAAAATCGTCATTGACATGCTTCTTGACTTTATTGAATCTGGTGACTGCATTTTGAAAATTGAATACAAAACCCTTCTGACATGAGCGTAGGTCTGTTTACCCAACTTGTTTGTTTTACGATTACTATTACCACTTTCCAAATGTAGTCTTTGACTCGATGGATGGTTATCAAAGACGTGCATGTTAAACATACAATTACGTGCATGTTAAACATACAATTACTTCCTGAAATGTCCATACAAATCCCGATAAGCTCACAGGGTTTTAGATAATTGTAAGCAAATACTGCTCAATGGCCACGAACTGTGGTTGTTGTAACACTGAAAATTTAACCCACCATAACTTCGTCAAATACTATTCGATTCTTCTGGAGTTTTCATCATTGATGAGTCTTATAAGTAGATATCTGGATATAAAGCTTCATTGTATTTAAGGGTTCCGTTACAATTTTATACAAGAAAATTGAAAATTGACACATCATACTATTACTAACAAAGTTTGGCGAATTTCAACTCCTCATGTATTTGTCGTTGTTGTACTTAAAGAAAACTACCTTCATGATTTTTTAAGATTTTTCAGTCGAATCGTAAGGGGGGACACCGTTTTTTCATGTTTTTCCGCTTTCCCTGTCTACCCGTAATCTATATTGCAGTTTTTACAACGGATATTGAAAGACCTCATCAACACGTTTCATTTGATACCATACTCAACTATGGTGAACAAATTTTAAGGGTTCACATCCTTATATGGGGAGACCCCTTAAAAAGCGTTGACTTTTTTTGACAATAATACTGACATTTATCAGAAATTTTTGAGCTGTTCACAAAATTTGATGATTGTAGCTTCCATAGCTTTCACTTTGCATAAACGCAATGACTTACCTGTTTTCTGTCGAATTCAATATAAATAAGAAGTATTAATTATTTATTTAATCTTAAAATGGGAAGTTTCCTAAAACTTGTAAATAAATTAGTAATGATGGTTTTTCCTAAATAAAGTTATTGTCTAAATATAAGTAATGAAAGTATATTAATCCAGAAGAAACTATTAAGGTTTGGGGAGTGTGATACATTATTCACGCTGGATTTTAGTCTATGTCTAAGGTGTTGCAACCCAGCCGCTGACCATTCATCATTAATCATTACTATCGACAACCCTTAATCACTTTGTTAATTTGCAGCCGTTGACCATCAATCCTTAATCAGTATTATTGACAAAAAATTATGTAACAGTAAAATTGTTACTAATTATGCCTGCACTACAGCTCTATCATCACCAACCAATTCACCTAGGAAATCACACGGTACGCACACAAGTAGTAAACATTGAGTGCAACAGTGCAGCGGAATATTTGACGCCGATTTAGCAGATATTAGTATTCAGTGGACACAAGCCAAGGAAAATGATTTCTCGTGTGTAGCTTCTATCTGCTGAAATTCAAAAATGGAACCAATTCCGTGAGAAGATCGAGGAATATGTGTCTAAAATGCTTGTTTCTGCTATTTTTTCTTTGAGGCTCTTTGATCTAAGGAAGCTTCAATTCTATACTGATCTATTTTATCGACAGCTGGTAACCCTGACTAGGAGCAACGCATCAGCCAAAACACTACGAGCAACGCATTACCCGAAATACTAGGAGCAACGCATCAAAAGAACACTTGAAGCATCGCATCAACCGAAACACTTGGAGCAACGCATAACCCGAATCACTAGGAGCGACGTAGCATCATCATGTAAATTGAAAACTAATTGGGAATTTACACACACATGAACTATTTAATCTGTATACTTATTATTTAAATTATTCTTAATTCAACTATTTTTTAGGGTTTTGTAAAATAATTTTACAAAACCCTACTAGTTTCGCGACCAGTCTGTCCGTCCGTCCGTCCGTCCGTGTGTCACAGCAGTTTTTCTCGGAAACTAGTTAAGCTAGAAACATCAAATTTTGTGTGCAGGTGTAAAGTGGTGATCTCTTCAAAGGTCAACTACAAAAAAATTTTATAAGGTATTTAAGGGGGGTCTCCCCATATAGGAGAGTGACCCCCCGAAAAAAAAATTTCATTGAAGGTAGCCGATATGGATATCAAATGAAAGGTCTTGATGAGAACTTTTCAAAACAGGTCTTAGCTTGGCAAAATTTGCTTCGAGGGGTGCACAGGGAGGGGAAATACACGAAAAATTTGTGTCCCCCCCCCCTCGCGATTGGACACCTGTGATCCGAAAAATCTGAAAAAAATCAGGAATGTAGGCCTTGGTGAGTACAACAACAACAAATACGTGAGAAGTCGCAATTCACTCAACTTTGTTAGTAATAGTATGATTTATCGATTTATGTTTTCTTGAATAAAATCTTAACGGTACCCTTAAATTCAATGAAATTCAGAACGAGATGTCTATTTATAAGATTGACCTATCTTGAAAGTATCATAAAGATTTAATCATATTTAGCGAAGTTATAGCGGTTTGAATTTTCCTGTTTTACTATGGAACAATATGCGCTGCATTTATTACTATGGCAACATATGGCTATGGAACAACATGCACTTTTTACCGACTCAGACACTACAGTTTTGCTAGGATTTGCATGAAAATATCAGGAATGATAGGTGTCATGTAAATCTTTGAGAGTCGGTTCAGCTAGTGGTATCAGTAACCGTAAAACAAAATAGTGGCTGTTTTTAATGCGAAGATTGAATAATTTTGAGTTATTTTGTCCCAACTTCAACGTTTACGGCGCATGCTTTGAACACTTGATTCAATTTGATGAATGACTGGAGATGAGTACCTACAATTAATACTCATAAGTGAAACAAGTCAAGGAGGTGGGAGAGAGCTCCTAGCAAAAGGGCTTTGTAACCATTCTTGGATTCGAAAAAATTGGCCATTAATCGATGATAACAGTACAGGAGAGTGGCCCCTGAAAAAAAAAATTCATCAAACGTAGCCGATATGAGTATGAAATAAAAGTTTCCATGGAAGCTTTTCAAAACAGTTGTTAAACTGTCAGTTTTTGCTTCAGTGGGGGCACAGGGGGGAAATACATGAAAAATGTGTTTCCTCTGTCGCGGATGGACATCTGAAATAATTATCAAGGGAGATATTTATCAGTATAACAATACCAAAAACCTCAGAAGTCGAAATTCGTTCAACTTTGTTAATAATAGTATGATCTTCGTATTTCATATTTTCTCCAATAAAATCGGCTTTGACATATTTCTTGATTTGATTCGATCTGGTGACTGCATTTTGTAAATTGAATACAAAACCCTTCTGACATGAGCGTAGGTCTGTTTACCCAACTTGTTTGATTCTTGAATCGCTATCTTATTTTCGTGTTGACTGCCTTTCTCCCGCTGGGTTGGTTGTCTTTGCTTCGTTCACATCCCTCGTTGTATTTATTATGTTGACACCAGATTTATCTAATTTGGTGGCTATCTCGGTTTCCACCAAGCTTTTTCCCTCTTGGAGAAACTTGCCAGAACTATGGTTTAAGAGGGTTGAAGCTAAATTCGTAGTAGCAAAGATTTCGGCTGATCTAACTAAGTTTAATCATATATTACAAATTCGTGACTCAGATGCGGTTAAGTTTGGTGACATTACTAGGGATCCTCTAAAGGAGATCCCCTATTCAAAGCTGAGGGATGAATTAATCTCTCATCCTTTACCTAGTGAATCAACGAAGTTGGGACGATTATTGACGCAAATAATATGCATTAGGTGATACGCTGCTTTCACAGTTATATAGGGAAATGAAGCAGCTTACAGGTGAGAGGGTAAACAAAGAACTTTTTTAAATTTTTATGAATGGAGAGATTGCCAGAAAATATGCAGGTTATTTTGGCCTACAATTCAGCCGCTTCAATTAAAGATCTGCTGTGTTTATACGACCCTCAATTTTTGTAACAGATTTGAGGATTCTTCCAATCGCAATGAGTTGCTTCATTTAAGAAAACAAATTGCAGCTCTCTCGCGAAATTTAGTTATAAGTAGATTCCGTAAATTTTTTAATCGACAATGTTATTGGAGGAATTCGCGTTCAAGAAGGAATGAAAAGAATTTTTGTTGGTACCATAATAACCTCATAAGTACATCAAACCGTGTAGTTTCAAAGAATTTCAATGCAACAAAGAAGCCCTGTAGTTAACAAAAAAAAAAAGTAGATTGTGTGAAGTCCACAGCAATAAACTTTACACCATCTAATTGTTGTCGGCTAGCAATTTATGATAATTCTTGTAAGTCACGTTTCCTAATCGATACAAAAGCTGATATTTCATTCTTCATAGTCGTTCTTGTTACAGGTTATAATTGAAAATTTCCTGGTTCACTAAGACTTACTGGTGCTTATGCATCTATTATAAATACTTATGGTCGAATATTATTAACTCTTGGTATTTTACTATTGCAGACATTAGCAACCCCTTTCATTGGTGAAGATTTTAGTTAAATTTCTCGAGAGAAATTTATTGCGTAAATTTCTCGAGAGAATTTTACCTATGGCGGAGAGTATCTTATATACAGGGCGCGTACGGTATTTGAAAACATGCATAAATGTGACTATAACCTCGCGAATTTTTTTTTCTTTTTCAGATGAGAAATGGTGGACTACAATATCACTCAAGAAATGAAGAGACATGCTGCCATTGTCGCTATATTTGCAAGGCATACAGATTTAGAGATCTCGTGCATAAGGTTCGCCGTGAATTGGAAGCATGAGTAGGCGATACAGAATCGGTTGCAAAACGCAAAAAGCACGAACAACGCTTTGACACTGTCCAATCTGCAGAATTTTTAGAGCAAGTGCAAGCAATCATAGACGAGGACCCTTCAAAATCAATGAGGCTCCTTGCGAGTGAGCTTCATGTCTCTGGGCGCCTTATTCGTAGAGTTGTCCGTGAAGACCTTCGGTATAAGTCTTATGTGATACGCAGAGGACAGTTCATGTTGGAACGAACACGGGAACAGAGACTTGTCCGATCAAAACGTCTTTTAAACAAAATCAAACATCCTGAGGCGCCCTAAATGTTTTGGCTTTTTCCAACGAAAAAAGGTTTAACCCAGATCAAAAGACCAATCGCGGAAATGACAGATGGCTATGTTCAAATCCCACGGAGGTTCTTGTTGTTATGCTTACAAAATGTCCAGCCACTGTTATGGTTTTAGGTGTTGTCAGCAACTAAGGACATTTTATGCCACCACACTTTTTTACTCAAGGGCTTCGAGTGAACTCTGCTGCATACATTGAGGTTTTGGAGACGGTAGTGAAATCCTGAATAGACGATGTAAGCGGAGCCAGACCATACATTTTTCAACAAGACTCTGCACCTTCACATAAAGCGATGGCGACACAAGATTGGATGGCCGAAAATTTTCATGACCACACAACACCGAACCTATGGCCATCTAGCTCCCCAGACCTTAATCCTTTGGACTATTACGTATGGGGCGTAGTTGAGCGTGAGACAAATAAGCGTCCACATAATACCACTTCTTCGCTGAAGGCTACTATTAATGCCGTTATGGTCAATATGAACAAGGAGCATGTGATTCGGGCATGTACTCGTTTCCGGACCTGGATTGAAGAGGTTATTGCTGCTAATGGCAGTTTTATTAAATAATTTATAGCCAGATATTCATTTAACCATTGCAGAAAAAAATCCTGAAATTTCATTAAATTTTGTTGGAAATACAAGCTAATTAATTATACTCTCAAGTTGTCCTCAAATACCGTACGCATCCTGTATATATATATATATATATATATATATATATATATATATATATATATATATATATATATATATATATATATATATATATATATATATATCTATATATATATATGTATATATATTTAAATGTATATATATATACATGTATATATATATATATATATATATATATATATATATATATATATATATATATATATATATATATATATATATATATATATATATATATATATATATATATATATATATATATATATATATATATATATATATATATATATATATATATATATATATATATATATATATATATGGGATATAACGAAATTTGTGACCACGCTAGAGGTTTTAATTTTGTTCCGATTTTCACCAAATTTACATAAAAGGTGTACTAGGTAAATATCTCGGTTAATTTAATCAACCAGCTACATCGGCAAGGCGGAAAAAAAAATTGAGGCCATTTTAGACGAAAAATCGTGATTTCTGTTCTGACCAAAGCATAGCACCGATTTGGATGAAATTTGGTTCAAAGGTTCACTGATGTATGTGATCAATTTCGCAATAAAAAATCAATGTTTCAAATGCCTTGGATATGGTAACACCACACAAGTATGCAAAAATCCAGAAGGAGTTTCTCATGTCAAAAATGCGATGGAACGGTGCACACTCTTTTGTACGAAGGAGGCACACTGTATTCTTTTCATGAACGCTGATCCAAGACCGGATCTTGGGCACGTCCAGGGATTAGGCAATACCAAATTTTCCAGGAAGCCCTAGCCAAGGCAAAGTCAGAAGTTCAATGACTCGTATCCTACAGCTAAATCTTCATATATATATATATATATATATATATATATATATATATATATATATATATATATATATATATATATATATATATAAGTATATATATATATATATATATATATATATATATATATATATAAATATATTTATATCTATACATATATATATATATATATATATATATATATATATATATATATATATATATATATATATATATACTCGTATATATAAATGTATATAGATATATGGGATATAACGAAATTTTTGACCACGCTAGAGGTTGCAATTTTGCTCCGATTTTCACCAAATGTACAGAAAAGGTGTGCTGGGTAAATATCTCGGTTAGGTTTGTGAACTAGCTACATCGGCCAGGCGAAAACAAAATGGCGGCCATTTTAGACGAAAAATCGAGATTTCTGTTCTGACCTAAGCATAGCTCCGATTTGGATGAAATTCGGTTCAAATTTTCACTGATGTCTGGGATCAATTTCGCAATAAAAAATCCAAAGTCGGTATGTCAGAAACAAAATGGCGGCCACTCAAATGTTGAAAAACTTGCAAAATTTTGTTGGTGTAGTTTTGATCATAGCTTTCAACCAATGTTAATGAAATTCAGTAGTTTGATAGAAACTGTAAGTATCTAAACAGCTATGTTAAAAAAACTACAGATCAAGTCGCATAGAACAAAATGGCGGCCAGTAGAAACTCAAAAGTTGAAAGGCTTCTAAAAGTCGCAATTTTAATCCGATGTACATGAAACTTGGTCTTAAGATATAAATTGCTTAGATCTAAAGTTTTTGACATTTTGGTGATCATATATGTACGTTGACGCGTTTTTTTCAGTTTTTGTGGCCCTCTAGCGGCCACATTTTCCAACAGATGTTGATGAAACTTCAGATTAAGGATCTTTGTTTTAAGTTTTTTATTTGTGCGGACAATTATCAAAATCGAATGAAAAAAAAGTCAAAAATTTCTAGCTTAATATGTTTAGTAGCCCTGTTCAATAAAAATCAAAATGACGGGCTCTGATGGCTCAGAAAAGAATTGAAAATGTATATATTAATGGCAACACAAGTGCTAATTACACTTTTATGTAAATCTTTTGAAATTAACTATTTGAACTATTTAAGCCTTTGTGTGGTAACCACAGTGAAATTTGTAAATAGCAAATGTGAGAAGGGCGAAACCTGTATTTATATGTTTACAACAATTTATTATCCGCTGATTTTCAATACGTAATCCATACGTGTGCAACTCAATTTAATTAGCAAAATATTTGCGCCTCTTTAAATGGTCTCTAAATATGAATGTCGGCAGATTCTTATTATGTTAATAAATACCCATGTGGTACCACTAAAATTTCAGTAAGGAGTCTAATAGTAGGCAAGTCAAATTCTTTTTCGAGACCTTACAATACATACGAGAAATTTACCTTTTTGGCTGGTGCTGCCAACGGGGATTTCATGTAGATTTCTCGAGAGAAATTGCGGAGAGCATCTTATACATATATATATATATATATATATATATACATATATATATATATATATATATATATATATATATATATATATATATATATATATATATATATATATATATATATATATATATATAAGGAAATTTGTGACCATGCTAGAGGTTGCAATTTTGCTCCGATTTTCACCAAATTTTCAGGAAAGGTGTATTAAGTAAATATCTCGGTTAAGTTTGTGAACCAGCTTAATCGATCAGGCGAAAACAAAATGCCGGCTATTTTAGACGAAAAATCGTGATTTCTGTTCTGACCAAAGTATAGCTCCGATTTGGATGAAATTCGGTACAAAGGTTCACTGATGCATGTGATGAAACGAAATAGCGGCCGCTCAAAGGTCGAAAAACGTGTAAAAGTTTGTTGTTGTAATAGTGGTTAAAGCTTTCAACAGATGTTTATGAAATTTAGCAGTTGGCTAGAAATTATAAGTATCTAAAGAATTACATAAGAAAACTAGAGGTCAAGTTGCAAAAAACAGAATGGCGGCTAGTTTAAGCTAAAAATTTCAAAGGCTTCTAAAAGCCGCAATTTTGATCCGACATATATGAAACTTAGTTCCAAAATAGACATTATTTAGATCTACATCTATTTTCGTGGTCATGCATGAGCAAATTTCAAAATGGCAGCGGTTTAAATATGCGTTTTTTTTTCAGGTTTTTATGGCCCTCTAGTGGACACATTTTCCAGCAGATTTTGATGAAACTTGAAATTATGGATCTTTGTATTATGTTCTTGTATTATGCAGAAAATTATTAAATTTTAAAGAAAAATAAAACAAGTCGAAAATTTAAAACCTAATATTTTTAGCTGCCATGTTCACTAAAAATTGAATTATTATGCCCTGTCTAGAGTGAAACTCCGATTTGAACGAGATTTGGCAGATTGATTGATGAGGTCCTAGCACACAAAGATTTAAAATAGTCCAAAATCAAATGCATGCATTCAAAATGGCGACCCCCAAAGGTCAGAAGGCAAGCACAATTCGCTATTTTAGTATCAGCTGAAATCAAAGACATATAAAATAATGGACGCGAAATGAGCTTTTTTTCATTCATACGTGAGTGAAGTACTTTTACTACATGCATGCCTTCCTCTCGCATGCGAATTGAAATCCCCCTACCTTTCACGCCGCTAGAGAATCCACACACTCAAGTGGCTCTCTAGTTGCTCTCACAAAAATCCCACCCCTCTTACACATTAACCCCCGAATTGTCAACAAAATATCAACCATATGATTGCAAACATATGATTTGTGAAAATTCAACATTAATGGGAAACGTCTAATCAAATTGAATTTGAAATTGTACACAAAACAATTTATTTTAAGATAAACCGTGTTGAATCTAGTGCAAAAGCGTTGCAAATGTGATAATTAATCAAAATGAAAAGTTTGTTAGGGATCGCGAGTGTTTTTGTGTCGAAAAATGTAGTGACGTGAGTGGGATTATAAAAACAGCTCTAGGAAGCATGTCAGGGACGTATCCTGGGTAGTGTAAGTCATGCTCAATCTTTTACATCGTTCAAGTTAGAATACCCACACGGAAAATTGATTTAGTTCAAGATGTGAAAATTAGTGGGAGACGTCACGTCAAATTTATTTGAAATTCGAATCAACAGCTAATAACGCGCCAACTTCATGCTACAAGATAAAGGATCACGACAGTCAACGAGCTCTGCTGTGTATCTTCTCGCTGTGCTTTGAAATCGACTAATTACCTAGTATCTTTATTTAATTCACCGCTGAAGTTCTTTTGGTTAGTGTCTTTGGGTGATCTTGTTTCTACCGCGTTAAGATATTGTGTCTTTGCTAACAGTGATAGTGTGGTATCTGAAATTTAAATTTACTTTTCTTAATCCTATACAAATTTTTCTTTGTTCGCATTAGAAGCAAAAAGCTTCAGTGTCATCAATTCGCGATATTATATTCAATAGTGATTTGCTTATTGTGAAGTCAAGAATTTTAATCACTACCAATGTCTTGGTTAAACTTTTTGCCGTGGCTTAAACCATTTCACGAATTTCCCCTTGGATTTTCCTTTGCGGAGTGTTTGTTGATCATAATTTTAGGTTCTGTTATAGCTAAGCAAAAACTTTTTAGACTCTTTTATTCGGCATATCTTTAGGCATTAATTAATTGTCTGAGATAATTTATCAAAGAATCACCGCTATATATTTTGTAAATTTATTGATCTATTGCTGTAGTGCGTGAGTTTGTGCCTGTGCTAAGCTCTATCTTTTTAATTGCATTATGTCTATATGCATGGCTACTACTTGCCTAGATAGGGCGAATAAAACCAAAATGGTGACGTGTTTTGGCCTTTGTGGACTAACTTTCCACGCTAAATGCGCGAACTTAACTGGCCCAGTGGCTGATAATATTATGCGAAGCGGTTCTGGGGTATACTGGTATTGCGCTAGGTGCCGCAAATATACTATATCATCATTTGTGGACCGGCTTTGGTCAGCTAATGCTACAGTGGAGTCCCTTTCAGCTTCATTTTCGAAAATGCAGGAAAAACTTAGTGAGTCTAAAACTTCTTTAGCATCTCTTGTTTCAATTGTGCAGGCGGAGCTATCGTCGACCTGCCGGATGAATCAGCAACTGGAACAGGGTGTTACTTTCCTTCCATCTGAAAATGAGCATATTTTACAATAACACCAACCTGAGCTTGCTGTACAACAACAGAAACCTGAGCATGCTTTACAACAACAGCAATTGCTCCTGAGTCTGCCGCAGAGTGAGGATCAGCTACAGCAGTTTCCGGATCAACCGTCTTCACCTCAAAATTTTCTGCTGTCCCCTCAGTTACTTTCGCCCGGGGTGTACGATGAGCTGGTATCGTCACGCCGTCACAGCATTATCAAAAATTCTACCGTGTCACCTCTTGAACAGCAGCGGCCGCTTACGCGAAGTGTGCTTGCGCAACAACAGCATGCTTGTCATCAGGAGTCAATTCCGGCTACAATTAATAAAGCTACGGTCCTGCAACATAATAGTCGCATGCAGCAGTCTATCTTGCTCTTACAACAGCAACATAAAATTCAGCCTCAATCCGAACTAAGCCTAACACTATTAACGAATCTTCAGCAAAATATCGTTGTGTCTTCAGCACCACAAAACTCTACAGAGAGTGTTTTAGCTGATAACGGAGTATTACGAGCAGTTTCCCCACCTCTCCAGTTGTTCATATCAAGGCTCGCCTACAACACAACCAAGGATACACTTACCAACTACGTAACATCGAAGCTTGGCTACACGCCCAGTATTTTCAGGTGCGTAAAGTTAACAAAAGACAACCTTCCTGACCAGGTTATAAGTTCTTTCAAGCTGACAGTTCCGGCTGAACTTTCGAGACTACTCAGTTCCGACTTTTGGCCACAGGGCACACTTATTAAAACATTCGATACAATGCAGCCCAAGCGGCGATTTCGTCCCGATAAAGGTTCCAAACCACCTCAACAACCATCAAGGATCATCTAACTCTGAAAGTAATTCTTCATTTCCTAATCTTTCATTTATTTCTATTTACTATCAGAATGTTCGTGGCTTGAGAACCAAACTTGAGGACTTACTACTCGTATCCTAATTAAGTAACGATTCAGTTATCTGTCTAACTGAAACGTGGTTAAATGAGAATATTTCAAACGCAGAAATATTACCTGACTATTTAGTTTACCGTTGCGACCGTGACCTTAACGTTACTAATAAATCTGATGGTGGGGGAGTCTTGGTTGCAGTCTGCAAATCCCTCAATAGTTCACTTTGTGCTGACTTTAAATTTGCTCGAGCTGTTGAGTGTGTAATTGTGAAACTCCGTCTTCCTCATAACTCCTCATTATTAATTTCCTCTGTGTATATTCCTTGTAATTCTCCCTTAACGGTGTACGAAGCCTTCTTCGATGAACTCTCTGCCTATCTTCTTGCTCGTCACCCACATTCTAAAATTATAATTTGTGGGGACTTCAATCTACCGGCAGTGGAATGGAACCACTTAACAACACCTGGTATTTCCTCAACAAATAATCCTTCTTTGTTACTTTCTTCCTTTCTTTCCCTTTGTTCTTTGTCACAGTTTAATCATATCCGTAACCCTAATGGTCGTCTTCTGGACCTTGTCATGTCAAATTTCCAAACTAGGTGTCTATCTATAGCTCCCGTTTTACATCCTTATGTTCAACCTGATCTCCATCATCCACTTTTGTCTCTAGCACTATCCGTTGATACCCTTAAACCCCAGAGAACTGCCTCAGTTTGTCGTTACAATTTCTTTAAAACAAATTATGAGGCAATCAAAACCAATCTGGACTCGGTCAACTGGTGAACCTCCTTCACTCGTCTTGATTGCGATAGTTCCTTGAAAAAATTTTATGATTACCTGAATAATCTGATTGCTCTTTACACTCCGCTCCAAGCTCCTCGCAATGCGAAAATGAAGCCTTGGCTTACCCGAAGTGTTCTTCGTGCCTTAAGAGCCAAAGATAAGGGGCATAGGCACTACAAATTGACCGGAAGTGATGATGCTAGGCAAAATTTCTGTAGATTGCGCTCTTTGGCTAAAACAGAGATCAAAACGGCCATGAGAAACTATTTTAGCAGCTTAGAGAGTTCCCTCCTGACAAATAATCCTAAACCCTTTTGGTCATACATCCGATCCCTTAAATCTTCCTCTTCCCTCCCGCATACTGTCAAATGGAATAACACTGAAGCCTCCTCCCCTCAGGATATTTCTAACCTATTTGCCGAATATTTTTCCTCTACTTTTTCCTCTTCTGACATACTACACTCCCCTATAAATTCAATTCAAACTTATCCAGCAACAAGTACATCCTATTCCACTGATCCTTCTGAAGTTGAATCCCTTATTAACTTGCTCGATCCGAATGTTAGCCCTGGTCCTGATGGATTACCTAATATATTTATGAAGTCACTTTGTTCCTCTTTGTGTTTTCCTCTTTCCCTTATATTCAATCTCAGTCTTAGTACTGGCACCTTTCGAACGTACTGGAAAGATGCAAATGTTGTTCCTATCTTTAAAAACGGCGACCCATCATCTGCCTCAAACTATCGTCCCATATCACTCCTCTCCTGTTTCTCTAAGCTGCTGGAACGACTTGTGCACAACAGGCTTCTTGAGTCCCTGAGTTCATTTGTCACACCACAGCAACATGGATTCTTAAAGGGTCGTTCAACTTCTACGAACTTGGCTGAGTTCGAAGACTATATTGCTAGAGCTTTAGACAAACAGCTTCAAGTAGATGCAATATTCACGGACTTCTCGAAAGCTTTTGACTCCGTGAACCATGTTCTGCTCTGTCAAAAGTTAGCTTTGCTTGGCATATCCGGTTCCCTTCATTCTTGGATTTCATCATATTTATCCTCCCGTTCGTGTCGTGTCAATCTCTATGGCACATTTTCCTTTCCATTCAATCCTACATCTGGTGTCCCTCAAGGGTCAATCCTTGGACCTCTTCTTTTCGTACTGTTTATCAATGATCTTCCTTCTGTAATTTCCTCTTCTTGTCTCCTGTATGCTGATGATTTCAAGGTATTCCGGACAATTAGATCCCTTGAAGATTGTCAGCAACTCCAAATTGATCTTTTTAACCTGTATAACTGGTGTAATGTAAACTCCCTTCGTATTAATGTTTCCAAATGTTTTAAAATGACTTTTACTTTGAAAATTGTCCCTTTAATTTTTAATTACACCTTATGTGATGTTGTTCTCTCCTCTGCAGACTCATGTAAAGATCTTGGTGTAATATTTGACCCCAAGCTTAAATTTGATGTCCACATTTTTAGCCTAATTACCAAGGCATCAAAAGTTTCGGGTTTTCTTATGCGGCATTTGCATAAGTTTGTAAATATTGCCACCGCTGTTCGCTTGTTCACGTGTCTTGTCCACCCGCTTCTTGAGTAGTGCTCAGTGGTGTGGTCTCCAAGACATTTATATCTTATGAACTCAATAGAAGCTGTTCAGCGTAAGTTTACCCGTATTGTGTTTTTCAAATTCAACGTAGCTTATGAGCCTTATGAGCGTTGTCTATCCACACTTCGTCTCCCTTCTCTGTCGTCCCGTAGAACCTTCTTAGATCAATGTTTCCTTTATAAGTTGTACCACCAACAAATTGCCTCCACCCTAAGCGCAGACTTGCAATACAGACTGTATGCACGGCCTAGTCGGTCTAATCACATTCTCGAGGTTCCGTACGCCCGAACAGATTTATATTTTAACTCAATTATGCCACGAATCATCAGAATGCATAACAGCCTCGAGCTTGGCTCTCTATCCACGTCCTACTTTGTTTTTAAAATTAAATTAAAGATGTTACTTTTTGCGAATAGTGATTAATGTTCCTTAGCACTAAATTTTACAAACTTTGTTCTTGACTCTATCTTCATTTCTTTCATGTTTTAGATTAATTCTTTTCTGCTTGATTTGTTGTATTGATTTGTCTTACTCTGAATTTTATTTAACTATATTTAATTGTCTAAGTCTATTTTGTAATTGGATTTCTGTCTGTTAAGTAGACTTGAATAAATAAATAATAAATAAATAAATATAGTGCTTCAATTCTCTCGATGCATTTCGTATCCATTCTCTCTGAGATCTATGACTGAAATAATGCATTTTTTTCATGGAAACGTTTTAAATGACTTAATTTGAAAGAATTTATAAATCAGACTATTTTTAAATATTGTAAAATATTTTTAACAATAACCTAAAAAATTATAAAATCGCAACTTGTCTGTCTGTCCGTCCGTCCGTTTGTTCGTGCGTAACAACAAGTTTTCTCGCAAACCACATAAGCTTGAATGAGGAAATTTTCTACGTAGGTCAAAAGTGGTGTCCCTTGAAATTTGCAGTGTAAGAAAATATTTTAAAGTGTGTAAGGGGGTCTCCCCATACAGGGGGTGACTTAAACATTTTTTTTATTTCTGTAGCCCTCTAGCAGCCAAATTTCTCAACAGATTCCGATAAAACTTGAAATTATAAGTTATTTGGGCAAGCTAATTTAATTTAATACTGCAAATCGGATGACAAATAAAAACTTTGAAAATCGACAGCTTAATATTTTTAGCAGCCGTTTTCAATAAAAATTCAAAATGACGGCCCCTGATGGTTCAGAAGAGAATTGAAATGCAAGTGCTGATTAAATTTTTATGGAAATTAACTATTTGAGCTATTTAAGCCAAAAAGTTATCACCGTCGTGTGGTAGCCACAGTGAAATGTGAAAACAGCAAATGTGAGAAGGGCGAAATCAGTATAAATATGTTTATAACAATTTATTACCCGCCGATTTTCAATATGTGATCCATACGTGTGCAACTCAATTTAACTAGCAAAATATTTTCGCCTCTATGAAGGGTCTCCAAATACAAACGGCGGCAGATTCTTTTTATGTTAATAAATACCCATGTGGTACTACCAAAATTGCAGTAAAAAGTCTAGTAGCAGGCAAGCAAAATTTTTTTTGTTATTTTTTTTATGTTACATTGATCTGTTGGTGGATATTGCGCGGAAAAGCTTCTACGCGTAGATCCATCAACCAACCTTAATAGTGTGGAATGCATTTGTATTGAATGTCCAAGTTGACAACAGTCTACATCCTAAGGTGAAAGAATAAATTGAAGTTTCTCACATCTCCGAGTGATTTCATAAGATCTGCCAAACACAATACTACTCATGTTATAAATACTTATGGTGCTCCTATTGGAATAGAGTATTTGCAGACAATTTAATAGCCTCTAGTCGTTTCCATTACAAATGGTGAAAAAGAGTAATGGTAAATGGTGTCCTTGCGGAGATTACAGAAGGCTTAATCATCCAAGATATTACCCATCTAAGATATTACACATAATTTTGCTGATGAAAACTTTTCTTGTCTGAGGATTGATTCCAAAAACTGCAAATTGCAATCCTTTTGGTCTGTTTAAGTATATTATGACGTTTGGTCTTTGTAATACCGCGTAAACTTTCCAGCGATTCATTCATGTGGTTTTAAAAAAATTTTGATTTTTGTTTTGCATATTTCGATGAAATTTGTTGTTGATTGCGCAAAGTCAAAATATGAACATTTTGAACACTTGATTTTGATTTTTAAAAGATTCGAGAAATTTAGCCCTGTTATCAAAATTGATAAATGTTAATTTTTAACCGACTTCCAAAAGAAAGAAGGTTATCAATTCATCGCGTATATTTTTTTTTTGCTTTTTTTTTGTATGTTCACGCATAACTTTTAAACGGAGAAGGACAGCAGAGTCCTGTTTTTGGCAAATGATGCGTCTTTCTTCCAGTTGGGTCCCGTTTAATGGATAAGAAATTCACGTAACGGTAAAGGACTTTTACCGTTAAAACTAAAAAAATTTCCGATTTTCACCCGGATTTTTCAGCATAACTGATCGACGGGTGTAAGGATTTTGATTGTAGATGTTTCAAATGAAGAACAACATATTGATCTAAAATGTATCGGAACAGAATTGTAATCCTTCCCAGAACTCTGTAGATATTAACAGTTCAATATGATACATTGATGTAGAGAAATTGAATGTAAGTAATCTTTCGCACGAAAAGTGCCAATTAGTTAGCACTCCTCAAGGATTTGATGGAGATACCGAGTCCTCTAGTGACGGATGATAAAAGTGATCAGTATCCTTAATTTTCTGCAGACACGGTTTATTTTAGTTAATAGTTTCTACCGGAAATAACCAATAAATTACTTCTAAATGTGGCATAAATACAATTCAACAATAGTTAGAGGGAAAAATCAGGATGCTTTTCTCTTCTGAATTCATTCTTTGCTTACCGATGAGCTTAGTAAAGGATCCTTCTTACATCCTTAGATGTAAACGTTACACGTAGGATTTATAAAATTCCCCGGAGGAATAATAAGGACTGAGTGATTGCAAATTATAGAGTTGACTCGTTACTTTCCAGTTAATATTATACATTATAACATTTTCCCAGAAATCTAAAATTCGTAATATCCATACTAAAGACCGGCGAGAACCGCAACATAAAAACAGATACTTTTCCTTCTATAACTGATCATAACTTTACAGATGAAGATGAAAATGCATAGCCGAGTTTTCATTGAACTGTAGAGTATAATTATGTTGAAACTTTCATGAAAATTAGGTGCTATAGTTATCTGAAAACGAAGGCGATGGGTATCGAATAAACGTGAAAGAGTGATACGGCTAAGAAGGATCTTTTTCAGTAAATTTCTTGAACCTATATAATATATGTTATATATATATATATATATATATATATATATATATATATATATATATATATATATATGTTCATATATATATATATATAATATGTATAGATGCATATATATATATATATATATATATATATATATATATATATGCATATATATGTATACATATATATATATATATATATATATATATATATATATATATATATATATATATTTATATACGAGTGTATATATATATATATATATATATATATATATATATATATATATATATATATATATATAATATATATATATATATATATATATATATATATATATATATATATATATATATATATATATATATATACGTATATATACATATAAACGTATATATATATATATAGATATATATATATATATATATATATATATATATATATATATATATATATATATATATATATATATATATATGTGTGTGTGTGTGTGTGTGTGTGTGTGTGTGTGCGTATGGTTGGTTGTATGTAGATAGGATACAAAAAAAATTTGCGCCTGGAGCTCGCAACTTTGCTTCGATTTTCGCCAAATTTTCAGAAATATTTTTGTTTTGACCATAGTATGGCCCCGGTTTGTACCAAAACTGGTACAAGAATTTATTCAATTGTGTGATAAAGCTCACAGTAAAAAATTCAAAGTGGAATAATTTGAAACGAAATGGCGGCCGCTCAAAGGTCGAAAAAAGTTGAACGATAAAAAAGCAATTCAGGGTCAGTTTAGAATATAAAAATGGCGGCGAGGCAAAGTTTGAAATTCGAAAATTACTCAAAGCTACAATCCTTATTGGATTTTTATGAAATTTAAAATCAAGGTAGACGTTGATGAGATCATGTATTAAATGTATCAGAATTAAATTCGATTCCTATCAGCGCTGCAGATTTTAGCCGTAGTGGTTTTCGCAATGCAGTGAAAAATTATGTTTTAACATACGAGTACATGATACAATGTATTCGAGAAACTCAGTTTTGAAGTGTTTGAAATGAAACAAATTGCCACTAAAAAGGGTGAAACAAAAAACTTTTAGAAAAAAAAAAAAACCGACTTCGGAATGCCCTAAAAAGGATGAAATAAATTTTATGGAAGCGGTGCTAAACCAATTTCCCTATTTCAACATAGATACTTCCAACATCTGCCCCATCACAAAAGAATGGGAGAAAACATGATATGGCACCGCTTCCATAAAATTTATTTCATCATTTTTAGGGCATTCCGAAGTCGGTTTTCTATTTTTTCTAAAAGTTTTTTTTCAAAATCAAATCAAATTCTTGGGACAGTTGATCTCTTTAGATGGAATTAAGTCTTCAAAAGACTATAGCCAAACTATTGAAGACATTAAGTTGCCAAATACCGTTCAAGATCTTCCACATTTTCGGGGAATGAAAAATTTCTATTGAAAAAAAGCAGCCCGTCATCAAACACACTTGAATGATTATTTGATTTGTGCAAGGAAATTGGACAAGCATAAAGTTGTTTGGGCTCCGGAAGCAAATGAAGCTTTTGAATTTATAAAGCAGCAATTATTTAATGCATCAGTCCTAATATTTTCAGTAAATGATGCTCCTTCAGCTGTTTTTGATAATGCTTCCAATGTAGCAGTTGGCGCAGTGCTACAACAATTAGTTGATAATTCTTGGCAGCCTCTTGAATTCTTTTCCAAGAAATTTAATAGCGCATAAAATAACTATAGCAATTACGACAGAGAACTTTTGGCAATATACTCGACGGTAAAATTCTTTAAACATTTCATCGAGGACAGGAACTGTATTATTTTTACAGACCACAAATCGTTCGCATTTTTCTTCAAGCAAAATCCAGATAAGCCACCGCCAAGACATTTTCAGCAATTGTCTTTTATAACTGAGTTCACACCTGATATTCGATTCATTTGAGGCGCTCAAAAGATGATAGCAGATACGTTTTCCCACCTGGATGAGCTTAAGGTACTTAGTAGTATAAGTTTCGATGCTTTAGCCCAAGCACAGTCGTCCAATAGTACATAAGAAGAAATTTTGAGTGATAAAAAATATTCTTCTATGAAAATTCTATTCCCAAATTGCTTTTTAAAATTCTTTGTGAGGATTCTCAAAAAAATATTAGACCGGTAGTTCCAGAATCTTTTTGAAGGACAATATTCTCATTGATTCATAACCCAGCATATCCTATTATTTGTTCTACAAGTTGAATGATTTCTTGTAAATATTTTTGGCCATACATGAATAAAGATATTACTTTATGGACTTGACAATGCATTCCTTGTTAAAAAAAAAAAAAAAACCATCGATATGTTGCAGCCCCGTTAAGAAATTTCAAAGCTTTCACAAGAAAAATCTAGATATAGTGGGGCCGCTTGCATCTTCACAAGATTTCAATCATTGTTTTACAATTATTGATCGATTTTTTCGTTGGCCGAAAGCAGTTCCTTTGATTATCCTTTGATTGATGTTAGCTCAATCTTGTGCGGAAATATTGGCTAAAGATTAGATATGCATGAATAAAGATATTACTTTATGGACTTGACAATGCATTCCTTGTTAAAAAAAAAAATAAAATCCATCGATATGTTGCAGCCCCGTTAAGAAATTTCAAAGCTTTTACAAGAAAAATCTAGATATAGTGGGGCCACTTGCATCTTCAGAAGGTTTCAATCATTGTTTTACAATTATTGATCAATTTTTTCGTTGGCCGAAAGCAATTCCTTTGATTATCCTTTGACTGATGTTAGCTCAATCTTGTACCGAAATATTGGCTATTGGATAAAGGTACATGATTTGAATCAGAAATGTTCTAACAAATTAGGACGTGTGTTAGGCTTTGAAAAATCGCAGTTTAATGTGCTTTTGTAGAACACTTAAAGCCGCTTTAATTGCATATTTTAATACTTCTTAGTCTAAAGCTTTGCTATTAATTTTTCTGTGTCTTAGATCCGTCTTTAAAGAAGATCTTTTAGCATCGCCAGCACAGTTACTTCTCGGACATAATCCATGGTTATCTTCGGACATTCTTAACATTTCTTCCAAGTATGAATTCAATAATGGCTTCGCTAAAGATTTACTATCAAATTTTGATAATATTAAAGCTTAAGTTCCAAGCAATCACTCATTTGACCAGATTTTTGTTTTTGAAGATCTAGCTTCCCGCACACATGTTTTTGTAAGAAAAGATGCAGTTCGTTTATTACTTCAGACTCCTTATCAAGGTCCATTAAAGGTAATCAAAATAGACAAACTTTTTTTTACTTTAAAGATGAAAGATAGGTAGGTTAGTGTATCTCTCAATAGACTGAAACCGTGCTACATTTCAATAGCAAAATGTCAAGATAATCAAGTTAAACAAAAAAATCTTAACTTCATCTAAAGGGCCAGATTAAAGAAAGTCGAAAATCTTAATAAAAATGTTGCATTGCCTATTCCAACTAAAGAATATTCAACGGATTCCGGTCGAAGAAAACAAACTTCAATTTCTTATCGCGCAAACGAAGTATTCGCTAAGAAAAATAGTTTCATGCCAAAAATCAAATAAAAATACTTAGTTTAGTTTGCTTTGCATAAACACAATGACACACAAATAAAAGGACTCATTATGAGGTTTGATTTTCAGAAAGGTTTTTATGACAGATCACGCGCGACTCCTTTCGAATTTTTTTTCGGTATTGTTTGACAAACTTTCATGAAATAACTTATACTGCAACAACGTATCCAAATTGTGCAGCTGTATTACAAAAATTAGCGTTCTGTGAAAATTATTCTTCGTGCTCTTAGAGCAACTTATGGTGTACATCGTCGACCTACCGAATGGGTGTAATCAAGGCCCCACGAATTCTTGTTTACATTGTTCACAAGATCTTAATAGCAGTGAGCCTTGCTGTTGTTGATCAACTTGCGAATGCAGTTCCTAGCTGCATGCTTCGTCTCGGTTCTGTACCGCTGGAGCCTCACGCTTACATTTATGACGTTCCCTTTGCTTTCAGTTGACCATCAGTACACTGAAAAATTGCCGTCTCGGGGTTTTCAATGGGGCATAGAAGCGTAATAAACAGTCGCGATGATGAACATAGTTAAGTTCACCACGTCTTAAGTTGCCAGTTCTTCCGTCACCTGCGAATCTCCTTGCAGTGGAGCACCTCTTGTGAGCAACTCGACGAACCTGTCAACGTCCATCCTTCCGATGTTCTACCCAATTATAAAAACCCTAGAGCACGGATGTCAGGAGACAACATCATTGAACTCAAGCAGAATGCACTGATTATCACTAGCTGAGCAGTCCTCAAATACTTTCCAATTGTGTATTCTAGGTACTAACGACTGCAAGGCGAATGTCACATCCAGCATAGATCCTTCATAGCCAACACGGTAGAAACTCGGCTTGTTCCTATATTGAATATGACAAACACCATCCTGGCTGCTATTCCTAGCATTCGTTATCCCCGCGGATCTATTTGAGGCATACCCCATTCGACTGCTTTGGTATTGAAGTCTCCCCCAACGAGCACGTTACCATCTGCCTTCGAGACAGCACCCTCCAAAGTATTAATTTTGGCTCGAAAAGATGATATCGATTCGTTTAACGTTGGGTACACACTAAAGAAGGTGGTCCCTGTACACCAAACTCACACAAAAGCATCGCCTCATCCACAACTCTCCATCTGAAAATCATTGTCCCGACCGCAGATGATGGCAGTGAAAGTTCCATCAAGATACCATGCTGGAAAACTTTTATCATGGTGTTGCTCACTCAACAGCAAAAACTCGGCTTTCATGTCCTTGGAAGACTGCTCAAGCAGGTTGTCGGTCGTTGAACTGCGGTGAAGATTTAGCTGTAGGATACGAGTCATTGAAGTTCTGACTTTGCCTTGGCTAGGGCTTCCTGGAAAATTTGGTATTGCCTAATCCCTGGACGTGCCCAAGATCCGGTCTTGGATCAGCGTTCATGAAAAGAATACAGTGTGCCTCCTTCGTACAAAAGAGTGTGAACCGTTCCATCGCATTTTTGACATGGGAAACTCCTTTTGGGTTTTTGCATACTTGTGTGGTGTGACCATATCGAAGGCATTTGAAACATTGAAGAGGGGCAGCTCTTTGCCGTATCTTGCAGACACCACCCTATTCATACTTTGCCCGTATTGAGAAACAGTTCGGCGTCCTTTTCGGGCAATTCAATGATGGCCATGCGTTGGCCCCTATGGTTTTCTGTTGTCAGCCTCACGTTGATCCTGCTGACGCTTCCCGTCCCTTTTGATGACCTCTTCTACCTCGGCAAGGCCCATCTCCTAGTCAATGCCTGTTATTTTGATCATTCCCATCGGCACAAGCGAGGCTATAGTTGGATATTTGCCGTGGAGCTTCTTTATTGCATCGCCAAATGCTTCTTTATTGTCGGCCTCTGCTCCCAATCCAACTCGTATGTGGCCCAATGACGTTGGTCATACCGCCTTAATAGCAGTGTTGGTGTCTTCGGTTCTTACATTTCCCCTGATGTCCCACAACACTTCTGCGTAGGATCGGGCATCTGAGGGTTTCACGAGCAGTGCCTGCTACCGGGGTCTTCGTCAAGGATTTTTTCCCTCCTGTTTTGCATCCTGTCTTTTTCTTTATTGGGCGTCTGTGCCAACTTTATTTTCTGGCACTATTTGAGCTAGCACTGTCTGTAACCCCTGATCTGGCATTTTGTGAACATGAAGTGCCTCTTCTTTCCTTCTTTTATCCTGATCTCCGTCGATTGGGCCAAATGCTATTCTTTTATTGATGTTTGGTCGTGGAGCTATCTGCACGTGCCCTTTTGGGCTTAGCTATCAGCGCTTCTTTAGCTTGCTGCGCTTCTTTGGCCTTCTTGTCATCTTCAGCTTTTAGCCAGCTTCTCCGATAATGCCATATGCGGCTTAGGAGCTCCTCCAGTTCAAGAAGCACAATCTTTACTCCTTTGCTGACTTTTGGCGAGTTGTATGCCGGTTTTATTCTTTTGACAACATCTCCCGATTTTTGGATTAGCCTTTCTTCTTCATATTGCTGTGTGGCGATTGTGTTTTGCAGCCTCCTTTCTTGGGAGAGGTTATCGGCTTCGATTTCCGAGTACAGAACTTCCACAATATTTTCGCCGGTATTGATGAAATCACACAGCAGTGCCTTATTTGTTTAGTTACTCCTTTCTTTTCTTGTTGTAATCTCTTCCTCCCCTTCAGGATGATTCGACATTATTTCAGTATTTAAGACCTTTGCTTCGGTGGCTTTAGCAGCGATTGCAGTAGTAAACATCGAATTCTCGATGTTGTTGCGTCCTGCAAAGTCCCTTGCCTTTCCCTTTTAAGAGACTCTGGTGTTTGAATTATGCCAAACGCCACAGGAATCTTAGTCTGACAAAACTGACTGTTGATCTCCGGTTTTCGTCCGTCTTCTCTGTCATTGTAATCATCGTCGTTTTTGTCATCGTTGGCACCGCTATCGATGTCCTGTAAACATTATGACTGCAGCAGCTAGATGTGTCACCATTGTTGTAATTTTTGCTTGCTATTTTTAGATTTTTAAATTATTTTATCTTCTTTTAGTTGCTCCAGTTTTATTGGTTCTCCCTCGGAGCCATTTTCTCCGTTCGTGTGTGTAGTTGCGTTTTTGGTTCCATGGTTATCTTTGTAGAGCAGGAAGACCATGTGAGGGCTGCTACAAGCCCTTATGAGGACAAGCGCTCAGAGCTAGACCAGCACTAATCGGGAGTTCTTCTCAGCTAAACCTACTCCACCAACCCAATGGTGCGAACCTCAAACTTACTCCAAGGCCTACCACATTTTTACCGGTGTCACCTTGGCGGTGCCGTGCAAAGTTACTAGGTCCAAACCATCATATTCGCTGGTCCAAAGCGTCAATTACAGTTCGTTGTGCAAATTGTAGTCCAAATTCAGTCAAGTTTGTTACCTGTAATCCCAGAGGAGAACCTCACGGTGCCCCTATATGCTAGGGTCCGTGGGGCTGTCGCTCCCCAAAGAATGCTAGCCTCCAAGAATGTTCCTGTTGACCGCTATTCCTCTGCGAAAATTTCCTCGGATACGTGCGGGTGGCACTGCCCGAAAAATTCTAACCTGCAAGAGTATTCCTGTCGGCAAACCTGCCCCCTTTTTGTATGAAGTAGGAAAAAATGTTGAAAATGTCCATTTAGCAAGAATAACACAAAAATACGTGCATAGAATTGCTCACTGCTTATTTGATGCAGTTGATTTTTAGTCTCCTGGTACCTGAAGTGCACGTTTAACATCGAAATTTTTTCGTTATATTGATTTTAGTGGGTGTCTAATTTTATTCTTAAAAAAATTTATACGCAATACGTAAAATGTGGATAAAATGTTTCATATTTACAATGGGTTTCAAGACAACACTTGAGCAGCGAGAACCAGTAATTCATCATTTAAAAAATGGTAAATCTCAAAACTAAATTAGCGGAATTGTTAATTTAAGCTCACGAACAATAACAACAACAAATATTGGAAAACAACGATCGAAATTCACCAAATAAAGTCTTGATTGAGTCTGAAGTTGGAAAAGTAAAGGTAGACCCTAAGTTACCGGCTCTTAAATTGCTAGTTGAAGTACTAACTGGAATTGCAAAAATATGCAATGCTGAAACCCTACGCCATAATCTTAATGGCCGCGTTCTACCGAAGAAGCCTTCCATAAATAACAATAATTGATAAAGTCACTTGAACTTTGCAACTGAGCATATTTCAAAGGATTTGGGGTTTTGTAAGGCGGTAAGTTTTCCTGACGGGACTAAATTCAACATATTTGGCTCATATGGAATAACGCAGCTAAGACAAAAGCTATATACAGAGCTCAAATAAGAAAAACTACATGAGACTGTTGTGCAAAGTAGTAGCAGCGTAATGTTTTGGGCGTTGTTGGAAAGTAGGCTTTTGTTAAAGAAAATATGGACAAGATCATTTATACTAAGCGTCAATTTTGACTCTACCAGGATAGCGACCCTAAGCATAAATCAGGAATTTTCACTTCTGGCTTATTACAAATTGTCTTCATGTGATAGCTCCGCCGGCACAAATATAATTGAGAATTTAAGAAGTTTTTAGAGAAAAACGTTCTTAATCACATTATTTAAAAAAAATTGATTTTAAAAAAGCGTTGTCAATTAAATGGAATAAGATACCCCAGAAATGATAGAAAAACTGGTTGAATCAATCCCAAATAGACTCGAAGCTGTATTCAGCCAAAAAGGTAGTCGTACCAAATATTAGTATTTCACTGAAAAACTTCCGGTCGGATAGCTTTAAGGAAAACCGGTACTGCATCAAATAAGCAGTGGCATAAAATTTTGCCTTCAATTTTGATTTTGCTATTTAGTTGTTTAAAATTGAAATTACTATTTTGATAATAAATAATTTATTTAATCAATTGCAGTTTATACTTATTACACACCTTTTTTCACACTGAAGTTGTAGCGCCTAAAGTTTTAAAAAGTGTACTGCATCAAATAAGCTGTGAGTCAATGTACGTATATATATATATATATATATATATATATATATATATAGAATATATATATTTATATATATATATGTATATATATCGTATATATATATATACATATATATATATATATATATATATATATATATATATATATATATATATATATATATATATATATATATATATATATATATATATATATCTATATACAGGGTAAGTAACCGGACTGAGCCTGCCCCGCGCCGTCAAAGCGTCTGCTAATCGGTATCTGGTGCTGTAGTGGTGGTGGGGGTCTAGATTAAGGGATATATATATATATATATATATATATATATATATATATATATATATATATATATAAAGGGTCTGAATAATAAGTAACCGGACTGACCTCAGGAAATTTTTTATTGGCAAAATATCTACAGTTTTTCTTTAGAAATCTTCAAAGTAGGCCCCATTGGAGTCGATAACACGCTGATACCGGATTTTCCGATTCCCCAACGCTCCCTTGAAGTCGGCAACCTCGATGCTGTCTAAAGCCCTCGTCGTAGCACGTTGAACGTTTTCCAGAGTCCCGAACCGCGTCCCCTTAAGGAGTCTCTTGATCTTGGGGAACAGAAAGAAGTCCGCTGGTGCCATATCCGGGCTATAAGGAGGCTGTGGCAACGTTGCCCTCGAATATTTGGTGTGCAACGGAGCATTGTCGTGATGGAGATCCACGAACCGGCAATCTACGGCCGGACTCGGCGAACCCGGGCGGTTAGTCGACGGAGCATCTCTCTGTAGTACTGGCCGTCTACAGTTTGGCCGGGTGGCACAAACTCTTTGTTAACAATGCCTTTCACGTCAAAGAAAGCAATGAGCATCGACATCACCTTCGATTTGCTCATGCGCGCTTATTTCGGTCGTGGTGACGCCGGTGTGTGCCACTCTGAACTCTGCCGCTTCGTCTCAGGATCGTTTTCGAAAACCCACGTCTTATCTCTTGTAATAACGTGGTTAAAAAACTCTGGTTCGGTTGCCCCATTTTCTCTCCGACGACGTAACTGAACACGCACTCCGCTCTCGCTCGATTTTATCTCTTCAAGCGCTTCGAGGCAACTGCTGCAACCCGGTTCCCTTAACCTAGACTCCCACCACAACTACAGCACCAGATACCGGTTAGCAGACGCTTTGACAGCGCGGGGCAGGCTCAGTCCGGTTACTTACCCTGTATATTTATATATATATATATATAGATATGTATATATATACATATAAATATACAAATATATATTTATATATATATATATATATATATATATATATATATATATATATATATATATATATATATATATATATATATATATATATATACATATACACGTAAATATACAAATATATACTATATATATATATACTCGTATATACAGAAAAATATTCTATATATATATATATATATATATATATATATATATATATATATATATATATATATATATATATATATATATATATATATATATATATATATATATATATATATATATACGTACATTGACTCACAGCTTATTTGATGCAGTACACTTTTTAAAACTTTAGGCGCTACAACTTCAGTGTGAAAAAAGGTGTGTAATAAGTATAAACTGCAATTGATTAAATAAATTATTTATTATCAAAATAGTAATTTCAATTTTAAACAACTAAATAGCAAAAGCAAAATTGAAGGCAAAATTTTATGCCACTGCTTATTTGATGCAGTACCGGTTTTCCTTAAAGCTATCCGACCGGAAGTTTTTCAGTGAAATACTAATATTTGGTACGACTACCTTTTTGGCTGAATACAGCTTCGAGTCTATTTGGGATCGATTCAACCAGTTTTTCTATCATTTCTGGGGTATCTTATTCCATTTAATTGACAACGCTTTTTTAAAATCAATTTTTTTTAAATAATGTGATTAAGAACGTTTTTCTCTAAAAACTTCTTAAATTCTCAATTATATTTGTGCCGGCGGAGCTATCACATGAAGACAATTTGTAATAAGCCAGAAGTGAAAATTCCTGATTTATGCTTAGGGTCGCTATCCTGGTAGAGTCAAAATTGACGCTTAGTATAAATGATCTTGTCCATATTTTCTTTAACAAAAGCCTACTTTCCAACAACGCCCAAAACATTACGCTGCTACTACTTTGCACAACAGTCTCATGTAGTTTTTCTTATTTGAGCTCTGTATATAGCTTTTGTCTTAGCTGCGTTATTCCATATGAGCTAAATATGTTGAATTTAGTCCCGTCAGGAAAACTTACCGCCTTACAAAACCCCGAATCCTTTGAAATATGCTCAGTTGCAAAGTTCAAGTGACTTTACCAATTATTGTTATTTATGGAAGGCTTCTTCGGTAGAACGCGGCCATTAAGATTATGGCGTATGGTTTCAGCATTGCATATTTTCGCAATTCCAGTTAGTACTTCAACTAGCAATTTAAGAGCCGGTAACTTAGTGTCTACCTTTACTTTTCCAACTTCAGACTCAATCAAGACTTTATTTGGTGAATTTCGATCGTTGTTTTCCAATATTTGTTGTTGTTATTATTGGTGAGCTTAAATTAACAATTCCGCTAATTTAGTTTTGAGATTTACCATTTTTTAAATGATGAATTACTGGTTCTCGCTGCTCAAGTGTTGTCCTGAAACCCATTGAAAATATGAAACATTTTATCCACATTTTACGTATTGCGTATAAATTTTTTTAAGAATAAAATTAGACAACCGACTAGAATCAATATAACGAAAAAATTTCGATGTTAAACGTACACTTCAGGTACCAGGAGACTAAAAATCAACTGCATCAAATAAGCAGTGAGCAATTCTATGCACGTATTTTTGTGTTATTCTTGCTAAGTGGACATTTTCAACATTTTTTCCTACTTCATACAAAAAGGGGGCAGGTTTGCCGACAGGAATACTCTTGCAGGCTAGAATTTTTCGGGCAGTGCCACCCCCACGTATCCGAGGAAATTTTCGCAGGGGCATGGCGGCCAACAGGAACATTCTTGGAGGCTAGCATTCTTTGGGGAGCGACAGCCCCACGGACCCGAGCATATAGGGGCGCCGTGAGGTTCTCCTCTGGGATTACAGGTAACAAACTTGACTGAATTTGGACTACAATTTGCACAACGAACTGTAATTGATGCTTTGGACCAGCGAATATGATGGTTTGGACCTAGTAATTTTGCACGGCACCGCCAAGGTGACACTCATCAACTATCAACTATCATGTCGTCTCTGTCCCGGTAAAAATGTGGTAGGCCTTGGAGTAAGTTTGAGGTTCGCACCATTGGGTTGGTGGAGTAGGTTTAGCTGAGAAGAACTCCCGATTAGTGCTGGTCTAGCTCTGAGCGCTTGCCTTCATAAGGGCTTGTAGTAGCCCTCACATGGTCTTCCTGCTCTACAAAGATAACCATGGAACCAAAAACGCAACTACACACACGAACGAGGAAAATGGCTCCGAGGGAGAGCCAATAATACTGGAGCAACTAAAAGAAGATAAAATAATTTAAAAATCTAAAAATAGCAAGCAAAAATTACAACAATGGTGACACATCTAGCTGCTGCAGCCATAATGTTTACAGGACATCGATAGCGGTGCCAACGATGACAAAAATGAGGATGATTACAATGACCGGGAAGACGGACGAAAACCGGAGATTAACAGTCAGTTTTGTCAGACTAAGATTCCTGTGGCGTTTGGCTGCAGCAAAAAAAAAAATAAATATATATATATATATATATATATATATATATATATATATATATATATATATATATATATATATATATATATATATATATATATATATATATATATATATATATATATATATATATATATATATATATATATATATATATTTATATATATTGCTGCTCGATAATTCATGACGTCAACTGAATTTTTCGTGTAGTAGTGATTGTATGGCTTATAATCGTATTATGATATACTATTTTAAAGATTAGACTTTAAACTATCCTCAGTAAAAACTGAGCTTAGTTAGTAAACTACAAATCATGTAAAAATAAGCTCGAATATGGACAATTAAAGAGTACAATAACGGCATAGTTTATTATTTGACTTCTGAAACGGCAAAAATGCGGTGCAAGTTCGAAAGAAATTGTGCCAAGTATATGATGAGGACGGTCTTGTGCCAGTTACAGCGTTGGTTCGCTCGCTTTCGTAATAGAAATTTATAGTGAAAAGTGCACCACGTAATGGCCGTCCAACCACTACTGACGGTGACAAAATAAAGGCGTTCATCAAAACTAACCGGTATATGACAACTCGAGAGATAGCAGAGAAGCTCGATATATCAAATTCAGCTGTTCACTTGCACTTACAATAGCGGTGCTACGTAAAAAAATTGGATATTCCTCACGAATTAAAATAAATCCATCTCACCAAACGCATTAATATATGCGACTCTTTGCTGAATCGTAATCATACAGGTGATGAAAAATGGATCATTTTCCGATAACGAAGTCTGAAGTTGATTATGAACCAAGCAAGACCAGCCCCCACAATCGACATCCAAAGCCAATATTCACCAAAAGAAGATAATGCTTTCTGTGTGGTGACACTACAAGGGTATAGTCTATTTTGAGCATCTTCCAAGAAACCAAACGATTGTCGTCATCTATCGAAATAAAACGAAAAAATCATGAAAAAATGCCTTGAACTGATAACATCAAACCCCATACCTTTTTGTTAAACCATCAAAAATTAATCGAGCTAAGTTTGGAACTGATGCCACATCCACCCTATAGCCCATCAAACTATCATATGTTTTGCTCCCTTCAAAACCATTTGAATGGTACAACTTTCGATTCCGATCAGGCTTTTAAAATGAACTGGACACTTAAAACCAATATTTCTTCGCACTTACCATAAAACGGCAAAAGGTCATCCAGCATAATGGTTAATATATCATTGATTAATGTTTGTTATTAATATAAATAAATTTATTTTGAAAAGCATGAAAAAACGATATTAATTATCGAGCAATCCAACATATACGAGGGTGGTTTCAATATGATGGAGACAAATGCTGTAGATGGTGCGCATGTATGCTTTGAAGGTTGTGGCTTGAGTGTGTGATAGCTGGGTTCCTTATAAACAGTGTGGCATCATTTTCGTCAGGAGTGTATGTTTCATGCGCATGCTACGACTATAAGTGAACGTCAAGTGCACACTGGCGTTGCGCAACGTATTGTCATCCGTTTTTTGGTGTAGGTAGGCGTTAAAACACGTTAATTTTTCTTAGTTTGCGAAGTCAGTTTGATATTGAGTGCCTCAGTGGGGTTGCTGTGCTTAAATGGGCCGCAGCATTCAAGAATGGTCACGAAACCATCGAGAATGAGCCGTATAATTGTCGACCGCAAGCAGCATCATGTCAGACAACATTTGCTGGGTAGATCAACTCATTTTGGAGGACCGTTGAATGAATGTTCGAGACATTTGAGCTGAACTCAGCATCAGTGTTGGTAATGAAGAGTCTTTCATCCACAAACATCTTCAATATCGCAAAGTAACGGCGCAATGGGTTCCTAAACTGTTGAATATCGAGTAAAAATTCACGCGATTGGAAGTTTGCCGCCACTTGCTGACGCGATACGAGGTGGAGGGGTACGGTTTTTCAAGACGAATCTTCACTACAGATTAGATATAGGTACACTATTGCACTTCCAAAAGCAAGGTGTCGTCGAACCAGTGAAAGCGAAGACAATCAGGTCTGCGGATAAGGTTATGTGTACTGTGTTTTGGGAGCGTCGGGGCGTAATGTACGTCGATTTCATGCACACCCAACATTTCATCGATGCTGCATACTACTCTAACTTTCTGAAAGCACACGTGAAACCCGCTTATCGCTTGAAACGGAGGAGCATTCCAGCACGAAGTGCGATTCTTCCCCAGGGTAACGCGCGCCCTCATACCGCGTGTCTCACGCTTGGTACCATATCGGAACCGGAGTGGGAGGTACTAGAACACCCCCCCCCCCCTACAGTCCAAATTTATCACCCTGCAAATACCATTACTAAACTGATTTCACAAACAAAGAAAAATTTCCGCGTTTTAACGCCTTCCCTCACTAAAAAACAAATGACAATACGTTGCACAACGGCCGTCGGCACTTGGCGCGCATGAAACATGCACTCCTAAGAAAATAAAGCCACACTGTTTGTATGGGACCCAGCTATCACATACTCATCCCTCGACCTTCAAAATATACCTGCATATATATATATATATATATATATATATATATATATATATATATATATATATATATACATATATATATATATATACATATATATATATATATACACATATAAATATATATATATATATATATATATATATATATATATATAAACTATGTGAAGGGTTCGTGAGCTGATCTTTCTTTAGAAAGTCCAAGTATCCAATTATTTTTGTCAGTCGATACATCGAAAAATTTTATTATTTAAATTTCATGCATAAGATTAAAAGGATTTTTAAAAAGATTATTCGCATTGCACGGACAATGATAACTTTTAATTGAATAATAAGTAATATTTTTATTTCTAGATTTTGACACATTAAATAAATGAATTAAAGGTGGATTACCTGATAAATGAAAATATAGTATTCGAAACTTTAAGTGTTTTTGGAATTGATTTAATATTTTATCTTAAATGTATCTTGGGAATGTTGGTGCCAATTAAGTTGCATAGGAAGACGAGGTGATTGCAGGTGCTAGTGGTTACTGTCTACATCATGGTTCGATTTTAGGGTTAGAATTTTTGGAAGGAATTACCCTGAAGCGAGCGTTGGAACTTTGTTAACAAAGTCACCCTAATGGCAACGCACCTGCATAGCCGTTTCATTATTTCTCGGGCAGTCAAGGTATGCCTGGAGAAGCTCGTACATGGCAATTTCTCACGTAAAGGAGAGACGTTGGGATGTACATCTTTGGTGGACCTCGTCATTTGGACGGATTCGACACCCATCAAACAATGGTACTATCTGTTCTTGCCGGCACTCCAAAAGTACATTAATGTGGAGTTGGTGGAAATTTTGGGCTTGAGTGTTGTCAAACCTTCTTCCAGTGCATGGTCCTTGCCTATTTTGATGGTTAAGAAGAAAGATGGATGGTTTTGTATAGACTTTCGGAAAATAAATAAAGTCACGGAGAATGATGCTTTTTCTCTTCCTTGCATTTCGGCTAACCTCGATAAGCTGCAGAATGCTAAATTTCTGTCAACGTTGGATATAAAGTCCGCATATTGGCAAATGCCAGCGCAGAAACAGTCTTCGCTTGACTGCTTTCACCATACCTGGGAGGGGTTTTTACCAGTTCTGCAGAATGCCTTTTGGGTTGTCCGATGCATTGGCTACGTGGCAGTGATGAATTAACTGAGTTCCAGCCCCAGAACCATACGTTTCCACGCATCTTGATGACATCATCATTGTCACATAAATTTTTGAGAAGCACTTCAAGATGCTAGAAGAGGTTTTCAAACGTCTCCAGGACGCCGGCCTAGAACTCTCCCCAGGTAAGTGCCATTTTTGTCTATCGCAATCAAAGTATTTGCGATGCGAATAGGCTGATACAGATCGCAAAAAGTTTGAAAGCGTGATGAATATTCCTCGTCCGTAAAGTGCTAAGCAATTCCGGCACTTCTTGGGGATGGTCTCATGGTACCGTCATTTTATACCAGACCACGCATAGTTGATTGCACCATCAACGGAACTCCTGCGCAAGAGTTAAAAAATTTCAATAGTCCCCTAAGTGCGAGTCAGCTTTCAACCAATGCAAGTTAAAACTAATTTTGGCTCCAATAATTTCTTGTCCCGACTTCAGCTTACCCTTATTGTCCAAACGGATTCATCAGATGTGGAGGTGTGGACTGTATTAAGCCAGGTATTTCTGGAGAAGCAGCGGGTAATTTGCTTCCTTGGCCAATCATTGAGTAAAGCGGGAAGAAACAATACAACTACCAAAAAGGGGTGCTCAGCAGTCCTGAAGGCAGTGGAAAAACTTTGGCCCTACATCGAGGGAACAAAATTTAGCGTGATCACAAATCACCAATCCCTATTGCAGTTAAATAATCTGAAAGATACTTCAAGTCGGCTTATGAGGTGGGCGGTCAGGCTCCAGCAATTTGATTTTGACGTAAAACATCGAAAAAGTAAAGAGCATTCGGTGCCTTATGCTTTGTCAAGATCTGTGCCAAAGTTTGCAATGGTTGAGAGCAAAAACATACCCGAGGACAAATGGCGGCTGGGGATGATGTGCAAGAAGCGAAAAATCTGGAACGATTTGCGGACAGGTGGGCGGAGCAGAGTTCTCTTTGGAAAATGATTTTCAGCCGTTAAGCGGAGCTCAGCGGGAATTCTTGGAAATAGGTAGGTCCCAAGTGGGATACGTCAAGAGTCCTTCAAAGATGCCATGACGACCCAACGGTGGGATACATAGGCGTAAGCCAGTATATGTCGCGCAAAGAGTCTTTTAGTTCAAGATGCGTGCGGATATCCACCGGTATGTTTTCCCTGTAAAGCGTGTCGAGGTACCAAGTTGAAACGGCAGCGACCCTTCTGAACAATGGCTACCTAAACAAGCCAAGCTAAAGAGCCATGCCAAATCATTTGTATCAACCTCTTAAGACCACTGTCACAACGAAAACAGGACCATACTCATACTCTAATAGCGGTAGATTATTTCACAAACTTTTCTTTCGTTTTCCCATTAAGGTGGACTACAGCGACACAAACTACAAGATCTTCAGTTCTATGAGGGAACATTACTCACCTTCTATTTCAAAACATAACTTCAAAATGCACTGAAATAAGTTGTGATTGTTAAATATATATTTACTTTTTATTTGTAATTTGTTTAGATATAAGTCCTTTGTTTGTGATTGGCTTGTTTGGTTTAGTAAATAAATAAATAAATGTCGAACACTCTGCAGGATAGAGTATTTGCCTGCAGTGGTTATGTGTGAAAATAGCGTGCTATAAGCATTACTTTCAGCATACGATACGGATGTCCAATACACTGCGTTCTACCACCCCCAGACCGATCTAGCAGAAGGATATTTCGGGACGTGAAACGGATGTTGAGGGCATATGTGGGAGAAAACCATCATAAGTGGGATCGCAATCTACCGCGGATTGATTGTGCATTTCGCACATATACTCGTACACATGAAGTCATGGGAAGTAGGCCTTATTTTGTCAACTTTGGCTGGGAGTTGGTAGTTTCTCGCAAGGGACCGATTTCACCGGCGCAAAATGATACGCTGCAAGATCCCTTAGAAAGGGCAGTGAAGCTGAAAGCGGTACAGGATGAGGTATTAAGACACCTAAAGAAGGCTGACGAGAAAAGCACGCAGCGATATAAAAGAAAAGCACGCAGTGATATATAGATGTGACAATTAAGTAATGAGACTTTATTGCCGCAGGTAAGCCTGTGACCTTGAAATCGTGATCGTAATCTCCGCAAAAGACCCACCATTTTATCCAGGTGACCTAGTATGAAGGTGGAATTATGCTCTGTCGGATGCGGTACAATTTTATTCCCCCGAGCTAGCACCCGAATTTCTGGGGCCGTTTAGAACTGTTAGCTCAGAGACTTCATCCCTGTTCAAGCTGGTAGATATGAAAGGTAAAAATATAGGCGTTTGGCAAGCAAAAGAATTCAAACCTTATATTAAGTAATGGGTAATTGGGAAAAAATTAAGTACAACGGATGTAACGACATAAAACTATTCAAAAAGTAATTTTGGGCTTTACCATAAGTTAGTACGTGTATCATGTATAGTTTGCAAAAGATTGCGTCGTGTGCATATCGTCTTCTTCACATTTTCTGTTGTTTTTGTTTTTTTTTTGTGTTCCCTTCCGTTTTTGGTAGCCGGTTCACCTAAAATAAATGACAGTATTTTCAAGCGTTCCCTTCTTTTGGTTAAATCTAGAGGATGTTGGTAGAAAGAATATGATTTTGCCTATTTCCATTAGTATGCACAGACGATGGGTGCAGACAGAAGGTGGTAAGAAGGTTTAAAAACATGGTTATCCTTAGGAATGTAGTTTGTCGGGGTATCTTGCAACGAATGCAGTTTCTCGGGGTTTCCTGCGATTTTCTTTCATCTTCTTTATCAACTTTTGTTTTTTTCCTCATTATTTGAATTCTATTTTCCTTTCCCTAGCTACTTTTTAGACCTTTTTTAGGGTATTGCAAAATCATTTTACAATACCCTACTAAAATCACGTCGTGTCTGTCCGTCCGTCCGTGTGTCACACCACTTTTTCTCGCAAACTACATAAGCTAGAAACATAAAAGTGATGCTCTCTTCAAAGTTTCATTACAAATAAAATGTATAAGGTGTTCAAGGGGGCTCTCCCCATATAGGAGAGTGGCACCCGAAAAAAAATTTCATCACATGTAGGCAATATGGGTATCAAATGAATGGTCTTGATGAGACCTTTGCAAAGCAGGTTTTAAACTGACAAATTTTGCTTTGAGGGGTGCAGGGGAAAGGAAAATGTACTAAAATTTGACCCGAAAACCTGAAAAAAAATCACCGACGAGTACAAGGGCAACAAATACCTTAGAAGTCGAAATTCGATCAATTTTGTTAAAAGTAGTACATTTTATAAATTTTACGTTTTTGCCTATATTATCAAAATGGTAATCTTGAAATTCCTGAAAACTACAATTTAACTTTTTTGAAAGTAATTGCATGTGTTCTGAAAATTTCACAATAATCGAACAATAAACAGCTAAGTTATAGCCGATTGACTAAACACGTGATACTAGGGAGATACACTTTTGCAACGGACCTAACCACTATAAATACGTAGGAATTTTGATTTTTAAAAATGGTTTGTAATATTGATGTCTTATCATGACTAATTAAACGACGGAGTCAAAACATTTGAAACCAAATGGTGGCGAATATAAAAATATAATAACCATAATAATTCTTCCAACTCAATTTATGGAATCTTTATATTAGTCAAGTTTTGATACGCAGAATATATTGTTTGATTTACTAATTGTTTTACAATACCTTTCTGGCAGGAGCACTCTCCTGCTACTTCAACTTGTTTGTTTTCTCGTCTATACAAATCTCCCTTTCTTGGATTGTCGATAAGGTGCATTCTAGTTAGCTGAAAGGAAACCAACAGCAATGAGAATATTTTCAGTTTATTAAGGTGTTGGGTTATTTCAGACGAATACAAGCATAAAAAAATAAGAATAGAAGAAAACTCATTAGTCTAATTCATGAAGCTGTTGATTTGATGGTAGATTATCGTTAGATTGCTAGGTTTAAGTCATAGTTTCTGTATGTAACTATCACATATACTTTCCGGTATACTTAAGGGTAGATGAATAGGTTATAGGGTAGGTTTGGAACTTTTTTTTCTTTATGCATTTGGAACCAGAATATTTAGTCTTCTTTCCTTTTGATTTGGCATACAATTAGTTTCTTTTTTCTAGCATGGACTATTTTTTATCTCCTATTTTTGGATGGAATACATTAGTGACTCCCTCCTACGGAGAAACTGGAGCCAACGCTGAAGAGTTTAATGTGTGTCAGGTGGTGAGTTAGGAGATGAAGTCCAAAATTTAGATCGTAGGTCTGTTAGACATAGCATATGTTTGAAATGAATGCATATTAGAAGCTCAATTTAGTTTATGGTTAAAATGACCTAAAGATTGGTAATATGAGGGTTGAATAATAGAACAAAGACAGTAAATTTTTTGTTTTATGTACTAGTTACTTGAATTAGTGGTTAGTGCAAAAGTAGTAAACATAAAGTCGCTTTATGTTTGAGGTAGTAAAACGCATCTGTTATGTATTATAGCTTTTTGAGAACGTTACCCTTTACTGAAGTATTTCACAAACCAGTAAATAAGAAAAAAATGAATGCACTCAATCTGCTTCTAATTATTGCATATGTGAAACGGATAATTTTCAAATTTGTTAAATTAATTTCAAAGTAGTTGGATAAGTTCTTACGAAGGCTAGCTTTTATCTACGTAATACTACACTGCATACATCAAGCAACAATGGAAATACAATGGGATTCCCAGAATGTATCTGTTAACGGATAACTAACGTCAGTTTACAATTGAATGCGGATATCTGTTCGTCATAAACAAATAATTACATATATGCCACCTACTTGGACATATTCCTGATAACCAGGACCTCACTCAATTGGCGTTCACTCAATCTTAGTAGCACAAACACTAAACATCATCCTTCTACGAGGAGACAACACACTGTCACCGAATTCACCGGGCTTAAAAGCGCCAGCACGACAACAAAAATGCTTTAGACTAAACGAACTCTAAAAATCAAATCACGCAGTAGATGATGGACATGAGAACAAATGTACTTAAAATCAAACCAGCGCGAACATCAAAATACGCAATAGGCGACGTATACAATCAAAACAAACACTAAAAATCTTCATAAATGTCAGCTAATTTCACCACAGATATCTTCCTACCATATTTATTCCGTCACAACTCCGGAAAACGACACTATCTGGTTCAAAGTCAGCGGTGTAGTACATCAGCGTAGTGAAAAAGCCACCAATGAGTGGAAAGTGAACAGTACGGAACAAGGGGGATGTGGGTGCGATGAAAGAAAGGAAGATTTGCTGTTAGGCAAAAGATATATAAACGCTGGTGTTCTACGCACTTCCTTCTTCTTTTTTAGACTTTTAGATTAGTAGTTGTTGTATAGGGAGTACGAGGAATTTTCTATTTTTGGCGGAAGTGTAGGAGGGTAGAGCGACAGAATTATTCCTTTGGTTGGAAACACGATTTGCTCCGAATATTCTGTAGCAACTGCGGGTCAATGACGATGCCGGGGCCCCCAACGGCTAAGTAGGGTAAGCTAGGGTTTCTCTCGTTATTTTGCATCATTTAATATGTACTAATTAATAATTTTGTAATTAAAGTTTCATAAAAGTTTTAGTTTGCAACGTAATTGAGAAGCCACGTTTTTTCCTTCTTTTGCAGATATATGAATAAAAAGTATGAATAAAGTAGAAAAAAGTGTGTAAGGGGGATACTGAGTGCTGTTGCTTTTAAATTTTGTGAAAATAATTATTAACAGTGTGCGATATCCATCGGTAAAGAGTAACAGTTTTGTCAGTAGGCATCTTGCTGGGTTGTTTTATTGATAGTATTGTGCGTAACTTGTTTCTTTCTACCCCCTTTTTTTGTGGTAGGGAGGTGTATGCCATTTATGCACAGAGTGTGGGACTCCCATGCGCGACTAGACTACCCACTAAATACCTCCCCTGTCAACCTGAGAACCCAGCCTTGAACCGTTTGACACCTTACTTCGGGCCAGGTCTCGTTTTGTTACGCCGTGAGGCGCCTTCAAGCTGGGGAGTCCTTTCATAGCGGAAAACGATCCGCCAGCCCCAGCGTCCCCGGCTGCTGTGAGTCTCTTTTATATTTTAGGACTTGTAGCAACCACGGAAGTCACCGCAGTTGCAGACATTAAATATTGGCAGAGGGGTGTGTAGCCCAGGGTGGCATACTGAGGCCAGCTAGCGCTCAGTCGTATCGTGGGTCTTCCGGGACACCCTCTGCTCGTGCTGAGCCACCTTACATAAAAACTAGCACAAAGGGAAAAGGATGGGAAAGGGAGAGGTCATTTTGAGAAATGAAAATAAGGTTTTAATGTGCCATGGCCGTTTTATTTACAAAAATCCAAAAATTATATAACAAAACCATTCACAAATTTTACAAAAAAAGAGAAAAAAAAACTAATTTCAATCAAATCCTACCCCTTCAAAATTGGATTTAAGCAAATAAAGAGTAAATCGAGGTTAATTTAAATATACAAAACTATATAAAATCAAATAATTTAAAGCCGGGCAAAAAGTAAGAAAATGAATTTAAACTCACTTACTTTCCTGCGAAACTCCGAGCGCTCAGGGAAAGGCCAAAAAAGAAGCGGGGGCTCTGAAAACCAAAAGGAGAAATCTCTGGAATGTACCAAAAAAAATTCAAGAGGGATGGTAAAACGGCCACCTTTTGCAGTTTTCACACTGGCTAATTTGCACTGTTTGACTTTTCACTCTTATCCTCTGGCACTATATTGTTGTTTCTTTTCGCTTTAAAATAGAATTTGTTTAAATTCACAGTCTTTTCGTTCTTCCTGTTTTTTTTTCACTTCTTCTTAGTTCTTTCGGTTATCTTTAAATCTCAGTTAATTCACAACACACTTGGAATTAGTTTGTGTCTTCGTTAAAGTTACACTATGTCACTGAAGCTTTCGTACTTTCTGTACACCATACAAATTTCACTATTTTCCCCCAAAATTCACCCAACACCAACACTGGAAATCCCAACCCCATATTAAAATGTCCAAAACGCAAGTCAAGATACACTTCTAATTCACCCAAAAACTCTTCTTCCCCCGGAGAAAGAACTTCCACTTTTTAACTTGCAACGGACTCGCAAAACGGAAAAATTCACTCCCAAAGCGCTCACACTTCTTTCCGACGTCAAATACTGACTGCCCAATCCTCACCACTTCATTTCACTTTCCACCTTTATCCCATCCGATCCCGCAATCCAACTTCTTCTCCAATTACCGCTGTCGCATCTGGGTAACGTAATCGAAGTTCATTACACTTCGATTCCGCTACCCACACATCTTTTGGTCCATATCGACAAACTCAATAGTATCCATTGTTTTACATATGGCAGTTTGAACACTCCAAGAAGCGCTTGGTTGAATTCAAAGTGTCTCATATACACATTTCGGAAGCTATTGGTTTTGCCGATACCACAAAAAGAGTGCTTCCGTGCGCCCGGGGGAACTTGAACTCAGGGTTCCAGCAGTCCCACGGTCGAGAACTCGCGACATAACCAATGGAGCTATGCCCTATCGATCTCCCATTCATCAGATTAGCAACTTCAACGATGTATCTGGGCATGAGATTGAATTTTGTTAGTAGAGAAACGTGAATTAATTTTCGTTAGTAAGAAAAATAAAATTTTGTTAATGGGAACTAGTGAATAGAATTTGTTAGTATGAAGGAAGGAATTAGGTTTTGTTAGGAAGAATGAATAGAATGAAATTTTGTTAGTGGGAATTAATGTAGGGAGTGTTGTTAGTGGGAAGATTAAACTTCTTAATATATTACTAAGGTGTTCTAATTGGAAATCAGGGAAAGGGTAGGATTTTGATGATGTGGATATAAAAATTAAAGGGAAATTGGAAAAATGTTAATAAAAATATATAAATATACCGAGGAAAAGGTAGGAGTGCCCAAAGGAAAGTGACAATGTTACGGCGGTAATTTGAAGTTGCAAATGGGAGGAAGTTGGTACGCCGGAATTCGCAACAATCGTGGGGACGACCCAGACCCTGAGTGTCTCATTCAGCCGGGCAAACAAAGAATGTCGGCGGGGGTAGCCGGAAAAAAACAAAAAAGTAGACATTCACTGGACTTCACACCATGGAAATATTCTGTCTGGTTTCTGTTTAGGTGATTGGCGAGCCCCAGTATCCGTCACTTAACTCACTCCTCCCAGCAGACAATGCTCCATCCGGATCATTGTGCACCTCATTCAGCAGTACGATTTCACCACTATAATGAGTATCGACCGCGCAATGAGCAGTACCCGAATAATGACGTTTAGAAATCGGGATGCTTTTGCTCAGCTTCACCTTATCGATGGACGATAGGTGGTGGTCAGCAACTTCGGAGGGGTCATCGACCGCAAGAGAAGAACGACTCAAGGGGACTGAAGTAGACATGAAAGATTCTGCAGACAGGGGCAATAAAACTGGCGCGATGTTAAAAGCGTCCCAAAAATCAATCCCGAGATAAATAGAATACGTTAATGCCGGAACAATCAAAAACCGAATCAACCGAGTTCGATTATTGAATTGAACCAATGCAGTAACGTATCCTAACACATCAGCCTTATGACCTGATGCCGTCTTGATATTGGCATGCATCGAATGAAGATACAAACCAAGATCACGGACGAGGTCAAGGGATCCCGCTCCCAGGATGCTAACGCTTGCACCACTGTCTAACAGACCTTTCAATTTGCGTCCCATAATGCTGATCTCAGCATAAGGCCGCTTGTCCTCGTGCGATGCCACGATTGACTCAATGCACGCTCGCTTGAGAAACCGTCGCATGAAAAAATATTTCCATGATCTGTGGAATCGTGACTTCGATCCTCGCCGCTTGCAGTTAGGCTTGCAGTCAGAATCAAAGTCACAAGCCACGTCCAGGGAATTGCTTAGGTGAAATCGGACCTCAGGCAGTGACGTCTGTGTAGAAACATCTACAGACCTCGGTGACTGAATTCCTATTTCCCGAGAAAATGATTGCACGGGAATAGCCGGATGCGCTTCAGCAGGGAGGGCACCGGACCGGAGACATGAATCATAACCAGCCGAAAATTCGTCATGCAGTTGCACAGAATTGACTTCACATGTCTGAACTGGATATCGAAGGTTATCCATTTCCAGCCGTTGCCATGTGACTTCAATTCGGCGACACATTCTGACGAGATCTCGGGTGGTTGAGAACTCATGTCCAGCCAGATGCTCCTGCAATCGGAGATTCATGTTCTTAAAGACTAGTTCTCGCAGATCCGTGTCCCTTATTGGAGTCCTGAGTTGGAGAGACATCGCTTCAATGGATTCAAAGAACTCGATGAATGGCTCGTGGGATCTCTGCTTGCGGGCGAACATATTTCCCCAAATATGTGCATCATCAAAACGAGATCCAAATCGCTCAATGAGTTCACATTTCAGCTGACTCCAACTCAAGTCTCCATACAGTTCACGCATCTGCCAGTACCAGTTTTCGGCAGGCCCTTGCAGGAGAATATGCAGGATCGACACCAATTCACGTTCCGAAATACGGTAGCTTTGAGCCAGGGTGCTAACACGGAACACAAACTGGCGAGCATCCATTCCACCTGAGCCTCCATCAAACTTGAATCCCCATTTATGCATGGGAATAAAAGTTTCATCCGATTCAGGTGTCGGGCCATTATCCCGGAACGGATGCTGTGAATGAGATTCTGGCAAATCCTGAGAAGAACGCGGTGAAGGGCAAGCGAAGTACTCATATGGCGTGTGCGGAAACATGATGAAAATTAAAAATGATAAGAAACCACAGATCATCTAAACAATTTAGAAATATAAAAATCTATGAACAGACGGACAACACCGACAATTTGAATAAAATAAATAATTTTATAAATCACAGACAGACGAACAAACGATTCTTTAAAAACAAATTAAAATTTGAATCCCAGACGGACAAACGGACAAGTAAATAAATATATAAAATTTTAAATCTTACTAGCTCAAATAAAAACTGAAATTCTCTATAATATACAATACTTGAAACTTAACCCTAACTAAAACCTAACTGATAAACCTAAACTAAACTCAATAATCAAACCCAACCTAAAATCACTCAAATCCAAAATTAACTAAAACAAACTCAATCATTAAAATTAAAAGAATTTATTCTAAACTAACAACCGTAAAATCAATAATCTAAAACTAATCTAAGTCAAAACCCTAATTATACTCAATAATCTATAACTAAGCTAAACCTACATTCCCCAATAAAATAAAATAACTAAATACCTAACTGTAACTATTAAACAATCAATAAAACCCTAAACTTTCAATATGATATAATAAAAACAAGTGGAATGAGTGCAGGCGAGTGTAAATGGAATTATAAAACTGATTTTGCTATCATTTCTCAAAATGATTCTCCCCATTAATGGAAAGAGAAAAGAAAAGGTAATTGAATGGGATGAAGGTTAAAATTTAACAAGACACAAAACAGACAACCTGTAACAGTGCCAGGCATAGCCATGGAATTCGAAGGCGGACTCTGCTCTGATGGTCACCACGAAGGGCTGACAACGAGACCATTATGAAACACTACGGACTTCATAATGGCTCGGACAAGAGCCGCACAAATCTCAAAGCTACCACCAGATAGATGATGGAAGGGCCGAAAGCGTTGGCTAATTCCAAGAGTTGGATCTAAGTCCAACTATCCCGTGCAGGGAGATATAGCCAACGACTCAAAATTCGGACAACCCCAACCACCATCCACACTGTCACAGCATGACCACTGTCATAGCCGGTGTGAACAATAAAACATAAATTCAGCACGGTAGGCGCCACTGCAACTGCGGCGAACCCCGTGATCAAGATTCCAATATTTAACTATCAAAAACTCTAGATTAAACTTAAAACCGTCAATAAAATCATGTAAAAATTATATCCAAATTCATAAAAAATTTCCAACGAAACAAAAATAAATAATTTTCCTGGAATGCTCAAACCACTATTCAAGTCAGGCACTCCAGGTACTCAAGCCCAACAAATCTGAAATTGAAAAATTTAAGCTATAATTAAAAACTAATAAAACACCGGTTGGGCGCCATATGTAGCAACCACGGATGTCACCGCAGTTGCAGACATTAAATATTTAGCAGAGAGGTGTGTAGCCCGGGGTGGCATACTGAGGCCGGCTAGCGCTCAGTCGTGTCGTGGGTCTTCCGGGACACCCTCTGCTCATGCTGAGCCACCTTACATAAAAACTAGCACAAAGGGAAAAGGATGGGAAAGGGAGAGGTCATTTTGAGAAATGAAAATACGGTTTTAATGTGCCATGGCCGTTTTATTTACAAAAATCCAAAAATTATATAACAAAACCATTCACAAATTTTACAAAAAAAGAGAAAAAAAAACTAATTTCAATCAAATCCTACCCCTTCGAAATTGGATTTAAGCCAATAAAGAGTAAATCGAGGTTAATTTAAATATACAAAACTATATAAAATCAAATAATTTAAAACCAGGCAAAAAGTAAGAAAATAAATTTAAACTCACTTACTTTCCTGCAAAACTCGGAGCGCTCGGGGAAAGGCCAAGAAAGAAGCGGGGGCTCTGAAAACCAAAAGGAGAAATCTCTGGAATGTACCAAAAAAAATTCAAGAGGGATGGTAAAACGGCCACCTTTTGCAATTTTCACACTGGCTAATTTGCACTGTTTGACTTTTCACTCTTATCCTCTGGCACTATATTGTTGTTTCTTTTCGCTTTAAAACAGAATTTGTTTAAATTCACAGTCTTCTCGTTCTTCCTGTTTTTTTCACTTCTTCTTAATTCTTTCGGTTATCTTTAAATCTCATTTAATTCACAACACACTTGGAATTAGTTTGTGTCTTCGTTAAAGTTACACTATGTCACTGAAGCTTTCGTACTTTCTGTACACCATACAAATTTCACTATTTTCCCCCAAAATTCACCCAACACCAACACTGGAAATCCCAACCCCACATTAAAATGTCCAAAACGCAAGTCAAGATACACTTCTAATTCACCCAAAAACTTGTTAGTGGGAAGATTAAACTTCTTAATATATTACTAGGGTGTTCTAATTGGAAATCAGGGAAAGGGTAGGATTTTGATGATATGGACATAAAAATTAAAGGGAAATAGGAAAAATGTTAATAAAAATAAATGAATACACCGAGGAAAAGGTAAGAGTGCCCAAAGGAAAGTGACAATGTTACGGCGGCAATTTGAAGTTGCGAATGGGAGAAAGTTGGTACGCCGGAATTCGCCACAGACTGCCTGAGCATAATGTGCCACCTGGTTCCATTTGTCAACCGATTCGAGAATCACCGCAACTATATTATCCGGGGTGAGCTCTCCCCTCTCCCCGTAGAGTTCCCTTCGCAGCCTAACCCATTTTGTACACGAAAAAAATGTGTGACAGGCAGTGTCCTCCTCTCCTGGGCAAAACCGACAATCGGGGGACCGTGACTTACCGATCTTATGCAGCTAAGACTGAAAACACACATGCCCACTCAAAAACTGGGTCAGTCTTTCTACCCCTTTTTTTTTTGTGGTAGGGAGGTGAAGGCATTTACGCCCGCCGAGTCTGGCAGTGTGGGACTCCCATGGAGGATACCCTTGGACTACCCACTAAACACCTCCCCTGTCAATCTGAGAACCTAGCCTGGAACCGTTTGACACATTACTTCGGGCCAGGTCTCGTTTTGTTACGCCGTGGGGCGCCTTCAAGCTGGGGAGTCCCTTTCCTAGCGGGAGGGGAGAGGGGAAGAGGAAATGCCAGAAGAGCGATCCCCCAGCCCCAGCACCTCTGGCTGCTGCGAGTCCCTCTTATCTTTTAGGACTGCCCGAGCATAATGTGCCACCTGGTTCCATTTGTCAACCGATTCGAGCACCACCGCGACTATGTTATCCGGGGTGAGCTCTCCCGTCTCCCTGTAGAGTTCCCTTCGCAGCCTGGCCCATTTGGTACACGCAAAAAATGTGTGACAGGCTTTGTCCTCCTCTTCTGGGCAAAACCGACAATCGGGAGACCGTGACTTGCCGATCTTGTGCAGGTAAGACTGAAAACACCCGTGCCCGCTCAAAAGCTGGGTCAGATAGAAGTCAGTCTCACCATGCCTTCGATTTAGCCACGGTCTCACATCCGGGATGAGGCGCGCAGTCCACCTTCCCTTCGTTACCATTAACACGTGATAGTTGGATAAGTTCTAGCGAGGGCTAGCTTTTATCTACATAATACTACACTCCATACATCAAGCAACAATGGAAATAAAATGGGATTCCCAGAATGTATCTGTTAACGGATAACTAACGTCAGTTTACAATTGAATGCGGATATCTGTTCGTCATAAACAAATAATTACATATATGCCACCTACTTGGACATATTCCTGATAACCAGGACCTCACTCAAATGGCGTTCACTCAATCTTAGTAGCACAAACACTAAACATCATCCTTCTACGAGGAGACAACACACTGTCACCGAATTCACCGGGCTTAAAAGCGCCAGCATGACAACAAAAATGCTTTAGACTAAACGAACTCTAAAAATCAAATCACGCAGTAGATGATGGACATGAGAACAAATGTACTTAAAATCAAACCAGCGCGAACATCAAAATACGCAATAGGCGACGTATACAATCAAAACAAACACTAAAAATCTTCATAAATGTCAGCTAATTTCACCACAGATATCTTCCTACCATATTTTCTCCGCCACAACTCCGGAAAACGACACTATCTGGTTCAAAGTCAGCGGTGTTGTACATCAGCGTAGTGAAAAAGCCACCAATGATTGGAAAGTGAACAGTACGGAACAAGGGGGATGTGGGTGCGATGAAAGAAAGGAAGATTTGCTGTTAGGCAAAAGATATATAAACGCTGGTGTTCTACGCACTTCTTTCTTCTTTTTTAGACTTTTAGATTAGTAGTTGTTGTATAGGGAGTACGAGGAATTTTCTATTTTTGGCGGAAGTGTAGGAGGGTAGAGCGACAGAATTATTCCTTTGGTTGGAAACACGATTTGCTCCGAATATTCTGTAGCAACTGCGGGTCAATGACGATGCCGGGGCCCCCAACGGCTAAGTAGGGTACGCTAGGGTTTCTCTCGTTATTTTGCATCATTTAATATGTACTAATTAATAATTTTGTAATTAAAGTTTCATAAAGGTTTTTGTTTGCAACGTAATTGAGAAGCCACGTTTTTTCCTTCTTTTGCAGATATATGAATAAAAAGTATGAATAAAGTAGAAAAAAGTGTGTAAGGGGGATACTGAGTGCTGTTGCTTTTAAATTTTGTGAAAATAATTATTAACAGTGTGCGATATCCATCGGTAAAGAGTAACAGTTTTGTCAGTAGGCATCTTGCTGGGTTGTTTTATTGATAGTATTGTGCGTAACTTGTTTCTTTCTACCCCCTCTTTTTGTGGTAGGGAGGTGAATGCCATTTATGCACAGAGTGTGGGACTCCCATGCGCGACTAGACTACCCACTAAATACCTCCCCTGTCGAACTGAGAACCCAGCCTTGAACCGTTTGACACCTTACTTCGGGCCAGGTCTCGTTTTGTTACGCCGTGAGGCGCCTTTAAGCTGGGGAGTCCTTTTCTAGCGAAAAGCGAAAAGTGATCCGCCAGCCCCAGTGTCCCCGGCTGCTGTGAGTCCCTTTTATGTTTTAGGACTGCCTGAGCATAATGTGCCACCTGGTTCCATTTGTCAACCGATTCGAGAATCATCGCAACTATATTATCCGGGGAGAGCTCTCCCCTCTCCCCGTAGAGTTCCCTTCGCAGCCTGACCCATTTTGGACACGATCAAATGTGTGACAGGCAGTGTCCTCCTCTCCTGGGCAAAACCGACAATCGGGGGACCGTGACTTACCGATCTTATGCAGCTAAGACTGAAAACACACATGCCCACTCAAAAACTGGGTCAGTCTTTCTACCCCCTTTTTTTTGTGGTAGGGAGGTGAAGGCATTTACGCCCGCCGAGTCTGGCAGTGTGGGACTCCCATGGAGGATACCTTTGGACTACGCACTAAACACCTCCCCTGTCAATCTGAGAACCTAGCCTGGAACCGTTTGACACATTACTTCGCGCCAGGTCTCGTTTTGTTACGCCGTGGGGCGCCTTCAAGCTGGGGAGTCCCTTTCCTAGCGGGAGGGGAGAGGGGAAGAGGAAATGCCAGAAGAGCGATCCCCCAGCCCCAGCGCCTCCGGCTGCTGCGAGTCCCTCTTATCTTTTAGGACTGCCCGAGCATAATGTGCCACCTGGTTCCATTTGTCAACCGATTCGAGCATCAGCGCAACTATATTATCCGGGGTGAGCTCTCCCGTCTCCCTGTAGAGTTCCCTTCGCAGCCTGGCCCATTTGGTACACGCAAAAAATATGTGACAGGCATTGTCCTCCTCTCCTGGGCAAAACCGACAATCGGGAGACCGTGACCTACCGATCTTGTGCAGGTAAGACTAAAAACACCCGTGCCCGCTCAAAAGCTGGGTCAGATAGAAGTCAGTCTCACCATGCCTTCGCTTCAGCCACGGTCTCACATCCGGGATGAGGCGCGCAGTCCACCGTCCCTTCGTGCGATTCCTCAAAGACTGCTGCCAATCGTTGAGCGAGCGTTGTATCTCCTCGCGGACAACCATCCCCCTCGCATCCTCGTTTCGGCGCAGGTAAATAGCGCGGCGCTCTCTAACAAGGAGGGTGATAGGTATCACGCCTGCAATCACTCTCACCGCCGAGTCGGAGACTGTTGGATACGAAGATGCAATTCTCAGTGCTCCTCTTCTCTGTACCTGTGCCAGTCGTTTTCAGTATACCTCCTTGCTGAGAGCGTCGCCCCATACCTCTGCTCCGTACAGTAGCCCTGACCCTACAGCACTCACCAAGAGGCGTCTTCTTGATGGGCTGGGTCCCCCTACGTTGGCCATAAGTCGACTCAGGGCCGATATTCCCGAAGCAGCCTTCTCAGCCGTTGCCCTGATTTGCTCAGAGAAACTCATCTTTGAGTCGATCAGTAGCCCCAGGTACTTCACCGATGGCTGTTTTTTCGTTTATCTCCAATACTGATCATCCTTACTCTAGGGATTCTCTTTTTTGTCAAGATGACCACTTTGGTTTTGTCCAGTGCTAAACTGAGCCCGCGAGCAGTCATCCAGTCTCTCACTCGGCGCATTAGCATACCTAGCCTAAGTTGCGCTTGTTCAACGGTGTGTCCGGCGATCAGAGCCGCAACATCATCCGCATAGCCGACCAAGCGCGAATCATTTGCCATCTCAAGTCTCAGTAGCCCGTCGTAAGACACGTTCCGTAGGTCCGGACCAAGGATACATCCCTGGGCAACACTCGATGTAATTTCCATCCTTGGCCCTGTGTCGTGTCGTAGAGCAGGCTTCGGTCCTTTAGGTAGTTCCTCAAAAGCTGCATTAGATATTCTGGAACTTGAAAAGAGTTTTCCAGCGTGTCCAGAATATCCACCCATCTAGCGGAGTTGAAGGCATTCCTGACGTCGAGTGTCACCAACAGGATGATCCGTCGCTTGGTGCGACTATATGCCTCTGCCTTTTGGACCGCGTTCACCACCTCTGCAATCGCAGGAATGGTAGAACGTCCTGCTCTAAAGCCGTACTGCCGAGGAGATAGGTCCCCAGCAGCACGAATCGCGTCAGTGAGTCTTCCCTTGATGAGTTTCTCTAGCACTCTCCCAGCCGTGTCTAGCATGCATAACGGGCGGTATGCAGACGGCAATTCGGGATTTCCCTTCCCCTTGCTGACCAGCACGAGCCTCGCCACCTTCCATCGTACCGGGAAAACCCCGTCCCGTAGGCAAGCGTTGAATGTGCTGAGCAGCAAGTCAGGACAATGGTGATAGACGAGCCGCAACACCTCAGCTGGAACACCATCTGGACCTGGAGCCTTCCTCGCTTTCAGGGAGAGGACTGCCTCCTCCAATTCCAGCTGTGTGAAGAGTGGGCACTCGACTGCTGTTTCACCATGGACAGCGTCAACACGGACGGGATGGGCGGGGAAGAGTCCCCGCACTATCGCGTCCATCTTTTCCGCGTCATGTATTCAAGGCTTCCGTAGGGCACCAAGTTTCCCCATGACCAGCTTGTAGCCAAGGCCCCACGGATCCCTATTTACATCGTCCACGAGGTCTTGCCAGCATCGAGCCTTGCTCTTGTTAATAAGCCTGCGAAGATATTTCCTGCCGGACCTGTATGCTGCTAGCCTAGTGTCTGCCTCCTCCCGTGTTTGCGCCCGCTGGGCCTCTCGCCGAAGTTTGTGACACTCGCTTCTTTGTTCGGCGATCTCGTTTGACCACCAGTATACTGGAGGCTTACCATGTCGGGGTCTCCGGCGGGCATGGAAGACTCACAAGCAGCTATGATGGTACTCATAGTTGAGTTCACCAAGTCCTTGGCTGTAGGCCCTCCACTCCCTGCCGGAGCTCCCAGCAACGGTGCGCCTGCCGTAAGCGCGTCAGTGAACTTCTCAACGTCCATCCTCCCAGTCCTCCATCCGAGGATTGAAGTTTGGGCATATGCACGCAGAGTGGCACTGTCGTGAATCTCAACAGCTATATACTGGTGATCACTAGCCGAGTAGTCCTCTAGTACTCGCCAGTTGTGTACTCTAGGTACCAGGGACTCCGAAGCGAGTGTCACATCGGGTATGGTTCCTACGCAACCCCAGCGGCGGAAAGTAGGGGTGTTACCAGTATTTGGGACAAAAAGCGCTGTTCTGGCCGTCATGTCATTGTGGCATACCCCATTCAATGGCTCTAGCGTTGAAGTCTCCCCCGACCAGCATGTGGTCCTCTGTGTTCGAGACAGCGTCCTCCAGGGCATCGAAATTGGTACGAAAAGATCGCATTGCCTCGTTAGGCGTCCGATAAACACTAAAATATGTTATCCCTGAACACTGCACCCACACAAAACCATCCCCGCGTCCATGGCCCTGCACCTGCAGGCGGGCGCTGTCTTGAATCCAGATGGCCGAGGTACTAGATTTGTCAGGGCACCACGCTTGCGAGTCCTTGTTATGATGTTGCTCGCTCAGCAACAGGAGGTCAGCTTTCTTATCCCTCGCAAACTGCTCAAGTAGGTCCTGGGCGTTTGTGCTTCGGTGCAAATTGACCTGCAGGATACGGATCATTTGAGTATCGATTTGGCTTTAGTTAGGGCTTCCTTGAAAACCCAGCATCTCCCTGTCCCCGGCTCATGTTTGAGGTCACCGGGTGCTAGCTTAGCATCCTTGCAAAGAATGCATTTTGCCTCGTTCGTGCACTCCTTCCTTTTGTGCCCCGTTTCACCACATTTGTAGCACAGAGATCTCCTGTCGGGTCCCCTACAGCCATACGCGGTGTGTCCGTATTCGAAGCATCTGAAGCAGCGGATAGGAATCGCTCTTCTCCGTATCCTGCAGATCACCCAACCTATCTTAATTTTGCCCTTCGCCAGGATTTGCTGGGCGTCTTTATTAGCTAGTTCGACAATAGCCATGCGTTGCCCCCTTGTGTTTTCACGTGCCAATCTTGCCTTGACTTCACTTAAGCTGGGGAACTCCCTCCTAATGGCATCCTCTACTTCAGCTTTGTCCGTGACGCAGTCGAGGTCCCTGATTTCCAGGGTGGCCATTGGTTCGAGCGAGGCAACCGTCACGGAATGCATCTTTGTTTGTGGCCTCTGGCCCGAATCCCACCAGCAGGCCACCGGTCCGGGTTGGTCGAACTGCTTTGATGGCAGTTTTGGTGTCGTCTGGCTTGATTGCTCCTTTAATTTCATGGAGGACATCTGCGTAGGTTTGGCCCTTAGTGGGTTTAATAAGCAGTGCCTCTCGCAAGGGTTTGCGCCGCGGTTCGCTTTTTGTTTTCTGCGGTATATCGGGGGTTCTTTGTTCTTTTCGTGGTTGAGCTCTTTGTCTGTTTTTTCTAGGAGTAGCTTTTTGGCCGCTTTTTTCGCTGCCTTGTTTCGCACCACATGAAACTCCTCGCCTGGAGTGTCAACTTCGTTTATGGTCTCGTCCTTCCTCCTTTTCTCACGGTCGCCTTCAATTGGGCTACCGGCCATTCTTTTGCTGCTGCTAGGACCCACTGATGCCTCGAGGGAGAGCGTGTCTTTTTGGTGCTTTTCGGTTGCAAGTCACCTCCGCTTGTAGTGCGTTATGCGGCCAAAAAGCTCCTCCAGTTCAAGAATGCCATTCTTGAGAGATCAGTGTCTTGGTTGAGTAGGTAAGCGTTCTGGGTTTTAGTAGCCTCTAGCGGTTAGGAGAACTAGTCTTGATGATTGTGTTCTAGAATAGACATATGCCTTCAGATTACAGGTGCGCTTCCTAAGCCTTAGTAGCCTCTAATGTTGAATAGTGAAACTGGAAAGTTGATTTCTATCTAGGATAGTCCCATATTTTCAATCAATACATTAGAGCTCTAGATTTGTCTGCGTGTATAATCCTATAGAATTCATAGATATTTTTAGGATGGATAGGGAACAGTTGACGCTTTTAGCGATAGATAATTATACTATTCATTGGTGTTATTTCTCTATAGTGGAAGAATTTCTCATATATTTGTTGCTTCTAGTCTTCTAGTAGTTTTGTTATTCATAGGTATTATAATCTTTAGTGGAAGTGCTTCTCAGGTCTTTTACGCTTCTAGCGGTAGATAGTTTTTTATCCATGGTCATTTTAATGTACAGTAGATTTGTGTCTAGGATTGATAGCTGGAATTATTGGGGTTGCTGATCTATTAGAGAAGTTCTATGGATAGGTGGTTTTCCAGGCGGTTGATTCGCTATTTATAAGGCTTGAGCATCCCTAGCGTATCTCACTACTGAGAGGCTTTCCGATTTGCCTCATCGTGTTAGGCGCGCTGGCTTTTTTTTATGGTGCGAGTGGCTGCGTGGTGATAGACATGTGACTGTGTTATTGACGGGTGATGGGTGATGGGCTTGCCCGTCAGCGGGAGTTCTCAGGCATAGGAATTTGCTTCAGGGACGCCTAGTTAAGGAACGTGTTGCTCATCGATTTATGTCTTTGGCTAAGGATGGACGGCAACGTGTGGAAATGATCGATTTTCTTGATCGTGTTAGGCGTGCTGGACGTTTTTTATGGTGCGAGGGGCTGCGCGGTGACGGCGGGCGTTTGTATAGATGGATGGCTTTGCATTATGGATGGGTGACGGGTTTAACTTTCGGCGGGTGTTTTAAGGCGTGAGAATTTACTCCGTGGGTGCTTGCTTAAGATAAGTTTTGCTGAGCGATTGGTGTCTTTGGCTAACGATAGATGGCCGACTCGGTTGATCATGATCATGCATGCCGGAAGTTTTTATGATGTCAGTAGTTGCGTGGTGATGGAGGGCACTGCTATAGACGGGAGACTTTGCATTATGGGTGGGCGACGGGCTTGCCTTTCGATGGGTGCTTTAAGGCATGAGAATTTACTTAGTGGGTGTTTGCTTAAGGTACGTCTTGCTCCTCGTTTGATGTCTAAGGTTGAAGATGGACAGTATTGTGGATGTGATGCGTATCGCGTGTTGGTTTTACTTAATGGAGTCGGTTTTTTTTTGTTCTGTTGGCCGTGGGGGGCGGGTAACGTGATGCGCGGCATTGAGAAGTGTTTTCATAAATGTCCATTCAAAGCTGCACTTGTTCTAGTTTACTGATTATTATTTTTCACATTGATCGTTTTCAATTTCTTTTTGCTTGAATACGTCGTTTCTTTGTTTTGTGACTCATTGCTGTTGTATATTATTGCTTTTATCGGTTTCATGTCAATAGTACTTTAAGAATCGTCTACAATGTATTTTGATCGGTTAGACTTCTATGTTGATTGCTCAAATCTATGGATGCAGTGAAAGAGATCTTAATGTTTGTTGAAATGCGTTCTTGATATTTAGTATAGCATTAAATTTTAGTTTGCATGTAGCAGCATTTTGTTTGTCTTCATTATCATCACTTATTTCTTAAAGCAGTTTCTATACTTCATTCTCTAATTTTACTATTATGTAGAAGTATGGTACTATATTCATTCATTTTTTTCGGTACTATAGGATGCTCATTGGTTTTGTTCAAAAATTCTAATAATTTCTTCCAAGACGAGTTATTTTTTCAAATTAATGATCTTGTAGTGCATGAGATGGTGATAATTTTGTTCGTACTTCATATGATTTGTTTCTTTTGATAAGCGCATGGTAAAGATACGTTATTTTTTAGATCACTATGTTGACATGTATGTTTTGGGTATCTGTTCCCAATTTCAGATTATTTATGGATGTTGTCTTGGAAAGATTTTACGATTTATGGCTTCTGGTATGCTACTTTTTTATGGAGTTTATGTATGATGGATGTAGAAATCATCGTGGTGGTCCTAATGAGTGGTAATCTTTACGAATTTTCATTGATAATTTATTATTACTTACTGACAGAATAAATAATATAGAAAAAGTGATCGGTGTCAGATCATTGACATTAGGGGTTTGTCAGTATTATCTTATTATTCTTTGGCTATGTCCATAATGCATGAAAATATATTTTTCGTCCTATATGATGGCATTAGATGCATGCACTAAATTGAATGAATTTTTATATTCAGTTTGAATTAGGTGTTGTTATTGTGGGTCTGTATTATTTAGTTTAGGTAGTTTCATGAGTATCAGTATAATATAGAGTAAAACTATTATTTTATGCTTGTCTCATATTCTTCACAGTATGTATGATTTTTTGACATTTCCGGATCTCTTTAGCCATATCGGCATTAGGAACTTGATGACGTTTTGAGTATGAGAATTTTTAATTTGTTTTCTCCTTAGAAAAATGATTTTGATCGGTTAGACTAGAAAAATGATTGGATGCATATTACCGCTTTTAATGCCTATATGATTGCATGAGAATTTACAAACCTCATACTTTGTGTGCTTGTTTTAAGCGTTAAGCCACTTCTATTCGTATTCATTTTCAATATTTGTGCATTAAGTAAAATACGTATTTACATATACTAGATTTATCATCATAGGAATTTGCGGGTTTTTTCATTGACATATTTAAGTATTATTTTCACTTAAACAAAATATGTTCTTGTTGAGTTTTTTCTTATCAGAATTTTTTTCTGCTGGATGCTTGGTTGATTTTTAATAGGTTTGAAGAAGATCTAATTAGTTTTCAACATATAGGGTATGTTTTGGGTTGGCACACAGCTACAATAGATCACTTAGGCTAATGTTCATGTAAGATAGTTCGGTATATATAACGATGTGTGGTAGCATATGAGTTTATGGTAGGCTATTTTTAGATCGGTCTCATCGTATCATGTATAGACAAGTACCATATGTTCTGGAGTGTTCTTGATAAGGATGGTCGCGAAACATTGTAGGATGTTAAGAGATGATCAGGAGGTGTTTGTCTGCTGGTAATTTGATGAACAGATTGGACGTGTGTAACGCATCAAATTTTGATGCGCTGATACACTGATACAGAGCAGTGGTATCAACGCACTGCGCTGATACCATTGCGATATGATAGTTTGATTTCATACGACTAACATATGCTTCATATGCCATGCATGCATGATGACCCATTATTATGCATTATGACGGGTCATAACGCATGATGACCGGTCATTGATGCCTGCGTGGCATGGTTAGGCTGAGTAGAAGCCTCTCCGAGGCCCTCCACCACCTACTACCCGCCAATTAAGTCGGGTAGTAGGTGTGAAAGAGAAAGCTACCTTGAGTTCGTCAGGTAAATGGGATAGTAGGTGCGAAAGAGCAAGCATATTGGTGTGAAGTTGATCATAGTTCAACTGCTGAACAGACTACTCATGACCCTATCAGACGGCTCAACTGATTGGTGATTGGGGATAACCCTCTTTGCATGATAAAGAGATCAGTCGAACTTATGATACTAATACATCGACATTTGATAGCTATTATTATGTACATATCTAGAGACATTTGTCCGTGATGTTTAATCATTTCACAGGTTGTGAGTAATGGTGCAGCGTAAGTTATCGAAACCATTCAAACCTCTTCTGAAAATGGATCAATGACCGATTTTTAGTCAGTTGGAGGTACCAAAATTTTACTCAATTGTTCAATGATAGGGGAAAAATCATTCCAGTCATAACAAACTGATCTTCCTGCATATCCCGGATAATCTAAGAGTGTTGATCATATATGAGAACACCAAGATGATTCAATATACTCGACTAAACAACAGGCTAAATTAATTCATATTAAGACCCTATCAATGGTTTGCATGAAGTAGAGATTTACTCAACAAGTTTGTGCTTTACAAAATGATTCAAATGGCTGACCCAAGGGACCATACGATTTTGACCATTTTGGATAAGTTCATAAGTGTAGCAGCATAATTTCAATGCAACGAGACATCATAGTGGGCGGTAAGAGTCGAAAGCATTATTCATTTCAAAAATAATGACGGACCGCAAGTCTTATGAAGACATGAAAAGACTGAAAAAATGAGCTCAAATTACTGTAGAAAGGGATTCCTATATATTAGATAGACAGGAGTCAAGAGAAAAACTGATGCACATAAAAAGAATGGTGTATTAACTCAATCTTATGAAAAATATATCAGCATGAAATAAGATCAATTAACCCTCGAGCAACTAACAATGGCTTCCTCCTCATCAAGATTTTTTTATCAGAACAGCAACCTGGACGTGAATATTCTTGTCTGACCAATGTATGCCTACGAATAACTTGGAAGATGATCAACATGCAGTCTGGGTAATTAGTAGGCTTTAGGTAAATTGTGACAATCACATAACATTTAAAGTAAGGTGTAAAAATACTGACTGTAACTGTATGGAAAGTAATAAGAATTTTCTTATAAATAGAAACTTATCAAGCAACAAACAAATCTAGGGAATGAAAGATAGCACGGTCGATCAGACGCTCAACTTATCAACTAAAGACAGCTATCCAGACAGCTCAGCAGACAGCATAACAACTAAACAGACAGGGCATCAGCTAAATAGACAGCTTAACAGAAAGTATTACACTTAAGATAGCCAGCGCATCAGCAAAAGCGGCAGCTAAACAGACAGTTTTACAGATAAATAGACAGATAAGTACCCTATAAGCAATCTACTGTAGACTAGCAGTACTCCGAAAAAACTTTAAAGTAAATACATAGAGACAGAAGTGAATATATATGCTGGTGTAATAAATATACATCTTTCGTTTTACTACTAGAAGCAGTCATTTAAAATGATCGGAGCAGATCCAGTAGCTTTGTCAGTTAGTCAGAAGCATAAAAAGGCCAGCCAGACTGATAAGGCTACTTCAGCCAGAAAAGTGAACACGGAAGAGAAGAAACTAAAAAAGAATCGAGAGCAACAGCAAATCTATGAGACAAACCTCTTGCTGAACTATACATACTATCTTGATGAAGGCTTCCACAAAAGCAAAGTAATACTTGGATTTGACCCGCCGACATTTCAAGCGGAAATAATCTTCCGATGCAGAGGACAAAATCAGTTGGAGTTAGATAACAGTCAATGGACTTCACTTCACTAATACCTCATTGATCTCAAGGATAGAGTAGATGAATTCCCTGCAAATCAGCCAGGCCTTCTTGAACTCTTCTACATACCTATTAGAGGCGAGAGACTAATACTTAAACATCTCGAGCTCTTCACGCTTTTCATCTTGATGGATTTTTTCAACATTGTCATGCAATACAACAATTTGCTTACCGATTGTGTGAAGGAATACTATGACCAATATTGTGCAAGATGCAGAGAAAAAAGCGTACTTAAACTGGATATCAACGACTTCTCCACTCCAACTCAAACATCATTTGTAACTATAAACTACTCTAGACTTTTTTATGAAATACCAGTACTTTGTAATCATCTAATTTTCCATGTGATGAAATAAAATACTACAAACGCTATGAACAATGTTTTATTTCACTAAAAGGAATTAATCATCAGAAAATTGTATATTAAGACTTGGTAAATATTGTGAAAGGCGTGGTAACCAAGTATAATCTCTTCAGTCTATGAAATACTGAAGTTTAATATTGAGAAACAGATCCTCATCTTAGCTGCACTGTACAAACTAGAACATGAATGCATGTTAACTTAAACGCAGCACATCGTTTTTTTTATCACTGGACTACATATTAGTCTACGGATTATTTTGAGGTTTTTAAAATTCAGCAAAACAGTGGTCCTAAGTACATCCATTCAAAAAACAAAATTCTGATAAACGAAGTCAAAGAAAGAATAAGACAGAGGTCAATACACTTTCAACGCGATAATATCTATTACAATGGTCATCCCATACTTCATGGAAGAGTACCCTGAACACCGAATACGTTTCGAGAATGTTATGCTTAAATATGGTAATATGGGTGAAAAAGTATCTACCATACATGGAATACACTACCAAATATGTGGATGGTTCAACTCTAATACGACATCAGGCACTGATGCATGCATTTGTCATTCACATGATCAAGAGACAAGAAATATTTTTACACTAATAAAACAGTACATACTCTTGCAGTCTCATTACATACGACAAAGTAATAATTCAAAGCACCGGGTAGTATAAACCGTCCAAACAAAACCAGAACCAACTAGTGGTCGGTGCTATTAGAATGAAAAATTTTATAATTGATATTCACTTTGTATCGGGAAATCCTCACCAGTAATTCATCAAGGAACATATTATCCTCCTACACATACAACCAAAACAATATTGGAATTGAAACATCAACAGTTTGCACTAGAGTGAAGGAGACATAAGCTACAATGATATGCTGAGGGTATTGAATTGCTATATAAATTGTACAATAAACATTAAAAAAGATGTGAGAGGACTTATTATACATTTGTATGGTCCTAATGCAGAAATAGTGCAGCTGAATGAACCTAGGTTGAGTTAACTTGAGAATAGTTCAATATGCTATAAAATTCATAAGTATATCAAGCCATTTATCAAATGTGCTGTAAATTGTATCAAAATTTATTTATATATAGCAAAAATAGCATTACTCAATAAATTATTTCTGTTAGAAAGAAACACAACCTTTTTATTTTAACAACTAATCTAACACTACTCAAGTAATCAAATACCTCAAACTACAAAACAAAATGAACTAAATATTCCTAGCATATCCGAAACACTCAAATATCAAACACTTAACTCTACCATTCAAAAATATCTAACGATGGACAAAAAACAAACCCGCATGAGTTCATTCAACTCAAGTGTACATACATCTGTTCTAGACGTGGGTAACGCAGCGCTGCGCCGTGCAATTGCGTTGAATTACTATAAATGATACCACTGCATTGATACCAATCCTCGGTATCAGCAGCGCAGTAGCGCATTTCGGCATCAACCTCTTTATCGAGAGATTTAACGCTTGGCATCTACACAGTTGATTGCGCTGGCATTGGCAATGCCAAGCCATTTGGCTTAGCGCTACATTACGGCGCGGCGCCCAGGGTATCAAATAAAAAAGCATGCGATCATGGTATCGCAGCAGAATGGTATCAACGCAGTGCGCTAATATCATTGCCGGCGCTCATATCATGCTATTATAGGGTTTTCCAATAAGAGGTGTTATTTTGAATAGATCTTGTGATTTAACACCTTGCGATTTCTTCCTTTGAGGCCATTTGAAAGAGAAGGTCTACACCAATAGCCCAGCGTCGATTCAAGACCTTAAAGATGAAATTTGTGAGGCTTTTGAGGACATAGGGCAGCCACTTTGCGGTTTGATGTGGAAAATTTCATGAAAAGGATAGTGTCCTGTAAGCGTGGTCATGGTAGTCATTTACCTGATGTTATTTTCACTATTAACGGCATGCCTCCTCCTTTATATTGAAATAACAATTGATCATTTATATTAAAAAATGGATTTTTCTTTTAATATCAAAATAACACCTCTTATTGGGAAACCCTATATATGTATATTGCGCTGGCATTGGCGATGCCAAGCCATTTGGCTTAGCGCTTCGTTGCGGCGCGGCACCCAGTGTATCAAACATAGAAGCATGCGATCATGGTATCGCAGCAGAATGGAATCAATGCAGACAAAAGTGCAAAATATATGAAGCATATGTTAGTCGTATGAAATCATATCGCAATGGTATCAGCGCAGTGCGTTGATACCACTGCTGGTATCAGTGTATCAGCGCATCAAAATTTGATGCGTTACACACGTCCAATCTGTTCATCAAATTACCAGCAGACAAACACCTCCTGATCATCTCTTAACATCCTACAATGTTTCGCGACCATCCTTATCAAGAACACTCCAGAACATATGGTACTTGTCTATACATGATACGATGAGATCGATCTAAAAATAGCCTACCATAAACGCATATGCTACCACACATCATTATATATACCGAACTATCTTACATGAACATTAGCCTAAGTGATCTATTGTAGCTGTGTGCCAACCCAAAACATACCCTATATGTTGAAAACTAATTACATCTTCTTCAAACCTATAAAAAATCAACCAAGCATCCAGCAGAAAAAAATTCTGATAAGACACAACTCAACAAGAACATATTTCATTTATGTGAAAATAATACTTGAATATGTCAATGAGCTTACCCGCAAATCCCTATGATGATAAATCTAGTATATTTAAAATGTAGTAAATACGTATTTTACTTAATGCACAAATATTGAAAATGAATACGTATAGAAGTGGCTTAACGCTTAATACAAGCACACAAAGTATGAGGTTTGTAAATTCTCATGCAATCATATAGGCATTAAAAGCGATAATATGCATCCAATCATTTTTCTAGTCTAACCGATCAAAATCATTTTTCTAAGGAGAAAACAAATTAAAAATTCTCATACTCAAAACGTCATCAAGTTCCTAATGCCGATATGGCTAAAGAGATCCGGAAATGTCAAAAAATCATACATACTGTGAAGAATATGAGACAAGCATAAAATAATAGTTTTACTCTATATTATACTGACACTCATGAAACTACCTAAACTAAATAATACAGACCCACAATAACAACACCTAATTCAAACTGAATATAAAAATTCATTCAATCTAGTGCATGCATCTAATGCCATCATATAGGACGAAAAATATATTTTCATACATTATGGACATAGCCAAAGAATAATAAGATAATACTGACAAACCCCTAATGTCAATGATCTGACACCTATCACTTTTCTATATTATTTATTCTGTCAGTAAGTAATAATAAATTATCAATGAAAATTCGTAAAGATTACCACTCATTAGGACCATCACGATGATTTCTACATCCATCATACATAAACTCCATAAAAAAGTAGCATACCAGAAGCCATAAATCGTAAAATCTTTCCAAGACAACATCCATAAATAATCTGAAATTGGGAACAGATACCCAAAACATACATGTCAACATAGTGATCTAAAAAATAACGTATCTCTACCATGCGCTTATCAAAAGAAACAAATCATATGATGTACGAACAAAATTATCACCATCTCATGCACTACAAGATCATTTATTTGAAAAAATAACTCGTCTTGGAAGAAATCATTAGAATTTTTGAACAAAACCAATGAGCATCCTATAGTACCGAAAAAAATGAATGAATATAATGCCATACTTTTACAAAATAGTAAAATTAGAGAATGAAGTATAGAAACTGCTTTAAGAAATAAGTCATGATGATGAAGACAAACAAAATGCTGCTACAAGCAAACTAAAATTTAATGCTATACTAAATATCAAGAACGCATTTCAACAAACATTAAGATCTCTTTCACTGCATCCATAGATTTGAGTAATCAACATAGTAGTCTAACCGATCAAAATACATTGTAGACGATTCTTAAAGTACTATTGACATGAAACCGATAAAAGCAATAATATATAACAGCAATGAGTCACAAAACAAAGAAACGACGTATTCAAGCAAAAAGAAATTGAAAACGATCAATGTGAAAAATAATAATCAGCAAACTAGAACAGGTGCATCTTTGAATGGAAATTTATGAAAACACGTCTCAATGCCGCGCATCATGTTACCCGCACCCCACGGCCAACAGAACAAAAAAAAAACCGACTCCATTAAGTAAAACCAACACGCGATACGCATCACATCTACGATACTGTCCATCTTCAACCTTAAACATCAAACGAGGAGCAAGACGTACCTTAAGCAAACACCCACTAAGTAAATTCTCATGCCTTAAAGCACCCATCGAAAGACAAGCCCGTCGCCCATCCATAATGCTAAGTCACCCGTCTATAGCAGTGCCCTCCATCACCACACAACTACTCACATCATAAAAACTTCCGGCATGCATGATCATGATCAAGCGAATCGGCCATTTCCACACGCGGCCATCTATTCTTAGCCAAAGACACCAATCGCTCAGCAAAACTTACTTTAAGCAAGCACCCACAGAGTAAATTCTCACGCCTTAAAACACCCGCCGAAAGTTAAACCCGTCACCCATCCATAATGCAAAGCCATCCATCTATACATCACGCAGCCCCTCGCACCATAAAAAACGTCCATCACGCCTAAAACGATCAAGAAAAGCGATCATTTCTACATGCTGCCGTCCATCCTTAGCCAAAGACATAAATCGATGAGCAACGCGTTCCTTAACTAGGCGTCCCTGAAGCAAATTCCTATGCCTGAGAACTCCCGCTGACGGGCAGGCCCATCACCCATCACCCGTCAATAACACAGTCACCCGTCTATCACCACGCAGCCACTCGCACCATAAAAAAAAGCCAGCGCGCCTAACAGGATGAGGCAAATCGATCGATCAGAAAGCCTCTCAGTAGTGAGATACGCTAGGGATGCTCAAGGCTTATAAATAGCGAATCAATCGCCTGGAAAACGACGTATCCATAGAACTTCTCTAATAGATCAGCAACCACAATAATTCCAGCTATCAATCCAAGACACGAATCTACTGTACATTAAAATGACCATGGATAAAAAACTATCTACCGCTAGAAGCGTAAAAAACCTGAGAAGCACTTCCACTAAAGATTATAACACCTATGAATAACAAAACTACTTGAAGACTAGAAGCAACAAATATATGAGAAATTCTTCCACTATAGAGAAATAACACCCATGAATAGTATAATTATCTATCTCTAAAAGCGTCAAATGTTCCCTATTCATCCTAAAAATATCTATGCATCCTATAGGATTATACACGCAGACAAATCTAGAGCTCTAATGTATTGATTGAAAATATGGGACTATCCTAGATAGAAATCAACTTTCCAGTTTCACTATTCAACATTAGAGACTACTAAGGCTTAGGAAGCGCACCTGTAATCTAAAGGCATATGTCTATTCTAGAACACAACCATCATGACTAGTTCTACTAACCGCTAGAGGCTACTAAAACCCGGAACGCTTATCTACTCAACCAAGACACTGACCTCTTGCTTACATTAAACCCACACCTTCTCATACCTGGTGTCCGCCTATACCTAAACTAATCTGATACATACACCTACATACCCTAGACACACATCCTCGCCGCAACCATCCATGACATCCACACGTATCGCGAACTAGCACCTTACTATCCCAGGCACCCACTTATGCCACTCTAAATGGGAACGAAATGAAACGGAACATACGAACATCCTAGATACACATCCTCCCCGGCAACCACCCAAGAAACCTGCACCTATCGCGAACTAGCACCTTACTATCCCAGGCACCCACTTATGCCACTCTAAATGGGAATGAAATGAAACGGAACGTACGAATATCCTAGATACACATCCTCCCCGGCAACCACCCAAGAAACCTGCACCTATCGCGGACTCGCACCTTACTATCCCAGACACCCACTAATGCCACCCTAAATGGGAACGAAATGAAACGGAACAAACGGACATCCAAGACACACACCCTCGACAACATTTGAAGTTTGTATGAAAAAAGTGAATTAGAACATACATTCTCTATCTACCAACGGGGATTTTCTTTTATGGGAAAACTTCTAAATAATCATTGCTATTAATGAAAAAATATTAACCAAACAGTTACTTTACAGAAAATAATTTATCGGTAGTTTAGTGAATCTAAAATGGGTCTTACAAGCACCGAAGATACACTTTGCTCTGGAAGGCCAAAAGAGGTTAGGAATGCAATAATTGTAAAACAAATGCAAGGTTTTTGAGTGATTGTGAAGTTTCGCGAGTTAGTTGAGGCCATGAAAATCTCAAATAAATGATTATAAAAAAGCGTTTGCTGACCGTCGACCCAAAAGCAGCAGTATGTTGACTATTCAACAGCTGGAGTAAATTGACGATAAATTATGCCTGAGTGCAATAGGTCAAGAAGGTGATAGCTTCCGTTTTTTGGGATGTACATGCAATATTCTTCATCGATTACCTGCAGAAGGGAAGAACAGTCACAAGAGATTATTGTGCAGCATTATTGAATAATCTGAACGATGAGTTCAAGATAAAACGGCCTTATATGTCGAAGAAATACGAGTCCTGAGGCAAAGGGAGACCAATGGCAAAATCCATACAACAATGAGCTGTATCGCTGCTCGGATTTCGAGATTGGAGAGTGTGGTTGATAGTTGATAGATAGTTGGAGGCGCTTGTTGCAGGAAGCAAAGGCCTAAAAGGGTATGTATCACTACAAAAAAGAATAAGAAAAAGAAGATATGGCAAAGAAAAAGTTCTGTATCATAAAGCTAACTCACAGTCACAAATGTCCTTGAAAACCATGTCCAAGTTGAACAAACTACGATTTCAATTGCTTGCTTACCCACCATATTCTCTAGACTTGGCCCCCAGTGGTTATTATCTATTCTCAAATGCCAAGCGGGGATAAAATTCAAATTAAATGAGTTAATCATTGCGAATACCGAGGCGTATTTTGAAGGTTTGAACGTTTTGTACTAAAGAAAGAAAAACCAGCTATTTATTAATTAATTTATTTCATTCCATTTAAAATACATTTTATCCAATCACAAAATGATGACAAATTTAAAAACAAAAGCGAGTACATACTTTCATAAGAAGCAATGTGAAATTTTAGAAAAATTTGAAAAGTTAGAAAATAAATGATACTCATAAGATTCATGGGTCAGGTTGAATTTGAAGAACAAACAATTCAGGAAGAAAAAGCTACGCTCATGTCAGAAAGTTTTTTTCAACCTACGACACGCCAACACCAATCATGAATAAAGTCAAGAAAAATTTTAATGACATCTACAGCAAAAACATACTCATTTTAAAAGGTCACCCATTATTACACCATTTTAACCTGCTGCCATTTTGTTGCAATATCACTGATAACCATTCACTGAATGAAATCGTAAAGATATTTTAAATTACGAGTATTCTTTTCACCTGGAAATTAGAAAATCCAATTAAAAGTGTAGTGTCTGGTTCGATGGTAAGCGTGAATAACAGAAAAAAATATACAATCTTTCAAATGGATACTACTCCTGTGGATGCGATTTAACTTTATTGAAACTTCCAGACTATGGGAACATTTCCTTAAACTACTTCAATTTAAATTTAAAGGTGCCCATAAATTCACAGTGAAAAATGTTATGTTCATAAATTCTTAACAAAGTTGAGTGAATCTCATCTTCGAAGGTGTTTGTTATTGTTATACTCATGTCAATAGCCCGTTGCTGAAGTTGGGGAAAATAACTTAAATATATTCAATATTCTCGTTTAAAATGGCCACCATTTTGTTTTACGATTGCTTTCACCATACGTTAAACAGATTTTCAAAGATGTGCATGATATCCAACGTTTCTGAAATGTTCATACAAATTCTAATAAACCCGTTGTGTCTGAGTTGATTGGAAGTACATATTGCTCAATACCCATGTATTGTTGTTGTAAGATTGAAAATTTAATCCACCATAATTTCGTTAAATACTAGCCAATTCTTTTGAAATTTGTATATAAATGTAAAATTTCATTGGATTTAAGGGTACTCTTACGATTTTATTCAAGAAAATATAGAATTGATAAATCGTACTAATACTGACAAAGTTTTGCGAATTTCAAATTCTTATATTGCACTCATAGAGAACGACCCCTATGACATTCTTCAGATTTTTTGGCCCACAGGAATCCAATTACAAGGGGGGGGGGGGGACACCATTTTTTCGCGTTCTTCCGCTTCCCTTGCCTACCCCGTCAACGGTTTTGCAATTGTGAAAACATATATTAAAATATTTAATAAATAAAACATTGGTGTCTTTTGGGTGAAAAAATTTTAAGGATTCACGTTCTCATATGAGAACTAAAGATTTTTTTAACCAAAACTTCAGAGTTGTACAGGAAATTTGATCACTGTAGCTTTTGTATTTCCTGAGCAAACTAGCTGTGACGCACTGACGGACGGACGGGCAGTTACCAATAGGTTGTTGTAAAAAATTTTTTTACAAAACCTTGAAAATGTGTGAGCTTATTTGCATAGCTTCTAGGGAGGAGATTAGATATGAAATCCGAGGGGATCATACTGTAAAACAGTACTCAAAAAGAGAACGGAGAAAGCAAACAGCAGTGGCAATGTTCGAAAACTTATGCGAGTTCCGCGAAAGAAAACAAGAAACTTTCGATGCTTTGGTTACAGTATTATGGAAATGGAAATCAAATTTATGTATTGGTCAAAGACCACGCTAAAGTCCTTGCATGAATCCAATGAGGAAAAGGAAATATCAGACAGGGTATAATTAAACAATAAAAGGCTAAGCTTATGGAGAAAAATTGAATCTTTTATTTTGTTTAAATAACAATTGCGGCACGGAATTGCAGAATTTTTCCAGAGACGCTACGTCAAATTTAACTGAAATTCCAACGAACAGCTGATAAAATGTCAACTTCGTGCCACATCATGAAATGCTTCAACTCTCTCGACGCATTTCGCATCCATTCTCTCTGACATCTATGAGTGGCCGAATACTTTCATTTGGCAGCAAAGTATTCGGTTCGTGGAACACAATCATCCAGGGGCATCTATCGCTATCTTCCCAGAACACACAATTATTGTCCACTATAGAGATACACTATACGGATATGCTATGCTAAACTCCATAGATATCAATTAGTATCTGAAATCTCCTTAAGCCATCCGAATCAAAAGCTAATTCCAAAAATAAGGTTATACCGTTTCCAATCTTAAATCATTCGTCAAGAAAAGTGAATTTCAATTTCCACTACCACTCAACTCCTTTTGTTTCCTTTTGCCCTCCGATCTTCAAATGCTGCGTTCTTTCACTGCGCTCCAATCTATTGCGTGAATTTACTCAACCGATATAATCAATTTAGGTGTCATTTTTTACATTCATGAGACGGAAATAAATAGAGTTGCATTGGCAAGATAAGTTAATTAAATCGTTTTAAAGATGCTACTAATTTTGAAGTGACCTAATAATGCAAAACGCCAGGAAGTCATCTGCATATAGGAAGCAGGAGAAGGAGATTACAGAAGGAAGATTATTAATAAATAGTAGAAAAAGAAGAAGACTGAAAAAAGAGCCTGTAGGGATACCCAATGTAGGGTGAAATGGAGAGGAACTTACCCCGTAAAATTTGATATGGGAAGTATGACCAGAGAGATAGCATGCGATCCAGGAGACTAGATAGCGAAATATACTAAGAGTGTCAAGCTTCTGGCATAGAAGGTAGTGGCTTACGGAATCAAAGGCTTTAATAAAATTAGGATCAGAACCAAAATTAGGTTCAAGGAAATCAATCAGGGATTTGACCCTAGAAGGATTAGTAAAATAGGACTCAATTGTAAGTGTACTGCTGCCTTCCAGGTTGTTAGAAGAACATATTGAATCCAAAAGTAACAAGTTGAAGCAGCAGGAGGATGCTCCTGCCAGAAGGGTATTGTAAAACAATTAGTAAATCAAACAATATATTCTGCATATCAAAACTTGACTAATATATACCTGTAGATTCCATAAATTGAGTTCGACAAATTATTATGGTTATTATGATTTTAAACTCGCCACCATTATGTTTCAAGTGGTTTGACCTCGTCGCTTGATTAGTCAAAATAACACATGGATATTACAAACCATTTCTAAAATTTTTAATCAAAATTCCTACATATTTGTAGTGTCTCGGTCCGTTGCAAGCGTGTATCTTCCTAGTATCACGTGTTAATGTTGTTCTAATTGTTAAATATTCAATCGGCTGTAACTTAGCTGTTTATTGTTCAATTATTGTGAAATTTTCGAACCATATACAATCACTTTCAGAAAATTTAAATTATAGATTTTGAGAAATCCAAGGGTCACATCTTGATTTCATAGACAAAAAAGCAAAATTTATAAAATGTACTATTATTAACAAAGTTGATCGAATTTCGACTTCTAAGGTATTTGTTGCCCTTGCGAAGGAAAAATTGTCAGTTCAAGTACTGTTTTGAAAAGCTCTTATAAAGAACTTTCATTTGATATTCATATTGGCTACCTTTGATGAAATTTTTTTCAGCGGACACTCCCCTGTACTGTAATCATCGATTCATGGCCTATTTTTTCGAATCCTGGAAAGGTTACAAAGCCCTTCTGCTAGGAGCTCTCTCCTGCCTCCTCAACTTGTTTCACGTATGAGTATTAATTGTAGGTACTCATCTTCAGTCATTCATTAAATTGAATCAAGTGTTAAAAGCATGCGCCTTAAACGTTGAAGTTGGGGCAAAATAACTCAAAATTATTCAATCTTCGCATTTAAAACAGCCACTATTTTGCTTTACGATTACTGATACCACTAGCTGAGCCAATTCTCAAAGGAATTCATGATACCCATCATTCCTGAAACTTTCATGCAAATCCTAGCAAAGCTGCAGTATCTGAGTCAGTAAAAAGCGCATATTGTTCAATAGCCATATGTTTCCATAGTAATACAGCGCATATTGTTCCCGAGTAATACAGGAAAATTCAAATCGCTATAACTTCATTAAATACCATTCGATCTTTATGAAACTTTCAGGACAGATAAATCTTATTGATAGTCATCTGTGTATTGAATTTTAATAAATTTAAGGGCACTATTAAGATTTTATTCAAGAAAACATAAAATCGATGAATCATACTATTACTAACAAAGTTGAGGGAATTTCGACTTCTCACGTATTTGTTGTTGTTGTACTCATAAAGGCTTATATTCATGATTTTTTTCAGATTTTTTGGGGGGACACAAAATTTTCGTACATTTCCCCTTCCCCTGCAACCCTCGAAGCTGTTTTGGAAAGTGCTCATTAAGACTTTTCATTTGATACCCATATTGCCTACATGCGATGAAAACTTTTTTTTCAGGGGCAACTCCCCTATATGGGGAGACCCCCCTTAAAGACCTTCTAAATTTCTTTTAGTGTTGAAACTTTGAAGAGGGCATCACTTCACACCTACCTACAAAATTTTATGTTTCCAGCTTATGTAGTTTGCGAGAAAAAGTGGTATGACACACGGACGGACGGACGAACAGACGGACAGACAGGACGTGAAACTAGTAGGGTATTGTAAAATAATTTTGCAATACCATAAAAACGCAAAGGAAAAAAATTTGGCAGAAAGGTTTGAAATACCCTGTGGACAAGTAGCTTCAGCTTTATTGCAGTTAAAAGTTCTGGGGACAGTTGAAGAAGATCTGAAGGTCCAAAAAACTTTAACATTATTTAACAGGAGGGAGCTGTCTAAGCAAGTAAAGTAATATCTCATGGCGATTTTCATTTATGTTTTGGCAATGAGACTTAGCCTACAAAAATCAGACTTGGTCTCCTCAATTTTTATGAACGTATAATGGAGAAGCCCCTTGTCTTTAGCTTTTATGGCATTTAGTGCATGTTGAGTTAACCAAAGCTTCATTTTTATACTGCGAGGATTTCGTAAAGGGGTATATAGGGCTATTAAGTTGTTGAGGTATTCCTAAAATTTGTGTAAGACATTGCCGTAGTTAAAAACAGAAAAACAGACGACCCAATTGATTGCGTCCATATTAGACTTAATTGGGACATAATTTATTTTTTAAAAAAATTGAAGAAACGAACAGGGTCAATTTTGAAAATTTGACAGTATTAACGAATGAGTTTAGAGCCACAGGCAGATGATGTATATCTGGTGGTAAATTAGGATACGTAGCAGGAAAGATGGACTAACTGTACGTCGGAACGTTAGAGATGATGAGGTTTCGGATATGATAATTAGGGTCCCAGATGATGTTTGATTGCGCACAAGAGCTAAGTGATAGAAAAGATGAAAATAGCAAAGAATGATAATTTCTCGAGTGCAGTTAATGCATTCTGCAGAAGGTGTGTTAAAGTTCCCACAAGTAAAGAACTTGGAATATGGATAACAAGAAAGAAGATTAGAAGAAAGTTCATGAATTCTCTCGTTCATAGCTAAGGGAGAATCGCAGGAAATATCTACAGTAGAGATTAATAAGCAGCAATTATGTGGAAGAGACACTTCCACAATTACACATTCTAAGGCACAATTCTCCGTGCCAGCCGAAAGGAATACTGTTAGAAGTTACCCACGCATAACTTATCTGCTCTGCAAAGATAACCATGGGAGCAAAAAGGTACCTACAGATATGGACAGAGACAGCAGCTTCGAGGGGAGATCATTTCAAATTGGAGCAATTAGTGGAAATTGTTCCAGTTTGAAATGATCCCTTAAAAGCAAATCAAAATAAGCAGACCAAAAAGTAAGCAAAAATAGCAACAACGACGATATTCACAGCACATCGGGAGCGGTATTAAGGATGACAAAAAGGACGATGAATACAATGATAGTAAAGATGGACAAAAAACGAATATTGGTGGATAGCCTTGTCCAAATTGGGATTCCTGTGGGATTGGGAGCAGCGAAAAAATGATGCTAGCGCCAGAGCTTCATAAAAAGAAAGACCAGGAAACCTTGCAAGACCCGTCAGATGTTCCACTGGTGGGAGCAAAAATAAAGAACATCGAGAATTCGTTGGTTACTGTTGCAATATCTCTGGTAGCGACCAAAGCAAGGCTCTTAAGTCCCAAAATCACGAACCATCCTGAACGGCCACAGAGTGATCACGGCAGGAAAAGAAAGGAGTGACCAGAAAACCGTTGCACTATTGTGTGATTCCACCCCCACCGTCGAAAATCTGGCTGAAATATTGTACCCGGAAATAGAAGCCGAGAATCTCTCCCAAGAAAAGAGGTCGCAAAGTACAATTACGGCCAAAAATCAGCAAAGGCGTAAAGAATGTGCTATTTGAGCTAGAGAAGCTCCAAGAGTACGTAGGGCATTACAGGAAGAGTTAATTAAATGGTGAAGAGGACCAAAAAGCCAAACAAGAGCAGAACGCTAAAGAAGCACCAAGGGCTATGCCAACATAAAAAAACAATAAAAGAATAGCGTCTGGCCCAATCAAAGGAGATTGGTATTAAAAAACGAAGGAAGAAGCACTTGGTGAACGTTGAGTTTTAAGCCATGGGTTCAAAATAGTGCTGATAAAAGAAGCGAAGAAATCCGCCAAGAAGGTCATTCAAAAAGTACCAGAACATAAAGTTCGCATGGTAGTCAAACGAGAAATAAGAAACGATGCGAAACAGGAGAGATAACAGCCCTAAAAATGACCCCGGCAGCAAGGAAAACGAAACGCCCAAAGATACCAACATTGCAATTAAAGCAATACACCGAACGTGGTTGGGCCACATACTGGTTTAATCCGGAGCAGAGGCCAAATATGAAGAAGCATTCTGGGATGCAATGAAGAAATCTCTCAGCAAAAATGCACGTATAGCCTCGCTCGAGCCGATGACAATGATCGAAATAACAGGCATTGATTACGCCACGGACATCGTCGAGGTAAGAGAGGCCATCAAAAGAGAGCTCCATAGCGTAGGCAGGATCAAAGCAAGGTTGACACTAAAAAACCAAAGGGACAACTCATGGCCATCCTTGACTTGACCGAAAAGGATGCTGAACTATTTCTGAATAAGGGCAAAGTACGGTCAGGGAGGGTTGTCTGCAAGATACAGTGAAGAGCAGCGCTCTTCAACGTTTCAAATGCCTTGGCTACGGTCACACCGGATAAGTATGTAAAAGACCCGATGGGAGTTCCCTATCTTACAAATGAGATGAAATAGAATGTAAAAGAGAAATGTGTTCAAAGGAGGTACTTGATCTAAGATCAGATTTTGAAATTATGGGCTTTCCAACCGCCCAAAACCGGCTTGAGCAGTTTGCGAGAAACATGAAAGTCAACGTTTTGATGCTGAATGAATAGCACTACAATAAACGTCCTGCATCGTGGTATCCTGATGAAGCTGGTACTGCCCCCATCTGGGTTAGGAACAGCGGTTTCTAAGTAGAGAACTATGGACAAGAGATGGTTTCGTGTGGGTTTGGCACTTAAGGACCACCTTCTTTAATCTGCACTTAATGCCAAAGAGCCAATACTATCTGTCTAAGCTGCTTTGGAGGGCACTGTCTCAAACGCAGATGGCAACGTGCTTGGTAAGGGAGAGTTCAACGCTGAAGCAATCGAATGGGGCATGCCTCAAACAAGTTCGTGGGAAAAATGAGTCCAAATATGGCAGCCAAGACTGCACTAGTCATATAAAACACCGGAAACACTCCGACTTTTCACCGTATTGGCTGCAAAGGAACCATATTGGACGTGACATTTGTCTTGGAGCTTTGAATATAGAGTTTAGACAATTGGAGAATAATAGAAGACGACTCAGTAAGTGATCATCAGTATACTCTGCCTAAGATCTGCAAGATTATCTCCTGACGTCTATGCTCTCAACCTTCTACAATAAGATAGAACATTGAAAGGATGAACGTCGACAGGTTTGTCAAAGTTTTCTCAGCAAGTACTGCACTAAAGGGTGATTCATAGGGGACAGAAGAGCTGGCAGCTCAAGGTGTGGTTAACTTAACTATGAGCATCAACACGACTATTGACAGTGCTTCTATGTCCTGTGAAAACACGGCTCGGTAAGTTCCAGTGATGGTTAACTGAAATTGCTAGAAGGCGAATTGAAGGTTAAATGCTTCGGTGTGAGGTCTAATGAGAACAGAACCATAAAAAGTCATGCAACTGGTTAGCAGCATATAAGTCAACCAAGAAATGCCTTTATACATTCATGAACAGCGGCAAAGCTCGCTGCTAGTAAGATCTAGTGGACAGTGTGACCCAGGATCCGTAGAGCCTTGGCTACAATTTAATTACAGGGAACCGGATGCCCTACAGATGCCTTGCATTCATGAAGAGGAAAAAATGGATAATATAGTGAGGGTACTTCTCCCCACTCATCCCGATGAACAATCGTAACCTAGACTGGGTGTGCGAATGCAGTGAGCGAGAGACTGCATGACTGCTCGTGGGTCAGGCCAGCCCTGAAGAAAACCAAAATGAGCATCTTGACAAAAAAGAGAATGCCTAGAATAAGAACGATCAGTATTGGAAATGTACTAATTGAATTGAAGCCAGCGGTGAAGTATCTGACACTACTGATCGACTCCAAGATAAGTTTCTCTGTACAAATCAGGGCAACGACTGGGAAGGCTTCTTCAGGGGCATTGGCTCTGAGTTGACATATGGGCATCATAGGGGGACCCAACCCATCAAGAAGACACCTCTTGTTGAGTGCGGTGGGGTAAGTGCTACTGTATGAAGCAGAAATATGGGGTGATGCTCTCAGTAAGGCAGGAGGGGAAAGAGGAAGAGAAATTGCCAGGTAAGCAATGCCCAGCCCCAACTTACCAGGCTGCTTTGAAATTCTTTTATTTTTTAGGACCGCCCGAACTTAATGTGCCACATGCCACAGATTGGAAATATTCATGTTTGCTCAAAAAACTGGGTCAGGTGGAAGTTTTTCTCACCATGCTTTCGATTAAGTTACGGTCTCAGATCCAGGATGAATCAGGTAGCCCACCTTCTATTTTCGTGGCAACCATCTACTTTGCGTCCTCGCTTTGACGCAAGTAAATAGCGCGGCACTCTCTGGTAAGCAGGGCAATAGGAATCACGCTTGCAATAACTCTCACCACCAAATCAGAGACTCTCGGATACAAAGATGCAATCCTCAGTTCTCCTCTTCTCAGTACCTGTGCCAAGCGGTTTCGGTACATTGTCTTAATGAGAGCACCACCTCATTTTTCTGCTCCGCACAGTATTGCTGAGCCTGCAGTACACTTCAAGAGGCATCTTTTTGATGGGCTAGTCCCCGAACGTTGGCCATAAGTCAACTCAGAGCCGATATGCCCAAAGCAGCTTTCTCAGCCGTTGACCTGATTTTCTTAGAGAAACTCATCCTTGAGTTTAGCAGTAACCCCAGGTACTGTACTGCTGGCTGTGATTCAACTGGTATATATCCAATAGAGATCATCCTTATTCTAGGCACTCTCGTGTTTGTAAAGATGACGACTTTGATTTTCTCCAGTGCTAGACTGAACCTAAAAGCATCAATCCAATTTCTCACTCGATGGATTGGCATACCTAGCCTTAGTCGCACTTGTACAACGACTAGAGCCACAAGATCATTCGCATATCCGATCAAACGTGACACATCTGGCATCTCGTAAGATACGTTCCAGAGGTCTTGACTAAGGGTAGATCCCTGAGTACCACCCGCTGTTACTTCCATCCTTTGTAGGCCCAGTGTCATGCAGTGAAGAAAGTTTCTGTCCTTTAGGTACTCCCTCATAAGCCACATCAAATATTCTGGGACTTTCTAGCATATCCAGGATATGCACGCATCTAGCGGAGTTGAAAGTGTTCCTACCGTTGATTGTCACCAACAGAACAATCTGTCGTTTACTGTGGCCATGCGCCTCTGCTTGGTCACCACTCCTGCAATCGCATCAATTGTAGAACTTTCAAGGGGATAGCTTCTCAGCAGCGTAAATTGGGTCAGTGAGTCTTCACTTGATGAGCTTTTTCAGCAGTTTCTCAGCATAACGGGTGGTATGTAGACGCCGATCTGGAATTTTCCTTCCTCTTATTGACTAGCACAGTCTCGTCACCATCCATAGTGTCGGGAAAATCTTGTCACGTTTGCAAGCGTTGTATGTGCTGAGCAGCAAGTCAGGACATTGGTGATTGACAAGTTTCAACACCTCAGTTGAAACGTCATCAGTTTCTGGAGACTTCCTTGCATTCAATTATAGGATTGGCTCTTCAAGTTCCGGCTGTACCAAGAGAGGGTATTAAATATTAACGGAATATCCGGAGAAGAGTGACCGTACGATCTCGCCCATATTTTTTGCTCCATATATGCAAGGCGTCCGTAGCGCACCAAGCTTCCGTAAAACTAAACTTAAGCCAAGGCCCCACGGATCCTTATCCACATTGTTCACTAGATCTTGCCAGCAACGAGCTTTTCAGTTGTTCATCAATTTACGAAGTTATTTCCTAGCTGACTGGTATGTTGCTACCCGCTTGCATGCCTCGTCATGGTTACATGCCCGTTGAGCCTTACGCTGAAGTTTGTATCACTCCCTTTGCTTTTCAGCAATTTCAGTCGACCACTAGTACACTGGAGGCTTGCAGTGACCCTGAGCTGATCGGACTGTTACAATGGTTCTCAGAGTACTAAATTTTCACTTTTCAATTTCTAATCAAGGCTAGTATCACTAAATGTGTAGTAACATCTATCATACCAATGATTTCAGTCTATTTTGCATGCAATCTGTAATCGTTAGAAACTGTTTGAAATTATTACAGGGTGTAAATGGACCAATGCTTCCCATGTGTGTGGTTTTGAATCGTTCAGAGGGTACTTCAAACTTAGATATAGGTGACGAAAATTTAAAAAAAAAAAATTATACAACCGTTCAATCAATTTTTAATGTCAGCCTTCAGCCCTGGAGGACGCTGTCTCGAACACAGAGGGCCACATGCTGGTCGGGGGAAGACTTCAACGCTAGAGCCATTGAATGGGGTATGTCACAATCCAACCCAAGGGGAAAGCAAATCTTGGACATGGCGGCCAGAACAGCGCTTTTTGTCCTAAATACTGGTAACACCCCTACTTTCCGCCGCTGGGGTTGCGTAGGAACCATTACCGATGTGACACTCGCTTCGGAGTCCCTGGTACCTAGAGTACACAACTGGCGAGTACTAGAGGACTACTCGGCTAGTGATCACCAGTATATAGCTGTTGAGATTCACGACGGTGCCACTCTGCGTGCATATGCCCAAACTTCAATCCTCGGATGGAGGACTGGGAGGATGGACGTTGAGAGGTTTGCTGATGCGCTTATGGCAGGCGCACCGTCGCTGGGAGCTCCGCCAGGGAGTGGAGGGCCTACAGCCAAGGACTTGGTGAACTCAACTATGAGTACCATCATAGCTGCTTGCGAGTCTTCCATGCCCCGCCGGAGACCCCGACATGGTAAGCCTCCAGTATACTGGTGGTCAAACGAGATCGCCGAACAAAGAAGCGAGTGTCACAAACTTCGGCGAGAGGCCCAGCGGGCGCGAACACGGGAGGAGGCAGACACTAGGCTAGCAGCATACAGGTCCGGCAGGAAATATCTTCGCAGGCTTATTAACAAGAGCAAGGCCCGATGCTGCCAAGACCTCCTGGACGATGTAAATAGGGATCCGTGGGGCCTTGGCTACAAGCTGGTCATGGGGAAACTTGGTGCCCTACGGAAGCCTTGTATACATGACGCGGAAAAGATGGACGCGATAGTGCGGGGACTCTTCCCCGCCCATCCCGTCCGGGTTGACGCTGTCCATGGTGAAACAGCAGTCGAGTGCCCACTCTTCACACAGCTGGAACTGGAGGAGGCAGTCCTCTCCCTGAAAGCGAGGAAGGCTCCAGGTCCAGATGGTGTTCCAGCTGAGGTTTTGCAGCTCGTCTATCACCATTGTCCTGACTTGCTGCTCAGCACATTCAACGCTTGCCTACGGGACGGGGTTTTCCCGGTACGATGGAAGGTGGCGAAGCTCGTGCTGGTCAGCAAGGGGAAGGGAAATCCCGAATCGCCGTCTGCATACCACCCGTTATGCATGCTAGACACGGCTGGGAGAGTGCTAGAGAAACTCATCAAGGGAAGACTCACTGACGCGATTCGTGCTGCTGGGGACCTATCTCCTCGGCAGTACGGCTTTAGAGCAGGACGTTCTACCATTGATGCGATTGCAGAGATGGTGAACGCGGTCCAAAAGGCAGAGGCATATAGTCGCACCAAGCGACGGATCGTCCTGTTGGTGACACTCGACGTCAGGAATGCCTTCAACTCCGCTATTCTGGACACGTCAGGAATGCCTTCAACTCCGATATTCTGGACACGCTGGAAAACTCTTTTCAAGTTGTAGAATATCTAATGCGGCTTTTGGGGAACTACCTAAAGGACCGAAGCCTGCTCTACGACACGACACAGGGCCAACGACGGATGGAAATTACATCGGGTGTTGCCCAGGGATCTATCCTTGGTCCAGACCTGTGGAACGTGTCTTACGACGGGCTACTGAGACTTGAGATGCCAGATGAGTCGCGCTTGGTCGGCTATGCGGATGATGTTGTGGCTCTGGTCGCCGGACGCATCGTTGAACAAGCGCAACTTAGGCTAGGTATGCTAATGCGCCGAGTGAGGGACTGGATGACTGCTCGCGGGCTCAGTTTAGCACTGGAGAAAACCGAAGTGGTCATCTTGACAAAAAAGAGAATCCCTAGAGTAAGGATGATCGGTATTGGAGATATACAGATCGAATCGAAGCCAGCGGTGAAGTACCTGGGGCTACTGATCGACTCGAAGATGAGTTTCTCTGAGCAAATCAGGGCAACGGCTGAGAAGGCTGCTTCGGGAATATCGGCCCTGAGTCGACTTATGGCCAACGTAGGGGGACCCAGCCCATCAAGAAGACGCCTCTTGATGAGTGCTGTAGGGTCAGTGCTGATGTACGGAGCAGAGGTATGGGGCGACGCTCTCAGCAAGGAGGTATACCGAAAACGATTGGCACAGGTACAGAGAAGAGGAGCACTGAGAATTGCATCTTCGTATCCAACAGTCTCCGACTCGGCGGTGAGAGTGATTGCAGGCGTGATACCTGTCGCCCTCCTTGCTAGAGAGCGCGGCGCTATTTACCTGCGCCGAAACGAGGATGCGAGGGAGATGGTTGTCCGCGAAGAGAGACAACGCTCATTCAACGATTGGCAGCAGTCTTGGGGGAATTGCACGAAGGGAAGGTGGACTGCGCGCCTCATCCCGGATGTGAGACCGTGGCTGAATCGAAGACATGGTGAGACTGACTTCTATCTGACCCAGCTTTTGAGTGGGCACGGGTGTTTTCAGTCTTACCTGCACAAGATCGGCAAGTCACGTTCTCCCGATTGTCGGTTTTGCCCAGGAGAGGAGGACAATGCCTGTCACACATTTTTTGCGTGTACCAAATGGGCCAGGCTGCGAAGGGAACTCTACAGGGAGACGGGAGAGCTCACCCCGGATAATATAGTTGCGGTGATGCTCGAATCGGTTGACAAATGGAACCAGGTGGCACATTATGCTCGGGCAGTCCTAAAATATAAAAGGGACTCACAGCAGCCGGAGGCACTGGGGCTGGGGGATCGCTCTTCTGGCAATTCCTCTTCCCCTCTCCCCTCCCGCTAGGAAAGGGACTCCCAAGCTTGAAGGCGCCCCACGGCGTAACAAAACGAGACCTGACCCGAAGTAATGTGTCAAACGGTTCCAGGCTAGGTTCTCAGATTGACAGGGGAGGTGTTTAGTGGGTAGTCCAAAGGTATCCTCCATGGGAGTCCCACACTGCCAGACTCGGCGGGCATAAATGCCTTCACCTCCCTACCACAAAAAAAAAAAAAAAATGTCAGAATTCATCCTATCATATGTCAATTTCTTTTTGAGAAATTTAATCGAAACCTTAATTTTCAATGTTTTCGAAAACCTGTAGCCTAAATTGGCGATGTATAAAAGATCTAGTCGAACTTTTTTAATGTCGCAAAAGGTTTCAATAAGGGAGCCGGTAATATATATTTTTAAACAAAAAGACGAAGTTTTATTTAATAAAAATATTAACTATGAATCGTTTTGTTGCGCTCGAACTTTTTCTTCAGAGTCCATACAGGATGGCAATTTAATCGCTTCTATCTAAGAAAGGGTACCCACGATAAATTCGTTAGCTCCCTAATATGTTTAATATCTGTGGAAAATTGCGAGATGAAATTAATATGCCGAGTTGGAACGGGAGAAAATTTCTCTGGATTTTGATGTAATGCGTAAACTAAAGGCTTATGGTCAGTGAAAATTGGAAGTGGTCAACCTTCTAATAAATGCCTAAAATATTTGATAGAGTGATAAATTGCCAGAATGTCATATGTGTTATAACGCATTAGTGTCATATGTGTTATAACGCATTAGTGATGGTGACAACTTGGTTGAGAAAAGGGCTAAAGGTTACCACGAGCCATCATATCGTTGTAGTTCAACACCACTAATGGCGAAATTGGATACATCAACTACTGATCGCAGAGGAACAAGGAAAATGAAGCAGTGATGATGGAGATAATTGTTTTTTGGACATTTAAAGGCATCCTCGGCAAGACTATCCCAAATTATTTTTCTGTTACTCTGTTATTTGCTCAAATGATGATGTGTTTCAGCCACGTTTGACACGTAATGGCGATAAAAATTAGTTATCTCTGAATATCGTCTAAATTGATTGATCATTTCTGGTTTTGGAAAACGTTGGGTGGTTTCCATTTGATCAGAACATGGTTTGGTTCCATCCTTATTAAACCCATGTCCAAGCAATTTGATTTTTTCTTTGAAGAGTGAACATTTCTTGAAATTAATTGCAACACAATATTCATTTACCTTATTGAATAGAGTTTCTAAATGCTGCAAATGTTCACTTTCACCTTTCAAGGCCACTAGAAATTTCATCTACGTAGACGAAGTTAAATTAAAGTTTCCTAAAAATTATATAGATAAACCTTTCAATGATCTGTGCGACATTACACAATCCAAAGGTTATCCTGGTAAATTTAAAAAAGCCAAGAGGAGTTGTTGCAACTAACGGGAGTCACCGCAGTTGCAGACATTAAGAATTAGCAGAGGGATGTGTAGCCCGGGGTGGCATACTGAGGCCAGCTAGCGCTCAGTCGTGGGACTTCCGGATCACCCTCTGCTCGTGCTGAGCCACCTTACATAAAAACTAGCACAAAGGGAAAAGGATGGGAAAAGGGGATGTCATTTTGAGAAATGAAGAATTAAAAGCTTAGTAAAACATGGTCGTCTATTGAATTAAAGAAAAAATAAATTTACAAATTCAACAAAAAGAAATATAGCAACCAAAACAAACACAAACAGACCCCTTAATAATTTTTTCATGCAAAACAAATTATTTAAGATATTAACCAAAAGGAAAATAGTCGATTTCAATAAGCTAAGAAAATATGTAATGAATAAAAGGATGTCAAAAAAAGGAACAAGGAATAAAATATTAACTACTACTTACTCTCTTCTTTTTCCGTGGATCTCCGAGCGCTCGGCGAAGGACGCAAAAATAAAGAGGTGGGGTCACTGCAAAATTTAATTGGCGTTACTTTCAAACACATTAAATGCTGATAAGCGGCCACTGCACCATAATTTTCAACTCGTCCGTGATTTCCTGTTAATACCATCTTAATTTACCGTAACTTCATCTAGTAATTCGCATAAGTTAGTCCATACTTCCGTTTGTTGGGAAATTCAACCCCCACAGGTAATTCACACTTATTGCATACGTAAACCGTTTTATTGGTGTATTGTAAAATTATTTTACAATACCCTACTAGTTTCGCGTCCTGTCTATCCGTCTGTCCGTCCGTCCGTGTGTCACACCACTTTTTCTCGCAATCTACATAAGCTGGAAACATAAAATTTTGTAAGTAGGTGGCAAGTGACGCCCTCTTCAAGGTTTCAACACTAAAAGAAATTTATAAGGTCTTTAAGGAGGGTCTCCCCATATAGGGGAGCTGCCCCTGAAAAAAAAGTTTTCATCGCATGTAGGCAATATGGGTATCAAAAGAAAGGTCTTAATGAGTGCTTTTCAAAACAGGTCTTAAAATGACAAATTTTGCTTCGAGGGGTGCAGGAGAAGGGAAAATGTACGAAAATTTGACCCGAAAAATCTGAAAAAAATCATGAATATAGGCTAATACTATGATTTATCGATTTGATGTTTTCTTGAATAAAATCCTAACGGTACCCTTAAATTGAATCAAATTCAATACACAGATGACTATCAATAAGATTTATCTGTCTCATAAAGATCGAATGGTATTTAATGAAGTTATAGCAACTTGAATTTTCCTGTATTACTATGGAACAATATGCGCTGTATTACTATGGAAACATATGGCTATTGAACAATATGCGCTTTTTACTGACTCAGATACTGCAGCTTTGCTAGGATTTGCATGAAAGTTTCAGGAATGATAGGTATCATTAATTCCTTTGAGAATTTGCTCAGCTAGTGGTATCAGTAATCGTAAAGCAAAATAGTGGCTGTTTTAAATGCGAAGATTGAATAATTTTGAGTTATTTTGCCCCAACTTCAACGTTTAAGGCGCATGCTTTTAACACTTGATTCAATTTAATGAATGACTGAAGATGAGTACCTACAATTAATACTCATACGTGAAACAAGTTGAGGAGGCGGGAGAGAGCTCCTAGCAGAAGGGCTTTGTAACCTTTCTAGGGTTCGAAAGGCCGCTGAAAAAAAAATTTCATCAAAGGTAGCCAATATGAATATCAAATGAAAGTTCTTTATAAGAGCTTTTCAAAACAGTACTTGAACTGACAATTTTTCCTTCGCAAGGGCAACAAATACCTTAGAAGTCGAAATTCGATCAACTTTGTTAATAATAGTACATTTTATAAATTTTGCTTTTTTGTCTATGAAATCAAGATGTGACCCTTAGATTTCCCAAAATCTATAATTTAGATTTTCTGAAAGTGATTGTATATGGTTCGAAAATTTCACAATAATTGAACAATAAACAGCTAAGTTACAGCCGATTGAATATTTAACAATTAGAACAACATTAACACGTGATACTAGGAAGATACACGCTTGCAACGGACCGAGACACTACAAATATGTAGGAATTTTGATAAAAATTTTAGAAATGGTTCGTAATATCCATGTGTTATTTTGACTAATCAAGCGACGAGGTCAAACCACTTGAAACATAATGGTGGCGAGTTTAAAATCATAATAACCATACTAATTTTTCGAACTCAATTCATGGAATCTACAGGTATATATTAGTCAAGTTTTGATATGCAGAATATATTGTTTGATTTACTAATTGTTTTACAATACCCTTCTGGCAGGAGCATCCTCCTGCTACTTCAACTTGTTTCTATACAAATTTGTATTGCCCACCAGAAAATTACAATTCCTAAATTCACTTTACGATCAGAAGGTGATCAAATCTATCACTTATCACAATTCACACTATCAAATTCTCGCTTCCTTTTTTTTTGTTGTTTCGAATTTTTCTTTCCACTACCTGTATCCACTTATTACTTTTTCATCCGTATCACAGCCACTAGGAAGAAACGTTTCTGCTATCAAAATCTTTTCTTCACTCAACTGTTTCCTTGCTTAGCTCTCAAAAATTCCACTGCATTCCAACGTATTTAATCAATACATTAAAATTCACAACTTGATTTTAACCACCTTTTATTCCCCGAGTTTACCAAAAAAAAACTTTCTCCAAAACCGCCAACGAATTTCACTCCTACAAAAGCCAAAAACTGACTGCCCCTATCCCAACAACTTAATCCCGCATTTTCACTTCCATCTAATCCGATTCCGTAATCTCTTTCATTTTTAAATTACCGCTGCCGCATCTGGATAACGTAATAGAAGTTCAATACACTTCGATTCCGCTACCCACACATCTTTTTTCCCGTATCGACAAACACAATAGTATCCATTGGTTTGCGTATATGGCAATTTACATCATGCAAGAATCGCTTGATTGAATGCAAAGTGTCACGTATACATTACGGAAACTATTGGTTTTGCCGATACCCCAAAAAGAGTGCTTCCCTGCGCCCGGGGGAACTTGAAATCAGGGTTCCAGCACCGTAACCAATAGAGCTATGGCTTGTCGATCTCCCATTTATCAGATTAGCAATTTCAACTCTTTCTTGATTGGCAAGAAATGGAAATTTGTTAAAAGGGAAATGTGAATAAATTTTTGTTTGTATAAAAATATGAAATTTGTTAATGGGAATAGAATTAGTTAGCATGAAGGAAGGAATCAGGTTTTATTAGGGAAAAGGTATTGAATGAAGTTTTGTTAGTGGGAATTAATCAATGTAATGTTGTTAGTGGGAAAATTGAAATTATTAGTATATATTATATTATTTTAGTTGGAAATAAAGGAAAAAGGTAGGATTGTGATGATGGGAAGTAAAAATTATAGGGAAATTGGAAAAATGTTAATAAAATTAAATAAATAACAGGGAAAAAGTTATAAATGCCCAAAAAAAGATGGAGATGTTACGGCGCCAATTTGAAGTTGCGAATGGGAGGAAGTTGGTACGCCGGAATTCGCAACAATCGTGGAGACGACCCAGACCCTGAGTATCTCATTCAGCTGGGCAAACAAAGAATGTCAGCAGGGGTAATTATGAATCGAATCGGATGTCCTTAACGAGAAAGGTCCCAATCAGCTTACCTGATTCATCCTCAAGCTCTTATGCCACTTGTCCAATACGACAACGGACCACTGCAAGAGTGAGTCGTGGAGTGAATTCGGCAGCAAAGCAATCTGCGGCATTGCTCACAGTGAAATTACGCACGAAAACTTTCTGACCCTGAAGTAGCTCACGAGGACAAACTCGAAGGTTGTAGCGTTGAGCATGAATCACCTTGCGGAAGGCAAAACATGAGGCTGGAAGATTCTCGTCCCACTTGCCCTGATCAGACCCTATGTAGGCTCTAGTGGCGTTAAGTGTCGACTGATTTGACCTCTCTGAGGCATTCGCCTGCGGTGAATGATATGGGGTGAAGCAATGCTGCGCTCCATAGTCATTCTTAAGCTTGCTGAATACCTTGGAGGTGAACTGCACCCCATTGTCAAAGTGTAGCCATTCAGGCAATCCAAAGGTCAAAAAGGTTTTGCGCTCCAAATATCGCACGACTAACTCCGCAGTAGCTTTCGTCAAGGGCTTGAGCCATACGAACTTTGTGTAATGATTCAGGACCACGAATAATTGGGTATTCCCTGATCTTGAACGAGGGTATGGGCCGATGAAGTCCACAAACAGGCACTGCATAGGTCGCTCGGAGTCTCGTGATGTCCCCAGAGGGGGTCTTATGGTAGAATTTGACGGTTTGACCTGTTTGCATATCAGGCAATTCTTGATGTGCTGAATCACATCTTGACGCAAACCAGGCCAATGATAATACCTTAGCAAAACTTCAGTGGTTTTGCGTATTCCACAATGAGAGCCCCGGAGATCATCATGAGTTCGTACTATGAGAGCTCGTTGGTGACCCTCAGGAACCCGTAGTTTTGTTCTGGGAACATCAGTAGTCGACATTGCAGGAGAATCAGTACTAATATAGGGTTGTTTCAAGATTTGCTCCTTGAGATTCTCATACTTGGGCTCCCGGAACGCAGACTCCGGGATTGAACCACCAATGTGTCCGTGCTCCGGGAGACAGGGAATGATCGAATTCACTCGTTCGTCTTTCGAGCATGTTCTTGACAACGCATCGGGAGCAACGTTTTTTTTTTGTGGTAGGGAGGTGAAGGCATTTATGCCCGCCGAGTCTGGCAGTATGGGACTCCCATGCTGGATACCTTTGGACTACCCACTAAACACCTCCCCTGTCAATCTGAGAACCTAGCCTGGAACCGTTTGACACATTACTTCGGGCCAGGTCTCGTTTTGTTACGCCGTGGGGTGCCTTCAAGCTGGGGAGTCCCTTTCATAGCGGGAGGGGAGGGGGTAAGAATAATTGCCAGAAGAGCGATCCCCCAGCCCCAGTGCCTCCAGCTGCTGTGAGTCCCTTTTATATTTTAGGACTGCCCGAGCATAATGTGCCACCTGGTTCCATTTGTCAACCGATTCGAGCATCACCGCAACTATATTATCCGGGGTGAGCTCTCCCGTCTCCCTGTAGAGTTCCCTTCGCAGCCTGGCCCATTTGGTACACGCAAAAAATGTGTGACAGGCATTGTCCTCCTCTCCTGGGCAAAACCGACAATCGGGAGACCGTGACTTGCCGATCTTGTGCAGGTAAGACTGAAAACACCCGTGCCCGCTCAAAAGCTGGGTCAGATAGAAGTCAGTCTCACCATGCCTTCGATTCAGCCACGGTCTCACATCCGGGATGAGGCGCGCAGTCCACCTTCCCTTCGTGCAATTCCCCCAAGACTGCTGCCAATCGTTGAACGAGCGTTGTCTCTCCTCGCGGACAACCATCTCCCTCGCATCCTCGTTTCGGCGCAGTTAAATAGCGCGGCGCTCTCTAGCAAGGAGGGCGACAGGTATCACGCCTGCAATCACTCTCACCGCCGAGTCGGAGACTGTTGGATACGAAGATGCAATTCTCAGTGCTCCTCTTCTCTGTACCTGTGCCAATCGTTTTCGGTATACCTCCTTGCTGAGAGCGTCGCCCCATACCTCTGCTCTGTACAGTAGCACTGACCCTACAGCACTCATCAAGAGGCGTCTTCTTGATGGGCTGGGTCCCCCTACGTTGGCCATAAGTCGACTCAGGGCCGATATTCCCGAAGCAGCCTTCTCAGCCGTTGCCCTGATTTGCTCAGAGAAACTCATCTTCGAGTCGATCAGTAGCCCCAGGTACTTCACCGCTGGCTTCGATTCGATCTGTATATCTCCAATACTGATCATCCTTACTCTAGGGATTCTCTTTTTTGTCAAGATGACCACTTCGGTTTTCTCCAGTGCTAAACTGAGCCCGCGAGCAGTCATCCAGTCCCTCACTCGGCGCATTAGCATACCTAGCCTAAGTTGCGCTTGTTCAACGGTGCGTCCGGCGACCAGAGCCGCAACATCATCCGCATAGCCGACCAAGCGCGACTCATCTGGCATCTCAAGTCTCAGTAGCAACGTTAAGGGAACCTTTCCGGTGTTTAATGTAGAAATTGAACCCTTGTAATTCCAGACTCCAGCGAGCCAATCGACAAGATAGGTCCAACTGCTGCATCAGCCATTTAAGACTGGCATGGTCGGTTATGATGGTGAAGGGCAACCCTTCGATATATGCCTTGAATCTCTTTACGCTCTGCACCGCAGTTAAGCATTCCCATTCTGTAATGCTACAGTTACATTACGCAGCGTTCTGCTTCATCAACATATATGCGATTGGATGCTCTCTACCCTCATCGTCCTTCTGGAACAAAACACTTCCAATACCCACTGTACTTGTGTCACACTGGAAATAGAAGTGCTACGTAAAGTTGGGGTTGGCCAGCACTGGAGCAGAAATCAACAATTGCCTCACTTTATTGAAGGCACTATTGGCAAAAGCAGGCCACTTGGAGACACGTTTGCCCTTTAGCAAATCCGTTAAAGGGGCCGTAACCGAGGTGAAGTTTAGAATAAAACGCCTGTACCATCCTGACATGCCCATAAACTGTCTCGAGTCTTTGGCCGTTTGGGGTTCAGGATAGGAGACCATACTTGAAACCTTCTTTGGGTCGGTGTGTAGGATACCATCACTCACTACAAAGCCAAGATATTTGATCTCCTTCTTGACGAACCTGCTCTTTTCAACATTGATGGTCAAGTTGGCGTCCCTGAGCAGTTTTGCAACAGTACTCAGGAGCTCCAAGTGCTCATCAAATGTTGAACTTGTAACAAGTAGGTCATCTAGGTAAACAAATACCTTGCCCTGCAGCTCATGCGGTATTACTTTATGCATCAAGCGACACGTCGTTTGGGGAGCGTTACATAACTCGAACGACATGACCTTGAAATGGTAGAATGGCCTGCCAGGGACAGTAAAGGCCGTTTTCTCCTTACTTGCCTCATCTAATGGTATTTGCCAAAAGGCATCATTCAGGTCCAAGCTGGTAATGAACCTGGTACTCTGCAACCGTGCCAAAAGACCTTAAATCAGTGGCAATGGATAGGCATCCTCAACGGTTACATCGTTGAGGCGTCTAGCGTCAAGGCATAAACGCACCTTGCCGGGTTTTTTGACAAGGGTCACAGGAGAACTCCACGAACTCTGACTTTCCTGTATTACCCCCAAAGACAACATACGATCGAGTTCGTCATACAACAGTTTCTGTATAACAGGCGAGACAGCATAATGCCGCTGCTTAATGGGTCGAGCAGAACCAGTGTCAATGTGATGAGACACGAGACTGGTCCTACCCAAGCATTTCTCATTATACGACGGAAACTGTTGTTTGACGAAGTCCAGTCGTTGCTGATCTTTTGGGGACAGCAGATGGAATTCAGTGCCTTGTGGCTCCATGGCTGCTTCGATAGTGTTGACCTGGATTGGTGCGATTTTGAAGAGATCCCAAAAGTCAATTCCAAGACACACTGCGTGTGTCAAGGAAGGAACAACCAGGAATCTCATCAATTTGGTTGAGTTGTTAAATTGCACTAATGTGGTGACGTATCCCAGAAGGATTTTATGAAATTAAATAACAAGAAGTAATGATGTTGTGAGTTAACGAATGTTTTATTGGTTTCTATGAACGATCACCGACGATAATATTGCTGATTTTTTTGAGTATTTATTCCAATTTAGAATTATTAATTGTATTCAATAAAATGGCCAAGATTCTGTATTTGAACTGGTCATTTTGGCTTTACGAGAAATTTTAATTCATGGATCAATTAATAATCTTTATTTAATATTAAAAATTAAGTAGAAATGTTGGAGAAAATTGGATCCAATGATTAACTTAACTACGTTGTTGATACTAAAGCTCCATTAGAATATGCGATATAAACCAAAACTAATGTTAATGTTTTAAGATCGAAAGTTTTAATTTTTGTGGCATTGCCAGCTGTTAGACAAAAGCTTCAATCTTGCGTAACTATACTGCTTTTAGCGGAAATAACCGAGACTTCTGAGTTTGTGTCGATCTGGAGATCGAAAATGGTTAGACGACTATTACGGCTTCCATTACCCTCGCCCGTCTGAGTGGGTATGCCCATCAGAATAAATACGGTTATTAGTTGTGTTGAATCTGCAGCTTCGGATGGGTTAGTGCATGTATGGACATTTGAACCAAATCTTCTGTAATAGTAGCAAATTTCACAATCGTTTTTATCTACTGGAGTTCTTACGAAAACTATTATTCGTACTGGAATTCCTCGAGCAAATATTCTTTATTTAGCTCTTAAGTGACTGAACGTTAAAATAGGGTTTTCCAATAAGAGGTGTTATCTTGAATAGATCTTGTGATTTAACACCTTGAGACTTCTTGCTTTGGGGCCACGTGAAAGAGAAGGTCTACGCCATTAGCTCAGCGTCAATTCAAGGCCTCAAAAATGTAATTTGTGAGGCTATCGAGGACATAGGGCAGCCACTTTGCGATTTGGTTATGGAAAATTTCATTAAAAGGATATGGTCCCGTAAGCGTGGTCGTGGTGGTCGTTTTCCTGATGTTATTTTCACTACTAACGGCATACCTTTTTCTTTATAATAAAATAAACATTCGATCATTTATGTTAAAAGATGGCATTATTTCTTTTAATATCAAAATAACACCTCCTATTGGGTTCGAAATAGTGATTCCCAGGTGGAGAGCTGTGGACGTGGGGATGGTTTTGTGTGGGTTCGGTGCTCAGGGACCACCTTTTTAGTGTGTAGCTCACGCCAAACGAACCTCCTTTCAAGCCAAGCTTAATGCTTTGGAGGGCGCTGTCTCGAACGTAGAGGGCAACGTGCTCGTAGGGGGAGACCAACGCGAAAGCAACCGAATGGGGCATGCGTCAAACAGATCTGTGGGGAATCGTAGTAATGACGGTTAGTATGGCACTACTCGTACTAAACACCGGAAGAACGCCGACTTTACGAGGTATTGGCTGTGAAGGAACTATACCGGACGTGAAATTCACCTCGGAGTCCTTAGTACGGAGGATACACAACTGGAAAGTATTAAAAGACTACTCAGCCGGTGATCATCAGTGCATTCTGTTTGAGAAAAGTGATGTTGTCTCCCGAGCCCGTGCTCTTGGCCTTCTACAATTGGATGGAACATCGGAAGGACGGACATCGAGAGGATCGTCGAGGTTCTCACAGCAGGTGCACTGCTGCAGATAGATCCGGAGGGGACGGAAGAACTGGCAGCTCAAGTCGCGGTGAACTCAACTTTGAGCATCATCATGACTGCTTGTAATGCTTCTATGCCCCATCGAAAAACTCGACACGGCAAACCCCCAGTGTATTGGTGGTCAACTGAAATCGCCGAAAAACGAAGGGAGTGTCGCAAGCTTTGGCGTGAGGCCCAACGGGTGCGGAACCATGACGAGGCAAGCAAACGCGTAGTAGCATATAAGTTGGCCAGAAAACACCTTCGCAAATTGATCAACAGCAGCAAGGCTCGCTGCTGGCAAGATCTAGTGGACAATGTGAACAAGGATCCATGGGGCCTTGGCTACAAGCTATTAATGGGGAAACTTGGTGCCCTCCAGAAACCTTGTATACATGATGCGGAAAATATGGACCAGATTGTGCGGGCACTCATCCGTATTAACGCTGTCCATGATAAAACAGCAGTCTAGTGTCCACTCTTCACACAGCCGGAACTGGAAAAGTTAGTCTTTTCATTGAAAGCAAAGAAGCCACCAGGTCCAGATAATGTTCCAGCTGAGGTGTTGCGGCTCGTCTATAACGATTGCCCTAACTTGCTGCTCAGCACATTCAACGCTTGCCTACGGGACGGGGTTGCCCGGTACGATACAAGGTGGTGAGGCTCGTGTTGATCAGCAAGGGGAAGGGAAATCCTGAATTGCCGTCTGCATACCGCCCGTTATGCTTACTAGGCATGGCTGGGAAAGTGCTGGAAAAAATCGTCAAGGGTAGACTCACTGATGCGATTCGTGCTGCTGGGGGCCTATCTCCTCGGCAGTATAGTTTGAGAGCAGGACGTTCTACCATTGATGCGATTGCAGAGGTGGTGAACGAGGTCCAAAAGGCAGAGGCATATAGTCATACCAAGCGATGGATCGTCCTGTTGGTGACACTCGACGTCAGAAATGCCTTCAACTCCGCTAGATGGGTGGATATTCGGGACACGCTGGAAAACTCTTTTCAAGGTCCAGAATATCTAATGCGGCTTTTGAGGAACTACTTAAAGGAATGAAGCCTGCTCTACAATACAACGCAGGGCCAACGAAGGATGGAAATTACATTGGGTGTTGCCCAGAGATCTATCCTTTGACCGGACCTACGGAACGTGTCTTACGACGGGCTACTGAGACTGGAGATGCCAGATGTGTTGCGCTTGGTCAGCTATGCGGATGATGTTGCGGCTCTGGTTGCTGGACGCATTGTTGAACAAGCGCAACTTAGGCTAGGTATTCTGATGCGCCGAGTGAGGGACTAGATGACTGTTTGCGAGTTCAGTTTAGCACTGGAGAAAACCGAAGTGGTCATCTTGACAAAAAAGAGAATCCCTAGAGTAAGGATGATCAGTATTGGAGATAAACGAAAAAAAGCCATCGGTGAAGTACCTGGGGCTACTGATCGACTCGAAGATGAGTTTCTCTGAGCAAATCAGGGCAACGGCTGAGAAGGCTTCTTTGGGAGTAACGGCTCTGAGTCGACTTATGGCTGATGTAGGGGGCCCAGCTCACCAAGAAGGCGACTCTTGATGAGTACGGTCGGGTCAGTGCTACTGTACGGAGCAGAGGTATGGGGCGACGCTCTCAGTAAGAAGGTATACCGAAAACTGCTGATACAGGTACAGAGAAGAGGAGCACTGAGGGTTGCATCTTCGTATACGACAGTCTCTGACTCGGCGGTGAGAGTTATTGCAGGCGTGATACCAATTGGCCTCCTTGGTAGAGAGCGCCGCTCTATTTATCTGCGTCGAAATGAGGATGCAAAGAAGATGGTTGTCCGTGAAGAGAGACAGCGCTCACTCAAAGATTGGCAGCAGTCTTGGGTGAATTGCAAGAAGGACAGGTGGACTGCGCGCCTCAACCCGGATGTGAGACCGTGGCCAAATCAAAGGCATGGTGAGACTCCCTTCTATCTGACCCAGCTTTTGAGCGGGCATGGGTGTTTTCAGTCCTACCAGCACAAGATTGGTAAGTCACGGTCCCCCGTTAGTTGGTATTGCCCAGGAAAGGAAGACAATACCTGCTTTTTCGTGCACAAAGTGGGAAAGGCTGCGAAGGGCCCTCTAAAGGCAGCCGAGAGAGCTCATAACAGATAATATAGCTATGGTGGTACTCGAATCGGTTGACAAATGGAACCAGGTGGCACATTATGTTTGGGTAGTCCTAAAATATAAAAAGGACTCACAGCGGCCGAGGGCGTTGGGGCTGGAGGATCAATTTTCTGGAACTTTCTCTTCCCCTCTCCCCTCCCGCTATGAAAGGGATCCCCCAGCTTGAAGGCGCCTCACGGCGTAACAAAACGAGACCTGGCCCAAAGTAATGTGTCAAACGGTTCCAGGCTGGGTTCTCAGGTTGACCGGGGTGGTGTTGAGTGGGTCGTCCGATCGCCTTTTTGCAAACATGGGAGTCCCACATTCTGTGCGTAAATGGGCATTCACCCACTACCACAAAAACAAACTGAGCCAGAATAACAAGCAGAAACTGCTTGCATGTGGTGAGGTAGTCTTAGGAACCATAAAAATTTCATAACGCTTTCGCTTAATCTTTCTTCACTGCTTCCATAAAATTTATTTCATTCTCTTTAGGGCACTTTGAAGTCGGGATTCTTTTGTTTTCAAAGTTTTATTTGTTGTATTAAGTTTTTTCTTATGTAATATACATGCTATTCACAAAATAACTGCAAACATTAACTTGAATAAAGAAAACGGAAGTTGAGTTCGGTTATTTTTTTTACACTCATTAACTTTGAAAACAATGCAAGCGTTAATTCACTGTATATAGAATAAGTATGGGTTAATTAACTAATGAATGCTGGATTGATATTCTTGGGAAAGTTTACACAAGTGATTATGGAATCAACAAAATTAACTTTGTCAAAACTTGAAAACGTAATTTAACCGTATAGGCTTGGTTTGAATTGTTGATCATTTGAACTATGAGATGTTTTGGCGATTTACTAGGGCCTAGGTGAAAATGAAAAGCACTATTTTCATGTTTGAAAAAATATTTCACCCCAGCAAACGGTCGACCCTGAAGTGCTCTGAAGGTCCACTGCTGCATGATTCCGCATCTTATCAATTAATAGCAGCGGCAAAAATTATTTCATGTATGCATATGCTAAAAGTTGAAAAAGAAAGATAATATCCTCTGCTATAACTCTTGTTTCATTGCTTCATACTGTTGTTAATCAAACTAAAAAACCCATACGGAATAATGGCAGGTACAGCATCCATACATATGTGGGTAGAATCAGCCATACTATCAATATCGTTCCAGGAACAAAAAATAACGACTTAGCCCTCGCACATTTATCACAGGATTTGCTGTGGAAACATTGGCGACAGACAATCAACGTCAAGCAAACAGATAAACCATCAAACAAGCAAACACCTCATCAGAGAATCGCTTTGATTTCACGGTAATTTTCAATTAGGAATCGCTGAATGGATAGAAACGCCGGGTTGCCTCAGATATCAACTCCCACTGCCTACGCATCACTCGTAGAACGGAGAGAGTTTCCATGTGTTTACATGCTGGTGAAATAAGCTCAAATTTCTCGTAAACAAACGTATATATGTTACAAGTTACCATGATGTATGGAGTATGATGGAATGAATATGATTGACAAATAAGTAGAAAACAATGCTTATGTCTTTGGTTGTACTATTCAGATTCCTACTTGACTCCATGAGATGATTCTTTAAGAGCAGGAACTAGCCGCTGTGAAATTATGCCAAACATTAAAGGAGTTTGGTGAAGGATTAATGCGTGATCTGCAAATTGTTCAGCTAATTTCTAGTAATAAATCGACAAAATTTTAAATGATACTTTGTTAATTATTTTTTGCCAACAAATTGATTCTCATGAAAGAATCAATCAAATTAAATCTTAAAAAGTTGTTACGCCCTTATGGACTGCAAAGAATTGTATTCAGAATAAAACAAGCGTTTAATTACACAAATTTAATAAACACATAAAATAGTGGTAACATGAGTGTTGTTCTAAACAACACGAATGCATTTCGTTCGGTGGCTACACGCGAAACTACTAACAAAACATTATACAAAACTAAAAACATTGACAAGTAACACTGGATTGTAACATTTAAATTTAGTTGGATTAAATGAAATTTAAATTATCAAGCTATCGTCAGTTTAAAATAAATAAAAAATCTATTATGTATTTAACATATATTGAGATATAATAATTGATACAAAAATGACTAATGAAGTTAACCGTCAACATATAATGTTTAGCCAAATGAAATAAAGTTGAATTAATTTGGACAATTTAGGAGTAGTTAGTATCTGTGATGTCTAGTGGTTAGAGCGTGAACACATAAGCCGAATGTCCCAGGTTCAAATCTCGTTGGGAGCTACGTGATTTATTTCAGGGGATTTTTTGGACAGACTACGAGTGTTCACTCAGTGGTGATATGTACTGATTTAATCAGATCATATCATGGCTGAGCAAGCACACGGGAGCATGGTACTGACCAAACCAACTCGCGAAAAAATCAATAAGGTCATGAAAATGAGATGCTCTAACTATCTCTAAGCGAAGGCCCTAGAGGGGCTGTAGTGCTACTAAGAAGAAGAAGTATCGACAATACTAACTACTCGTAAATTGTCAGTTACATGTATGAATAGAGATTCATACTCATCAACTCTTGCGTGTTCATTACATTTTTAAATAAATTGAAATTATCTACTAACGGTGTCATGTAGTGTCCTCCTATGTTGTTCAAATCGAATGTGTGTACAGCTGTACCTTTATAGATAACTTTATTCTTGATACATCTTTCGTGTTCCTTTTACTGCACGTTTGGTGTTCCTTTTACTGCACGTTTGGTTTTCCCAATGATCTTTTCATCACATTCTGTGCAATTGACTTGGTAGAACTCTACGTCTACCACTCGTTGCGCGTAGACGTGTTCCTGTCATTAATTTTAAAAATTAATTAGTTTTTCACAAAAGTCAGATTCAAAAAATTAAATTAATTTTTTATTGATAGTCAAAAGTAAATTTTGATTTTATTGGAAAAAGCATTTATCGTCGAAGGAATTGACCCACGGAATGAATAAATCAACAAAAGCAAAGAAGCTAAAGACCAGCTTGGGACTGCTGTATGGAGGAACTTGGCGGCTTCCCTCCGTTGAGGGGCCACGGGGAGAGTATCAATACGAAATTGGCGCCGTGTCAAAAAGAAGACAAAAATAATTTAAATAATGTAAGTGGGAATAATGAGCTGCTTCTCAAAATCCACCAGCAACTATATTCTTTATCCGAGAGAATCAATAAACAAGATATGAAAATTAATCTTGTTTTTCATCGTTTAGGGGTTTCAAATGCCTCAAAATAATTTGTCATCCAGTCACATTCCCAGAGATAGGATTCGTCTCATCTCGATCAACGTCAACTCCATTGTTACTCTACATCGGCGTGATTATCTCCTTGAATTCATTGCTAAGCAAAAGCCTGACATCATGCTGCTCACTGAAACCCACCTCAATTCATGACATTCAAGGATTTTGAATTCGTAAGAAACGATAGGGTAATAGATGATGGTGGAGGTGGCACCGGGATATTGATTCAAAGACCCTATTGTTTCCAAAACATTGAAAAAGTTGAACTCAAAAGCTTTGAATCTCTTGTAGTGTCCGTTATCAAAATCTCACAGCCAGAGGGGGATAACCTTATCGGTATCTCTGCCAATGCAACTGGTAGAACTGTTCTTAAGCTCAAGGTGGAGCTCAATTTCTTGTTTGAAATACTCAAATTGAGCAGACTGCATGGTTATTATATTCTTGCTGATGACCTGAACGCCAAGCATACATCGCCATCAATAATCCAAGAGGTGAATTTCTGATATCATGGATAACAGAGAACCAAATTGAATGCAGGTGCAATCTATATGGGTCGGACCTCGCAACGTACCCTAGGACAAATTCATATTTAGAACTCTGCATTGCTGACGCAAGACTTGAATTCAACTTTGATAGTCCTCAATGGAAACTGCAGGTGCTTCCTTATGATAGCGACCATAATGCAATCGTAATGGAAATCAATCATCAAAGGGATAATCTCTTCCTTATTCCAGTTCAACATGAAAATTATCGGTTGAATTTAAAAAAAAACAGACTGAGGAAAGTTTCAAAAGAAGATTAATCGAGAGTACCAGAAGCAATGTCCTCCTTCTCATGATGGCAAAGCTTGCTCAATGGTTCCAAATGACAGGAATCTAACTAACGATGAAATACTATAGATCTCTTTTTGTCAAAGTTGGAGAAGCTAACGATTGAAACGATTGAGAAAGTAGTTCCAAAGATTAAACATCGAAGCTATTTGGAAGGATATGAAACACCAACCATTGCAAGGTTGAAAAGATTGAAAAGCCTTCTTCTCACACGTGTTAACAATATTTACCGGCGATTTTTGTACTACAACCAACCCTCGTTGGCTTTGTTGAAATTACACCTAAAGAATGTCTGGAACTTAATCCCTTCATACTTCAGGAGTGAGGTCAGCAGTCAATGGGTGGGACCCAGATGGCACTTTCGCGAAAGTGAATAGCATATTTTGCAACAAGTTTCGAGTGAAGGTATCGAATCTTGAAGTCACTAGTGATGAAATAAATCTTTTCGATAGGGCTGGTATCGAAATTGATAGTATGACTCCAGATAGAAATGGAAACAGGATTTCAGAGGTCGTTGAAGCAAAAGTTTCCGACTTCAAGTCAAGCCTGAACGGCCAATCAATTCTTCATTTCAATGAAACATTAACATCTCACCTCTTGCTGAGCTTGAATCTTATTGATTATCTTGTCCGCTATGAAGACTGGGTTTCATATTTGGCAGGATAAACAACAGGGAATCATGTGGTACTGATGATATTCCAAATGTAGCTCTCCTACATTTGTCTGAGGTTGCTTATAGGAATTATTGCATATAATTAAACAACATGTTGAGCGATTCATATTTTCCAAATGAATGGAAAAAGGCTAAGGTATTTTCGATCTTGAAGAAAGGAAAAGAATCTTCGTGCTCCAAAAGCTGTTGTCCAATCAGCTTGCTGCCTAACATCAGCAAAGTGTTTGATGTGATACTCAACAGAGCATTAAACGCCCACATTGAAGAAAATGAGTTTATGCCGAATTGCCAATTTGGTTTTCGTGCCAGGCATTCGACCACACATGCAATAACGAAAGCAACCTCAGACATCTGTTGGAAACGAAATGATAGAGAATGTGTTGGAGCGCGCCTCATTGATATGGAGAAAGCCTTCGGTATGGTGTGGTTAGATGGACTAGTTTTTAAACTCCTTCAGGATAAGTTCTCCAGACACCTTAGCACCATGATGTGTAATATGTTATAAGGGAAATCGTTTGTTGTAACTGATGAAAATCTGACAACGATGCGCGAATTCGAGTACTTGAATGGTCTACAGCAGGGAACAGTTACTGCACCCCTGCTCTTTTCAATATTCATTGGCAAGCTATTGAACAGCTTTGATTTTAACGTCTTGCTAATGCAATTATTGATAGCGTTTGCTGATGATCTAATCATCTATATGGCAGCCCGAATCTACAATAGTTCAGAGCAATCTCTGATAAATGTTCAATGATGTACAGCTGTAGACTGACAATTGGAGAATGAAAATCAATGCGCGGAAGTGCGAAACAATTTTATTTCGGACAACGCTGCAGGAGGTCAGTCAAAGAAGGATTTCCACATTATGGCTAGCGAGGGTAGTTCAGAACGGGTTCCATATAAATCCTGTGCTCGAAACCTCGGTGTTCACCTCGATCAGTATCTATACTGTACTGAACATGTCAAAATCATCCTCAGTAAGGCATGAAAAGTAATCATGGCCCTACGAAGACTCTTTCATTCCAGAAACATTGATCAAAAGGTCAGAATTATCTGTTACAAGGCCCTGGTTAGACCAGTTTTGACATATGGATGTCAGATCCGGTACAACTAGAGTGCTAGTACTATGAAAAAATTAAGAGTTTTCGAAAGGAAATGTCTGTGCATGTACTGGTTGTACAAAAAGCCCGAGATGGATTGGAAACATTATATATCAAATAGAAGAATTTATCAAACTGCACAAGTGACAAGAATCGATATCTTCACATTAGAAATTCTTCGGAATCATATCGCAAGATCTGTAGCTGTGAGTGAAAACCCTTGGATTTCACAGCCGTTCCAACCTACAAACGGGTATATTGCCTCGCTACTGGCTTCGTTCGTCCAGAAGCATTCGTGTATTTGGGCATGAATCTGACGGCGTTCCAATCATATATCACATATATTGACAGGCCACCGATAATAAGATTAAATATCCTCCGAATTTGAGGTCACAAGACCAACAACTGCAATGAATATACTCATTTGCTTGATTCGTTGAAGCTAATCGAGCTGAGGCGGAGCAATTTAGGTATTGATGGCTGAATGACAATGTCTAGATTATTCGTGTTTATTTTCTGTTGTTGTATTTTTCGTTACTTAGTTTTTGAGTTTCAGCTCATTATTGCTACATTTATTGTTGTTGTTTATTTGTATTAAAATTGCGGGATAGGTTAGGTATATGTTATGTTTATTTTATTAAGTTTAGAGATAATGTTAAACCCGTAGGTTAGGAATATTGTGATAGAATTTTTAAGTATAACATAAAGTTTTTTTTGATTGAATCTTATAAGAATTAGGTGTAGAATCAAAGTGCACTGTTGTGTTTAAATTATAAATAATTGTAGGATAGTGTTGGTTGGTTTTTTTCTCCTTTTTCCAATCAAATCATAATATATGTAATAATTTTAACTAATTTGAATTTGCTATAGTTTTTTGGATGAAATGTGTTAAACTAATAACGGATAAATTTAGAGAACCACTTGGGCCTTTAAGTTTTCGTATTATTTATTGTTTGGAATTTGCTTTATATATTTTTCAAATTTAAAACGATAAGTATTGAATAAAGCGCTTGTGATTGATTGATTAATTGACTTGGTAGATTCCGTTTTTTGGCAAATTTCTCGAGAGAGTTCGTTTTATATATATGAATATATATATATACAATATATGTATATATATATATATATATATATATATATATATATATATATATATATATATATATATATATATATATATATATATATAAATAAATACACATATATATATATATATATATATATATATATATATATATATATATATATATATATATATATATATATATATATATATATATATATTTAAACATACACATGCATGGATAAAATTTTCTCAATCGATGTGAATAATAAGATCATTAATGTGTCAATAATGCATCGGCTAATAAGTCGCGGGACTTAACATATATTTGTTTCTTGGCATGTATCTGTCAGTTCTGCTGAACCCTGCACTGATGAAATTGACAAAAGCAAATTTGCTTCATCCATTCTTTTCATGCAAAATGTGTGAGCTTTTCGGGACCGGAGTTGATTCGCACTGCTAATTGCCGGAAGTTCTCTTCTGCCTCCTATGCATCGTCTGGTAGTGGAGACAGCATTTACCATATTAAAGAGAAAACATAATGCGGCAACCTTGGAAGTATCTAAGCTCGTATTGGCCGCGGATATTGAGCAGCTTACAACATCGCCCAAAACAAATTGTGGTAACAGTGCTCTTTATGACTCTACAGAAAATACTTGCGAGGCTCCAGTTGAGAAGCCTGATCATGCCACAAGAAGTTCAAATAATACTAATTATACCTTCCACTCCGCTGGTAAGACCTCCTGAAGAGATATTTTTGACGCCTCTCCACAATTAATTGTTCGATCCTTGAATACTTCAATGAAAAGAATATCAGCAGAAACTCCAAGATGGCCTTATGGCCAGCCAATGCCTAGTTTGCGAACTGTCAGAATAGCGCTTCAGTTCTTCGTTATGCGTTTAGCATGTAACACTTTAGCTGATGATTTCAAAATTTTTATAGAACGCAAACTAAACAGAACAAAAGTTGTCTGAAATTATACTAAATTAACCCAGGAAAACCTACCGAATAAGGTTTTCGCTTATTTCAAAGTCACAGATCCAGATGACAAGTCCAATTGTCAAATCCGAATTCTTGCCTCCTTGGAATAATAGTTAAAAACTACACTCCCCCATCATAAATAATTTTTATCCTTTATGTATACACATTTTGTATTCCTTGAAACAAAATTTGACTGCACATTTAGCTTTTCCAATGATCTTCTCACATTCTGGGCAATTGACTTGGTAGATTCCGTTTAAAGGTAAATTTCTCTCAAGAAGGGGACCTTATATATATATATATATATATATATATATATATATATATATACATATATATATATATATATGTATATATATATATATATATATATATATATATATATATATATATATATATATATATATATATACATATATATATAAGGTAACATTAGAATTTAAACTAGATTTGATGAATTTTTGGTTTTTAGATTGGTAGTACTGTCAGTGACATCTATGTAAAATTTACATGTGAAAATATTCATTAGTGTTTAAGATACCCGTCGTTTCCGGGATAGCCTTCAGTTCCGTCTGCGCTGCGGTTTGAATCTTCTCTGTCGTATCAAAACGGTGTCCTCGGAGCAGTCTTTTGAGCTTGCTGAACAGCCAAAAGTTGCACGGTGCCAGATCAGGTGAATACGGTGGTTGCGGAACGATATGGGTTGAGTTTTTGGCGAAATGATCACGAATTACAAGGGCATTATGGGATGGTGCATTATCGTGGTGTAAAAACCAAGAATTGTCTTTCCACAATTCCGGCCTTTTTAGGCGGATAGTGTTACGCAAACGACGCATAACGTTCAAATAGTATTCCTTGTTGACTGTTTGGTCCGGTGGAAGGAATTCATAATGAAGAGGTTGATGGTGGCCCAGGACGCTCTTCGTCTTCGACACGTTCACAGCCTCATCGCCAAAGGCTTCTGCACCATCCACCACGTATCCGCAGCCGAAAATTGATTCCGCAAACAAAATTTAATGCAAATTCAACAAATTTCGACATCGCAAAAAACGAAAAACTCACTTTTAACAGCTCTCAAAACGACGCGTATCTCAAACACTAATGAATATTTTGACATGTAAATTTGACAGAGATGTCATTGACAGAACTACCAACGTAAAAAAAATAATTCTCCAAATCGTTCGAAGCGCACAGTTTAAATTCAAATGTCACCTTATTTTTTGGGCACAGTAGTATATATACATAGGGTTATCCATTTTACGCTTGGGAAAGTAAAGCTAAAGAAAACACATAAAATATTCAAATGGTAAAAAAATTTTTTAATTCAATATAAACATTTAACCTTGCCATTGTACGTGAGACACAACACCATTCCAATGTTTTCACCGGAACTCATACAGTCCTTAATCCTTTTGAGATAATTTTCAATGAATTTTCGGCACAATTCCGGTAATATCTCCGCCATAACTTCACGAATATTGGTTTTCGATTGCTCAAGATTTTGAAGATTTTTTGCGTAAACACGATCTTTCGCATAGCCCCATAAAAAGAAATCCAAAGGTGTTAGGTCGCAGGATCTTGCGGGCTAATTGACATCACTAAATCTCGAAATTACGCGTCCTGGAAATTTCTCTTGCAAAGATGCTCGATTAGCCTGTGTTGTGTGGCTTGTGGCTCCGTCCTGTTGGAACCACATGTTTTTCTGCTCATAATATTCAATTTCTCGCCAAAAATAATCGGTTAACATCCGTTCATAGCGTTCAGAGTTGACTGTAATGACTCTTCCTTGATCGTTTTCAAAAAAACATGGGTCAATAACACAACCAGACCATAATGCACAATAAACGGTCACTTTTTCTGGATGCAAAGATCTTTTTGCGATCATCTGAGAATTTTGAGAGCCCCATATGTGGCAGTTCTGTTTATTTACGTAACCACTGAGCGAAAAATAAGCCTCATCACTAAAGAAAATTTTGTTCGAAAAATCGTTATCAATGGCTTGTTGTTCAATCACCCAATTTGCATACATTCTGCGTTGTGTATGATCTTGAGGCTTAAGTTCTTGAGTGAGTTGGATTTTGTACGGATGGAGATGCAAATCCACATGCAAAATCCACCACAATGAGCCCTAAGATAAGCCCAAATGTTGAGCACGGCGAGGAATCGACAAATTCGGGTCTTCCTCGAGACTTTGAGCAATGACAGCGGTATTTTCAGCAGAACGAATGTTGCGATGATGCACAGGCCTTGCAATATCAATAACCGATCCAGTCTCTTGAAATTTTCTCACTGTGTTCGAAATTGTTTACTGTGTAGGTCGTATATGTCGACCGTTATCGGCTTGTAAGGCCCTAATTGTTGATACAGCAGAATCAGCATTTTTATAGTAAAATTAAATAATTTTAACGCATTTTTCGACTGCTAAACGACCCATATTTCTAAATGGCAAACTTTTTGCTAAAAAAAAACACGCTTTAAATTACATTTAATTCTTACAGATGTCAAATGACAGGGCTATACTTTCCCAAACACGTGATGGATAACCCTGTGTGTATATATATATATATATATATATATATATATATATATATATATATACACACATATATATATATATATATATATATATATATATATATATATATATATATATATATATATATATATATACATATATATATATATATATATATATATATATATATATATATATATATATATATATATATATATATATAGTGTCACGTGTTACCGTTCGCGGCCGATAAGTTTAATGTCCCGGGAAAGTGAAAACGCACTGTCTTTTAAATTAAGTTTAAAGAGTTAATTTATTTGCACAATAATTAATTTCGCTATTTTACTAACATTTTGATTTACTTTTCACTTGTCTATAAACTTATGTTTCAACTGTCTTCAAATCTATCACAAAAATCTTCTACTTTACTTTCAATGAATATAACGTTTAATTCGTGTTATACTCTTATCGCAGTTTTGACTATTGCCGTTTTACTATCACTCCTGCTCCATTCATCCAGTTTGGCTTTATATAGGATCTCTAGTCATTTAACCCATTTCTCGTATTTTGCCGAATGTTCTAACGAGAACTACCTGGAATATTTGAGCAGTCCCAAATATCCGTAGTGACGTCACCTTCAGATATTGATCAGGGATCTATTTGGTCCATTCTTGTGCTCTCAAGTACATTCGCTTACTTTTCTTGGTTGCTGCTTTTCAATCAATATTGATCATGATGTTATTAATAGTTGCAACAACAATTGTAACAGTAGCTCGGAGAATTATTTGGACATGTAACACTGCCCACACCTTAGTTCTTTTCAACCCGAAAAGATTTGTCACCAGTTGACGTTAAGTCTACCTGGTTGTAATATGAGGCAAGATGGTGCAGGTGCACGAATTTCATTTTAACTCTCGATTTACAGTGTTCCCGTATGTGGTATACGACGTCGTTGATTCACTTTGTACCTCGGTATGGTCCCTCCCAATTATGCTGCAACTTCAGAGACCCACCCTTCCACAGCTGTGGGTTATAAAGCCATACAAAGTCATCTTGCTGGAAATCAGTAGAATTTGCCTTTAGACCATACCTGGTCTTTAGGCGGTCAGTAGTAAATTCGAGGTGAGCTCACTTGCGTACTTCGAGTTCATATGGGGTTCCTCAGGGGTTGTTCCGAACTTTATATCAGCCGGCACACGAATAATTTTTCCAAAAACGACTTTGGCTGGGGCTTCGCCCGTCGATGCATGTTCGGCAGTTCTATACGCCATCAAGAATAATGGGATGTACCAGTTCCAGTTCCTTTGGTTATTGTGAACCATCTTGGCCAGGTGTTTGTTGAGTGTGCCGTTGAAACGTTTGACCATTCCATCGGATTGAGCGTCCAGCGGTGTTGTCGTCGTTTCCCGTATTCCCAGCAGCTCACATATTGCAACAAAAACTAGTGACTCGAAGTTTCAGCCTTGATCTAAATGTAGTTAACAATGTACGCCATACCTACTGACCCAACTTAACACTAACTGTTCGGCTACAGTAGTTGCTTCCTGGTTGAGAAAGGGGTAGACTTCGGGCCACTTGCGGCCACAACCAGCGTGTATCGATTCCCCCATTCAAATTTAGGAAAGAGTCCTGAGATGTAAACAGCAATATTTTCAAACGGTACGCCCACGTTATAGGTTTGCATTTGTCCTCTCGGTCGTCGTTTTGGACCTTTGACGGAAGCGCGAATTGTATATCTACGAAACCAGTCCTCTACGTCTTTTCTGGCGTGGAGCTAGAAAAATCATTCTCACGATTTCGCAAGAGCCTTGTTGACACCAAGGTGGCCTCCCGAGAATCCTCCGTGCATTTCCTCAACCACATCGTGGACTCGGGTTTTGGGAAGTATATTTTGCATCCTATAGGACCTGCCATCTAACGTTTCCCATTTCCGCTTGAGTACGCCACCCTCCACCTACAGGGAGTTCCATTGTGCCCAATACTTTTCAGAGTTGCACCATGAATCGAAACGTTTTTCCACTCAGGTCGCCCAGTCGTGTCCTTCCATATTAGCAATGGTCCGATGTCCTCATCGGCTAACTGGGCATTTCAAATCTCCTCCGATGACCAACCTTAATCGAATTCGGTCATTATCGCTCGCACTCCTTTTCGTCAATCCATCGGCAATGTTTGCAGTAAGCAGTACGTGGACGACGAGATAGGGTGTCAGTACTTCCATGAATTCTGCCCTTCTTTTCGATCCATCTCGCAACTTGTAACTCGGGGTTTTTGAAGCTAAGCAGCCTTTTCATCGATGCATGGTCTGTTTGTACAACAAATTTCTGGCCATATGTGTTTGGTACTTGTGGAACAACTTTCTGGCCTCTATTATAGCCAATAGTTTCCTTGAAAGAACTCGACTGTAATACAAGAGGACTCTTTTTTGTCATCGAGCTGCTGGGAAGGTACAGCTCCGATCCCGCCGCTGCTCGCATCGGTCCCAACTTAAACCATTTTTCCAGGTATTGGGTATGCCAGCATGGGTGATTCGCACAGCCTCTCCTTCATGGCCCCAAAGGCTGCCAGGCATTGTTAATTCCAGATATACGGACGATTTTTCCCAGTTAGCTAATGGAGACACCTACCTTTTTTGGCAAAGTCTTTGACGAATCTTCGAAAGTAGGTTGCCAGACTCAGAAAACTACGTAGTTGGCGCTTGTTGTTTGGTGTTGGCGAGCTGTGCATGGCTTTCACCTTCTGAGAATCTGCTTCGATCCCTTCTGCTGATACAACGGGTCCCAGCATTTTACTTCTGCTGCAAAACGGGTACGCTTGTCGGGACTAAGTTTCAAATTTGCCAGTCGCAATTAGGAGAACATATCTTTTAAGTTTCGCATGTGCTCTCTAAACGTTCTCCCTGTAATGATGATGTCATCTAGATACACCAAGCAGATCTTTTCCATCAGCATTCTAAAGCCCAAATAGCATCACCACAAATTGCTAAAATCCGGCCTCAACTGAGAATCTGGTCTTCTTTTGGTCCTTCTTGTCGATTTCTACCTTCTAGTAGCCAATTCTGAGATCGAGTGTGGAAAAACATTTTGCGTCGGTCAAAGTGTCCACGATGTCGTCGATGCGTCTAAATGGGTAGCTGTCTATCTTAGTGACGTCGTTAAGCTGCCTATAGTCGAAACAAAAAGGAGTGCTACCATCCTTTTTCTTTACTAGAATTACTGACGTGGCTCATGGATTGACAGAAGTCTCAAAAACACCTTCTTTTTCCATGTCCAAGATCAGTACACTCACTTCTCCCTTATTGGCTATAGAAAGAGGTCTCGATGCTTATCGAATCGGCTTGGCTCCATGTGTATCCATGACATGAGTTCAGGGCATGTTGAGAAGATGTCACGGTACTTGGTGATCAGATCAGAGGCTTGCTTGAATAGCTGCACTAACAATTTGGTCTGCCTCAATATTGCAGGCGTGAATTCCCATGCTTTGTCTATATCTTGCCTCTTTTTCCCATAATGGTCGTGAGAAGCTTCCAAAAAGGTGATGATGGAAACAAGTTGCCAGCTGCCGATGACTTCGCTCACTTTGATGTTTGTGGTTGAGTCTGCGGTGGTAATGACTCTAACTGGCACGTATCCGTTCCTTAAAGACCTTACAAGGTTTCGTTCTACAATCAAACTGCGCAATGCCGATGTCTTCGTTGGCTCTATCAGATAAGATTGGTGGTCTCCAGAATCACCATCAAGCTTGGCCCATACAATGCTCTCGAAAGATTTCGGTATATCAGTATCGGCACATACCATCACATTCATCTCAGGTGCTTGGACGTTGGGATCCTCCATCGATACTTCGACATTCCGCCATTTCAAAACCCGTTTGACCAAATCCAACGTGATTCCATGTGGTTGCAAAAAATCCATTCCAAGGATGCAGTCTTTCATAATGTTCGTGACCAGAAAATTATGTCAGAATGCAAGGTCTCCCAACTGTATCTGGAGGTTGACCTCTCCATTGTGCGAAAGTCCTGCCCTTGTGAAGTGCTTGTTAGGCCTAGTACTTGTTAGGCCTAGTCTTTAAGTATCTCGACGTTAGGGGTTAAAATGCCCTAAGATACAGCATTTTCAATCCTCCGAAGTTATCATTAATTTGAATTTATTAAATGTTCCTTAAGTCTTTTCTTAAAAATTAATAATGACTTTACGTTTTTCACTGTTTCTGGAAGATTGTTGCATGTACGCAGAGCATCATTCGTTGTATCGTTCTTTAGTCGATCAGTTCTAGCGTAAAGTATTACAAAATTCTGCCACACTACCATGAACAACAGCAATGTTTTTCACAAAACGAGCTAGACGAGCATGCAGAGGTGATTTCACATTTCCTACAGACCCGGTTTGCTGAAAGTTGCGCACAATTTATCCGATTGTGGACACATTCGGTCGATTATGCTGACCCAAAAAATCACTAAGTGCATGAAATGCATTTTGATTTGAATGCTCATAAAAGGCTTCAACAACTTTAACACGCTGCTCAACGGTATACCTCTCCATATTTGAAATCAAGTTGGGCAAAAACTTGACGTTAAGGTGTGACTCACAATTAACATCGTGCATTATGACTGGACCACCCTTTATATAAATAAATAAATAAAGATATATATATATATATATATATATATATATATATATATATATATACATAAATATATATATATATATATATATATATATATATATATATATATATATATATATTTATATATATATATATATATATATATATATATATATATATATATATACACATAAATATATATATATATATATATATATATATATATATATATTTATATTTATATACATATATATATATATATATATATATATATATATATATATATATATATATATATATATATATATTTATTTATATGGATATATACAGGGTGCGTGCAGTATTTGAGTCTGCGGTGGTAATGACTCTAACTGGCACGTATCCGTTCCTTAAAGACCTTACAAGGTTTCGTTCTACAATCAAACTGCGCAATGCCGATGTCTTCGTTGGCTCTATCAGATAAGATTGGTGGTCTCCAGAATCACCATCAAGCTTGGCCCATACAATGCTCTCGAAAGATTTCGGTATATCAGTATCGGCACATACCATCACATTCATCTCAGGTGCTTGGACGTTGGGATCCTCCATCGATACTTCGACATTCCGCCATTTCAAAACCCGTTTGACCAAATCCAACGTGATTCCATGTGGTTGCAAAAAATCCATTCCAAGGATGCAGTCTTTCATAATGTTCGTGACCAGAAAATTATGTCAGAATGCAAGGTCTCCCAACTGTATCTGGAGGTTGACCTCTCCATTGTGGGAAAGTCCTGCCCTTGTGAAGTGCTTGTTAGGCCTAGTACTTGTTAGGCCTAGTCTTTAAGTATCTCGACGTTAGGGGTTAAAATGCCCTAAGATACAGCATTTTCAATCCTCCGAAGTTATCATTAATTTGAATTTATTAAATGTTCCTTAAGTCTTTTCTTAAAAATTAATAATGACTTTACGTTTTTCACTGTTTCTGGAAGATTGTTGCATGTACGCAGAGCATCATTCGTTGTATCGTTCTTTAGTCGATCAGTTCTAGCGTAAAGTATTACAAAATTCTGCCACACTACCATGAACAACAGCAATGTTTTTCACAAAACGAGCTAGACGAGCATGCAGAGGTGATTTCACATTTCCTACAGACCCGGTTTGCTGAAAGTTGCGCACAATTTATCCGATTGTGGACACATTCGGTCGATTATGCTGACCCAAAAAATCACTAAGTGCATGAAATGCATTTTGATTTGAATGCTCATAAAAGGCTTCAACAACTTTAACACGCTGCTCAACGGTATACCTCTCCATATTTGAAATCAAGTTGGGCAAAAACTTGACGTTAAGGTGTGACTCACAATTAACATCGTGCATTATGACTGGACCACCCTTTATATAAATAAATAAATAAAGATATATATATATATATATATATATATATATATATATATATATATATATATATATATATATATATATATATATATATATATATTTATGTGTATATATATATATATATATATATATATATATATATATACATATATATATATATATATATATATATATATATATCTTTATTTATTTATTTATATAAAGGGTGGTCCAGTCATAATGCACGATGTTAATTGTGAGTCACACCTTAACGTCAAGTTTTTGCCCAACTTGATTTCAAATATGGAGAGGTATACCGTTGAGCAGCGTGTTAAAGTTGTTGAAGCCTTATATGAGCATTCAAATCAAAATGCATTTCATGCACTTAGTGATTTTTTGGGTCAGCATAATCGACCGAATGTGTCCACAATCGGATAAATTGTGCGCAACTTTCAGCAAACCGGGTCTGTAGGAAATGTGAAATCACCTCTGCATGCTCGTCTAGCTCGTTTTGTGAAAAACATTGCTGTTGTTCATGGTAGTGTGGCAGAATTTTGTAATACTTTACGCTAGAACTGATCGACTAAAGAACGATACAACGAATGATGCTCTGCGTACATGCAACAATCTTCCAGAAACAGTGAAAAACGTAAAGTCATTATTAATTTTTAAGAAAAGACTTAAGGAACATTTAATAAATTCAAATTAATGATAACTTCGGAGGATTGAAAATGCTGTATCTTAGGGCATTTTAACCCCTAACGTCGAGATACTTAAAGACTAGGCCTAACAAGTACTAGGCCTAACAAGCACTTCACAAGGGCAGGACTTTCGCACAATGGAGAGGTCAACCTCCAGATACAGTTGGGAGACCTTGCATTCTGACATAATTTTCTGGTCACGAACATTATGAAAGACTGCATCCTTGGAATGGATTTTTTGCAACCACATGGAATCACGTTGGATTTGGTCAAACGGGTTTTGAAATGGCGGAATGTCGAAGTATCGATGGAGGATCCCAACGTCCAAGCACCTGAGATGAATGTGATGGTATGTGCCGATACTGATATACCGAAATCTTTCGAGAGCATTGTATGGGCCAAGCTTGATGGTGATTCTGGAGACCACCAATCTTATCTGATAGAGCCAACGAAGACATCGGCATTGCGCAGTTTGATTGTAGAACGAAACCTTGTAAGGTCTTTAAGGAACGGATACGTGCCAGTTAGAGTCATTACCACCGCAGACTCAAATACTGCACGCACCCTGTATATATCCATATAAATAAATATATATATATATATATATATATATATATATATATATATATATATATATGTATATAAATATAAATATATATATATATATATATATATATATATATATATATATATATATATATATATATATATATATTTATGTATATATATATATATATATATATATATATATATATATATATAAATATATATATATATATATATTTATGTATATATATATATATATATATATATATATATATATATATATATATATCTTTATTTATTTATTTATATAAAGGGTGGTCCAGTCATAATGCACGATGTTAATTGTGAGTCACACCTTAACGTCAAGTTTTTGCCCAACTTGATTTCAAATATGGAGAGGTATACCGTTGAGCAGCGTGTTAAAGTTGTTGAAGCCTTTTATGAGCATTCAAATCAAAATGCATTTCATGCACTTAGTGATTTTTTGGGTCAGCATAATCGACCGAATGTGTCCACAATCGGATAAATTGTGCGCAACTTTCAGCAAACCGGGTCTGTAGGAAATGTGAAATCACCTCTGCATGCTCGTCTAGCTCGTTTTGTGAAAAACATTGCTGTTGTTCATGGTAGTGTGGCAGAATTTTGTAATACTTTACGCTAGAACTGATCGACTAAAGAACGATACAACGAATGATGCTCTGCGTACATGCAACAATCTTCCAGAAACAGTGAAAAACGTAAAGTCATTATTAATTTTTAAGAAAAGACTTAAGGAACATTTAATAAATTCAAATTAATGATAACTTCGGAGGATTGAAAATGCTGTATCTTAGGGCATTTTAACCCCTAACGTCGAGATACTTAAAGACTAGGCCTAACAAGTACTAGGCCTAACAAGCACTTCACAAGGGCAGGACTTTCGCACAATGGAGAGGTCAACCTCCAGATACAGTTGGGAGACCTTGCATTCTGACATAATTTTCTGGTCACGAACATTATGAAAGACTGCATCCTTGGAATGGATTTTTTGCAACCACATGGAATCACGTTGGATTTGGTCAAACGGGTTTTGAAATGGCGGAATGTCGAAGTATCGATGGAGGATCCCAACGTCCAAGCACCTGAGATGAATGTGATGGTATGTGCCGATACTGATATACCGAAATCTTTCGAGAGCATTGTATGGGCCAAGCTTGATGGTGATTCTGGAGACCACCAATCTTATCTGATAGAGCCAACGAAGACATCGGCATTGCGCAGTTTGATTGTAGAACGAAACCTTGTAAGGTCTTTAAGGAACGGATACGTGCCAGTTAGAGTCATTACCACCGCAGACTCAACCACAAACATCAAAGTGAGCGAAGTCATCGGCAGCTGGCAACTTGTTTCCATCATCACCTTTTTGGAAGCTTCTCACGACCATTATGGGAAAAAGAGGCAAGATATAGACAAAGCATGGGAATTCACGCCTGCAATATTGAGGCAGACCAAATTGTTAGTGCAGCTATTCAAGCAAGCCTCTGATCTGATCACCAAGTACCGTGACATCTTCTCAACATGCCCTGAACTCATGTCATGGATACACATGGAGCCAAGCCGATTCGATAAGCATCGAGACCTCTTTCTATAGCCAATAAGGGAGAAGTGAGTGTACTGATCTTGGACATGGAAAAAGAAGGTGTTTTTGAGACTTCTGTCAATCCATGAGCCACGCCAGTAATTCTAGTAAAGAAAAAGGATGGTAGCACTCCTTTTTGTTTCGACTATAGGCAGCTTAACGACGTCACTAAGATAGACAGCTACCCATTTAGACGCATCGACGACATCGTGGACACTTTGACCGACGCAAAATGTTTTTCCACACTCGATCTCAGAATTGGCTACTAGAAGGTAGAAATCGACAAGAAGGACCAAAAGAAGACCAGATTCTCAGTTGAGGCCGGATTTTAGCAATTTGTGGTGATGCTATTTGGGCTTTAGAATGCTGATGGAATACGTGCTATGAAGCCTAACCTAAAAGATCTGCTTGGTGTATCTAGATGACATCATCATTACAGGGAGAACGTTTAGAGAGCACATGCGAAACTTAAAAGATATGTTCTCCTAATTGCGACTGGCAAATTTGAAACTTAGTCCCGACAAGCGTACCCGTTTTGCAGCAGAAGTAAAATGCTGGGACCCGTTGTATCAGCAGAAGGGATCGAAGCAGATTCTCAGAAGGTGAAAGCCATGCACAGCTCGCCAACACCAAACAACAAGCGCCAACTACGTAGTTTTCTGAGTCTGGCAACCTACTTTCGAAGATTCGTCAAAGACTTTGCCAAAAAAGGTAGGTGTCTCCATTAGCTAACTGGGAAAAATCGTCCGTATATCTGGAATTAACAATGCCTGGCAGCCTTTGGGGCCATGAAGGAGAGGCTGTGCGAATCACCCATGCTGGCATACCCAATACCTGGAAAAATGGTTTAAGTTGGGACCGATGCGAGCAGCGGCGGGATCGGAGCTGTACCTTCCCAGCAGCTCGATGACAAAAAAGAGTCCTCTTGTATTACAGTCGAGTTCTTTCAAGGAAACTATTGGCTATAATAGAGGCCAGAAAGTTGTTCCACAAGTACCAAACACATATGGCCAGAAATTTGTTGTACAAACAGACCATGCATCGATGAAAAGGCTGCTTAGCTTCAAAAACCCCGAGTTACAAGTTGCGAGATGGATCGAAAAGAAGGGCAGAATTCATGGAAGTACTGACACCCTATCTCGTCGTCCACGTACTGCTTACTGCAAACATTGCCGATGGATTGACGAAAAGGAGTGCGAGCGATAATGACCGAATTCGATTAAGGTTGGTCATCGGAGGAGATTTGAAATGCCCAGTTAGCCGATGAGGACATCGGACCATTGCTAATATGGAAGGACACGACTGGGCGACCTGAGTGGAAAAACGTTTCGATTCATGGTGCAACTCTGAAAAGTATTGGGCACAATGGAACTCCCTGTAGGTGGAGGGTGGCGTACTCAAGCGGAAATGGGAAACGTTAGATGGCAGGTCCTATAGGATGCAAACTATACTTCCCAAAACCCGAGTCCACGATGTGGTTGAGGAAATGCACGGAGGATTCTCGGGAGGCCACCTTGGTGTCAACAAGGCTCTTGCGAAATCGTGAGAATGATTTTTCTAGCTCCACGCCAGAAAAGACGTAGAGGACTGGTTTCGTAGATATACAATTCGCGCTTCCGTCAAAGGTCCAAAACGACGACCGAGAGGACAAATGCAAACCTATAACGTGGGCGTACCGTTTGAAAATATTGCTGTTTACATCTCAGGACTCTTTCCTAAATTTGAATGGAGGAATCGATACACGCTGGTTGTGGCCGCAAGTGGCCCGAAGTCTACCCCTTTCTCAACCAGGAAGCAACTACTGTAGCCGAACAGTTAGTGTTAAGTTGGGTCAGTAGGTATGGCGTACATTGTTAACTACATCTAGATCAAGGCTGAAACTTCGAGTCACTAGTTTTTGTTGCAATATGTGAGCTGCTGGGAATACGGGAAACGACGACAACACCGCTGGACGCTCAATCCGATGGAATGGTCAAACGTTTCAACGGCACACTCAACAAACACCTGGCCAAGATGGTTCACAATAACCAAAGGAACTGGAACTGGTACATCCCATTATTCTTGATGGCGTATAGAACTGCCGAACATGCATCGACGGGCGAAGCCCCAGCCAAAGTCGTTTTTGGAAAAATTATTCGTGTGCCGGCTGATATAAAGTTCGGAACAACCCCTGAGGAACCCCATATGAACTCGAAGTACGCAAGTGAGCTCACCTCGAATTTACTACTGACCGCCTAAAGACCAGGTATGGTCTAAAGGCAAATTCTACTGATTTCCAGCAAGATGACTTTGTATGGCTTTATAACCCACAGCTGTGGAAGGGTGGGTCTCTGAAGTTGCAGCATAATTGGGAGGGACCATACCGAGGTACAAAGTGAATCAACGACGTCGTATACCACATACGGGAACACTGTAAATCGAGAGTTAAAATGAAATTCGTGCACCTGCACCATCTTGCCTCATATTACAACCAGGTAGACTTAACGTCAACTGGTGACAAATCTTTTCGGGTTGAAAAGAACTAAGGTGTGGGCAGTGTTACATGTCCAAATAATTCTCCGAGCTACTGTTACAATTGTTGTTGCAACTATTAATAACATCATGATCAATATTGATTGAAAAGCAGCAACCAAGAAAAGTAAGCGAATGTACTTGAGAGCACAAGAATGGACCAAATAGATCCCTGATCAATATCTGAAGGTGACGTCACTACGGATATTTGGGACTGCTCAAATATTCCAGGTAGTTCTCGTCAGAACATTCGGCAAAATACGAGAAATGGGTTAAATGACTAGAGATCCTATATAAAGCCAAACTGGATGAATGGAGCAGGAGTGATAGTAAAACGGCAATAGTCAAAACTGCGATAAGAGTATAACACGAATTAAACGTTATATTCATTGAAAGTAAAGTAGAAGATTTTTGTGATAGATTTGAAGACAGTTGAAACATAAGTTTATAGACAAGTGAAAAGTAAATCAAAATGTTAGTAAAATAGCGAAATTAATTATTGTGCAAATAAATTAACTCTTTAAACTTAATTTAAAAGACAGTGCGTTTTCACTTTCCCGGGACATTAAACTTATCGGCCGCGAACGGTAACACGTGACACTATATATATATATATATATATATATATATATATATATATATATATATATATATATATATATATGTATATATATATATATATATATATATATATATATATGTGTATATATATATATATATATATATATATATATATATATATATATATATACACACAGGGTTATCCATCACGTGTTTGGGAAAGTATAGCCCTGTCATTTGACATCTGTAAGAATTAAATATAATTTAAAGCGTGTTTTTTTTAGCAAAAAGTTTGCCATTTAGAAATATGGGTCGTTTAGCAGTCGAAAAATGCATCTCGACGTTAGGGGTTAAAATGCCCTAAGATACAGCATTTTCAATCCTCCGAAGTTATCATTAATTTGAATTTATTAAATGTTCCTTAAGTCTTTTCTTAAAAATTAATAATGACTTTACGTTTTTCACTGTTTCTGGAAGATTGTTGCATGTACGCAGAGCATCATTCGTTGTATCGTTCTTTAGTCGATCAGTTCTAGCGTAAAGTATTACAAAATTCTGCCACACTACCATGAACAACAGCAATGTTTTTCACAAAACGAGCTAGACGAGCATGCAGAGGTGATTTCACATTTCCTACAGACCCGGTTTGCTGAAAGTTGCGCACAATTTATCCGATTGTGGACACATTCGGTCGATTATGCTGACCCAAAAAATCACTAAGTGCATGAAATGCATTTTGATTTGAATGCTCATAAAAGGCTTCAACAACTTTAACACGCTGCTCAACGGTATACCTCTCCATATTTGAAATCAAGTTGGGCAAAAACTTGACGTTAAGGTGTGACTCACAATTAACATCGTGCATTATGACTGGACCACCCTTTATATAAATAAATAAATAAAGATATATATATATATATATATATATATATATATATATATATACATAAATAAATATATATATATATATATATATATATATATATATATTTATTTATATATATATATATATACATATATATATATATATATATACATAAATATATTTATATATATATATATATATATATATATATATATATATATATATATATATATATATATATATATATATATATATATATTTATTTATATGGATATATACAGGGTGCGTGCAGTATTTGAGGACATGCATAAATGTGACTGTAACTTCGCGAATCGTTTTTTTATTTTTTTTCCTTTTCAAATAGGAAATGGCGGACTATACTATATGTGTGAACCATACAGATTTAGAGATATCTAATTTTCTTAATTGCGCCCGTTCATTCGTGCATAAGGTTCGCCGTGAATTGGAAGCATAAGGAGGCGATACAGAATCAACCCACGAAGTCAACTGAAACAAGAAGATTACATTGGATTAATCTGTACCCGGCGGCTGGCTCATATTTTATGAGGGGAGCCTACCACCGTACCGGGTCCTATACCCGGTCAGAGGGGAAGGAAAGAAAAGACCGATTTGGCGTTAACTTTAGCACTCCATTATATTAACGCAATAAGATTAAAATTATATAAGTACGCAAAATTTGAAATATAAATACAAGAAAAAAAAACTAACGTAATAAGATTTAAATTATATAAGTACGCAAAATTTGAAATATAAATACAAGAGAAAAAATTAACGTAATAAGATTTAAATTATATAAGTACGCAAAATTTGAAATATAAATACAAGAAAAAAATTAACACAATAAAAGGGTACTTACCCCACATGGTCCTTCGAGCGCTCGCTGACAAATGCGGGAAGTCCACTGAAACGTTCATTGAATAAATTCGAACAAAAAATTCATAAATTTATATCTAAAGCGAGAATTTCTTCACGATACTTGAAGATTTAAATAAAAGTTAAATAGTTTACTTTAGAGAATTTTCAGCAAATAGCACTGGTCAAAAAAAAATGTTTATTCCAATTAACATTCTACTATTATGTATAAAACCTCCGGAAAATTGTACGCTACTATGTATTGCAGTTAGAAGTTAACTCAAAAATAATTGTATTAAGTTCCGAGCGCATCAACACAATCCGAATCAACCACTTTTATTTTATTGCCATTAAAGATGCGAAACACATTCATATATCCGCCAGTATAATAGTCTAAACCGCGAACAAGACTTGTATCAAGTACCACTTTCTTTTCCACGCCAAACGCTTTGCAGTAATTCAAACGGAGTTTCATTTCATCTAAGCCTTTCACTGCAGCCTTCACGGCTTTCAAACGTTCATCTCCTAATAGTTTTTCTACTAGATCAGCACCACCTTGGTCTTTGAGACTTTGAATCTTCACAATATTTCCCCGTCAGTACTTCCTACAATTCAAACACTGGTGTATCTATCGATTCGGCTCGATGTTTCTTAAACACTGCTATGATCTTAACCGAAACACCTTGACGCAATACCATTTGTTGCGAATTATAATCACGTGTGTCCTTGGGCGTTTTAAGTGTAAATTTTTGGGAAGCAGCATTCTCTTCGCCACTGAGTTTTGCTTAAAAGGCTAGGAGTTCCGCCACCTCTTCATCGATCTGTAATATTTGAGCTTGCACAACCCGACACACGAATAACACAAACAGCCCTTAATGAAAATTCACTATTGCCTTCACACAACAAGCACTCTCGACGTTACAGATCAATTCAAATACTTTTTGTAACATTTTCACGCAATCCCGAGTTGAAAACTTGCGAACAACCCCCATAAAAGAGCCGATTTTGATCCAAGATACACGCGGTGAACATGCATGGACTCTCCGTCCTTTCTTTTCTCCTTCAATTCTTCGCGTCCACGTGCGTTCGCGGCTGCAACTCGACTCCCCCTTTTTACAGCTTCTCATTCTTTCTCCCGTTACTTTGTCGTTTTATTTACTTATTGTCGTTGCATGCATTGTTGTACGTAGTACAGTTCTTTTTTTTTGCAAGAGGAGTTCCACTCCCTATTGAATCCCTGTTTAATTTCTCGTTGTGATGGTGATAATGATCATCTTTTGTCTCCATTGCTATCTCATTGTAACAATACGGATACGCGTTGTAGCGGTCTTTGCAAAGTTTCTCGCCCGTTGCATTGTTAATAGATTGCGAATCCGGATCTCGCATGACCCGCACACGCGATGAAGGTTTTTCTTGTTTTTCAATCTTTTTCCGCCATTCAGCAATCATCGTTAGGCCGCGTTCGGTTGCAAGGAAGAATATAATACCGAGGACCGCACCCAGACCTTTCCACGTCATGTTAGAATGATCTGCATCGTGTGAATTTATTGCTACCATGGCATGCGGTGACAGATGTAAAAGGGCATCTCCCAATAACGTGCCCACTGCAAGAGCTACCAAAAATTGAATAATGTGTTGATAGAAATGTCTGTCCATGCATGGTATAACTGCAACGCCCAGCAAACCCACCAAACTGACTCCCAAAACAGAAACAGCTGCATATAGCCATACAGAAAATCGACTTTCAATTTCAATTAAATCATCAATTGGCTTCACAGTGTATTTGGTATAAGTTCGCTTGCTATGCACCCTGACTTTTCTAATGAGGTTGGTGCAGTTAACTGATATAGAAGTATCGGGCATAAATTGTACAAATCATTTGTATTGACGAAGACGCGAGATTTTACGTCGTTTTCAAAGGGTTCGTTCGCGGTGGTGCTATTGGAGGCTGTTAATGCGGCAGTTTTAGCTACTTGTCCATGTTCATCAGGATGGTCCCGGAAGGTTTCAGAGTGTTCATGATCATGTACAATGCGTGGATTGCTGGTTGACGACGATGATACACGTTCAACAAGCTCTAAGCTAGATATGCACGAATCATTAGATGTAGATGATGTTGCTGTCGATGACGATGATGTCTTTGATGCTCTAATGGCTGTCTGGTCTTTTTGAACTCTATCCTCAGTACATCATCGTTCGAACTTGAAATGATATTTTTAATTTCTTCATTAATAGAATTAAGGTCACTGCTGCCGCCATCAAGGGATTGCTTTTCGAGACCCGATAGTTTTCCTGGGAGGTTATGATTGGAATTTTCTAAATGCTCTTTGCATGGAAGATGTTCTGCACATAGTAGACATACGACACAAACGGCCATCAAATGCCGGGCCATGATTAATTGTAATTGAATTGCTATCTTGACTGAATAGGTGGAAGTGAGAATGTTCATGTAAAGGGCTTTAATAGCTCTTTTGACTCCTCCGACCTCTACCGACTAGCTGCCGTCCAGCCATTTACTTTAGACGTGCAATTGAATCGATTTTTGTCAGTCTTGTGGAACTTGAAAGGCTTAATTGGAATCGATTGGACTTCACTGTAGATTGAACAGATTGCCTCGATTGAGTCACTTGTCACTTAAAATTGGTCGCGCGGCCCTTGGCGCGTCTGACTTTATCGCCAGAACAAGAACACGTTCCCAAATAGACCACAACTCGTCACTACTTCCTATCACCGAGCGGCAACATCAAAGCCATTTCCGAAACGAGTCCAATTTCCCTCGAGCGTCACTGGGACTCGCTAAAAAGGGCAGACACTTTTCAGACGCGGCTGACGTTTCGTCTTGCACTTGGACGTCTGCTTCACAAGCACCTTCGATATTCAGTTTGGACTTTAATAGACGAAAAATGCAATAAACCGTTCTTGGAACTTTACGATCAACATTCTTCCATTGTTGCGTTCCGCACTTACACTTAATTTTAAGGAATCCTTTGCCGGCACACGAACGTCTCAACTGTAATTTATCACACCAAAACCGGAAGGCAGCGCGCAATCACGACGATAGATTGGGGCTTGCTGCGCTGGCTTTTTGAGCCATAACTCCTCGATTACTACAAGCTGGATACACAGGAAAACAAAGCTCCAAGCTTACAGTCTGTGAACAGATCTCTGCGATGCTATGGATGCGAAACAAAGACCCTAACTCAAGCATCCGTAAATATATTGAACGCCTTTGAGTGACGGGTCATGAGGCGAATAACCGGAGCAGACCTAGATGGGGACCAATGGCAAATTCGATAAAACCATGAGCTGTATGAAATTTTTGATGAACTAGAGTTCTCCACAATTGTAAAACTGCGCAAGCTGGACACATGGATCGTATGGACGAACAACGAATACCCAAAAAGGTATTTGTATGGAGAATCAAAGGCCGCAGACCAATGGGAAAACCGAGGAAATGCAGGTCTCACTCGGTCGACGAAGACAGTTCATCGATGCTCGGATTTTGAAATATGAACAAACGGTCAATGGACTGGAAAAGTTGGAGGCACCATTTGCAGGAAGCAAAGCCCCGAGAGGGGCTGTACTACAACGAAGAAACGGCAGAAGAAGCAAACAGACAAAAGTATATATATATATATATATATATATATATATATATATATATATATATATATATATATACACATATAGATGTATATACACATAAATATATATATATATATATATATATATATATATATATATATATATATATATACATATAGATGTATATAAACATAAATATATATATATATATATATATATATATATATATATATATATATATATATACATATATATATATACATATATACAGGTTTCGTACGAAATTTGAGGACGACTTGACAGTAAAATCAATTAGCTTGCATTTTTAACAAAATTTAATGAAATTTCAGGGATTTTTTATACAACGTTAAATTGATATATGGCTATAAAGTTGTTCAATAGAATCGTCATTTGCAGTAAAAACCTCTTCAATCCGGGTCCAGAAACGATTACATGCCCGAATCGAATGCTCCTTGTTCATATTGAAGGAGTGGTATTATGAGAACGCTTATTGGTCTCACGCACAACTACACCCTATATGTACTAATCCAAAGGATTAAGGTCTGGGAAACTAGGTGGCCATAGGTTCGGTGCTATGTGGTCATGCAAATTTTTGGCCGTCCAATCTTGTGTCGCCATCGTTTTATGTGAAGGAGCAGAGTTTTGTTGCAAAATGTAAGGTCTGCCTCCGCTTACATTGTCTATCCAGGTTTTCATTACCGTCTCTAAAACCTCGATGTATCCAGCAGAGTTCGCTCGAAGTCCTTGAGGAAAAAAGTGTGGTGGCATAACTTATCCTTCGTTGCTGACAACACCCAAAACCATAACAGTGGCGGGAAATTTTATGTGCATTACAACAGGAACCTCCGTGGGATTTGAACATAGCCATCTGTCATTTCTGCGATTGGTCTCTTGATCTTGATCAAAGTTTTTTTGGTCGGAAGAAAACCATAACATTTTGGGCGCTTCTGGGTGTTTGATCTGTTCACAATAAAAGACATTTTGATCGGAGAACTCTCTGTTCCCGTGTTCGTTCCGAAATGAACTGTTCCCTGCGCATCACGTAAGACTTATACCGAAGGTTTTTGTGGAAAACTCTACGAAAAAGGCGCTCAGAAACATGAACCTCACTCGCAAGGACCCTCATTAATTTTGAAGAGTCCTCGTCTATGATCGCTTGTATCTGCTCTAAAAATTCTGCAGATTGGATAGTGTCAGGACATTGTTCGTCGTTTTTGCGTTTTGCAACCGATTCTGTATCGCCTCCTTATGCTTCCAATTCACGGCGAACCTTATGCACGAATGAACGGGCGCAATTAAGAAAATTAGATATCTCTAAATCTGTATGGTTCACACATATAGTATAGTCCGCCATTTCCTATTTGAAAAGGAAAAAAAATAAAAAAACGATTCGCGAAGTTACAGTCACATTTATGCATGTCCTCAAATACTGTACGCACCCTGTATATATCCATATATATATATATATATATATATATATATATATATATATATATATATATATATATATATATATATATATTTATCTATATATATATATATATATATATATATATATATATATATATATATATATATATATATATATATATATATATATATATTTACGTATATATATATTTATGTATATATATATATATATATATATATATATATATATATATATATATATATATATATATATATATATATATATATATGGATATATACAGGGTGCGTACAGTATTTGAGGACATGCATAAATGTGACTGTAACTTCGCGAATCGTTTTTTTATTTTTTTTCCATTTCAAATAGGAAATGGCGGACTATACTATATGTGTGAACCATACAGATTTAGAGATATCTAATTTTCTTAATTGCGCCCGTTCATTCGTGCATAAGGTTCGCCGTGAATTGGAAGCATAAGGAGGCGATACAGAATCGGTTGCAAAACGCAAAAACGACGAACAATGTCCTGACACTATCCAATCTGCAGAATTTTTAGAGCAGATACAAGCGATCATAGACGAGGACTCTTCAAAATTAATGAGGGTCCTTGCGAGTGAGGTTCATGTTTCTGAGCGCCTTTTTCGTAGAGTTTTCCACAAAAACCTTCGGTATAAGTCTTACGTGATGCGCAGGGAACAGTTCATTTCGGAACGAACACGGGAACAGAGAGTTCTCCGATCAAAATGTCTTTTATTGTGAACAGATCAAACACCCAGAAGCGCCCAAAATGTTATGGTTTTCTTCCGACCAAAAAAACTTTGATCAAGATCAAGAGACCAATCGCAGAAATGACAGATGGCTATGTTCAAATCCCACGGAGGTTCCTGTTGTAATGCACATAAAATTTCCCGCCACTGTTATGGTTTTGGGTGTTGTCAGCAACGAAGGATAAGTTATGCCACCACACTTTTTTCCTCAAGGACTTCGAGCGAACTCTGCTGGATACATCGAGGTTTTAGAGACGGTAATGAAAACCTGGATAGACAATGTAAGCGGAGGCAGACCTTACATTTTGCAACAAAACTCTGCTCCTTCACATAAAACGATGGCGACACAAGATTGGACGGCCGAAAATTTTCATGACCACATAGCACCGAACCTATGGCCACCTAGTTTCCCAGACCTTAATCCTTTGGATTAGTACATATAGGGTGTAGTTGTGCGTGAGACCAATAAGCGTTCTCATAATACCACTCCTTCAATATGAACAAGGAGCATTCGATTCGGGCATGTAATCGTTTCTGGACCCGGATTGAAGAGGTTTTTACTGCAAATGACGATTCTATTGAACAACTTTATAGCCATATATCAATTTAACGTTGTATAAAAAATCCCTGAAATTTCATTAAATTTTGTTAAAAATGCAAGCTAATTGATTTTACTGTCAAGTCGTCCTCAAATCTCGTACGAAACCTGTATATAGATACATATATATATATATATATATATATATATATATATATATATATATATATATATATATATATGCATATATATATATATATATATATATATATATATATATATATATATATATATATGTTTATATACATCTATATGTATATATATATGTATATATATATATATATATATATATATATATATATATATATATATATATATATATATATATATTTATGTGTATATACATCTATTTGTGTATGTATATATATATATATATATATATATATATATATATATATATATATATATATGTATATATATATATATATATATATATATATATATATATATATATATATATATATATATATATATATATATATATATATATATATATATATATACTTTTGTTTGTTTGCTTCTTCTGCCGTTTCTTCGTTGTAGTACAGCCCCTCTCGGGGCTTTGCTTCCTGCAAATGGTGCCTCCAACTTTTTCAGTTCATTGACCGTTTGTTCATATTTCAAAATCCGAGCATCGATGAACTGTCTTCGTCGACCGAGTGAGACCTGCATTTCCTCGGTTTTCCCATTGGTCTGCGGCCTTTGATTCTCCATACAAATACCTTTTTGGGTATTCGTTAGTCGTCCATACGATCCATGTATCCAGCTTGCGCAGTTTTACAATTGTGGAGAACTCTAGTTCATCAAAAATTTCATACAGCTCATGGTTTTATCGAATTTGCCATTGGCCCCATCTAGGTCTGCTCCGGTTATTCGCCTCATGACCCGTCACTCAAAGGCGTTCAATATATTTACGGATGCTTGAGTTAGGGTCTTTGTTTCGCATCCATAGCATCGCAGAGATCTGTTCACAGACTGTAAGCTTGGAGCTTTGTTTTCCTGTGTATCCAGCTTGTAGTAATCGAGGAGTTATGGCTCAAAAAGCCAGCGCAGCAAGCCCCAATCTATCGTCGTGATTGCGCGCTGCCTTCCGGTTTTGGTGTGATAAATTACAGTTGAGACGTTCGTGTGCCGGCAAAGGATTCCTTAAAATTAAGTGTAAGTGCGGAACGCAACAATGGAAGAATGTTGATCGTAAAGTTCCAAGAACGGTTTATTGCATTTTTCGTCTATTAAAGTCCAAACTGAATATCGAAGGTGCTTGTGAAGCAGACGTCCAAGTGCAAGACGAAACGTCAGCCGCGTCTGAAAAGTGTCTGCCCTTTTTAGCGAGTCCCAGTGACGTTCGAGGGAAATTGGACTCATTTCGGAAATAGCTTTGATGTTGCCGCTCGGTGATAGGAAGTAGTGACGAGTTGTGGTCTATTTGGGAACGTGTTCTTGTTCTGGTGATAAAGTCAGACGCGCGACCAATTTTAAGTGACAAGTGACTCAATCGAGGCAATCTGTTCAATCTACAGTGAAGTCCAATCGATTCCAATTAAGCCTTTCAAGTTCCACAAGACTGACAAAAATCGATTCAATTGCACGTCTAAAGTAAATGGCTGGACGGCAGCTAGTCGGTAGAGGTCGGAGGAGTCAAAAGAGCTATTAAAGCCCTTTACATGAACATTCTCACTTCCACCTATTCAGTCAAGATAGCAATTCAATTACAATTAATCATAGCCCGGCATTTGATGGCCGTTTGTGTCGTATGTCTACTATGTGCAGAACATCTTCCATGCAAAGAGCATTTAGAAAATTCCAATCAAAACCTCCCAGGAAAACTATCGGGTCTCGAAAAGCAATCCCTATGATGACGGCAGCAGTGACCTTAATTCTATTAATGAAAAAATTAAAAATATCATTTCAAGTTCGAACGATGATGTACTGAGGATAGAGCTCAAAAAGACCAGACAGCCATTAGAGCATCAAAGACATCATCGTCATCGACAGCAACATCATCTACATCTAATGATTCGTGCATATCTAGCTTAGAGCTTGTTGAACGTGTATCATCGTCGTCAACCAGCAATCTACGCATTGTACATGATCATGAACACTCTGAAACCTCCCGGGACCATCCTGATGAACATGGTCAAGTGGCTAAAACTGCCGCATTAACAGCCTCCAATAGCACCACCGCGAACGAACCCTTTGAAAACGACGTAAAATCTCGCGTCTTCGTCAATACCTAGATAGGGCGAATAAAACCAAAATGGTGACGTGTTTTGGTCTGTGTGGACTAACTTTCCACGCTAAATGCTCGAACTTAACTGGCCCAGTGGCTGATAATATTATGCGAAGCGGCTCTGGGGTATACTGGTATTGCGCTAGGTGCCGCAAATATACTATATCATCATTTGTGGACCGGCTTCGGTCAGCTAATGCTACAGTGGAGTCCCTTTCAGCTTCATTTTCGAAAATGCAGGAGAAACTTAATGAGTCTAAAACTTCTTTAGCATCTCTTGTTTCAATTGTGCAGGCGGAGTTATCGTCGACCTGCCGGATGAATCAGCAACTGGAACAGGGTGTTACTTTCGTTCCATCTGAAAATGAGCATATTTTACAACAACACCAACCTGAGCTTGCTATACAACAACAGAAACCAGAGCATGCTCTACAACAACAGCAATTGCTCCTGAGTCTGCCGCAGAGTGAGGATCAGCTACAGCAGTTTCCGGATCAACCGTCTTCACCTCAAAATTTTCTGCTGTCCCCTCAATTACTTTCGCCCGGGGTGTATGATGAGCTGGTATCGTCACGCCGTCACAGCAATATCAAAAATTCTACCGTGTCACCTCTTGAACAGCAGCGGCCTCTTACGCGTAGTGTGCTTGCGCAACAACAGCATGCTTGTCATCAGGAGTCAATTCCGGCTACAATTAATAAAGCTACGGTCCTGCAACATAATAGTCGCATGCAGCAGACTATCTTGCCCTTACAACAGCAACATAAAATTCAGCCTCAATCCGAACTGAGCCTAACACAATTAACGAATCATCAGCAAAATATCGTTGTGTCTTCAGCACCACAAAACTCTACAGAGAGTGTTTTAGCTGATAACGGAGTGTTACGAGCAGTTTCCCCACCTCTCCAGTTGTTCATATCAAGGCTCGCCTACAACACAACTAAGGATACACTTACCAACTACGTAACATCGAAGCTTGGCTACACGCCCAGTATTTTTAGGTGCGTAAAGTTAACAAAAGACAACCTTCCTGAACAGGTTATAAGTTCTTTCAAGCTGACAGTTCCGGCTGAACTTTCGAGACTACTCAGTTCCGACTTTTGGCCAAAGGGCACACTTATTAAAATATTCGATACAATGCAGCCCAAGCGGCGATTTCGTCCCGATAAAGGTTCCAAACCACCTCAACAACCATCAAGGATCATCTAACTCTGAAAGTAATTCTTCATTTCCTAATCGTTCATTTATTTCTATTTACTATCAGAATGTTCGTGGCTTGAGAACCAAACTTGAGGACTTACTACTCGTATCCCAATTAAGTAACGATTCAGTTATCTGTCTAACTGAAACGTGGTTAAATGAGAATATTTCAAACGCAGAAATATTACCTGACTATTTAGTTTACCGTTGCGACCGTGACCTTAACGTTACTAATAAATCTGATGGTGGGGGAGTCTTGGTTGCAGTCTGCAAATCCCTCAATAGTTCACTTTGTGCTGACTTTAAATTTGCTCGAGCTGTTGAGTGTGTAATTGTGAAACTCCCTCTTCCTCATAACTCCTCATTATTAATTTCCTCTGTGTATATTCCTTGTAATTCTCCCTTAACGGTGTACGAAGCCTTCTTCGATGAACTCTCTGCCTATCTTCTTGCTCGTCATCCACATTCTAAAATTATAATTTGTGGGGACTTCAATCTACCGGCAGTGGAATGGGACCACTTAACAACACCTGGTATTTCCTCAACAAATAATCCTTCTTTGTTACTTTCCTCCTTTCTTTCCCTTTGTTCTTTTTCACAGTTTAATCATATCCGTAACCCTAATGGTCGTCTTCTGGATCTTGTCATGTCAAATTTTCAAACTAGGTGTCTATCTATAGCTCCCGTTTTACATCCTTATGTTCAACCTGATCTCCATCATCCACCTTTGTCTCTAGCACTATCCGTTGATACCCTTAAACCCCAGAGAACTGCCTCAGTTTGTCGTTACAATTTCTTCAAAGCAAATTATGAGGCAATCAAAACCAATCTGGACTCGGTCAACTGGTGTACCTTCTTCACTCGTCTTGACTGCGATAGTTCCTTGAACAAGTTTTATGATTTCCTGAATAATCTGATTGCTCTTCACACTCCGCTCCAAGCTCCTCGCAATGCGAAAATGAAGCCTTGGCTTACCCGAAGTGTTCTTCGTGCCTTAAGAGCCAAAGATAAGGGGCATAGGCACTACAAATTGACCGGAAGTGATGATGCTAGGCAAAATTTCTGTAGATTGCGCTCTTTGGCTAAAACAGAGATCAAAACGGCCATGAGAAACTATTTTAGCAGCTTAGAGAGTTCCCTCCTGACAAATAATCCTAAACCCTTTTGGTCATACATCCGATCCCTTAAATCTTCCTCTTCCATCCCGGATACTGTCAAATGGAATAACACTGAAGCCTCCTCCCCTCAGGATATTTCTAACCTATTTGCCGAATATTTTTCCTCTACTTTTTCCTCTTCTGACATACTACACTCCCCTATAAATTCTATTCAAACTTATCCAGCATCAAGTACATCCTATTCCACTGATCCTTTTGAAGTTGAATCCCTTATTAACTTGCTCGATCCGAATGTTAGCCCTGGTCCTGATGGAATACCTAATATATTTATAAAGTCACTTTGTTCCTCTTTGTGTTTTCCTCTTTCCCTTATATTCAATCTCAGTCTTAGTACTGGCACCTTTCCAACGTACTGGAAAGATGCAAATGTTGTTCCTATCTTTAAAAACGGCGACCCATCATCTGCCTCAAACTATCGTCCCATATCACTCCTCTCCTGTTTCTCTAAGCTGCTGGAACGACTTGTGCACAACAGGCTTCTTGAGTCCCTGAGTTCATTTGTCACACCACAGCAGCATGGATTCTTAAAGGGTCGTTCAACTTCTACGAACTTGGCTGAGTTCGAAGACTATATTGCTAGAGCTTTAGACAAACAGCTTCAAGTAGATGCAATATTCACGGATTTCTCGAAAGCTTTTGACTCCGTGAACCATGTTCTGCTCTGTCAAAAGTTAGCTTTGCTTGGCATATCCGGTTCCCTTCATTCTTGGATTTCATCATATTTATCCTCCCGTTCATGTCGTGTCAATCTCTATGGCACATTTTCCTTTCCATTCAATCCTACATCTGGTGTCCCTCAAGGGTCAATCCTTGGACCTCTTCTTTTCGTACTGTTTATCAATGATCTTCCTTCTGTAATTTCCTCTTCTTGTCTCCTGTATGCTGATGATTTCAAGGTATTCCGGACAATTAGATCCCTTGAAGATTGTCAGCAACTCCAAACTGATCTTTTTAACCTGTATAACTGGTGTAATGTAAACTCCCTTCGTATTAATGTTTCCAAATGTTTTAAAATGACTTTTACTTTGAAAATTGTCCCTTTAATTTTTAATTACTCCTTATGTGATGTTGTTCTCTCCTCTGCAGACTCATGTAAAGATCTTGGTGTTATATTTGACCCCAAGCTTAAATTTGATGTCCACATTTTTAGCCTAATTACCAAGGCATCAAAAGTTTCGGGTTTTCTTATGCGGCATTTGCATAAGTTTGTAAATATTGCTACCGCTGTTCGCTTGTTCACGTGTCTTGTCCGCCCGCTCCTTGAGTACTGCTCAGTGGTGTGGTCTCCAAGACATTTATATCTTATGAACTCAATAGAAGCTGTTCAGCGTAAGTTTACCCGTATTGTGTTTTTCAAATTTAACGTAGCTTATGAGCCTTATGAGCGTCGTCTATCCACACTTCGTCTCCCTTCTCTGTCGTCCCGTAGAACCTTCTTAGATCAATGTTTCCTTTATAAGTTGTACCACCAACAGATTGCCTCCACCCTAAGCGCAGACTTGCAATACAGACTGTATGCACGGCCTAGTCGGTCTAATCACATTCTCGAGGTTCCGTACGCCCGAACAGATTTATATTTTAACTCAATTATGCCACGAATCATCAGAATGCATAACAGCCTCGAGCTTGGCTCTCTATCCACGTCCTACTTTGTTTTTAAAATTAAATTAAAGATGTTACTTTTTGCGAATAGTGATTAATGTTCCTTAGCACTAAATTTTACAAACTTTGTTCTTGACTCTATCTTCATTTCTTTCATGTTTTAGATTAATTCTTTTCTGCTTGATTTGTTGTATTGATTTGTCTTACTCTGAATTTTATTTAACTATATTTAATTGTCTAAGTCTATTTTGTAATTGGATTTCTGTCTGTTAAGTAGACTTGAATAAATAAATAAATAAATAAATACAAATGATTTGTACAATTTATGCCCGATACTTCTATATCAGTTAACTGCACCCACCTCATTAGAAAAGTCAGGGTGCATAGCAAGCGAACTTATACCAAATACACTGTGAAGCCAATTGATGATTTAATTGAAATTGAAAGTCGATTTTCTGTATGGCTATATGCAGCTGTTTCTGTTTTGGGAGTCAGTTTGGTGGGTTTGCTGGGCGTTGCAGTTATACCATGCATGGACAGACATTTCTATCAACACATTATTCAATTTTTGGTAGCTCTTGCAGTGGGCACGTTATTGGGAGATGCCCTTTTACATCTGTCACCGCATGCCATGGTAGCAATAAATTCACACGATGCAGATCATTCTAACATGATGTGGAAAGGTCTGGGTGCGGTCCTCGGTATTATATTCTTCTTTGCAACCGAACGCGGCCTAACGATGATTGCTGAATGGCGGAAAAAGATTGAAAAACAAGAAAAACCTTCATCGCGTGTGCGGGTCATGCAAGATCCGGATTCGCAATCCATTAACAATGCAACGGGCGAGAAACTTTGCAAAGACCGCTACAACGCGTATCCGTATTGTTACAATGAGATAGCAATGGAGACAAAAGATGATCATTATCACCATCACAACGAGAAATTAAACAGGGATTCAATAGGGAGTGGAACTCCTCTTGCAAAAAAAAAGAACTGTACTACGTACAACAATACATGCAACGACAATAAGTAAATAAAACGACAAAGTAACGGGAGAAAGAATGAGAAGCTGTAAAAAGGGGGAGTCGAGTTGCAGCCGCGAACGCACGTGGACGCGAGGAATTGAAGGAGAAAAGAAAGGACGGAGAGTCCATGCATGTTCACCGCGTGTATCTTGGATCAAAATCGGCTCTTTTATGGGGGTTGTTCGCAAGTTTTCAACTCGGGATTGCGTGAAAATGTTACAAAAAGTATTTGAATTGATCTGTAACGTCGAGAGTGCTTGTTGTGTGAAGGCGATAGTGAATTTTGATTAAGGGCTGTTTGTGTTATTCGTGTGTCGGGTTGTGCAAGCTCAAATATTACAGATCGATGAAGAGGTGGCGGAACCCCTAGCCTTTTAAGCAAAACTCAGTGGCGAAGAGAATGCTGCTCCACAAAAATTTACACTTAAAACGCCCAAGGACACACGTGATTATAATCCGCAACAAATGGTATTGCGTCAAGGTGTTTCGGTTAAGATCATAGCAGTGTTTAAGAAACATCGAGCCGAATCGATAGATACACCAGTGTTTGAATTGTAGGAAGTACTGACGGGGAAATATTGTGAAGATTCAAAGTCTCAAAGACCAAGGTGGTGCTGATCTAGTAGAAAAACTATTAGGAGATGAACGTTTGAAAGCCGTGAAGGCTGCAGTGAAAGGCTTAGATGAAATGAAACTCCGTTTGAATTACTGCAAAGCGTTTGGCGTGGAAAAGAAAGTGGTACTTGATACAAGTCTTGTTCGCGGTTTAGACTATTATACTGGCGGATATATGAATGTGTGTCGCATCTTTAATGGCAATAAAATAAAAGTGGTTGATTCGGATTGTGTTGATGCGCTCGGAACTTAATACAATTATTTTTGAGTTAACTTCTAACTGCAATACATAGTAGCGTACAATTTTCCGGAGGTTTTATACATAATAGTAGAATGTTAATTGGAATAAACATTTTTTTTTGACCAGTGCTATTTGCTGAAAATTCTCTAAAGTAAACTATTTAACTTTTATTTAAATCTTCAAGTATCGTGAAGAAATTCTCGCTTTAGATATAAATTTATGAATTTTTTGTTCGAATTTATTCAATGAACGTTTCAGTGGACTTCCCGCATTTGTCAGCGAGCGCTCGAAGGACCATGTGGGGTAAGTACCCTTTTATTGTGTTAATTTTTTTCTTGTATTTATATTTCAAATTTTGCGTACTTATATAATTTAAATCTTATTACGTTAATTTTTTCTCTTGTATTTATATTTCAAATTTTGCGTACTTATATAATTTAAATCTTATTACGTTAGTTTTTTTTTCTTGTATTTATATTTCAAATTTTGCGTACTTATATAATTTTAATCTTACTGCGTTAATATAATGGAGTGCTAAAGTTAACGCCAAATCGGTCTTTTCTTTCCTTCCCCTCTGACCGGGTATAGGACCCGGTACGGTGGTAGGCTCCCCTCATAAAATATGAGCCAGCCGCCGGGTACAGATTAATCCAATGTAATCTTCTTGTTTCAGGTGACTTCGTGGGTTGAGTGGCCCAAGCAGAGTGCCTCTTTATGGCATAGAGTTATGCAATCAAATTGTATAATTCTATGGCATAAATTGGTCACCGGGGTACTCCCCTTCTGATGCGAAAGTTCATGCAATTCAAGTTGTATGAGTTTTCCACTCAGAAGAGGAATACCTGGCCACTGCAACAAGACATATATGGATTTATTCCGGTTGGGTGGGTGCGAAGGGGCTCCACCATCACCCGTTTGCCCCTCTTTCATTTGTGGGCCATGAACTTCGTCGGGTAATGACGAGGTTACCCCAAGTCCGCCTTTCTTTTCAGGTTCCCCTTGTTCTCATGACAAGCTCCAATTCCCTCGGTGTAGTTATCTACACTTTTTGCGACTTCGGTCGCCTCTTGACCTCCAGCAGTCCAATTCGTGAATGCGAAATTTTTTTGTAGTGGGTCCTCGTGCTGGGGAAATGAACCCGCCCCACGACACCGCAATGCTAGCCTGCCAGCGCATTCACGCGTCTCCAGACGAGGGCATTCTCGGCAGATATTGTCATCTTCTTCTGCCAAGGCAGCAGAACATCGCTGCAGTCCTTCACGGACTTTTTGAATCATTAATTCACTACAAATGGTGCCCAACGTGGGGCCCCAAAATGCCCGGCTGTATCATCAGTCGTGAGCACGAGACAGTTCATCGTCTCTAAGTGTCCCCACAAGGTGTTAGTATTATTGGCGGGTAGGTAACTCCCGAGGGTTTTTGCACTGATCGTGCCCCAGCAACTAGTAACTTCCGGACGTGTGTTGTCTTTGGACATCAATATCGTTTGGTCCTGCTTTTGATTTGTACTTTGGTGGTTTACCACCATTGTATAACTAGTAAGGCCAAATGATATTAGAGTCCCTATTTGTGTTCGGAAGTTACTATCCCAACAGCTATTTTTCGGAAGATTCTGATCCGCTCCCCAAACCAGCGGCACCTAGGTGTCTTAAATTACATGGATTTTGATTTCATGTGATTGGCTGATTAGCTAATCAATGACTATCCATGACAAGACACGCGCTGCTTGTGGATTAGAATTCAACCCTGGGCTGACAAGTAGTAACTTGAGAAAACTTGCGGATGAGGGAACACTTCTGAACCCTGATTCTCATGGTGCCGCAAGAGAGTTGTCCCTGAAACATTACAGAAGGAAGGTGCCATTGGTGTCCTTGCTTGGGAAGAAGGACAGAAAGGAAAGACCGATTATTTTGTTTGATAACTTTTGATATCGTCAATTAGAAAATTTCTTCATACATTTTTTTTGTGAGGAATGATTATAGTCCGCCACTGACGGCCACTTCAAGAATTTTATATTTTACATTTGTTTTCATATTTTTTCTTATCTATATATATATATATATATATATATATATATATATATATATATATATATATATATATATATATATATATATATATATATATACATATATTTATTTAGATATATTTTTTTTCTTTATATATTTATAGTTCTGTTTTTTTTGCTAATCACCATTGTTACAGGAATGCCCACCAAAATAACTCCAGAGAGGAGGAAGTTGAGGTCAGATGCCGGACCAGCGCTCTTGTGCTCCATATGTCATGAGGACATGGATGAACTCACCAGTCAGAGGTTGCAGTGCGGACACAGGCTACACCAGCTGTGTTTGGTCCAACTGCGGCAAACCTCATCCACGTTCCCGCTCTGTCGTCAGCCTCTAAAAACCGCCCAGCCAGTAACAGAACGACCTCAGTCCTCCAGCGCAAGTGGAACTGTGCCCAAAAGTGGACCCCTTCCATCCACGACAATGAGTGCACGAGAGGAAGACTACCGATCCGAAGCAGTGCCGCCTGCGGAAGAGCCGAGACCCACTGTGGCTGTGGAGGCGACAGTTTTACAAGACTTAATGGCGCTCATGCAGGACCTCACCACCCGGGTAGCCTCGCTGGAAAGCCAGAAGGAGAATCCAGTACCACCTCGGCCAAGAACGCCTCCGATGTGGGATTCGGACCCAAATCCGTGGGATTTTCCGATAGACTCGTGACACGATCACGAACGAATCCGGCCCGGTGCGGCAATGAATCCGTTGGCTCCAGTGTACCGGCCCTGACTGAGCCAAGCACCGCCACCAACTCAGGCTCCAGTGGTTCCGCCGGACCAACGCATCCATCCACACGCTACGTATCGGCTGAAGCCGACGCAGATCCCCAGCATCATCCAGGGCTGGAATCTGCATTTCAGCGGGGAACCCAACACTATAACTGTGGAAGTTTTCATTAGTCAGGTGGAGTCGCTAATTGAGCAAATGCTAGCAGAAGACCACACGGCGCTCGCAGGATATTTGCCAATGCTGCTTAGGGGAGCAGCACTTGAGTCATATTGGCGAATACATTCGGCCCCACCATCAATACGCTGGTCACGGTTGAAGGAGGTACTCCGCATGGAATACCCTACGGTAGACATGGACGAATTAGTACTGGACAAGATTCATGCTAGATGGCAGCGTCCGGACGAGTATTTCCATCAATATCGAGCCGATATCCTTCGGCTGAATGACCAGTTGTCAGAGCCGATGTCTTCTACCCAATTGCTGCGTTTGCTGAAGCGCAATCTAAGGCCGGAGCTTCGTTGCCATATCGTGAACTCCGACCCACAGAGTATGGAGGCAATGTTGAGAACTGTGCGTCGCCTAGAAGGGTTTGAGGAAGACCTCCGGGACCGGCCCTACTTACTAGCTCGGACGGGTCCTCGACGAGGAATCACGGAAGTGGCCCCAGATTATACCACCCTGGATCTGGAGGAAGATTTGGACCAGAACCAACTTGCTGTAGCAGCAGTGGGAAGTCTAACGACCTGCTGGAATTTCCATCAAACCGGACACCGGTTCATCTCATGCCGAGCAGAGCGTAAGGTTTTCTGCTACGGTTGCGGCAAGCCGGACACTTACTTCCCGGACTGTTCTGAATGTGCCGCGCAAAAAAACGGCCAAAGGAGTACCCGACCACCTCAGCGGTACTCGAAGCCCCCGCAGTAGCTCCTCAGCCAGCTGCTCACTCCAACAAACCTGACGTTAACCCACCAGCCATGACTACTATGACTGCAGATGTTCACTCTCTTCCGGAGACCTCGCCAACGACAATAATGAAACGACCACCGCAGTCACTGCCAGAAGAACCCCGGCAGCCTCAAATACGCACTCTAAAACCTTATCATGTTTGACTGCAGGAATATCGGGTGGCTCGAGAGCGAATATTTGCTTTCGAAGTAGTCACTTCCCGCCCGCGCACGACAAAATGGTCAACCCGTCGTTGGCGGAGTTTCCGCAAAAGAGTGCGCACCTGCCGTCAAACCTTACACTCTTGTAACATCTCGGAAGTTGCTGAGAATGATATCAGACCTTATCATCCAATTAAAATGTTGGGCGAGACCGTGTTTGCATTGATCGACACGGGTGCCAGTATCAGTTGTCTTGCCTCGAGCTTTGGCTCGAAGGTGCTCCAAGACTATCCGAACTTGATTAAATCCTGGCGCACTGAAATCAGTACAGCTGATGGCACGAAACACCCTATACGAGGTAGACTAACCACACCTGTGACGTTCAGGGGTCAGACGAAGGATATTACTTTCTACATTATCCCGTCTTTGACTCAGAATGTGTACCTTGGCGTCGATTTCGTCCTTCGCTTTGGACTGGCCTCCGATTTATTCACAGATTTGTCTTTAAAAACCAGATATGTTAACGAAATCACTTCTATTCCCGATAGGCATGACCTGACGCCTAACCAACGGCAACGCCTGGAAGCATCCATCGCTGCTTTTCCATCTTACGCTACCCAAGGTCTTGGCCGCACCACCCTAGTCTCACACGCCATCGACGTTGGCGATAGTAAACCGATCAAGCAGAGACACTACGCCATCTCACCGGCCATGGAGAAATCGGTGTATGCGGAGCTGGATAGGAGGCTCGAGTTGGGGGTCATAGAGGAGTCCCAAAGTGCCTGGTCATCACCGGTAACCTTGGTGGTGAAGCCAGGTAAAGTCCGCCTCTGTCTTGATGCCTGTAAGGTAAACGCGGTTACCATCAAGGACGCGTACCCTCTTCCACTCATCGATGGAATACTAGGGAGACTGCCGAAAGCCAATTATATCACCAGTCTCGACCTAAAAGACGCCTTCTGGCAAATTCTACTCGATGAGGGGTCGAGGGACAAGACCGCCTTCACAGTGCCTGGGTGACCATTATATCAGTTCGTCACAATGCCCTTTGGCCTGTGTAACGCGCTGCAAACGATGACCCGGTTGATGGACAAGGTCATCCCACCTCACCTGAAACACCAAGTGTTCGTGTACCTTGATGATCTGTTACCCATCACGAAAACGTTCGATCAACACCTCCTACTTCTACAAGAAGTAGCCCTGCACATCAGTAAGGCGGGACTCACTATCAACGTACAGAAAAGTCAGTTTGTCATGAAAGAAGTCCGATACCTAGGACATGTCATAGGACATGGCACTATCAAAACGGATCCAGACAAAACTTGTGCGATTGATGAGTTCCCCTTACCAAAAACAGTGAAGCAGCTACGACGTTTCCTTGGTGTGTGCGGTTGGTACCGAAGGTTTCTTCGGAATTACGCAACAGTTTCAGCGCCCCTGTCAGACATGCTGCGGAAAGGGAAGTTTATTTGGACCGAACTCAGCCGAAAGGCATTTGAAGAGCTTAAACAAGCCCTCACATCAGCTCCTGTCTTGCACAGCCCCGACTTCACGAAGCCCTTCTCCATTCATTGTGACGCAAGTCAACATGGAGTAGGAGCCATGCTGGTGCAATTGACCGATGAAGGAGAGGAAGCTCCCATCGCCTTCATGTCCAATAAGCTGAATTCGGCCCAAAGAAACTATACTGTGTCCGAGCAGGAATGTTTGGCAGCGGTAATGGCTGTGAAGAAATTCTGAGCTTATATTGAGGGCCACCAGTTCGAGATCATCACGGATCACGCTTCACTACAATGGTTGATGAACCAGGCAGATTTAAGTGGACGCCTAGCAAGATGGGCTCTTAAACTGCAAGGGTTCATGTTTTCCATCAAACATCGGAAAGGGACCCAGAACATCGTACCCGACACTCTCTCACGAATGTTTTCCCCAGAGGGAGCCGAATTGACAATAAATGACGAGGACCCCATCGAGATAGATTTGGACAGCCCACATTTCGAATCAGACAGCTACAAAGAGTTGAGGCAAACCATCGCGACCCAACAATCGCAGCTGCCTGATTTGAAAGTAATAGACGGCTACGTGTATAGACGAAATGAATACGCCACTGGTGATCCATGGCAGGAAGAAGAGTCCTGAAAACTCTGGGTACCGGAGGAAATGACACAACATCTGATCCTCCGCGCACATGACCATCCTTTAAGTGCCCACGGAGGTTACGGTCGAACACTACGGCGACTCAAGAAATACTTCTTTTGGCCTAAAATGGCATCACAGGTCAAAGACTACGTAAGCGCCTGTGAGACCTGTAAAGGCACCAAAGCGCCCAACCAGCCTCTTCGACCTCCTATGGGTCAACTCAACGTCCCAGAACGCGTATTCCAATGTCTATACATCGATCTACTCGGTTCATATCCTCGGTCTTCCATGGGACACATCGGAGCTATAGTTGTTCTAGACCAGCTTTCAAAATTCCCACTGGTGGAACCTATCCGTAAATTCACAACTCCATCTATTGTGAAATTCTTAGAGAACCGGGTATTCCATGTGTTCGGGGTTCCAAAGAGTGTGTACTCAGACAACGGAGTACAGTTCCGGTCTCGGCAGTTTAAGGGCCTACTCGAGCAGTATGGTGTTGAACACCAACTGACGCCCATATACTCTCCTCAGTCCAACGCCTCCGAACGGTTGAACCGCACCCTATTGGCCGCGATCCGTTCCTACGTCCACGCATCCCAAAAAGATTGGGATCGGCGATTGTCACATGCGCCCTGAGATCCTCGTATCATTCCGTCACTGGTCTCGCCCCTTACTTTGCCGCCTTTGGACAGCACATGATTTGCCACGGTAAATCATACCGGCTGTTACGGCAATTGAAGTGTTTGGGAGACCCCGTCGTTGCGCTGGAGCCCCACGAATGTCTAGGAGACCTCCGCCAACAAATCGGACGGAAGATTAAGGCCGCAGGTAGTGCAAATGAGGCGCAGTACAATCTTAGGTCACGAGCTGCTAATTTCAAAGAAGGAGATGAAGTTTTCCGGTGAAACTTCCGCCAAAGTGACGCCGCGGGGCATTACAACGCCAAGCTGGACAGGCGATTCATGAAAAGCCGCATAAAAAAGGTAATGGGACCTAACCGTTACCTGATAACGGACCCATCGGGAAAAGAAGTGGGGATATACCACGCGAAAGACCTGCGCCGATAGATAATTAGTCACGTCTGTTTGTCCGTCCGCATATATTTTCAAAAACGCGCAAGGTTGTATACTTCCGGCCAAACAGAGACATAAGTCAGTCCGTCCGTCTGTCAATAGTGTTTTTCTTTTATTGTTCGTCATTTCTAGGCCCGACGCCGAAGCCAACCCATGGTACACAGAAAGATCCTTCAGCTCCTTTTTCGCAATCCGCATCGCCTTGGGATCGCGAGAAAATTAGCTGCCCTGTAGTAATCGAGGAGTTATGGCTCAAAAAGCCAGCGCAGCAAGCCCCAATCTTTCGTAGTGATTGCGCGCTGCCTTCCGGTTTTGGTGTGATAAATTACAGTTGAGACGTTCGTGTGCCGGCAGGGATTCCTTAAAATCAAGTGTAAGTGCGGAACGCAACAATGAAAGAATGTTGATCGTAAAGTTCCAAGAACGGTTTATTGCATTTTTCGTCTATTAAAGTCCAAACTGAATATCGAAGGTGCTTGTGAAGCAGACGTCCAAGTGCAAGACGAAACGTCAGTCGCGTCTGAAAAGTGTCTGCCCTTTTAAGCGAGTCCCAGTGACGTTCGAGGGAAATTGGACTCGTTTCGGAAAAAGCTTTGATGTTGCCGCTCGGTGATAGGAAGTAGTGACGAGTTGTGGTCTATTTGGGAACGTGTTCTTGTTCTGGCGATAAAGTCAGACGCGCCAAGGGCCGCGCGACCAATTTTAAGTGACAAGTGACTCAATCGAGGCAATCTGTTCAATCTACAGTGAAGTCCAATCGATTCCAATTAAGCCTTTCAAGTTCCACAAGACTGACAAAAATCGATTCAATTGCACGTCTAAAGTAAATGGCTGGACGGCAGCTAGTCGGTAGAGGTCGGAGGAGTCAAAAGAGCTATTAAAGCCCTTTACACGAACATTCTCACTTCCACCTATTCAGTCAAGATAGCAATTCAATTACAATTAATCATGGCCCGGCATTTGATGGCCGTTTGTGTCGTATGTCCACTATGTGCAGAACATCTTCCATGCAAAGAGCATTTAGAAAATTCCAATCAAAACCTTCCAGGAAAATTATCGGGTCTCGAAAAGCAATCCCGTTGATGACGGCAGCAGTGACCTTAATTCTATTAATGAAGAAATTAAAAATATCATTTCAAGTTCGAACGATGATGTACTGAGGATAGAGTTCAAAAAGACCAGACAGCCATTAGAGCATCAAAGACATCATCGTCATCGACAGCAACATCATCTACATCTAATGATTCGTGCATATCTAGCTTAGAGCTTGTTGAACGTGTATCATCGTCGTCAACCAGCAATCCACGCATTGTACATGATCATGAACACTCTGAAACCTCCCGGGACCATCCTGATGAACATGGTCAAGTAGCTAAAACTGCCGCATTAACAGCCTCCAATAGCACCACCGCCAACGAACTCTTTGAAAACGACGTAAAATCTCGCGTCTTCGTCAATACAAATGATTTGTACAATTTATGCCCGATACTTCTATATCAGTTAACTGCACCCACCTCATTAGAAAAGTCAGGGTGCATAGCAAGCGAACTTATACCCAAATACACTGTGAAGCCAATTGATGATTTAATTGAAATTGAAAGCCGATTTTCTGTATGACTATATGCAGCTGTTTCTGTTTTGGGAGTCAGTTTGGTGGGTTTGCTGGGCGTTGCAGTTATACCATGCATAGACAAGCATTTCTATCAACACATTATTCAATTTTTGGTAGCTCTTGCAGTGGGCACGTTATCGGGAGATGCCCTTTTACATCTGTTACCGCATGCCATTTTTCGATCGTATATTGTATCGTATAATGTTTTGTATATTTGAAGTATTTTTCCTCGACTGCGTCATGAGCCTTATTTTATTTTCATTGATTTTTAGCCTTACTAGTTTTGCTTCGCTGTCAAGTTTCAGGAAGAGTTCTTTGGCGTTTGCTAATGACCGTGGCAAAATGGTAATGTTATCTACATAGGCTACTACTTGGCTCGACTTATGTACTAATGTACCTCGTGTATCGATAGGTGGCTTTTTTATGAGGTACTCCAGAGCCAAATTGAATAGCAATCGGGCCAGTCCATCTCCCTGCTTTAGTTCGATATTAGTGTCAAAGGCATCGGTGAGTTAAATATTGATGCGGACTTGGGAGGTCTTCGACGTCATTGTCATTTTGGTATGATGGACTTATTCGGTTGGAATTCCTATGCAAAGCATCACTTGGTACAGTATGTTACGATCAATACTGTCGTATGCTTGCTTAAATCCAACAAAAATAAGGTACCCGTCTAGGTGGAACTCCCGGCATTTTTCAAGTCCCTGCTTGACTGTGAAAAATTGGTCTATTGTCGATCAAAATGTCCCAAGACCACCTTGATACTCCCCAATAATACTGTAAGCGTATGATCAAATTTTATTTTCTAGGGATTTTGAAAATATTTTGTACGCCGTACAAAGTAGTGATATGCTTTTACAATATAATTTTTGCACTGTAATTTGTCACCTTTTTTGTGAATAGGGAATATGATTGACCAGCTCCATTCTTTTTGCCAGATGTGCTGGATGACTTTGTGAATAGCTTTATGAACGCTGCTGCCAGCACATTTGATAAAATCCACTGGAATCCCATCGATGCCCAACGCTTTACTATTCTATTGGGCTTTGATTGTGGAATAAACTTCATCCCTGCAAACTTCTATAGACACCGATGTTCTGCAGCTGCAAGGAGGATTAAGGAGGCTCTTGATATATATCTATATATATATATATATATATATATATATATATATATATATATATATATATATATATATATATATATATATATATATATACATACATATGTATATATATATATATATATATATATATATATATATATATATATATATATATATATATACATATGTATATATATATATATATATATATATATATATATATATACATATATATATATATATATATATATATATATATATATATATATATATATATATATATGTATATATACATATCTGTGATATGCGGAATTTGGGGTAAATAAAACAGTGCTAACATGTTTAGTCGTAGTAGAATGGTTATAAAATAAAATGGTTATAAAACAAGAAATATAAATGATTTAACGAGTCCTAGTACTTAACGAATCGATCACAAGGCAAGAGAGCAATCTTGAGCGACTCCATCCAATTGATACAACGTACATTACGGTCAGTTTCAATACAAGCAAGACTCGGAAAGTAATTGTAACAAATTAATATGCAACAAGTTAGTATTAATATGCAACAAGTTAGTATTGTCTCCGCTAGATTCTGTTAGATTTGGACCCTCGTGATTGCCTTCTTTTGCCAGTTTGTATCGGTCAAATGCCTTCACTGCTGTAATCCTGTATGGACTTAAAAACTTAGGACGAATTTACAACCCCGAACCGAACTGCACCCTTTCCATCGCAAATAAATCTCCAATTTCAAATTTTCTTGCCTTGTTTCTTCGCTAATCGTAGTATTTTTTGCTTTCTCTCTGCATTGCATCAATATCGCTCATCGCTTATTGTCTAATATCGTCTCTCTTGTCTTCAAACTGCTTCCTCCACTCCTCTCCTATGATCTCCATAATTATGGTTTCTTTATTGGTCTTCATCTCGATTCCAGTTAATAGGCGAAATGGTGTTGTTTGTATCACTCTTTGAAAGGTCGAATTCAGAGTTTGCTGTAGAGGCTTCAAAAACTTGTACCACTTCTTGGGCTGATCCATCGACAATTTCATGAATGTTGCGATTACTGTGGGATGGAGTCGCTTCACCTGACCGTTACTCCTCGGGACACCTACTGTAGTATGGATTAGTTGAATGTCGTGTTCTTTATAATATTCCCTAAATTTTGTTGAAGTAAATGCGCCTCTGTGGTCTTCTACTATTCTACTTGGGTATCCAAAAGTTCTGCAATTTTTTCTATTTTCTGGATTACCTCTTCTGTATTTACTGTCTTAGTGGGAAACAACCAGGAATATTTCGTGGACCCGTCTATTATAGCGAAGATATACCGTTAATTATTTTTTGTGTTTTGCATCGGGCCAAGGTGGCCGATGTTGAATGTCTGCAATGGCTGGTCACCTTTTGGAATTGGTTGGAGGTAGCCCTCCGCTTTTCCTCTTTTCCTTTCCGCAAGTATGCACCTAACACAACCTTGTATTTGGTTCTCTATCCTCTTAGAGACGTTTCGTACAAAGTATTCCTTGTCCAGAATATCTCGCATCTTTCCTGCATGAAAACGGCCCTGTTCGTGCGTCTTCCTGATGATTTCTGTAGCATTGTATCTGGAACTACAAACAAAAGTTTATTATTTACGTTTTTACAAAGTATATTATTATGAACAACGTAGTCTCGATAGGGTTCATCTTTCAAGATCTCGATAATTGCACGCAGTCTGTTGTCATTTCCTTGGGCTTTTCTTAGTTTCTTCAAAAGACCATCGTTTTTACTGCTTATGCAGATGCTAATGGGGTTGCGGCTGAAAACATCTACACATTTCATTGGATTTGCACTTCTGTGCTCCACGTTATAATCAAATTCTTCTAAGAGAAGGGCCCACTGAGCGACTCGTGTTCGCTTGATCTTTCTTTTTCAATGTACATTCGAATGCCTTAAAGTCGGTTGCTAGTTTGAATCGCTGTCCAATGAGATATACTCTGAACTTTTTAACTGCTTCAACCACCACTAACACTTCCAGTTCGTAGCTGCAATATAGTTTTTTTGCATCCGTGGTCTTCTTACTCATAAAATAAACTAGTTGTAGGGCACCGTCGTCGCTGCTTCTTTTTAAAAGAACCACACCGTATCCTTCTCTGGAAGTATCTGTGTGTAACTCTGTTTCCATTTTGTACTCAAAAATTTTCAAAACTGGCTTGCTGACGAGCGCTACTTTCAATTCTCTTATTGCTTCGATGTGTTTTCGTTCTAGGTTGTAATCACTCCCTTTCTTTGATAAATCACTAAGAGACTTAGCTTTGATTGCGAAGTTGCATATAAATTTCCTAAAGAAGCTTGCCAGTCTTAAGAAGCCCTGCATCTGTTTCATCGTCGTGGTGATCGGGAAATTCATTATAGCCTTTGTCTTTCTCACTGATGGAGATATGTGACCACTTCTGACTTGGTACCCAAAGTACTCAATTTCATTCTGCAATATCTGGCATTTTGACTATTTAATCTTCAATCCGTTTCTGCCAGCCACTTTCAGCACCTGCTGGAGTCTTTCTTCTCCTTCCTTGATTGTAGCTGAAGGTATCACGATGTCATCCAAATATATAATAACAATGCCTTCGTTAACTAGATTTCTCAACACGTAATTTATGTACTTCTGAAACACTGAATGGGGTTGCAGAGACCAAATGGAACTCGAATAAATTCATATTGCCCACTACTGGTCACAAATGCAGTATATTTTCTGCTGAATGCTTCCACTGTCACATGAAAAAATCCGTTTTCTAAGTCGAGGGTGGTGAAAAACTTAGAATTCTGTAACTTGTCCACCTGATCTTCTATGACAGGTAAAGGATATCGATCGTTGTGGATTTTCTTATTGATACCCCGGTAATCAACACATAATCGGTGTGTTCCGTCTTTTTTCTTTACTAGAACAACCTGACTTGCATAATCAGAACTACTTTCTTGGATAATGTCCTTTTCCAACGACACCTTGATTTGATTCTGTATTATGTTTTGTTCTATCGGTGGGAATCTCCTTGGCGGCCTGTATATCGGTAGGTCATCGGTCGTTCCGATTTTCATTTGCATAGGCAATTCCGGAGGAACTTCGGGAACAAAGTTTTCTATTGATACAAGCACCTTCTTCCTAATATCTTCGTCTTTTACATGGGGTATGTCAGGAAACTTGGAAATTTTATCCACCGTATCTCCTTCAATTTCTGCTAAGAAGCATGTCTGACTGTAATCTTCGGGTTGCAATTTATTGTCAACGTTGCTCGACACTTTCTTTTTACTTATATTCACTTTCCCTTCTTCAATGAAGATAACTGCTAACTGCAACAGATTCATTCCGATTATCAAATTCTTGCGGTGTTTTGGGGCAGCAAAAAAAGATGCGAATGCCTGAGTGCCCTTAAAAGGAAAAGCGGGAAATTCTACAGGACGCTTCAGGTGTTCAAGAGGGGGAGGAAAACATAAAGAACATTGAAGATTCGATGGTCACTATTACGATCGTTACCAAAGCGACCGGTGCAAGGGTTGTAAGTCCCGACAATATAAAAAACCATCCCGAAGTCAACGAGGAGATCACGGAAGGAAAAGAAAGAAGTGACCAGGCAAATAAAGTGAGGTTGACTGATTGCATCACTAACGTCAAAAATGTTGCGGAAGTACTGCATTCAGAAACGGAAAACGATAGCCTCTCCCAAAGATGGTCGCAAAGTACAATTGCAACCCAGCGATATGAAGAAGAAAGGCTATTCCGAAAAAAAGGAGGTGTTCTATAAAGAATAAAATCTGCATGCGACTCGCTGAAAATCAACAAGGCAGTTAAGATTGGGGTCCTTGAACTAGAGGAGAGGACCAGAAGGCCAAAGAAGAGCAGAAGGCTAAAGAAATGCTGGGAGCGAAATCTAAAGGCCACGTGCGGATTGCTCCAGCCCAATCGAAGGAGATCGGAACAAAAAAAGGAAGGAAGTGGCACTTTATGGATGTGGATTACCGGATCAGGGGATCCAGATCAGATACGAAACAGATGAGACAGAAGCCCTGATGAAGACCCCGGAAACAGGCACTGCTCGTAAAGCCCCAAGATGGCAGATCCTACGCGAAGGTGCTACGGGAAACATAAGCCCCGAAAGCAACAACACTGCCATTAAAGCAGTAGGGTGAACGCCATTGGGCACATACTGGTCGAATTCGGAGTAGAGATTGACAATAAGGAAGCATTCTGCGACGCAGTAAAGAAAGTCTTCGGCAAAAGCACAGCTATAGCCTTGCTCGAGCCGATGGCAATGATCAAAATAAGAGACATTGACTGCGTCATGGATCTGGCTAAGGTAGAAGAGGCCATCAAAAGAATTTCCCTAGCGTGAAAAGGATCAAACCGAAGCTGACACCAGAAAACCGTAGGGGACAATGCATGGCCATAATTGACTTGACCAAAAATGACGCGGAACAATTTCTGGATAGGGGCAAATTACAAATAGGGTAGGTTGTCTGCAGGATACGGTAAAGAGCAACATCTCTTCAATGTTTCAAATGCCTTGGTTATGGTCACACCACACAAGTATGCAAAAAAACCGATAGGAGTTCGCTATGTTACAAATGCGGTGAAATACGACATACAAGAAAAGAGTGTGAAGGAGGCACATTGTATTCTTTGCAAGGATGCCAATCCAAAACCTGATTTTGAACACGTCTTGGGATCAGGAAAATGCCGGGTGTTTCCGGAAGCCCTAGCCAAGGTAAAAACAGAACTTTGGTGACCCGCATCCTGCAACTAAAACTTCACTGCAGTTCAACCGCCCAAAATCTGCTTGAGCAGTTTGCGAGGGATATGAAAGTCGACTTCTTGCTGCTGGGTGAGCAATACCATAATAAAAGTTCGGCATTACGGTATCCTGATGAAACTGGTACTGCCAACATCTCTGTTCGGAACAAAGATTTCCAAGCGGAGAGTTATGGGGATGGTTTCGTGTGAGTTCGGTGTTCAGTGACCACCTTCTTTAGTGCATAGCTAACGCCGAACGAGCCGATATCATCTTTCCAAACCAAGCTTCAGGCTTTGGACGACACTGTCTCGAACGCAGAGGGCAACGTGCTCGTTGTGGAAGACCTCAACGCTAAAGCAACCGAATGGGGCATGCCCCAAACAGATCTGTGGGGAAAACGAATCCGGGGAATGGTGGCGAGGACGGCGCTTGCCGTACTAAACACCAGAAACACGCCAACTGTCCACCGTATTGGCTGTGAAGAAACTGTACCGGACCCGAAATTCACCTTGGAGTCCTTAGTACGGATGATACACAATTGGAAAGTATTAGAGGACTACTCAGCTAGTGATCATTAGGGCGTTTTGCTTAAGATAAGTGATGATGTCTCCTGACGTCCGTGCTCTCGGCTTTCTATAATTGGATGCAACATCAAAAGGATGGACGCCAAGAGATTTGTCGAGATGCTCACAGCTGATAAGCCGCTGCAGGGAGCTTCGCAAGGGATGGAAGAACTGGCAGTTCAAGACAAGGTGAACTCAACTATGAGCATAATTACGACTGCTTGCAAAGTTTCTTTGCCCAGTCAAAAAAGCCCACACTGCAAGCCCCCAAAGCACTGCTGGTCAACTCTAATCGCTGAAAAACAAAAAGAGCGTCGACGTGAGGCTCAACAGGCGTGGAACCATGACGAGGCATGCAGACGGGCGGCAGCACATAAGTCAGCCAGGAAATGTCTTCGTAAATTGATTAACAATAGCAAAGCTCACTGCTGGCATGACATAGTGGACAATGGATTCGTGGGACCTTGGCCACAAGCTAGTTATGTGGTGACCTACAGAAGCATTGCATAAACGATGCGGAAAATATGGATGAGATAGTGCGGGCACTCTTCCCCGCCCATCCCGTTCATGTGGACGCTGTCTATGGTGAAACAGAAGTCGGGTGTCCACTCTTCACACAGTTGGAACTGAAAGAGGCAGTCATTTCACTGAAAGCGAGGAAGCCTCCAGGCTCGAATGATGTTCCAGCTGAGGTGTTGCAACTTTTCTACCGCCATTGTCCTGACTTGCTGCTCAGCACATTTAACACTTGCCTACGGGATGGGGTTTTCCCGGTACGATGGGAGGTGGCGATACCCCTTGGCCACAAGCTAGTTATGTGGAAGCTTGGCGACCTACAGAAGCATTGCATAAATGATGCGGAAAATATGGATGAGATAGTGCGGGCACTCTTCCCCGCCCATCCCGTTCATGTTGACGCTGTCTATGGTGAAACAGAAGTCGGGTGTCCACTCTTCACACAGCTGGAACTGAAAGAGGCAGTCATTTCGCTGAAAGCGAGGAAGCCTCCAGGCTCGAATGATGTTCCAGCTGAGGTGTTGCAACTTTTCTACCGCCATTGTCCTGACTTGCTGCTCAGCACATTTCACACTTGCCTACGGGATGGGGTTTTCCCGGTACGATGGGAGGTGGCGATGCTCGTGCTAATCAGTGAGGGGAAGGAAACTCCCAAATCACCGTCTGCATACCGCCCAAAACGCATACTAGACAAGGCTGGAAAAGTGCTAGAAAAACTCATCAAGGGAATACTCACTGACGCGATTCGTGCTGCTGAGGATCTATCTCCTCGCCAGTACAGCTTTAGAGCAAGACGTTCTACAATTGATTCGATTGCAGAGGAGTTGATCCTGATCCACAAGGCAGAAGCATATAGTCGTACCAAGTGAAGGATCGTCCTGGTGGTGACACTCGACGTCAGGAACGCCTTCAAATCCGCTAGATGGGTGGATATTCTGGATACGCTGGAAAACTCTTTTCAAGTTCCAGAATATCTCATGCGGCTTTTGAGGAACTACCTAAAGGACCGAAGCCTGCTCTACGACACGACACAGGGCCAACGAAGGATGGAAATTACATCGGGTGTTGCTCAGGGATGTATCCTTGGTCCGGACCTGTGGAACGTGTCTTACGACGGGCTACTGAGACTTGAGATGCCAGATGAGTCGCGTTTGGTCGGCTATGCGGATGATGTTGCGGCTCTGGTCGCCGGACGCACCGTTGAACAAGCGCAACTTAGGCTAGGTATGCTAATGCGCCGAGTGAGGGACTGGATGACTGCTTGCGGGCTCAGTTTAGCACTGGAGAAAACCGAAGTGGTCATCTTGACGAAAAAGAGAATCCCTAGAGTAAGGATGATCAGTATTGGAGATATACAGATCGAATCGAAGCCAGCGGTGAAGTACCTGGGGCTACTGATCGACTCGAAGATGAGTTTCTCTGAGCAAATCAGGGCTACCGCTGAGAAGGCTGCTTCGGGAATATCGGCCCTGAGTCGACTTATGGCCAACGTAGGGGGACCCAGCCCATCAAGAAGACGCCTCTTGATGAGTGCTATGGGGTCAGTGCTACTGTACGGAGCAGAGGTATGGGGTGACGCTCTCAGCAAGGAGGTATACCGAAAACGAGTGGCACAGGTACAGAGAAGAGGAGCACTGAGAATTGCATCTTCGTATCCAACAGTCTCCGACTCGGCGGTGAGAGTGAATGCAGGCGTGATACCTGTCGCCCTCCTTGCTAGAGAGCACTGCGCTATTTACCTGCGCCAAAACGAGGATGCGAGGGAGATGGTTGTCCGCGAGGAGAGACAACGCTCGCTCAACGATTGGCAGCAGTCTTGGGGGAATTGCACGAAGGGACGGTGGACTGCGCGCCTCATCCCAGATGTGAGACCGTGGCTGAATCGAAGGCATGGTGAGACTGACTTCTATCTGACCCAGCTTTTGAGTGGGCACGGGTATTTTCAGTCTTACCTGCACAAGATCGGTAAGTCACGATCTCCCGATTGTCGGTTTTGCCCAGGAGAGGAGGACAATGCCTGTCACACATTTTTTGCGTGTACAGAATGGGTCAGGCTGCGAAGGGAACTCTACAGGGAGATGGTAGAACTCACCCCGGATAATAAAGTTGCGGTGATGCTCGAATCGGTTGACAAATGGAACCAGGTGGCACATTATGCTCGGGCAGTTCTAAAATATAAAAGGGACTCACAGCAGCCGGAGGCACTGGGGCTGGGGGATCGCTCTTCTGGCAATTTCTCTTCCCCTCTCAAAACGAGACCTGGCCCGAAGTAATGTATCAAACGGTTCCAGGTTAGGTTCTCAGATTGACAGGGGAGGTGTTTAGTGGGTAGTCCAAGGGTATCCTCCATGGGAGTCCCACACTGCCAGACTCGGCGGGTGTAAGTGCCTTCACCTGCCTACCACAAAAAAAAACAAACGAAGGGGGACCCAGGCTAACAAGAAGACGCCTCTTTATGAGTACTGTAAAGTCAGGGCTACCATACGGAGCAGAAATATGGGGCAACGCTCTCAGTAAGGAGGTATATCGAAAACATTTGGCACCAGGAGCTGGACCTACAAGCATTCAAAATCAAGGCAGACAGCCCACAGAGCTGGAGGAGCAACAGACATCCAGTTTAGCTGTGAAGCTAAATGAAGAATGAGCGCAGCTGGACCAACAAGTGATCGAAATCAAGGTGGATTTGCAAAAATCGTCAACCGAAAAAAAGTGGAGCTCAGCAGTCTTAACAAAAAATTCATGTGCGTCAAGGAGAAGTTTAACAGGTAGAGGAGAGAATCAACCATTAGATCAGCGAGGTTGAGGAGAGAATCAATCATGAGATGGAAATAATGAAAAAGGGATTGGAAGCAGTGAAGGCAGTAGTAACCACCTCACCAGCCCCAATTATATCCGCAGCGCAAAGCACATTGAGTATTATAACCGCAGCGTAAAGTACATCGAGAAATAAGAAAGCACCAATATTCGACGGGCAAACCATCTTGAGTATTTACAATACCCAGTTTGAAGCCGCCACTAGAAAAAATCACTGGAATGAGCAGAAACGAGCAACTGCATTAATTTTTGCTCTAAGAGGCCCAGCTGCCGAGCTTTTGCGGACTATCACCATTGAGTTGCATTCAAATTCGGCTGCTATAATGAACTCACTTGATTTGCGTTATGTAGACGATCAACTGAAGCAGATTTATTGGTCACAGCTACGGCTTTGGATGCAGAAGTTTTGTGAAACCTTACAGCAGCTAGCCCAAGACATTGAGCGACTGGCATTTTTGGCTTACCCAGCTTACGAGCCGGAGCATCGAGATCACGCAGCGACCGAAGCATTCATCAGCGCATTAAAGGACCAGAAATTGCAACGAGCCATGCGCTTAGCTCAAAAATAAACGGTTAAGGATGCATTGGTTTATAGCTTGAACTTTGAGGCAGCGGAAAATGTGACTCGTACCATTACTCAGGTTTGCAAGATAGTGACAGACGAGCGCAGGTGTGAGCGTGTGGAAATTGAACAAGACCCGTATGTAAATGGTGCACCGTCATGCTGGAATTGCGAAGAGAGTGACAGCAAGAAGCAAACTGAGGGACAGAAGACAGCAACGAGACAGCAAAAAGCAAAGAAAACCGAGCTTTTACCCAGGGTGTGCACCTAGAAGCAGATCCAGGCCGAGGCAAGAGCCCAGAATGCAAGCCCGTCAAACTGAGGGGTCGGGAAACATGTAAGAGCCAACTTCGTGGAGCAGAGGTTGGCAAGGAGGATTGTCGTATACAGCACCACCATCACCGTGTCAAGACTACATCGTGGAGAAGCCGGTTAATACCTTTCAGGTCAAGTTGACGGAGAACATTGCACCATAACAATCGACACTGGTGCAATCCTATCGGTTATCTGAAAAGACCTAGTGAGGCAACAATTACTTCAAAAGGGCAGGATTCAGATACAGTTGGGAGACCTTACGTTCCGACATAATTTTCTGGTCGCGAACATTATGGATGACTGCATCCTCGGAATGGATTTTCTGCGTCCCCATGGAATCATGTTGGATTTGGGCAAACAGATATTGAAATGGCGAAATGTTCAAGTATTGATGGAAGATCCTAGCATCCAAATGCCCAAGATGAATGTGGAAGTATGTACCGAAACTGATGTACCGAATTCTTCCGAGAGCATTGTATGGGCCAAGCTTGATGGTGATTCTGGAGACCACCGAGAATATCTGATAGAGCCAAAGATTGTAGGACGAAGCCTTGTAAGGTATATAAGGAACGCATACGTACCGGTTAGAGTATTTAACACTGCAGACTAAACCGCAAGCATCAAATCAGAAGAAGTCATCGGCAGCTGCCAGCTCATTGCCACCATCACCTCCTTGGAAGCTACTCACGGCCATTCTGGGAAAAAGAGGTAAGACACAGACAAAGTACGGGAGCTCACGTTCGCAATATTGAAGCTGACCTAATTGCCCGTACAGCTATTCAAACAAGCCTCTGATCTGGTCACCAAGGACAGTGAGATCACAAAAGCCAAATGAGTATGTTAACTCACGTCATAGATACACAGGGAGCCAAGCTGATTCGACAAGCACTGAGACGTCTTCCCATAGCCAACAAGGAGATGTGAGCACGCTGATCTGGAACATGGAAAAACAAGGTGTTATCGAGCCTTTCGTCAGTCCATGGGCCACGCCTATAGTTCTAGTAAAGAAAAAGGATGGTAGCACTCATTTTTGTTTCGATTATGGGCAGCTTAACAACGTCACTAAGAAAGATAGTTACCCGCTTCCACGCATCGATGACATCATGGACACTTTGGCGGACGCAAAATGTTTTTCTACACTCGATCTCAAGAGTGGCTACTGGCAGGTAGAAATCGACAAGAAGGACCGAGAGAAGACCGCATATTCAGTTGGGACTAGATTGTGGCAATTTGTGGTGATGCCATTTGGGCTTTGCGATGCTCCAACCACTTTCGACCGCCTGATGGAATACGTGCTACGAGGCCTGACCTTGAAGAACTGCTTGGTGTACCTTCATGACATCATTGTTATTGGGGGAACGTTCGAAGAGCATCTGCAGAGCTCAGAAGAGGTATTTCGCCGAATAAAACTAGCGAATTTGAAGCTTAGTCCCAACATGTATAAATTTCTCCCGAAAAATTAACCTATAACTCAAAAAAAGCAAAGCATTATTTGGTACGATCAATACTGTCGTATACTTGCTTAAAGTCAACGGAAATTTGGTGTACGTCTATATTGAACTCCCGGCATTTTTCAGGTACCTGCTTGACTGTGAACAATTGGTCTAGTGTCAACCTACCTGCTCTAAAACCACATTGATACTCCTTAATAAACTGTTGGCATATGATCAGATTTTATTTTCTCAGATCTTTGAAATTATTTTGTACGCTGTACAAGGTAGTGATATGCCTCTATATTTTCACACTCTAGCTTGTCGCCTTTTTTGTGGATACAGAATATAATTGATTGGCTCCATTTTTTGGCATATGCTCTTCTTTCCAAATGTGCTAGATGACTTTATGAATAGCTTTATGAGCACTGCTGGCATCATATTTGATCAGCTCCACTGGAATCTCATCGATACACGGTGTTTTATTGTTCTTTTGGGCTTTGATGGTGGATCACACTTCATCCAGAGTTGGTTGGGCATTAGCATTAGAAGCTCGTTAATCCTCTGCATAGCTCCAGAATATCGGATCCTGTTGATGTCTGTGGAGAGCTTCTATTAAGAAGCTCTCCGCAAACATCTACAGGGTCCGATATTCTGGAGCTACGCAGAGGCTTAATTAGCTTCTTAAAATATGATGCTCATCTTTCTTTAATCTTGGATTCATCAACGATGATACTGCCAATATCATCACGACAGAGCGTGGTTTGGGCTGATAACCACGTTTCAGGCTTAACACTTCTTTGTATGCTTGTCTTGTGTTGTTACTCGCTAGACTCACATCGATGCTTCTCAGTTGGGTGTCATAGTATTTTCTTTTCTTAATCCCGATTATCTTATTCACTACTCTTCTGAGATTTTCACCGTGTTCCCTCTTCGTCCTGGTTTCCCTCCTTTTCTTTTTGTCTAACGCATTCTGGCACTCATCATCGAACCAATCATTCCTCTTGTGCCGGGCTTGACTTTTGATCGATGATTAAGAGCCTTTCGATATCAAATTTTTGTAGTGGGCTGGCCTTCGCTGAATATGCCTTTGACATACGGCATCAATAGGCTAATTTGATCAAGCAATGATCTGAGTTACAATTGGCTCCTGGGTATATATGGACGTCAAGTATATTCGAGGCCCAACGTTGTTGGATCAGAACATGATCGATGTTCTTTTGTGTGCTGGCATCTGGTGAAACCCAAGTCATTTTATGAACGCATCGTTGTGGGAAGCAACTCAAAAGTATGACTAGATTTTTGCTACATACAAAGTCAATCAAGTGCTGGCCGTGGTTATTTGATACATCGTGCAGGCTTTATCCTCCAGTTGTTCCCCAATGGGATAGCTCTAAATAGCGCTAAAATTACACAGAATCATTTTTGTGTCGTTTGTGGGCAATGAGTCGATGAGTTTTTCAGGTGATTGTAGAACACTTCCTTCAATTCTTCGTCCACTTCTTCGGTCAGTTAATGTTCACAATCAGCCAAATTTAGAAAAATTCGTTTTGATATGGATCGGACACTGCCGTTCACTGCCTACCTTAAAATCAAAAACGTGCGACTTGAACTCCCTATACACAATGAAGGCCATTCCGAATTATCGTTTCCCAGTAGGCTTCCCCTTTTGAATATTGTGTGCGATCTCCTGTCTTGAAGTCGTTTTCAGTGCAATTCGTTTCCTGGATTGCCAATATTTTTTATTGATATCGACTGGCCTATTGTAAAAGGTCCTTAACAGCACTAGGGTAATTGAGTGATCTGACATTCCAGGATCCAACACCATAGCCCTTTTAATGTTTGCAAGGTCGTTGGCGTGTGTCCAGTTCATTCCGAGGCCCATCTGCAGGTTTCGAAACCCCTTCGCTCAGCCTTCATTCCGGCAGCATGATAATTACGTTGATCCCATTATGAGGTGCGAAAGATTCGATATATATATATATATATATATATATATATATATATATATATATATATATATATATATATATATAAATATATATACATGTATAAATATATATATATATATATATATATATATATATATATATATATATATATATATATATATATTTATATATATATATATATATATATATATATATATATATATATATATATATATATATATATATTGTTGCGTGTTTTCGGTTCACGGCCAATAATTTTAATGTCCCGGGAAAGTGAAAACGCACTGTCTTTTAAAATTAAGTTTAGAGAGTTTATTTACTAAAAATGCACATTCATAAATTTAACTTTTTCACAAAAGTTAATTAAAATCTAACTTCCACTTGTAAATTAATTTCTTTTACAACTGTCCACTTGACATTCAATCAATCACTATCGCCTTTACTTCGCGCTCCACTATATCGCAGTTTACTATTGCGGTTTCACTATCACTTTTTAATTCGCATTCGCCTTTATCGGAGTTTTTATCATCGCGGTTGTAATGAATGATCCCCCCATTCATTCAGCTCGCCTTTATATAGGGTCTCTAGCCGTTCAATTCATTTCTAGTACGTTGGCGAATGTTCTGCCGAGAGATATCTGGTATATTCAAGTAGCTTAATAAATGGAGCAGTGACTCACTTTCAGATGGTTTCGAGTAAATTCATTTTGTTGATGTTCTTAATGGTTGTGAAAACAATTGCGACAGTAGCTCACAGAATTATTTGTACATGTAACACTGCCCCCACCTCAATTCTTTTCGCCCCGAAAAGATGTGTCGCCAGTTGTAGTCAATTCTCCCTGGATGTAATATGGGGTAAGATGGTCCAGGTGCACGATTTTCATTTTGGCTCTTGGCTTACGGTGTTCCTATATGCGATACATAACGTCGTTGATTCGCTTTGTAACTCGGTATGGTCCCTCCCAATTATGTCGCAACACCAAGTCATCTTGCTGGAAGCCAGTAGAATTTGCCTTCAGATCATACCTGGTCTTCATGCTGTGAGTTCCGATTCGAGGAGTTTTCGCACTGTCCCATGTATCTGGTTCAACCGTTGCCTAAGCTCACTTGCGTACTCCGAGATCGTTTGTGGCTTCTCAAGGGGTGTTCCAAACTTCATATCAGCCGGCAGACGAATGGTCTTTCCAAAAATGACTTTGGCTGGGGCTTGACGCGTCGATGCATGTTTGGCAGCTCTGTACGCCATTGAAAACAAGTGGGATATGTCGGTCCCAGTCCCTTTGGTTCTCGCCAATCATCTTGGCCAGATGTTTATTGAGCGTGCTGTTGAAACGTTCGACCATTCCATCGGATTGGGGATGCAGCGGGGTTGTCCTTGTTTTCCATATTCCCAGCAGCTCACACATCTCGCCAAAAACTAGTGACTCAAAGTTTCGGCCTTGATCCGAATGTAGTTCGCAAGGTACGCCCTAGCTACTGACCCAATTTAATACTAGCTGTTCGGCTACAGCAGTTGCTTCCTGGTTGGGAATATGGTAGACCTCGGGCCACTTGCTGAAATATTCGGCCACAACCAGCGTGTATCTATTTCCCCACTCCGATTGAGGATAGGGTCCTGTGATGCCAACAGCAATTCTTTCAAATGGTACCCCCACGTTATAGGTTTGCATTTGTCCTCTCAGTCGTCGCTTTGGACCTTTGATGAAAGCGCAAATCGTGCATCTCCGGCACCAGTCCTCTACGTTTTCTCGAGCGTGGAGCCAGTAAAACCTTTCCCACAATTTCACTAAGATCCCGTTAACGCCAAGGTGGCCTCTCGAGGATCCTTCCTGCATCTCCTTAACCCCGTCGAGGATTCGGCTTTTGGGAAGTATAGTTTGCATCCTATTGGAGCTGCCATCCGCCGTTTCCCATTTCCACTTGAGTACGCCATACTCCACCTGAAGAGAGTTCCATTGTGCCCAATAGCTTTTCAGGGTTGCGCCATGTATTGAAACGTCTTTCCACTAGGGTCACCTAGTTGTCTTCTTCCATACGAGCAATAGTCCGATGTCTTCATCGGCTAACTGGGCATTTTGAATCTCCTCCGATGACCAACCTTCATCGAATCCGGCCGTTATCAATCGCAGATCAACGGGCGGTTCCTTTTCCTCAATCCTTTGGTAATGTTTGCAGTTAGCTGGACATGGACGACGAGATAGGGCGTCAGCATTTCCTAGAACTCCGCCCTTCCAATGAACGATTTCGCAATCTTTTGATCCATCTCGCAACTTGTCCCTCGGGGTCTTTGAAGTTGAGCAGCCACCTCAGCGATGCATGGTCCATTCGAAGAACAAGGTTCTAGCCATATACGTAATTATGGAACAGCTTGGTGGCCTCTATTATAGCCAAAAGCTCCTTCCTGGTCACGCAGTAGTTCCTCTCACTTTTTGAGAGAACTCGACTGGAATACGAGAGGACTGTTTCTTCGCCATCGATCTGCTGGGGGAGTACAGCTCCAATACCGCCGTTGCTCGCATCGGAGTCAATTATAAACTTTTTTCCGGATTTAGGATATGCCAGCACGGGTGATTCACACGGCTTCTCCTTCAAGGCCTCATAGGCTACCTGGCATTGTTCATTCCAGACATACGGACGATTTTTCTCGGTTAGCGGATGGAGACACTTAGCTATTTTGGCAAAGTCTTTGACGAATCTTTGATAGTAGGTTGCCAGGTCCAGAAAACTTCGTAGTTGTCGCTTGTTGTTTGGTGTTGGCGAGCTTTTCACGGCATCAATTTTCTCAGGGTCTGTTTTGACCCCTCTGTTGATACGACGTGTCCCAGGTATTTTACTTCAGCTGCGAAAAGGGAACACTTGTCGGGACTATGTTTCTTATTCGCCAATCGCAATCGGGAGAAAACCTCTTCCAAGTTCGGCACATGCTCGTCGAACGTTCTCCCGATTAACAATGATGACATCTAGGTACACTAAGCAGGTTTTCGTGGTTAAGCTACGTGGCACGTATTCTATCAGGCGTTCGTAAGTGGCTGGAGGATTGCAAAGCCCAAACGGCATCACCACAAATTGCCACAATCCAGTCCCAACTGAAAATGCGGTCTTCTCTGGGTCCTTCTTGTCGATTTCTACTTGAGATCGAGTGTAGAAAAACATTTTGCGTCCGCCAAAGTGTCCATGATGTCATCGATGCGTGGGAGCGGGTAACTATCTCTCTGAGTGACATCGTTAAGCTGCCTATAGTTGACAAGAAAACGAGTGCTACCGTCCTTTTTCTTTACTAGAACTACTTGCGTAGCCCATGAACTGATAGAAGTTTCAATAACACCTTGTTTTTCTATGTCCGAGATCAGTGCGCTAACCTCTCCTTGTTTGGGTATAGGAAGACGTCTCGGTGCTTGTCGAATCGGCTTGGCTCCATGTGTACCTATGACGTGAGTTACCACACTCGTTCGGCCTTGGTCATCAGAGGCTCGCTTGAAAAGCTGCATGGGCAATTTGACCTGCTTCAATATTGCAGATGTGGATTTCCGGGTTTTGTCTGCGTCCTGCCTCCTTTTCCAATGATGGTCGTGAGTGGCTTCCAAAGAGGTGATGGTGGAAACAGGCTGGCAGCTGCCGATGGCTTCTCCCGCTTTGATGCTTGTGGTTGAGTCTGCGGTATTAAGGACTCTAACCGGCACATATCCGTTCCTTATAGATCTTACAAGGCTTCGTCCTACAATCAAACTGCGCTATGTGGACATCTTCCTTGGCTCTATCAGATAAGATCGGTGGTCTCCAGAATCACCATCAAGCTTGGCCAATACAATGCTCTCGGAAGATTTTGGTACATCAATGTCGGTGCATACAACTACATTCATCTTGGGAATTCGGACGCTGGAATCCTCCATCAGTACTTCGACATTCTGCCATTTCAATACCTGTTTCCCCGAATCCAACGTAATTCGATTTGGTTGTAGAAAATTCATTCCGAGAATGCAGTCATCCATAATGTTCGCGACCACAAAATAATGTCGGAACGCAAGGTCTCCCAACTGTACCTGGAGGTTGACCTCTCCATGGACAGGTGCAGTTTCTCCCGTAGCAGTCCGCAGTGAGAAAATCCTGCCCTTTTGGAGTAGTTGTTGCCTCACTCGGTCTGGTCGGATAATCGATCGTGTTGCACCAGTGTTGATTTTTATGGTGCAATGTTCTCCGTCAACTTGACCCGGAAGGCATAAGTCCACTTCTCCACGATGAGTCTTGATACAGTGATGGTGGTGCTGTAGACATCGATCCTCCTAGCCAACCTCTACCCCACGAAGTTGGCTCTTACATGTTTCCCGACCACTCAGTTTGAAGGGCTTCCATTCTGGGCTCCTGACTCGGTCTAGATTTTCTCCTAGCTGCACACCTTGGACAATAGCTCGGTTTTCTTCGCTTCTTACTGTCTCTTTGCAGGTACCCCTTCTCTCCGCAAATCCAACATCTAGGGGCACCATTTACCTGCGGCTCTCGCTCAATTTCGACGCGCTCACACCTGCACTCGTCTGCCTCTACCTCGTGAGCCCGCGTAGTGGTACGAGTCACATTTTTTGTTGCCTCAAAGTTCAAACTATAAACCAATGCATTCTTAACCGTTTGCTTTTGAGCTAAACGCATGGCTTGTTGCAATTCCTGGTCCTTCGGTGCGCTGATTAATGCTTCTGTTGCTGCGTCATCTTGATTTTCGGAGTCGTACGCTGGGTAAGCCAAAAGTGCCAGTCGCTCAATGTCTTTGGCTAGCTGCTGTAAAGTTTTGCCAGACTTCTGCATCCGATGCCGTAGCTGTGACCGATAAATCTGCTTCGGATGATCGTGTCCGTAATGCATGTCGAGCGCATTCATTATAGCAGCCAAATTTGAGTGCAACTCAACGGGGATCGTCTGCAATAGCTCGGCAGGGGGCCTCTTAGAGCAAGAATTAATACAGTTGCTCGTTCCTGGTCGTTCCAGTGATTTGCCCTTGTGGCAGCTTCAAACTGAGTATTGTAAATACTCCAGATCGATTGCTCATCGAATATTGGTGCTTGCACATTTCTGGATGTACTTTGCGCTGCGGTTATTAGCGGGACTGGTGAGATGGTTACTACTGCCTTTGCTGCTTCCAATTCCTTTTGCACCTTTTCCACCTCGTTGTCGATTCTCTCCTCGACCTGGCTGACCTTTTCTTCTACCTGGTGAACCTTTTCCTCGACGCATTTAATTTGTTTGTTCAGACTACCAAGCTCCGCTTTTATTTCCGTTGACTGTTTTTGGAAATCTGCCTTGATTTCGAATGCTTGTTGTCGCTAGTCTTGCTGCATCAGCATCAACATTTTCATCAGCGCATTTTCTGGTGCCTTTGATTTTGGTTTTTCTGCTTCTCCGCCTTCTGCGCCTTCTCCTGCATCTGAGGGCTCACCCGAATCCATATACCCGCCTTCTGACTCAATCGCGTCACGCAAACTGCAATCGGTATGGCCTTTGTGCCTTGTGTAGCCAGATTTCGCTGTTCCAACTCCTCCTTAAGCTTCGATATGGTCAGTTGATCAATTTTATAGATGTAAGTTTCCTGGCATTTTTATTGTTTTGGCTATTCTTCCACCAGTTTCCACGATAAATTTTCACTATTGTGCACATTAAAAATGTTTCAATGTTTTCACTTTCGAAGTTTTTCTTTCTCACTTCTCGACACAACTGCCGGGTGTTTTCCGTTCGCGGCCAATAATTTTAATGTTCCGAGAAAGTGATAACGCATTGTCTTTTAAAATTAAGTTTAGAGAGTTTATTTACTAAAAATGCACAATCAAAAATTTAACTATTTCACAAAAATCAATTAAATTCTAACTGCCATTTGTAAATGAATTTCTATTACAACTGTCCACTTAACATTCAATCAATCACTATCGCCTTTACTTCGCGCTCCACTATATCGCAGTTTACTATCGCGGTTTCACTATCACTTTTTAATTCGCGCTCACCTTTATCGCAGTTTTTATTATCGTGGTTGTAATGAATGATTCCCCCATTCATTCAGCTCGCCTTTATATAGGGTCTCTAGCCGTTCAATTCATTTCTAGTACATTGGCGAATGTTCTGCCGAGAGGTATCTGGTATATTCAAGCAGCTTAATAAATGGAGCAGTGACTCACTTTCAGATGTTGATCATATTTGGTGGGTTCTCGTGGTTTCGAGTAAATTCATTTTGTCGATGTTCTTCATAGTTGTAAAAACAATTGCGACAGTAGCTCGCAGAATTATTTGTACATGTAACAATATATATATATATAAATATATATATATATATATATATATATATATATATATATATATATATATATATATATATATATATATATATATATATATATATACATAGATAGATATATATATATATATATATATATATATATATATATATATATATATATATATATATATATACATAGATAGATATATATATATATATATGTACATAAATATATATATATATATATATATATATATATATATATATATATATATATATATATATATATATATATATCTACATATATATATATATATATATATATATATATATATATATATATATATATATATATCTACATATATATATATATATATATATATATATATATATATATATATATATATATATATATATATATATATATATATATATATATATATATATATATATATATATATATTGACGCGTTTACGGTTCGCGGCTGATAAGTTCAACGTTGCGGAAAAGTGAAAACGTACTATCTTTTAAATTAAGTTAAAGGAGTTCACTAATTACGAATGCAAAATCTTTAATTTCACTATCTTAAAAATAATTAAAATGTTATTATGTTTCACTTATCTATAAATTTATATTCCAACTGTCTGTATCATGAAAATCACTTCACTATCAGTCAATATCGCCTTTAATTCACGCTCCACTCTTATAGCAGTTTTTACTTTTACCCTTCCATTCATTCAGCTCGGCCTTATATCGGGTCTCTAGTCGTTCAATCCATTTCCCGTGTATTGGCGAATATCTGACGAGAATTGTCTCGAATATTCGTGCAAATCTGAAGATTCGCAGGGGCGTCACTTTCAGATATTGATCATGGATCTACTCGGTCGATTCTTGTGCTTTCGAGTATATTCGTTGATCATGATGTTGTTAATAGTTGCGACAACAATTATGACAGTAGCTCCCAGAATTGTTTGGTCATGTAACATTAGCCCCATCTCAGTTCTTTTCATCCTGTAAAGATGTGTTGCCAGTTGTAGTCATGTGTCTCTGGTTGTAATATGGGGCGAGATGGTCCAGGTTCTCTTGGCTTACGGTGTTCCTGTATGAGATACACGCATCTTTGATTCGCTTTGCAACTCGGCATGGTCCCTTCCAATTTTGCTGTGAATTTAGAGAACTACCCTTCCACAGCTGTGGGTTGTATACCCATACCATATGATCTTGCTGGAAACCAGTAGAATTTGCATTTAGATCATACGTGGTCTTCCTGCGGTCAATAGCCGATTCGAGGTATTTTTGCACTGTCCGATGTATCTGGTTCAACCATTGCCTTAGCTTACTTGCATACTCCGAGTTCATTTGGGGTTCCTCAGGGGGTGTTCCGAACTTTATATCAGCCGGCAGACGAATAATCTTTCCAAAAATGACTTTTGCCGGGGCTTGGCCCGTTGATGCGTGGTTGGCAGCTCTATACGCCATCAAGAATAATGAGATGAGCCGGTCCCAGTCCCTTTGGTTCTCGAAAACGATCTTGGCCAGGTGTTAACTGAGTCTGCCGTTGAAACGTTCGACCATTCTGTCGAATTGAGGATGCACCGGTGTTGTTCTTGGTTTTCGTATTCCAGCAGCTCACACATTTCGCCAAAAACTAGTGACTCAAAGTTTTGGTCTGATCCGAATGTACTTCGCAAGGTACGCCATGTAAGGCTACAGTAGTTGCTTCCTAGTTGTGAATAGGGTAAACCTCGGGTCGCTTACTGAAATAATCCCCCACAGCCAGCGTGTATCAATTTCTCCATTCGGATTCAGAAATGAGCCCCCCAAAGTTAAAAGCAATCCTTTCAAGCGGTACACCCACGTTGTAGGTTTGCATTTGTCCTCTCAGTCGTCGCTTTGGAACTTAGACGGAAGCGCAAATTGTGCATCCACGACACCAGTCCACTTCGTTTTCTCGAGCGTGGAGCTACCAGAACCTTTCCCGCAATTCCGGTAAGGTCTTGTTAAAGCCAAGGTGGCCTCCCGAAGATCTTTCCTGCATTTCCTTAACCCCATCGTGGATTCGGCTTTTGTGAAGTATAGTTTGCATGCTATAAGAGCTACTATCCACCGTTTCCCATTTCCGCTTGAGTACGCCACCCTCCGCCTGAAGGGAGTTCCATTGTGCCCAATAGCTTTTCAGGGTTGCGTCGTGTCTTGTAACGTCCTTCCACTCAGGTCAACCAGTGGTCTCCTTCCATACAAGCAATGATCCGATGTCTTCATCGGTTAACTGGGCACTTCACATCTCCTCAGATGACCAACCTTCATCAAATTTGGCCATTATCGCTCGCAGATCAACGGCCGGCTCCTCTTCCTCAATCCTTTGGCAATGCTTGCAGTTCAGTCGTCATGGACGACGAGATAGGTCATCAGCATTCCCATGAACTCCGCCTTTCTGATGAACGATTTTGTAATCGAATGACCGCAATCTCGCATCTCTTAATTTGTCCCTCGAGGTTTTCGAAGTTAAGCAGCTCTCTCAGAGATTTCTGGCCATATAGGTTTTTGTGGAACTACTCGGCAGCCTCTTTTATAGCCAGTAGCTCCTTCCTGGTCACGCAGTAGTTCCTCTCACTTTTTGGGAGAACTCGACTGGAATACGAAAGGGCTCTTGCTTTGCCATCGATCTGCTGGGAGAGTACAGTTCCAATCCCGCCATTGTTCACATCAATCTTAACTACAAACATTTTTCCGGGTTTTGGATATGCCAGCACGGGTGTTGCACACACCTTCTCCTTCAAGGTCTCAAAAGCTGCCTAGCATTTTTTATTCCAGACATACAGACGATTTTTCTCGGTTAGCTGATGGAAGACAATTAGCTATTTTGGCAAAGTCTTTGACGAATCTTCGATGGTAGGTCGCTGGGCCTAGAAAGCCTCGTAGTTGGCGCTTGTTGTTTGGTGTTGGTCAGCTTTTCACGGCTTCGATTTTCTCAGGGTATGTTTTGACCCCTTCTGCTGATACAACGTGTCCCAGCTTTTTACTTCAGCTGCAAAAAGGGTAAACTGGTTGGGACTAGGTTTCAAATCCACCAGTGGCAGTCGGGAGAAAACATCTTCTAATTTCCGCACATGCTCTTCAAACGTTCTCCCTTTAATGATGATGTCATCTAGATACACCAAGCAAGTCTTCTCAGTCAGGCCTTATAGCACATATTCCTTCAGGCGGTGCATTGCAAAGCCCAAATGGCATCACCACAAATTGCCACAATCCGATCCCAACTGAAAATGCGGTCTTCTCTTGGTCCTTCTTGTCGATTTCTACCTGCCAGTAGCCAATCTTGAGGTCGATTGCCGAAAACCATTTTGGGTCAACCAAAGTGTCTATGATTTCGTCGATGCGTGGAAGTCACTAGCTAACTTTCTTAGTGACGTCGTTAAGCTGCCTATACTTTTCTTTACTAGAACTACTGGCGCGGCCCATGGACTGACAGAAGGCTCGATAACACCTTGCTTTTCCATGTCCGAGATTAATGCGCTCATTTCTCCTTGTTGGGCTATAGGAAGACGTTTTGGTGCTTGTCGAATTGGCTTGGCTCCCTGTGTATCTATGACGTGAGTTACCATACTCGTTTGGCCTTGGTCATCCAGGCTTGTTGAGAAGATGTCACTGTACTTGTTGACCAGACGAGAGGCTTGCTTGAATAGCTGCACTGCCTATTTGGTCTGCTTCAATACTGCAGTCATGAGTTCCCGGGTTTTGTCTATGCCGTTCCTCTTTTTTCGAAGATGATCGTGAATAGCTTCCAAAGATGTGATGTTGAAAACGTGCCGGCAGCTGCCGATGACTTCTCCCGCTTTGATGTTTGTGGTTGAGTCTACAGTGTAAAGGATTCTAACCAGGACATATCCGTTCTTTATATATCTTACAAAACTTCGTCCTACAATCAAACTGCGCAACCCCACCGTCTTAGTTGGCTCAATCAGATAAGATCCGAGGATGCAGTCATCCATAATGTTCGCGACCAGAAAATTATGTCGAAATGCAAGGTCTCCCAACTGTATCTGGAGGCTGACCTCTCCGTGGACATGTACAGTTTCTACCGTAGCTGAAGATCCCGCACTCTCCATAGTGAGAAGATCCTGCACTTGTGAAGTAGTTTTTGCCTCACTCGGTTTGGCCGGATAATCAATCGGGTTGCACCAGTGTTGATTGTTATGGTGCAACGCTCTCCGTCAACTTGACCTGGAACGCATAAGTCTGCTTCTCCTCGATGTAGTCTTGGCACGGTGATGATGGTGCTGTAGACGTCGATCCTCTTAGCCAACCTCTGCCCCACGAAGTTGGCCCTCACACTTTGAAAAGCTTCCATTCTGGGCTCCTGACTCGGTCTGGATCTCCTCCAACCTGGACAATAGCTCCGCTTTCTTCGCTTATTGCAGTCACTCTGCAGATGCCTTTTCTCACCGCAATCAAGGCGCACCATTTACCTGCCACTCTCACACAATTTCCACGTGCCCAGACCTGCTCTCGCCTGTCACTACCTCGCGAACCCGAGCACACATTTTTGATCGATAAATCTGCTTCAGATGATCGTCTCTATAACGCATGTCGAGCGCATTCATTATAGCATCCAAGTTTGAGTGCAACTCACGGGGGATAGTCTGCAAAAGTTCAGCAGCAGAGCCCCTTAGAGCAAGAAATAATGCAGTTGCTCGTTCCTGCTCATTCCAGTGATTTGTCCAAGTAGTGGCTTCAAACTGGATTTAGTTGATACTCCAGACCATTTGCCCGTCAAAAATTGGTGCTTACACATTTCTGGGTGTGCTTTGCGCTGCGAGGTTGGTGAGATGTTTACTACTGCCTTTTGATTTTGGTATTACTGCTTCTCCCTTAAGTTCCGACATAGTCAATTCATTAATTTTTTAAATGCAAGCTTCGTGGTATTTTTATTATTCAGTTTTCATGTTACATTTCACTATTGTACATTTTAAAATAATGTTTAAAAGCTTTCACTATCAAAATGTTCATTCTCACTTCTGACACTACTGCTGCGTTCACGGTTCGCAGCTGATAAGTTTAACGTTGCGGGAAAGTGAAAACGTACTGTCTTTTAAATTAAGTTAAAAGAGTTTACTTACTACGAATGCTTATTCATTAATTTCACTACCTTACAAATAATCAAGATGATATTATTTTTCACTTATCTATAAATTTATATTCCAACTGTCTGTATCACGAAAATCACTTCACTATCAATCATCGCGCTCCACTTTTATAGCAGTTTTTACTTTTACCCTTCCATTCATTCAGCTCGGCTTTATATAGGGTCTCTAGTCATTCAATCAATTTCTCGTATATTAGCAAATGTTCTGACGAAAGACACCTGGAATATTCGAGCAATTCTGACTATACGCATTCTTTTGTTTTCGTGTATATTTGTTGATCATGATTTCGCCGAATTGTTTGGACGTGTAACAATATATATATATATATGTATATATATATATATATATATATATATATATATATATATATATATATATATATATATATATATATATATATGTATATATATACTCGTATATATATATATATATATATATATATATATATATATATATATATATATACATATATATATATATAGATATATATATATATATATATATATATATATATAAACATATATATATATAATATATATATATATATATATATATATATATATATATATATATATATATATATATATATATATGTACATATATAGATATATATATGAGTACGAGGCGTGCTTCGATGCTTGGACTGGGATGTACACTATATGGACCTAACTGTGACACGTGAACAAACACGATTGGACTACAAAATATACAGGAAACCAACCACAACTGATCATACCATACATTTAACATCTAACCACCCCGCACAACATAAACTAGCAGCGTACAGATCAATAGTGCAGAGGCTTCGCTCCATCCCCATGACTCCTACTTACTACTCCAACGAACAAAACAACATTTACAGAATAGCTTATAATAACGGATACAAACAATGCGACATTGACAAACTTGTCACACAGTACAAACAAAAACAGGAACGCGAACCGACTGAAACTCATAAGAACGACCAACAGTGGGTATCGTTAACAAACGTAGGCAAAAAGACATACAAACTATCAAATTTCCTTATGAAAAACAAATTGCAAACTGCATTCAAAACGAACAACAACATTGGAAACAAACTGAAGCCAAAACTGAATGACACATCGATATACGAAGGCAGCGGCATATACAAACTGACATGCAAGGACTGCGACATGGTATATATAGGAAGGACAACACGACAACTAACGACAAGATACAAAGAGCACCTACGATCTTTCTTATACAACAAGGCAGACTCCAATTATGCGACGCACCTACAAAACCACGCACATGAGCCTGACGCTATGACAAACTTTATGAAACTGCTACACAAACAAAACAAAGGACCAAGACTTGACATCCTAGAAAGGCTTGAAATTTATAAACATAGAAAGACAGACGGTGACATTACAACGAACAACTTGTTACCAATTCCGACGCAATTTTCTCAGTCCTAGACCACACTCTTAGACGAAAACGGAAACGAGATGAAACAGAACAAACGGACAGCCAACAAGCAAAAAAACAAAAACATAATATCCCTCTACCTGGTATAATTGAGTAATTTACTTCCTGACCTCATCACCCATCCACTAACTACCCATCCGCTAATTACCCATCCG